>CM014081.1:105590-705590 GCA_004119915.2 Collichthys lucidus
TGACAATGTACAACTTTATTTCACTGATATAATGTACAGTTACTATTACATGTCATATTCTGTCCACATTATGCTGTTTGAGAACACATTGCAGCATGGCTACAGTCAACATGTGCGACAATGTACAACTTTATTTCACTGATATAATGTACAGTTACTTTTACATGTCATATTCTGTCTACATTATGCTGTTTGAGAACACATTGCAGCATGGCGACAGTCAACATGTGCGACAATGTACTTTGAGTTTTGCTTTATTGTACACATTTTTTTCCAATTGCAGCGCCCCCAACAGGCGCCATGGGGCGCTATAGAGCTTTTTTGTGCTTATTGGTCCAAGATAGTTTTTTGTAGGTACTGCCCTGTTCTACAATTCAGCTGAGTTTCGTGAGTCTGTGGGCAAAACTGTGGTAGGGCTGTTCCACTGAAAAATTCAAGGGGGGGCTATAGAGCAAATTTGCCCCAAGTCTAAAGCCTTGACAACATCCACACCAAGTTTGAGGTGGATATGATCAATATTGTCCGAGCTGCACGCCATCTCGTAAAAGTGGTATTTTTTGTCTCCACTAGGAGGCGCTATGCAAATTACAGAATATTTTTGTGGAAATGTATTGTAGGCCAGACTACCGTTGTATATGAGAAGTTTTGTGAAGATTGGAGAATTTTTCACAAAGTTATAGCACTTTGAGTTTTATGGCAAAATGGAGAATTTCGTGGCCCCGCCCTTCTGACATAGTACATCAAAAAGTTATGATTTTGATAACTTTTCATCGTCAAAGCCTCATGAACCCATGTGCCAAGTTTCAAAAGGATTGGACGAAAGCCCTAGGAGGAGTTCGTTCAAATACGCCCCCTTCTCAACAGTTCGAAACACAAAAAATGGTGATTTTCATGCTTAAATATCTCACTTCCTGTTAATTTTACAAATTGCTCCAAGAGACTTTTTTGTAGGTCTTGTGATGCCCCATAACTCAGCTGAGTTTCATAACTCTGTGTTCAAAACTGTGGCGGGGCTGTCCCAAAGAAAAATTCAAGGGGGCGCTATAGAGCGCTTTGCCCCGCCCCCTCATTAATTATGCAGCCGAATTGTGCATCACATTGGTCTTTACAACCCCAACAAGTTTCAGACAGCTGTGACAAAGTATATGATAGCCGAACAGTTTTGCCTGAAAATCAACCAAAAAGTCAATGGAGTCTGGTTTTTCGGTGAAAAAAAAGGCAGCGTCCACTTTGACGCGCCGTCACGGCCACGCCCTTTTATGAAAAGTTGAAATTATTTCTCAGATGTCAAGTCCAAGGCCTTGACAACATCCACACCTAGTTTGAGGTGGATATGATGAATATTGTTCGAGCTGCACGCCATCTCGTAAAAGTGGTGTTTTTTGTCGTCACTAGGAGGCGCTATGAAAATCACCGAATATTTTTGTGGAAATGTATTTTAGGCCAGACTGCCATTCTATGTTGGAAGTTTGGTGAAGATTGGAGAATTTTTCACAAAGTTATAGCCCTTTGAAATTTTATGGCAAAATGGAGAATTTCGTGGCCCCGCCCCTCTGACATAGTACATCAAAAAGTTATGATTTTGATAACTTTTCATTGTCAAAGCCTCATGAACACACACGCCAAGTTTCAAAAGGATCGGACGAAAGCCCTAGGAGGAGTTCGTTCAAATACGACCCCTGGAAATGACCAAAAAATCACAAAAACGTGAACTTTGACCCAAAATGGCCGCCGTACCCTTTACCGAAACCCGGGTCACCAAGAGACTTTTTGGTGCGTCTCGATATGTTTCATACACCCTCCAAATCCCATCCGCGTGGATGAAACCGTGTCCGGGGGCTCCTCCGACAACCGAAACCTAGGTGGCGCCGTAGAGCCATTTCTGTACGCTCGTGCGCGAGACCCCCAAAATACGAAATTTTACGCCCGACTTTGGGGGGGTACGCACATTTTCATGAGTTTTTGGGGATGTTAAAGCCTTGAAAAAGGCAATTCATTGGGTGGAAGAAAAAGGAAAATAATAATAATAAAAAAAAAAAAATAAACATTTGAAATACAATAGGGCTTCGCACGGTTTCCGTGCTCGGGCCCTAATAAAAAAAAAATAATAAACATTTAAAATACAATAGGGCTTCGCACGGTTTCCGTGCTCGGGCCCTAAAAATAATAAACATTTGAAATACAATAGGGCTTCGCACGGTTTCCGTGCTCGGGCCCTAATAATAATAATAGAAAAAAAAAAATAAACATTTGAAATACAATAGGGCTTCGCACGGTTTCCGTGCTCGGGCCCTAATAATAGAAAAAAAAAATAAACATTTGAAATACAATAGGGCTTCGCACGGTTTCCGTGCTCGGGCCCTAATAAACATTAAAGCTGCAAGCAGCGATGGGCGGGCCCTCGCACGTGCGCGCACGTCGAAATGTGCTCTCATTGAAACGTGCATCACATAACCTTCATAACTGCAAGAAGTTTCAGCAGCTCTGTGAATGTCCTTCCTGCCGATTACTTCTTTCAATATTTTTATGCATCGCCACGCCCACAGCGATTCCCCAAAATTCATCGTTTTGATAACTTTTACTCAGGAAGTCTATTTGAACAGACCTACCAAGTTTGAAGTGAATTGGACACAATCCTTAGGAGGAGTTCGTTCAAACATGACCCCTTGTCAACCAGCCCAGAACAGCAAAAATGCAGATTTTTATAGAGCGCCACGCCCACAGCGATTTCCCAAAATTCATCGTTTTGATAACTTTTACTCAGGAAGACTATGTGAACACACTTACCAAGTTTGAAGTGAATTGGACACAATCCCTAGGAGGAGTTCGTTCAAACATGACCCCTTGTCAACCAGCGCAGAACAGCAAAAATGACGATTTTCATAGAGCGCCACGCCCACAGCGATTCCCCAAAATTCATCGTTTTGATAACTTTTACTCAGGAAGTCTATGTGAACACACTTACCAAGTTTGAAGTGAATTGGACACAATTCCTAGGAGGAGTTCGTTCAAACATGACCCCTTGTCAACCAGGTCGAAACACCGGAAATGGCGATTTTCATTATTAAATATCTCGCTTTCTGTTTATTGTGGCTTATTGCTCCAAGAGACTTTTTTGTAGGTCTTATCATGTTCTACAATTCGGCTGAGTTTCATAATTCTGTGTCCAAAACTGTGGCGGGGCTGTTCGAAAGAAAAATTCAAGGGGGCGCTATAGAGCGCTTTTGCCCCGCCCCCTCATTAATTATGCAGCCGAATTTTGCGTAACATTGGTCTTAACAACCCCAAGAAGTTTCAGACAGCTCTGACAAAGTATATGATAGCCGAACAGTTTTGCCTGAAAATCAGCCAAAAAGTAAAGGGAGTTTGGTTTTTCGAGGAAAAAAAAGGCAGCGTCCACTTTGACGCACCGTCACGGCCACGCCCTCTGATAAAAAGTTGAAATTATTTCTCAGATGTCAAGTCCAAGGCCTTGACAACATCCACACCTAGTTTGAGGTGGATATGATCAATATTGTCCGAGCTGCACGCCATCTCGTAAAAGTGGTATTTTTTGTCGTCACTAGGAGGCGCTATAAAAATCACCGAATATTTTTGTGGAAATGTATTTTAGGCCAGACTGCCATTATATATTCAAAGTTTGGTGAAGATTGGAGATTTTTTCACAAAGTTATAGCACTTTGAAATTTTATTTATGAGAATTTCGTGGCCCCGCCCCTCTGACATAGTACATCAAAAAGTTATGATTTTGATAAATTTTCATCGTCAAAGCCTCATGAACCCATGTGCCAAGTTTCAAGCACATCGGATGAAATCCCTAGGAGGAGTTCGTTCAAATGCGACCCCTGGAAATGAGCGAAAAACCCTGAAAAGTCCAAATTTGGGAAAGATTGGACGCCATACGGTTCACTGTAGCCTGGGACACCAAGAGACTTTTTTGTGCGTCTGGGCATGTTACATACTCCCACCAAGTCCCGTACACGTGGGCCAAACCGTGGCGAGGGGCACCTCCAAAAACGCGCACCTAGGTGGCGCTGTGGAGGCATATGCGTACGTCCATGTGTGAGACCCCCAAAATACGTAATTTTACACCTGACATTGGGGGGGGTAGGCAAATTTTCGGGGGGATATGGGCTGTCGAAAATGCGATTCATTTAGGAAACTGAAGAATAATAAAAAAATAATAATAATAATAAACATTTGAAAAACAATAGGGCTTCGCACGGTTTCCATGCTCGGGCCCTAATAAATAAACATTAGAAAAACAATAGGGCTTCGCACGGTTACCGTGCTCGGGCCCTAATTAGAAAAACAATAGGGCTTCGCACGGTTACCGTGCTCGGGCCCTAATAATAAACATTCGAAATACAATAGGGCTTCGCACGGTTTCCGTGCTCGGGCCCTAAAAATAAAAAAAAAATAAAAAAAATAAAAAATAATAAACATTCGAAATACAATAGGGCTTCGCACGGTTCCCGTGCTCGGGCCCTAATAATAATAAACATTAGAAAAACAATAGGGCTTCGCACGGTTACCATGCTCGGGCCCTAATAATAAACATTAGAAAAACAATAGGGCTTCGCACGGTTACCGTGCTCGGGCCCTAAATAATAAACATTAGAAAAACAATAGGGCTTCGCACGGTTACCGTGCTCGGGCCCTAAAAATAAACATTAGAAAAACAATAGGGCTTCGCACAGTTACCGTGCTCGGGCCCTAATAATAAACATTTGAAATACAATAGGGCTTCGCACGGTTACCGTGCTCGGGCCCTAATAAACATTTGAAATACAATAGGGCTTCGCACGGTTCGTGCTCGGGCCCTAATAATAAACATTCGAAATACAATAGGGCTTCGCACGGTTTCCGTGCTCGGGCCCTAATAATAAACATTCGAAATACAATAGGGCTTCGCACGGTTTCCGTGCTCGGGCCCTAAAAAAAATAAAAAATAATAATAAACCTTCGAAATACAATAGGGCTTCGCACGGTTTCCGTGCTCGGGCCCTAATAATAATAATAAAAAAAATAATAAACATTCGAAATACAATAGGGCTTCGCACGGTTTCCGTGCTCGGGCCCTAATAATAAACATTCGAAATACAATAGGGCTTCGCACGGTTTCCGTGCTCGGGCCCTAATAATAAAAAAAATAATAAACATTCGAAATACAATAGGGCTTCGCACGGTTTCCGTGCTCGGGCCCTAAATAATAAACATTTGAAATACAATAGGGCTTCGCACGGTTTCCGTGCTCGGGCCCTAATAAAAACAACAAAAAAAAATAAACATTTGAAATACAATAGGGCTTCGCACGGTTTCCGTGCTCGGGCCCTAATAAAAAAAAATAAAAATAAACATTCGAAATACAATAGGGCTTCGCACGGTTTCGTGCTCGGGCCCTAATAAAAAATAAAAAAAATAAATAAACATTTGAAATACAATAGGGCTTCGCACGGTTTCCGTGCTCGGGCCCTAATAATAAACATTCGAAATACAATAGGGCTTCGCACGGTTTCGTGCTCGGGCCCTAAAAATAATAAACATTTGAAATACAATAGGGCCTCGCACCGCGTGCTCGGGCCCTAAAAACTAATAAACATTTGAAATACAATAGGGCCTCGCACCGCGTGCTCGGGCCCTAATAAACATTTGAAAAACAATAGGGCTTTGCACGGTTTCCGTGCTCGGGCCCTAATAAACATTTGAAAAACAATAGGGCTTCGCACGGTTTCCGTGCTCGGGCCCTAAAAATAATAAACATTTGAAATACAATAGGGCTTCGCACGGTTTCCGTGCTCGGGCCCTAATAATAATAAACATTTGACATACAATAGGGCTTCGCACGGTTTCCGTGCTCGGGCCCTAATAAAGTTGGAGCCTGCAGAGATTCAGGGCAGGGCCTCGCGGAAAAACGCTGCGTACGCACAATGGAAGGCGTACGCCACCTCTGAGCCATCTATCCATACAACTACACCCAGCCCAAAGTGACACACACACACACACACACACGTATTTCAAACAAGAGGGCACAGATCAGATCAGGCTGAGGCTAAAGGAGTCCAGGCCTGTGTGAAGGTGAGACGCTTCTGCCTGTCCACACTGTGTCTACCAAACAGTTTTTCAACAGGACATTAGATCTCACACTGAAATATATATATATATATATATATATATATATATATATATATATATCCCCCAGCCCTGAGAAATAACATCAACTACTGAACAGACTTGCTCATAATTCCCTTTCTGAAGCATCTTACCTCAAAGAGTCATCTCAAAACCCACAACTCAACAGGTGTCATATGTCTTACATAACCCTTTAAACCTTTAGGTAAATACTTGAATGTACCCACCCGGCATGAGATGGAGAGTATATAACAATAGAATATTCTGTTTTTACATAGTAAACTATGACCCAAAGTGCTAAATATACATATTTACCATAACTGTATTAAGAAAACTTCCAGAACAGAACAAACCAAACCAAGTCCTACGCTTGGTTAAGTTCAACATTAGTCAAAAGTTACAATTACTATTTCTTCATCTAAATGAAGACTATTAGCTCTGTAAAGATTACAGCTTCAAGAAAATACAGAAAACACACTTTTAATAAACTGATGATGTTTTTCATCTGAAACATTAAACAATAACATTAACAAATATAAAAATCATGTCTGTTGACTGTATCACACACAGGATCATTGAAGCACTGCAGGGACTTTTTTATTCTATCTGGACTTGATCACATACAACATTCGGAGAGGAGGAACAGCTGAGGAACTGTTTACTGTTTCGGACACATTATGCACTCCTGCATTTCACAAATGATTTAATACAGAAAGGCTGAGGTAGAACACAGACTGTACATCAAGGACTCGTATTTAGCTTCACTTAAAGCTGTGAAAAATCACCAGAAGATGGTTGATACGTTAGTCCTCATGGATTCTCACTGGAACCTGAAGACCTCAGGCTGTCACTGCTTTGGAGTGTTTGCTTCCATCTGAGCCACCTGTGAGAAAAGACATGCAACCTTCTTAAAGATGTTTGTTTATCCACTGTTTGTCTCCAAATCTTCCAAATATAATCCATACATCTATGGACTGTAGGGGTGGAGCGATTTGTCGACGTCATCGTTTACGTCGATTACGTAAATACGTCGACTTGTAAAACGCGCGCCGATGCGAGTTAATTGAAGATGGAGACGGACGACTTGGTTCAGAAGAAAAACAGCTGCGGTCACGCCGTCTCTCGTTTTCACGTGGTCACGTCAGCTGCTCCAATATTTTGACGTGCGCCCTTATTGCCGACTTTATGTCAAATACTTTGAGAAAACCGGGAAAGTCGGCGCTAGCTTACTGCAGCGTGTGGACACTTCCGGTTTTCAAAATAAGACGTGGGTGTTAAATGTATTAAACGTTTATTTATAAAATATGAAGAATGGTTAAAATTTGATTTAAAAAAGTGTCCTAAAGCCAAGTATGATCCTGCACTGCTTCAATGCTCATATGTACATTATGAAATATATTCATAAGAAAAATATGACAAGTGTTAAAATGCTATAAAGAGTATGTTGTGAAGGCAGCTATTTTTGGTGCATACATTTCATCTTGTTACTTTTGAAACAAAGGTTTTGTTTTTCAAGAGATGTGTTTGAATAAAATCTTGAAATATTAAGGAGACATGCTTTTGCTTTTTATTTAGCTAAATTCATTGTCATTAATCAAGTAATTAAAAATTGTTGTTGAATAATTGATAAAAAATAGTCGTTAGATTAATCGACTAATCTAAAAAATTATCGTTAGATTAATCGATAGAAAAATAATCGTTAGATGCAGCCCTAATGGACTGCTCTCTACATTACTGTCTAGTCCACCATTTGAAATATTTGGAATACAGTGAAATGTTTCCTGCCTGATGCATGAATGCCCTACCTGGTTGTCGATGCACCTGAACTGCCAGGTCCAGCGTGTGTTGTAGAGGAGAGGTCGGAGGTCGAAGCGGTTGTCGTCAGGACTGTAGCTCTCGGCATGGTAGGACGGTGTCACCGTGGTCATCTTGTGGCGGTTCACTGAGTACATCCGAAAGAAGTGCTTCACCTTCTGGGCCACCTGAGAAAAGACAGCAATACAGTGTAAGTGTTCTGCTAACAGCTGATAAACACACAATATTCATGATCAGTGTTCCAAAGACACATTTTAAATAACAAACACCTGTTTGACAAAAAACTGTTTAAATGTCAATGTCACATCTAGAAATGATCTGCAGCTGAAGCTTCATTCATATTATGGCAAAACTGTGACGTGAAAGTACAATTCTTAAACATCATGAGTAGGGATGTAACGATGCATCGTGACACGATTAAAATCGATACAAATGTGTGACGACTCGCATTGGTTGACAGAAAAAATGAATCGCGATTCTTGGTGAATGCGAGAGAAGTAGGATATGTTCTTTTTCTTTTTTTAAATTAGAAATATGTTACGTTGTGGCTGCAGCTTCCACTGCCGCGTCTGCCTTTCTGTGTCACACACACACACACGCACACACACACACACACACACACACACACACACACACACACACACACACACACACACACACACACACACACACACACACACGCGCCCAGTAGTAGTAGTAGTAATCGGCGTCAGGCCTGACTGTACCGTAAATGACACCATAACACAGACCCTCCAGGAATTCACCATGTTGCGATTTGCAACTTCAACGCAACTTCAGTGAATCCCCGTGAATTCGGGGGTGTTGCAATTTTAACCAATCACCGCAACTTCCGTGCTCCTGCACGGGGGATTAAACTCGGGTCAGGGACGGCCGCACGGTGCAGGAGGATCCTCTCATGGGACCTCTCCCCGGCGCTGGCTGGCCCCCGCCAGGCGCATTTCCTCCGAGGCGTGCGCCGCGACCGGCTGTGTGTTTACAGCGCCCAGACCTTGCCGTTTCCCGGGGCCGTGGACTCTCATTAAAGAGTTAATGAGCTATCATCTTAATTGTTTTTATTTTCAGTTAGCTCATATTTCAAGCTGAAAGGTAAGGGTCAGATCAGCTGCTTGCTGGCAGCCCTAATAAGAACACAAACCGTTTGAGAGTTTCTGTAAAGAGAGATTTTTTTCCTACAAATAAAAAGATAATTTTATTTAGTCAGAGTTTGTCTGTAGCTCATTTTGATTTTTAAAAATCGTGAAAAAATCGTATCGTGAACAAAAAATCGTGACTCGAATCAAGTCGTGAGTTGAGTGTATCGTTACATCCCTAATCATGAGCAGTAATTACTCTAACTTGGCTAAACATCACACAAACACACATTATTACTGAGTAATGCTGAGTGCACTAATCATTTAGTGCTTGTGAGATAAATTCCTTTTTTTCTCTTTACAAAAGTAGTCAGCTTTACTGAGTTTACTTCTAAATACCCACGGCACTGTTTTTTTTATCATTATACAGAGACAGTTCAGTCTGTGATGATTCATGGTTTGAGTGTGTCTTAGCACAGATACAGGCCAACAGTTTAAAGTCACACTTTGCCTTAAAGTGTCTGCTCTGCATTTCTCTGTGGCAGATTTCACCTTGTTCCTCCAGTGGAGGGCTTAACTGACCTCTGTGGCTGAGAGCGCATCCTTCCACATGTGAATGAGTTTACAGAACATGCTGAAGGGGCCACACTTGGAGATCTTCCTCAGTCGTCCAATCACTGACAAGTCAGAGTAGGTCATCCCCATGTCAGCCTGAAGAGTGAGGTGTGGTGGTAGTTAGAGAAAGAAGGAAGACAACTGGAAGATGAGGAACATGAAAACAAAGCAATGTGTCATGCACTGGAAAATGTCCAGCCAGCATGGACTTAAAAGACGCAAGGAAAGGCAAAAGAGCAGATCATACAACATGTATACACTCAGACTCAGTCTTCAGGAACAATCATGCCCTAAGACACTTCAACATGCTGACTGGAGGAGCCAGGGATTAATTATCTGATTAATGGACGAGCTTTCTGCTGTGCTACAGCCACCCTACGAACACATGAAGCGCTGGCTAACCACTGCAGTGGGGTGATTGTAACATCAGCCGGTCAGTGGATTCAAACCTGTCCTGATGTTTTACCTGCTGCAGCAGTACACATGGCCTCAACTGACCCTTTCAAAGTTCCGCCCCTATTTGCTCTGTGGTCCAATCACCGTTGAGCAGCCTCAACTTTCTTGTCTCTGATTTCCTCTATGGTTAAAAAAGTGACTACATGTACATGATCAATTAAATTAGAATATTGCTTGTCAAATTAGCTGATTGATATTTAGCTAGCATATGACTGATTATTAGTTATGAGTTTCATTTTGTCAACATTACCTACCAGACGTAACTGCCAAGCTAACATTTGATACAGACAACAACAACAATGCATAGCTAACAACAGTAGCTAACAATTGATGTTGACCAGTTAGCAGGTTAGCTAACGTTAGCAAACTAAAGTTGTGACTGTGTGGTATCAACAAGACGTACAGGTTGCGCAGCAACAACTTTAAACAGGAAGAGAAAGTTGACCAAACTTGTTCAACTACTATTGGAGCATGGAGCAAAGAGGGCAGGGCTTAGGAAGGGTTCTATAATATCCACTGCTCCTCTTTAGTTATTGTTGCGGTATAAGACTCCAGATGACTCTGACAGGCTCCAAAGACTGGACCATCAGTGAAGCTGCACCACCCCTGTCAACTGGACGGAAATGGACACCATCCGGTGCAGTACAGCATGCCACGGCAGCCCTGAGGCACAGCGATATTGTGGGACACATCCAGATGGGAAGAGGAGGCTTCGGCCTCACAACAAGAAAACCAACTTGGTGTAAGGCCTCAGCGTCGGAGAAAAGAAAATTGGTGGTGGAGGAGGTGCGTCGCCAGGAGGAGGCTGAAAGAACTGCAAAGGCTATCTCGCTTGCCAAACAGGGACAGTGGATGAGGTGGGAAGGCCTGGAGAAGAGAAAGCTCGGCTGGAGGGATCTCTGGGAAATGGAGGCTAGCAATATCAGCTTCATCATCAGAGCTACCAATGACGTGCTCCCATCTCCTAAAAACCTCCACCTGTGGTATGGCGAAGATCCAACCTGTGCCCTCTGCCCAACATCAGCAACTCTCAAACACATCCTGACCGGTTGTAAGACCAGCCTCACACAAGGCCGCTACACCTGGAGGCACAACCAGGTCCTCAAGAGTTTGGCAGCAGTGCTTGAAGGCAAGAGAAATGCCATCAACTCCTTGCCCATATGAGCCACCACTTTCATCACAGCAGCACCGACATTCGTCCGAGAGGGACAGAAAAAGCTCAACCATCCTCCTCTCAAGCCAGAGGTTGGACAGCTAACTATGGCCCGGGATTGGAAGATGCTGGTCGACATAGGTCAGCAATTAATCTTCCCAGCAGAGATTGCAGACACCACCCTAAGGCCAGACTTGGTGCTCTGGTCCCCTTCACTGAAGTCTGTTTTCATAGCAGAGCTCACAGTCCCGTGGGAAAATGCAGTTGAAGAGGCCTATGAGCGCAAGAAGCTGCGCTACACAGAACTGGCGGCGGACGCACAACAGCGAGGCTGGAAAGCCAAGGTCTATCCCGTCGAAAGTTGGATGCAGAGGGTTTGTGGCTTCGTCCACCATCAAGCTGCTAAAAGACCTGGGTATCCATGGACGGGCTCTGCGGCAGACAGTCAGATCACTCTCTGAAGCGGCCGAAAGAAGCAGCCAGTGGATCTGGATGAAGAGGAAGGACCCTTGCTGGGCTCATAGATCAGCAACATGACTCCCCCCCCCCCATTCCACCACTAATCTCCGCCACCCCACTGTTGAGAACCCAGGGTAGAGCCCTCCACAACGAGGGCTTACGAGGTATGCGGTCAGGTCTAGGCCTGACTCAGGGAAAAGGACGCCTCTGCCTTGCATAGTCCCATGGGCTGCACCACATACACCACCTTTAATTGGGCATGGGGCACAAGCGCGGGCGTGATCAACCTGTCGCTGGCCACCATCGATGAGGGTGTCTAGTGATAAAGGCCGAAACACCCCGTGATTCTTTGGAACACTACTGACGATGTGTCCCAAAATTGACATCTTTCCCATCCCGACCATGACGTACAGCTCCCATGCCACTCTCAACATCAAGGCTAACCTCATGTGAGTACCATCCATTGGCACAACGGACAGTATACCATCATGTCCAGTGTTTCATAAGTCTGAGTATTGTATAAACTAGGGATGTGACTTTTGATCAAAAACACTATTCGAAATTCGCTAAACACTATTCGATATTCGATTCGAAAATCGACAGCCCCCCCCCCCCCCACACCCAAACGCGCGCACACATGACAGACAGGGTGAAAGCGGTAACGGTTTTATGAGTCAATAAACAATGATAAACAAATACACAATAAACTTCCATTCACATCACATAGCCAACAGTCTCAAACAATAATATAGGCTTCCAATTTTATTATTTATATTTACTATTCCTATTTACGTCTGTTAGAAGCAACCGCGGGTGAAACTGCCCGTTTAGGGAACGATATTGAAAGCACTCGAACAGAGTAGAATAAACCTAAGACATATTTTGTAAAAATTAACATGTCGACGTGGTCGGGATGGAGACGGGTACGCAGCCTATTGACAATCAGACCGGCTGCGGAGAACACACGTTCCGATGGCACGGACGTTGCTGGCACACACAGGTAGGCGCTGGCCAACTTTGCCAGGCGAGGGTATTTCTGTTTATTGTCTTTCCACCATGTCATCGGGTCAGTGTGAAGTGGTGGGCATGTATCCTGGCAGTACTGAATCAATTCAGTCACGCATGTTGCGCTCTGTGTGCGGTAATCCTCGCCGAATATGACGGCAATTGCTGCGGTCAACGGGCCATCCTTTCGGGAATGTTTCGGGTCGCTATTCTTCTTCTGTTATTTTGACTACGTTTACTGTACGATAGCGGCACCCTCTGGCCGAATTAATGAAACAGAGTATGTTAGGAACTAGGAAACGCCTTTCCGTGCTCTTTTTTTTTTAGTGGAATGCAACGTAATCCAAAACGGCATTCGAAATTACTATTCAATATTCGAACTCGTCACGAATATTCGACTATTCGAAAATCATGTCCCATCCCTAGTATAAACCAGTGTTTCTCAAACTTTTTCAGACCAAGGACCACTTTGTCAAAAAAAAAAATTTTCAGGGACCACCTGACCCCGTCTTCAGCCACCTATCCATCATTGTTTCCCATCCTCTCAGTGCCTTGTTTTAGTTAAAGTTCACAGCTTTTGCTGCTCTTTTCCTTGCTTTCTTTTCCTTACTTACTGACGTGACAGCGGAATGATTTTGTCTATAGGAGACGCCGTGGTTGCTTAGGCAACAATTTGGGCACTGCTAATTCAGATTTATCTTCATATATCCATTATACATATTTTAAAAAAAATATTTGTCTGCATTTTTGTTCAGAGAACAAATTTGCTTTACACTTCAAATAATGTTAGGTAGGACTAGGGCTGATATGGCCTGTAACCAATATCTCGATATTTTTAAGCTATATCGCGATACACGATATATATTTCGATATTTTTGTTGTTGTAGTTTTGTATTGTTTTTTTCTAATAAATATTGTCATTATTTCCATGATAGCATTGTAATTGCTCAGAATCAACGTAGAACAGTAGATTTACACTTGCTGTGAGACACACCTCTTTTATAGCATTTTAACACTTGTCATATTTTTTATGAATTTTTAATACATTTCATGATGTAAATATGAGCTTTAAAGCTCAATAGCTTCCAGGTCCTGTGACGTATTGGCTCAAAATCAGTGTAGAACAGTCGAGCTACACCTGCTATACGACACACACTCTTTTTTATAGCATTTTAACACTTGTCATATTTTTTATGAATTTATAATATATTTCATAATGTACATATGAGCATTGAAGCAGTGCAGAATCATACTTGGCATATTAGACACTTTTTTAAATCAAATTTTAACCATTCTTCATATTTTATAAATAAACGTTTAATACATTTAACACCCACGTTTTATTTTGAAAACCGGAAGTGTCCACACGCTGCAGTAAGCTAGCGCTGACTTTCCAGTTTTCTCAAAGTATTTGCCATAAAGTCGGCAATAAGGGCGCACTTGAAAATATTGGAGCAGCTGACGTGACCACGCGAAAACGCGAGACGTGACCGCAGCTGTTTTTCTTCAGAACCAAGTCGTCCGTCTCCATCTTCAATTACCTCACTTGGACTCTTGGCTTCACCTCTCCTCACTTGATACAGAAAGTACGCATGCGCGCAGGGGATGTTTCTGGGTGGGCGGGGCAGTGTGCTGCGTGCTGTGAGCAGCAGGAGTGAGTGACAGGCGAATCCCCGGAGAATAAAATGCAGACGGCTTAAAACATTTACGTGACAAGTACTCGATGGTCGCGATATAGTCATTTCATACATCTCACGTAGGACAAGCCGCGATATATCGAGTATCCCTAGGTAGGACTCCACAAACTTGTGTGGGAAATTCGAATATTTTAAGAGATCCTCTCACGGACCACTTGAGGTCGCTCGCGGACCACTAGTGGACCACACTTTGAGTAACACTGGTATAAACTGATCTGATGATGTCAGATTACAGGAGCAGAATAAATTTTTAAATAATGATTCTGATTGGCTAATACAGCCAAACTGATTTCATTTGTTACGAGCGACATGTCAGCTCACATACACACCCTTCATATGAATCATATAGCCAATCAGAGTCACTTGATGTACTGATATTATCATTATAAAATCCAGTTAGATAAGCCTTTTTCTTAAAGCAGCAGGTAATAATAGATGGTGATAAAACTGTCACATGATCCTGATACTACCAATTCAATCATTGTTCTCACCCACAAACTGAACAAGCAACTCAACGCAGTGTGCAGATGACTGGACTTCTTACCTCATCTGTCTGTGACACCTGTCCGTCTGTCAGTGGCTCCAGCTCAGCTGTGGGCGGAGCAGCCAGGATGCTGCATAGGATTGTAAATATGTTTATATATATATATGATTACATACATAAAATTAAAAAAAATGCAGCAGTGATTATACATCTCAGTCTCATGTCACCAGAGGACCTTGTGATTTAAAATGACCCCACGTCATGTGACACCTTACATGGGATAATCACAGTGTGTGTTTGACCTGAGTTTACAGACATGATAATGAAGCTTTACGTTTAAAGACTTTGAAACACTGCTTTCTGCTGCTGTGTGACGCTGCAGGTAAAGAACCTGACACAGCCAGTTGTGGCCAGCAAACAGAACATCAGTACAGATGTTTCCTGAATGACATCACTGTCAGGCACACTTGCTTAATTAGCTGTATTCTCTATTAAGTATGTTAAAAATGAGACACAATAGAAAAGTTAAAGAAGCAAAGTACATCAAAGTTGGAAAGTCAGCAGAAGAAACACTACTGCTCATATTAATTGACCACAAAACCAGGAAGTTAACCTGGATTTTTTTTCTCCATACGCTCCAGGTGAGCATTCTCACTGGACTGAACAGGTGCAGCACCTGACCACACCTCATTTTAAGACCAACACAATGACACAGACAGGTGTAATACACACTGTGGCCGCTGGTCTTGAAAATGACAAGTGTGTTGTTCAGAAACCAGCAGAGACACTTGGCTCTAAATCACATGAACGTGAGGAACATTTTACAGAACTTACAAGCCGTTACAGGACAGGTCTGCTGAAACAAACAGTAAGAAATCATCATTCAATACAGATAGCAGCAGGTCTGTCTCCAGCTGAACTCACCCTCTCAGAGAGGTGAGCTGGAACTGCTCCACACAGTGAAGCAGGAAGCTCTTCAGGTCCGTCTTGCTGATGCCTCCTATTGGGTTGATGTCTGCACTGGAGCAGTCGTACTTTGTGAAGTATCCTGTCAGACTGCGCAAGAGAAGCCGTTTAATGGGAGTAAAGTTAGACTTCATGAGAAAAACATGCATTTTTTAGGAGCTTTGTCTGGAATCACTTTAACATCTGGTAACATCTGTTCAAACCGAAGGCAGCACTGTGGTAGAAATGCAGGCTGTGATCATGGGGAGTAAATTTGTTTCAGGTTCTGATGAGTCAGTGAAAAAAGATCTGAGGTCCAGTTTGAGGAGCAGGAAGACTTCATGTGTGGAGAGAGCTTCACCTTAAACTATCTTTTTATTTAACCACCATTGCTTCATGTGTGTGGGGGTGGTGAAGGTGGGTTTTTCCCCCCTGAATTTTATTCAGCCTTCTGATTCTGCTTCAGTTCGTGCTGTACTGTGATTGGTTGCTTTGTAGATGTGGGCTATGGCAGCCACAGCATAAAATATGGTCTGGTTTTTGACACAGTCAGGATTTTTGGTCTTTTTCCTCCCACTGTCACCAAGTGCTTGATCATGGTGGAATTGTTGAGTCTCTGTAATATTATATAATATAATATAATACAATATAATATTGTAAAGAGCACAGTCTAGACCTGCTCTGTATGGAAAGTGTCACGAGATAACTGAAGTTATGGAACAGATGAGTGATCTAGGACCCAAGATTTTCAATGTTTCTCTCACCTCTGTCAACTTTTGTCTTAATATTACGAACATCTATATACCCATGAAACATATGCAACCATAGAATTGATTTCACTCACACACACACACACACACACGATATACAACAGACATGTGGCAACAATACCTCTCATCTACATTGGCTGAACCCAGCACCAACAATCCGCCTGGTTTCCCTCGGGCCCACAGACTCAGCTGGGCAAACAGGTAGGCCAGGACCATCCTGACCCGAGCCTGTGAACGAATACACACACACACACACACACACACACAGACACAGACACACACACACACACACACACACACACACACACACACACACACACACACACACACACTCTCACACACACAAACAGAGAATACTAAGAATACAAAACTGAAGCTACAGATTGCTCACAGTTGTTACTAAGGCATCAGTGTGAAGACTGCGGCGTAACCGTCACCGTTATGTGTTGGTGAACAAACTAAGTGTGACAGAGACGACTAAGTGAGGAGTGATAGTCAAAGAAAAAAGACAGAAGGTGTAATGACGATGACTGAGAGAGAGCTGCAGACAGGATGTGAGCGAGGCTAACCTGAACGTTCTGCAGAGCCAGGTTTTCTCTGTGGCTTCCTCCATTGACACGAAACTGAGGCAACCTCCCAGTAACCACCGAGAAGATACGCAGAATACCTTTCACTGCCAGGTCTATGTTAATATTCATGTGCATGCTGCAAACCAAGAGATGAATGACAAAGGATTAAAACATGTTCATGTGTGAAGTGACAGAACAGGACAAACATGTTCCACATGCTTCTTCCTCTTTCAATGTTTTTACTAAGCAACCACATGAAATATAAAACTATTATTTTGTTCACCACATAATTCCACATGTGTTAGTTCACAGATTTGATGTCCAGTGTTCATCAACAATGAAATGTAACAAACATAAAGAAGACATTGGATGAGAAGGTGTGTGATATGTCTGTACTGTATGCACTCATAATGATGTATTTAAACATACAAAATATATTAAACCACTTTTATCTGCAGTTTCAGAAAACTGTCACACATAGACTAAATAACAAACAACATATACACAGTGTTTTAACATTTTTACTGTTCTGCAGACGTAGATTTTTTATGAATATTATTTTGAACCTTTCTGGAGACTGACATGAATACTTTGACTTTTTGGGAAATCCACTTTCCTGCTAAAATGATACGAGCATTACATGGTGACATTTATCAAACAAGATCCAGCAAGTTAGTCAGTGACCTAAAGAGGTGTTGGTACATGTAGTTTTCAGTGTTGGACAGAGCCAAACTAGCTACCATTGCCACCTTTATGCTAAGCTAGGCTAATTGCCTCTGAGCTTCTCCTTTGGTGGAGGAATAAAGTATAAATATTAGCCTGAGTGATAAAGGGTAAACAACTAAGGCAAGAACCCCAAACTGTTCCTGAAGGCTGTGTCAATTAATGTGTATGAATGGGTGAATGAGATATGTAGTGTAAAGAGCTGTGAGTGGTTGAAGACTAGAAAGGAGCTATATAAGTACAGTCCACTCTAAGTGCATTATGGGTAGTGAAGTTGTTTAAATACAAAATAAGGCATTTGGCCTCTCTGCACTTATTACCTCACTCAAGTCACAACAACTGATCATCTTCTTTTGTCACTCTCTGCATTAAAACTTATTTTGTACAAATGGAAATACACAGATACTGTGTCTGTGTATTAATGGTGATGTGAAATTAAATGAAACTCATTCTAGCTGGTTATTAAAACCTGATTTTAAACCATCTTTATAACAATTAAACTGGTCTTCTCGTTACAATCTCCTCAAACAAAAAGACCTTCACGTTGAATCCCACCTACCTGCCGATCTGATTGGCCAGGTCTTTGGCCCTGCTGCGTGTGTCCTCAGAGGAGTTCTCACTCGCCATGTAGCAGGTGGTGAAGATGAGGCCACACAGCTCTCTCGGGTGCTGAGGACAGTAGGAGTCATCTCCTAGCACTCTGCGAACATCCTCCAGTACCTGTCTGTCTAAGGGGTGCAAAAAACTTGTAAAAACCTTTCTCTTTCGAGAATGTTTCCCTGCCTAACAAAACTAACAACTACTCTGTGCTCCTTTACACCTTTTCAGCTTATGTCCTCCACTGTAAGTCGCTTTGGATAAAAGCGTCTGCTAAATGCAATGTAATGTAATGTAATGTAATGAGAGACAAAGACAGAGGGAAGACAGACAAGTGAGGAGTATGATACACAACCAACACACACACACACACACACACACACACACACACACACACACACACACACACACACACACACACACACACACACACACACACACACACACACACACACACACACACACACACACACACACACACACAGGGCTGCTATGCTTTAGTTGGCAGAGGGATTATGTGTGTGCACTTCAGTCTGAATATATACAGCTCATTGTTGGTCTGGTTGAGCACGAGTGTGTTAAGACTATGAACATAAGGAATATGTTTTATTACCACCCTGTCCTTTACAAAAACACGTGGCATTACTCACACTGAGATCATCTGTGTGTTTAAAAAAAAGAAACACAGACTCGTACTCACTGCCGTCCTCTATAGCCTGACAGATGAGCACACACATGGAGTGGACAATACAGGCTGTGGAGGAGCTGTCCACGCCTCCACTCAGAGGCAACAGAAAACCAGCCTGGAACAGCAACACACTTCATTTCACTTATTTGTGTGTGTGTGTGTGCGTGCGTGTGTGTGTGTGTGTGTCCTCCTCCTCACCTGTCCACTTCTCCTCAGGTAGTCCCACAGCCAGCAGGCCGGCCCTAGACTGAACAACACAAACTTAACTGTCCATCTTCAAAAGCTAAAAACGACGCTGCCTCTGTGAAGAACCAATACACATTCTGTACCTGATCTCTTCGTCCGGTGTATGAAAGTGCCATGTTATTGGTTGGTGGGTGGGGAGGTAGATGTCGTCACAACTGGATAAAGAGAAGTCAACTTTGACCCTGTGGCATGGTCTGGGTTCACTTTCCTACAACAGAGAAGCATGGGAGTGCAAGGACATACTCAAAACTCTACTCTATGAGTCTATCTGACATCTGTGTGTGTGCCACAGTTCACGTGACACTTTCTGACTTAACCCAGAGAAAAAAGTAAACCAGAAACAACCAAAAGACTTCACGTGTGCTACATTCATTGATTCTTTCAGCCTCGAGCAGCGTTTGGAGTGTGAACACCTCTGCTGATGTGTTATTTGGAGGACGGCAGGTGTTAGCAATCACACAGCACACACAGCAACATTATGGTTCTGGAGTCGTGTTTGTCCTCCTGATGGATGTTCATCTATCTTCATTCTCCTGATCTACACTTTAGCTCGATGTTTCTTCACCAGCACGTTGCTTACTTCACCTATCTGTTTTGTGCTCACATACAGCAGATTCAAATCAGCATTGATGAACATTTATACTTAGACAACAAACAAGCGACATCTGTGTGAAGAGAAAAGTCATTTTGTTAGACTGCACTATTTGTTCTTGACATGTCAGTGATTGAGCATGATGTTTGTTTGATTTTTGCTTTATTATCAAGCTTAACACTTAAAAGCTTCAGCTTACAGCTCTGAAGAATTCTGCCTGTGTGGACGTCAGGCCCAGCCCAAAGCCTAATAATCATTTAAACTATGTATAAGCAGCTAAAGTTAACTGCATTGTGCATATCATATAGTGAAAATAAATAAAAAACAAATTTATCAATAACAATATCATATATATCAGTCAGGGGTTAAAACACTTACAGCTTACACTGCTTTGATTTAGATTTGAATTGAATAAAGTCACTGCATCATTCTGCTAATACAGACTCAACACTTCCTGTGTCATTTCACATTAAAAGCTCTACAAAAAACTGGCCGTGTGTCACTCAGAAAACAGCAGCACCAAATGAAAAAGTGTATGTGTACGACTAGAACCCACAGGGTGGGTCTGGCGTGAACCTGACAGCATCTAATATTTTGGGATTTAGGATCTGAGTCCAGGTTTGTGTCTCAGGACCAGGACACTCCTCACAGGTCTGGACAGAGAGCGGCACCTCATTATGAGATCTCATTATGTGAGCATGATCCCACAGTGGCCTCTGTTCCAGGCTCATTAGCTCTAATATGTGACATACAAATGTCCGGCCTGCTATTTTCACCCAAGACATAAAGTATTTCCACTCACAGAGGACGTTATGGAGACATGGCAACCATGATTACAGTAACCTGAATAAAGATTACTGTTACTTCAGATTATTCCACCACCATGAATATGTGTATTCATACTTGATACTTCTCTGAACTTATATTAAATCTATCATGTTACAGACACACATGAATCTAAATCAGTGTGAGATCTAAAGTACATTGAACAATGGGTAACCATAGCAACACTGCACATGCTGAATTTCAATTAATTCATGGTTTAACTGACTGTGTGAATGTTAACATGCTGATGTAGTGCAGGTATGATACGTAGGGATGTAACGATACACTCAACTCACGACTCGATTCGAGTCACGATTTTTTGTTCACGATACGATTTTTTCACGATTTTTTGAAATCAAAATGAGCTACAGACAAATTCTGACAAAATAAAATTATCTTTTTATTTGTAGGAAAAAAATCTCTCTTTACAGAAACTCTCAAACTGTTTGTGTTCTTATTAGGGCTGCCAGCAAGCAGCTGATCTGACCATTACCTTTCAGCTTGAAGTATGAGCTAACTGAAAATAAAAACAATTAAGATGATAGCTCGTTAACCCTTTGATGAGAGTCCACGGCCCCGGGAAATGGCGAGGTCCGAGCGCTGTAAACGCAGAGCCGGTCGCGGCGCACCGCCTCGGAGTAAATGCGCCCGGCGGGGGCCAGCCGGCGCCGGGGAGAGGTCCCACGAGGGGATCCTCCCGCACCGTGCGGCCGTCCCTGACCCGTGCTTAGTCCCCCGTGCAGACTGCGCGGAAGTTGCGGAGAAGTTGCGGTGATTGGTAAAATTGCAACACCGCCCTGAATTCACGGGGATTCACTGAAGTTGCGTTGAAGTTGCAAATCGCAACATCGTGAATTTTCTGGAGGGTCTGTGTTATGGTATCATTTACTGTACAGTCAGGCCTGACGCCGACTACCACTACTGCGCATGTGTGTAGGGGTGTGTGTGTGTGTGAGACACAGGAAGGCAGACGCGGCAGTGGAAGCTGCAGCCACAACGTGACCTATTTCTAATTTAAAAAAACTTACTCTCGCATTCGCCAAGAATCGCGATTCATTTTTTCTGTGAACCGGTGCAAATCGTCACGCATTTGTACCGATTTTAATCGTGTCACGATGTATCGTTACATCCCTAATGATACGTGATACATGAGACAAAGTGCTGGTCATTTGAACACATAAACTAAAGTCCTGAGCTTTGTATGGCAGAAGCACAAATATCCATCATTATGTTCATATCTAGGATTTCACTTTGGCTGCTTTCCTCTGTGAATCTAAAAATATCCCCGCTGACAAAGTGTCCCCGGGTTTACGATCTTATGGAAGTTGTCAGATTATGTTGTGAGGGTGGAATTCTAATATGATGTAACAGGGTAATTAGTGATGGAAGGTGAAAATGAGTCAAAGAAACACAAAAAGAACAGAGAGGGAAAGTAGAGCTCTCACCAGGTTCGGCTGACACAGCTCTCCTCTGTAGCTACGCACATCCTCAAGGTCGAGAGTAGCTGTAATCACCTCCTGCAAAACGCACGCACGCACACACACACACACACACACACACACACACACACACACACACACACACACACACACACTCTCTCTTGTGACTGCTGTCTCTCTCTGTGTGCCCTGCAACCACACCTTCAACAGGAAAATTACACTCACACAGGTCATTCATGTTCACACTGTCTCCCTCTCGTGAACACAGCACATTATTTTTACACTATTACATTTCTATATCTAACATTTATGACACAGACTTATCTGAGCCGGGCCTGGTTCTGCGCCTGTCCGTACGTACCACATCACTGAGGGAGAACTGCGCTCCCTGTGCCACAATGTCTCCGTTGATGGCCACCATGGCACAGCCATCGTAGTAGACGCGGTCTCCATCGCAGCCCCTCTGGTTGGCGTACAGGTATATACCTCCACTCTGGAATGACACCACTCACACACTGAGTGCAGTGCTCGTTTTGGATGTTATGATGTCCTACATATGAAGCAGGGCACTGCCCTCTGCTGAGCTCTGCTGTGTGTGAGCACACAGGGTGACAGACAGAAGCCAACACAGTGTCTTGTGGTGCTTGTATAAATGATTTAAAGGATTGCTTTTCTTTCAATATCTGTGAATAGAGCTCCAGAGCAGTTACCTCACATATGTTTCATACTTCTACATGAATAGATGAGCAAATCTTTGAGGGCTGGTTGGTTGGTTGAAGTTTACCTTGGTGGTGGCTGACTTGACTAGGTTGACTCTTTGGTCAGCTTTTCGGAGCTCGTGGTGGCTCGCAGACGAATTAGTAAAGATTTCAACCCCGTCCAGACCCATCTGAATATGAGGGCTGAAGGAAAGAGAGAATGTTTAGACACACGAAAAACTACAACATCCATTAAACCCTAGCACGGCGAGCTGCAGCTCTACCTTCTGGGGTTCCAGAGCTCGGCACACATTTCTGTGCCGATGCACGTGTCCTTTGTGGATAGTACACAGTCACCGAACGGCACTGTGTCCTGATGAACATGAAGAAACAACACTTGCTGATAAGTCCTGGTTCATGATAAGTCTCAGATAAACACAGAGGACCACACGTGTTCTTTTACCTGCCCCGTTACCTCCTGGATCATTCTGGGCAGGAAGTACTCCTCCACTTTCCTTGAAGAAACAAGCACAAAGACTTTATTCAATCACAACAAGACATCGATGTTCTGGCCTCATAGAAACTCTCCATTGCATTTTGGGAAATATGCCGACCTTTTTACCTCAAAGACTACAACCATAGGGGGAAACTGTTAGCGTAGCTTCTACAGCTGTAAGATGTGTGTTTGGATAGGAGCGAATGGTTTCCTCATGCCAGTCTTTGTGCTAAGCTAATGTCAGTTCTTCTGCATGTTTCCTTAAAGGGCCACATCACCAATTTTACACATCATGTGCTGCACTACTCCAGAACAGTCAGGAATTCTGCAAAAAGTCTCTGGTCATGTTTCAACTTGAGCTTAGAGACTGACTGTTGATCTCTGCACTTCAAACAAGCTGACTGCTTTACCAAACTTCCTGTCTGGAGTCAGAGATCCACAGCTCCACACAGGAAGCATGTTGCAGCCTCCTGAGAGACATGGGCTGTGCACAGACTCGAACAAACACTCTGATGGACAGATTCAATCAGCTATCTCTGAATATAATCCTGGAGTACCAGACAAATGGATTTCTAGGTAGTTTAATAATTGTTGATGCAACGTTGACTGCTGAAACACATCCCTGTACTGCTCTGACTACACCCTGATTAATCATGACACACACACTTTGGTAGAACTGGGAGTGATGACCGACCTCAACTGGTTCCATGGTGAGAACCACCGCACCTCCCTGTAGATCCCGTGGTTAGCCATCTGCATTTTAGGTCTGATCAGCAGGATCTTTCTACAGGATGAACAAACATTTAGTCCAGTCATAGAAAGCAACACGTTATTTATGAGACCGGGCCGCTGTGCTGACGACGTACCTGTTGAGGAACAGGACCCGACAGTTGTAGCGCACGTTGTGATGCATGATGGGCCTGACATGAACAGAACATAAAACACTCTCAAAATGAGACACTGACCTAAATTTCAGCCATACAGACAAACCTTCAGGTAAAGACAAACTGTGCTGTCAGAATCTTAGAAATGGGGCTGCAGATGTGAACAGATGGGACAGTGACTCTTCTTTCTAAAACATATTTACATTCAGCAGGTCATCGACTGGAACCTGCTGATTTATTTCTTGGAGTCTTTGACGTGAAATGAACATTCAGTTGATGGACTGGTGGACTGAACGTGCCTTTTTGGGCTGCTTTGACTTTTCAAGGTGATACTCACATCCCCACATCACAGATGATGTCCTGGGTGATGGGAGATTCCAGAAGCTTCCTCAGGGCCTGGAAGCTGTGGAGCAAAGTGTCTGACTCATAGAAGTGGTCTGCACAGCCGTACCCGCTGTAAGAATGATGTGATTTAGAAAAGAGATGTCACCCGAGTAACGTAAAACTGAACGTCCAAACTCACTGGACAAAATCTAAAGCAACAAGTTTGACCGAAACAATCATATGCTGACATTTCAAAGGAACAATGTGTAACATAACAGATATTCACCATGTTATGTCATCACTAGAGTTGCACGATACCCACGGTATACACGGTACCCCGCGGTACCAAATCATACCCGTCGCTACTATACTAGAAATTTTACACGACGGTACTACCGTGGATTACTATATTACCGGTGCCAGTCTCCGCTACATAGCGGCCGCCTCTGCTCTCCTCCCGGCTTCTCACTGCATGCTACTCACTCGTAAAAAAACATGGCATGTGCTGCAACCGAACTACACAGCTGCTGAATGATTGGCCCGTTACTGGTGACGTCCAGGGATGTGATAGGCTGTTGCACGCTAGGTCCGCCCGTCTATTAGCTGATTGGCTGTTCGCGTGTTTCTGCCGGCAAGCATGAACTCCATGAAGACAGCTCCGTTTCGATAGAAACTCGCTTCAAAACAAACAACAAGCTAAAGTTCTGTCTCGCCCAGACACGAGACAACACACTCACCGTGGCAGAAGCACCGGGCCCGAGCAGCGAGTCTGCTGTGGCGTCTTTGTCGGTGGCAACACTAATTTTGCTTAAAAAACAAATGTCGTTGTTTCAAACTAACTTGTACAAATACATTGCAGTTTATAAAATAATAATAATTTAAAAAGGCTGCAGTATCGCGGTAATACCCGGAACCGCGATACTTTGTCTGGTATAGTATCGTGGTTACTCATTTTAGTATCGTGACAACTCTAGTCATCACATGTGCTACATTGAAATACTGGCTTGATCAACATTCCAGGTTGCCAGAGATGAAATAGATTTGATTTGAGACAAACACAGCAGCACGCTGTGTCCTGAAAGCAAACAAAGTGGATCAGCGGAGATCATGTGTGATTGTCTGAGCTAAAAAGCTCCATGAAAAAGAAATGCTCCGTGGCTGGGAATTTAATCCACAAACTGCAGTTCCCCAAACGTACACTTGAGGCTGGCTCTAGAAGTGAGTCAGTCTCCATAAGTCCCCATGTTCAAGTGTCCAACTTCACAGCAGAAATAAATAGAGTTGTCACGATACTAAAATGAGTAACCACGATACTATACCAGACAAAGTATCACGGTTCCGGGTAATACCGCGATACTGCGGCCTTTTTTTATTATTATTATCTTTATAAACTGCAATGTATTTGTACAAGTTAGTTTGAAACAACAACGTTTGTTTTTAAGCAAAATTAGTGTTGCCACCGACAAAGACGCCACGGCAGACTCGCTGCTCGGGCCCGGTGCTTCTGCCACGGTGAGTGTGTTGTCTCGTGTCTGGGCGAGACAGAACTTTAGCTCGTTGTTTGTTTTGAAGCGAGTTTCTATCGAAGCGGAGCTGTCTTCATGGAGTTCATGCTTGCCGGCAGAAACACGCGAACAGCCAATCAGCTAATAGACGGGCGGACCCAGCGTGCAACAGCCTATCACATCCCAGGACGTCACCAGTAACAGGCAAACAGCCAATCATTCAGCAGCTGTGTAGTTCGGTTGCAGCACATGCCATGTTTTTTTTTACGAGTGAGTAGCATGCAGTGAGAAGCCGGGAGGAGAGCAGAGGCGGCCGCTAAGTAGCGGAGACTGGCACCGGTAGTATAGTAATCCACGGTAGTACCGTCGTGTAAAATTTCTAGTATAGTAGCGACGGGTATGATTTGGTACCGCGGGGTACCGGGTATACCGTGGGTATCGTGCAACTCTAGTGATGACATAACATGGTGAATATCTGTTATGTTACACATTGTTCCTTTGAAATGTCAGCATATGATTGTTTCGGTCAAACTTGTTGCTTTAGATTTTGTGGGTATCGTGCAACTCTAGAAATAAACATGTTCACGGCCTGGTACAAAAAAACAGTTTTGGTCTCTGTAGCTAATTTCCCCGTTCATGACAACTGTACTGAGGGTGAATTTATATACAACTCACCTGTTCACATCATATTAAGGCTTAAAGTTATGCAGGATTACGAGCATGGATGCTTTGACTGACAGGTGGGTGTCATTACAGATGGCTTGTTTAAGCAACCAGGCGGTGGGGATGGCATGTCTGCCAACATGGCCAGAGCCCCCTCACTGAGCTTCAAAACAGCTCTTTACAATCTTACAGGTGACACCATGCATTCACTGCTAATAGTGGTAAAAAGAGGGTAAATTCTGGGAATGCCAGAGGTCAGAAGGACCCAGAGTTATTATTTCACTATGCTTCACTTTAAAGTCATTCTCAGTGCATCAGTTTTATTCTATTATTTCTATTCAGCTCTCACTGCACAGACGGTGCTGTTCTGCAGGACGCGAGCTAAAAAGTCTGAAGTTGAGTTGGTAAGTTGCCAGAAACAGCACTACCACACTGCTGCTGCAACATGTTGTAACATGTTGTAACATGAGTGTAACATGTAACATTCTGGTTCACTGGCTTGCTGAGGTCTGGCTCCCTGTCCTCAGTCATCCTTTCATGGTGCATGAAATAAACCATGCTGCATTTGTTGACTATCATTGTTTTTAGAGTTGAGATGTTTTGGGCTGCAGTACCCATTCTAACCACCAGTAGTCAGTGTGTTCCACGCTGCTCCTTTAACATGGGCTCATATGGGACAGACAGCGGTGTCAGTGTGACACCTGAACGCCTCATACCAGATCTCCAGCTCTGGGCCCAGTCTGTACGCGGCTCCACGACTCTTAGCGATGTCGATACCTGCAGGGAACACACAGGTGAGACAGGCACACACACACACACACCGCGTCATTCAGAACGACGTGACGTCGGCACTGTCACTCACATAGACATATGGTCACTCACTCTGCAGTATTCTGTCCAAGTTGCCTTCAAAGTCCAGAGCCCACTGATTCAACGAGCAAGTTGCAACGGTCACCTTCCGTCCCATTGTCAGCGAAATTCAACAGAGAGGAGGACGGAGCACAGAGGCAACGCTGTTACAACGTTTCAATAACGCTTTAGAGTGATAAAGTACACTGAGGCTGTGACCAACTGCTTGTGCAATCTCTGCAGCCTTGTTCTTCTCTTGTTGTCATGTTTGGAGTTTAGACGCTGCTGCGCTCATTACTGCCCCCGTCCTCCTCCAGGAATGACAGCACAGTCTGAAGACCTGCACACAGCCTGCAGTATAATGTGCTGTCTGATGATGAAGATGCATTCATTCATGTCACACTTAAACACTTGTTTATTTTGTTTAGGTGCAGAAGTAAAAATGAAGTACTGTAGTAGAAGATATAAATATATGTACGTATGCATGTGTTTTAAAATGAGAAGAGCTGCACAGTTTGTTGGTTTGGTTCACATTATGCAGATTATAAGATAATACAAGATGTAGCATCCAAAACATGTTATTTAAATGTTATTAAAAGTGTGTGTATGTAGAGTAATGCATTGAGACCTTACATTAATATAATGTGGTATATTTTCTTCTAAGCATTTTTTATAGTATTTCATTGGTCTTTCTAAGATTACAGTTGAATGTGAAGTGCGTGTTTGTAAGAATGTGCAATCTCTCTCTAAGTGAAGAACAAGCATCCTGTAGTTTTTATGAGCTCTTTTGGGTAAATGGTGAGAGGTTCTGCTGAACTTTTTACCTTTCTCTCTCTGACTGATCGCTCTCTTAAAGTAGAGTAAGTAAAACACGTGGTAAAGTAAGTTATGGAAGACAACGATGGAAGTTGGTTCCTTAAATGGACATTTTTAGAATGTTTGTTCATGTTTTTTTCCTGTGAGTATAAAAGCTGGCCCCCCTGGCATGAGGATTTGGAAGGGATCCGATCAGGGGATGCATCCCAAACTCACTTCTCTTTTCTTTTCAAGCATCCACAGAGTGACTTCAGCAGCCACGAAAAGTCACGACAGTAACATTTAGGGTGGAGGGTGAAAGTCAGTGTCAGAGCGTGTGTCTTAGGCCTTGTTAATGAGGACAGCCACAGTCGGGAAAAAGCTGATGTGAGGTTCCGGTCCTGTTGGACCACAGCGTCCTGCTAGAGGGAGTGTCCAGTGGTTTCCAAACCTGTGGTCGGGCCCCTTCAATGGGTCACACAAGATAAACACATTAACTTGGGCTGATGTTGCTCACTCCTCACTTTGTACAGTAATAATTTGACTGACTCGTTCAGGTCCTGTCAACTTCATGTAATGACAGTTAGACTCAATTAACCTGCTCAACATTCATTATTCCTGTCCTGTCTGTCTCTCTGCTGTCTGTGTCCTGTCTGTGTCCTGTCTGTGTCCTGTCTGTCTGTGTCCTGTCTGTGTCCTGTCTGTCTCTCTGCTGGCTGCCTGCTTCACAGAGCAGTGTTGTCATTTTAAGAATGGGTTTGTCACCATGTGAGAACTGGTCTGACACAGAGAAGCTTCTCTTGTTGCTACATGTGTGGAGAAAACAACCCGGTCTGCACTTTGGAATATATCCGTGTAAACGGCTTCATTCAATGGCTCTGCCTCTCCTCTGGCACTGTGAGTTACTATGGTTACAGGAAACCATAGTAAACTTCTCACTAAAGTCATAAATGTAGCCTGATTGCTTATTATAACATAATTGTATGTAACAACTCTAAAGCCAAACAAAAGTGAAGCCTCCCTCATGAAAATATAGAATGATGTAAAATGTAAAATTGTCCTGTGTGCAAATTTGTCAACCCCCAAAGAAAGTAAGAGTTTTGAATAAGTGTGTGTGTGTGTGTGTGTGTGTGTGTGTGTGTGTGTGTGTGTGTGTGTGTGTGTGTGTGTGTGTGTGTGTGTGTGTATTAACTGTAACAAGAATTTCACAGAGTCAAGATAATGGTTTCATTTAAAGCAGGATGCTTTACATCCAAACACAGTTATGATGTTAATAAATAACAATTTAGTGATTGGTCTGGTCTAGCAATAAAATCCAGAGCACCAACCGTCCCAGACTGAGACATGACTGAGTAAGCATGAGGTATATCCCGAGATGAGAGCGACAGCTTCAGAAAGTGGTCTTAAGGACTACAACACTGCCACCAACTCCTGAGATAAGTATCTGACACTGTAGCTGCTAAATGCTTCACCATGTTCACCAGCTCGTCTCTGACTGAGTCTGTCTGTCTGCTGCTCAGCAGGTGGAGTACGGAGGCTTTACTAAAGATCGATGAGAGACTGAATCAAAACAACCAGCTAAACCATGTCAAGTCGGTTCATTCAGTAAGCCACACTCAGGCTGTAGTAAACGGTCACAGACTTTCAGCAGTGTGACCAAAGAAAAGGCCGAGCATGTTGAGTGAGTAATGGACTTTTATTTTTCTACAAAACATGCACTTGATGTCGACAGTGTGAATGGGTGAAAACAACAGTTTGTCATTGGTTGAAAAGCTAAAGGGGGTAGGGGGTGTCATAACCATTGGTGAGACACTACAATCACAAACACACACTACAACTGGTTGGTGTTTCAAACCACACTGGAGGAAAACGGTCAGTGCGGGTATTTTCCATCCTCGTGTCACCAGCAGCAGCAGCACACAGTCATGTTCATGATGTTAAACTGTGGTGAACTTTTTCATGAAGCTCCATCATCAGGGCCAAATTTCAGTTTGCCAAATGTAATCTTGTTTTGCTTCAGGATATTGTGAGAGTAATTCAGTTCATATGAAGGTACACTCAACAACACTTTTATGGTTTTTCATGAGTTGAGGTTAAAGACTTCTTCAATGTGCAACTAAAGATTTATTTCTCTAAAATGGCATTTTAAGATTAAACAGCATGACTATGATGCCTTAAACTGTCACAAAGAAAGGCCACTGTATAATGCCTCTGATTGGCTTACCCTGATCATCCAACAAAGGTAACCAGTACTAACCAATCAGAGGAGAAGCAGGGCGGGTCATGACTTTGCCCTTCTCTGTCATATGTGAACTAGCCATAATTCAGTGCTTAATAAAACGGCACATAGAGAGGCCTCTTATGTATCACAGTCTCTGCTGTTCAATCAGCATCTCAATATGCCACATCTGTCAAGTAGATGGAGTATCTTACCCACTAAGACAGATTACAATACAGATTTGGAGAGAAATAAAGCTTTTGTGTGCAGAGAAAAACTTTTGTTGGCTTTTTGATAGACATCAAGATAATTCAAATATCTCATACGTGATCTGAAATTAGCATGGCATGTTTACAAGCAGAGCGCTTTAACAAACTGAACTAACATTTATGTGCCTGGGTTCATTTGTACCAGTCTGACTTCCCAGCTGGTCTGCGTCATGCTGCCAAAGGTTGTCTTCTTCATTCATGGCAGTAGTTTCATTTGTTTTTGTTTGTTTTTTGCTTTATTATATTATCTGCTTTAAAATGTGCTGTGAACGTCACCGTTTTGTCTTTACATGTGCATTTTCTTCATCTACATGATCTGTGCTCAATGTTTCAGGCCCGTGTTTCAAAGTCATGAAGAAGCTGTTCAGACTGGTCTGACCTGGTCTCGTTCGCTCCGAGTTTGCTTTATGAAACAGCTTAATCCTGGTTCAGTTTATTGAGCTCCTTCAAGACAGGAGCCTAAAAAAAAACAGCATGACACCAGCATGAGCAGAGAAGACATGACTGTGGCTAATCAATGGCCAAAAACATTCACGCTACGACAGGGCACGGTGCAAAGGACAGGATTCTAGACGTGTTTGTGTGGTTCACTCAGGTGTGGATTGATGTGTGAAGATCCACACTGACAATTGCTTGATCAACAATACAAGGTACAAAAACATGGGCTCTGCATTTTCAATGAACACATTTCAATAGTCCCTCATGTCACACTCTCTCTTTCTCAAGACACACACACACACTCACTCACACATGCATGCATGCACACCTCTTGTGAAATAAATAGTAATATGTACAAGACTCACTCAAGAGGGCGGAAAACTCAAGTCATACAGTACACAAAAGACATTTAAAATACACATCGTACATAATGTAAACAAACAAAATGCGTAGCCCTGTCATGTTAAAATGACTTTAAAAAAAACAAACAAATCCTAAGATGCAAGTTATACAAGTATTCCAGTATTAATCAGGCTCGCTCAGATCTAGACACTATCCATATACGGGGCGTTTTCTAATAATGTGAAGGTGGTCGGTATGTTCCTAGATGTCCCATTGCTGTGGTGAAAGCTCTTAAACCCTTAGGACAGATTAAAAAGGCAGCAATCAAAGGATGATCTCCCATATGAGCCCACTGTTGAGAAAAACATGATCCAACTTTGTCTTGTTCTGGCAGCCCTGTCATCCTCTGCATGATAGTCTTCTCCCTCCCTACACTAGCTCACCTCTAAAGTCGCAACAAAATAAATATTTAAGTTTTTTGTCTGGCCAAATGTAATAGACGCAAAGGCAGTATGTAGCAAAGTCAAGCTATCTTTAAGAAACGTTGTCCTTTGACAGCCTCCGTAAATGGTTTGGGGACAGGTTTGGGGCGGCAGGGTGGTTAAGAGGGAAGTTTAAGGTTACAATGAGAAGAATGTGAAGAGATTTAAAGAATCATTCATGCTTGAGTGCCACAAGAACATGTAGTCAGTGTTTCATTCATACAGGGTTCGGTGTCCTCCTGATTATGATACATTTTGACAATGAGGTGATAACATGAGTTGATCAACACTGTGTTTTTGGAAGACTTTGACCGTCAAAGATGATAATGCTACACCCGATTGTGAATGAGGACATTATTGAAGGATAATTCTGTTTTCTAATTTTCATACTTTCTGGGAATTTTAACCTTGTACTCACTAAAATCATTAACAGGATGGAATATGGATTAGAATATGGACTGGATCAAAAGTAACTTGCATTGAAATGATCAGACAGGCTGTTAACAAGCCCACACTTTAACCAGATGACCTAAATCACGTTGTTTGAGCTGACTGTGGCTCACATAGTAAAGTGGTCATCTGCAGGGTTGATAGTTATCATAATATTATAGTAAATCTTTATCTGTGTTCATGACTTAAAGGCCCTCATTATAGCCTTTAGGTCGTAATTTTTGTACCATTACTGGCAATAATTCCTAATTTGAAAACTGTGTTCACAACTGCTTGGGCCTAAAACTGAAAGTAGAACCCTTCCCATACCCTCCTACATCATACCTGACCTGAGACCCAAACCTGACCCATTGTTACTAATGTTCCCCACTTGGCAATGGATATATTATTACTGTAAAACATGCCATTCATCGAAGCACTACACAGTCAGAGAAAGAAAAAGAGAAATATTTGAAAGTAGACAAACCCAAATCAGACCCAAGCTCCTCAGATAGGAGATCTCCAAGTAGAGTTTTAATTTGACTGTGTATATCTAGTTTCTCAGGTTTGTTTAAAGCCTGTCTGATCATCTGACTCTGCCTTTCATGTTCCTGTTCTTCTCCAGTGTTATCATTGTCAGTGTCATTCAAAGGGTCAAATGTAAACACACTAAATATCTGTTATTGGCAGGTTCAATTCAAACGTAGCATCAGTATGGGCTTTCAAAAATCCATATATGTTAATGTCTATATTGTTAGCCTCTTCCACTTCTAACCATTGAATAACCTAAAAAATAACAGGGTTGTGCAAATATAGCTCAATAGAAGTGTGGCTACTCGGAGGTGTAATCCCAGAGAATGTTTGAAACTCTAAGTTTAGTACATGAGCCAATCCATAAAAATGAATTCGATCACAGTTTGATTCCACAGTTCAGAGGATTTCAAAATCACAACAAACAGTTCCAGTAACCACAAAGTCATCAGTTCAGTGTCAGTGAATTTGATAATACAGTCCATTTGGTGCTTTAAGGCGCCATGCAGGCCTAGTCCATGCAGTATTCAGTTGAACATACGGGACATTCTTGATGTAAATCCAATGGCAGTTATCTAAAATCATCTCATCATCAACTCCAGCTTTTCATATAAAAAACATTGGAAATTTGACCAAAATTTGGCATTTCACAGATTCCTCACTAAAAAAAATTACCAAATGTAGTAGGGTGGCTTGGTAAAAAGATAGTTTAGTCTGTGTTTTTTCTGCATTTATATGCTTCAGATGAACTAGGTCAGACAATGTGTTATCAAACACATCGCAAAAGTGTTCGTACCTGTTCCAAAAGGCCACATTCAAAGGTGGGGTGAAAGGTGAAGTCAGTTGTATAAACTCTGATTTTGATGCATGTTTTTGGAGTTGTAGTAATAAATTCCCATAATGAATGAATTATATCTGAATATCTATTTCTGATTAACTAGAATCATTTCTTTTAAGAAATCAATCAAGTTACGAATTGCTCTCTAAGGCTTTTCACCACACCTTCCACGGTGGCACAAGTGGAAACACAACACGACCTGGGTAGTGATGTAAGGAAGCCCAATCTAGTCACAGTCTTTTGCAGAATTCAGTTTTTACTTCCTGCTTTCTGCATTCAGAATATTCCCTCCACCATCTCCTGTCAGGTGTAATGTTGGGCTGTAAAACTAATATAAAGACAGTGAGTGTGTGATCTGTTCAATGAACTGTGTGTGTCTGCATGCATGTGGTTATGTGTGTGTTTTTGTCTGCTTCTATTTCAATGTCCATGTCTTCTTTTATGTATGTGTGTCACTGTCCAGGGTATGTGGGGTAGTGTGTCGGGGAGTGTGTATGTATGTGTGGTTGGGACTGTGCGTGTGTGTTTGCCAAAGGCAGCATGGCATGGCGGTCGGGAGGCAGACGGGTGGACAGCAGGTCGTCTTCTGCAGCATCACCTGCAGACAGAGCAGAAAAATTAAATAAAGACAAGATAGTTTCTACAGTAGCTCAGAACAGACAAACCAAAAACTTGCTCTAGAGAGAAACTTTCATCTAATTTGCAAATGTTGTTATTGCTGTAGTTCCTCCTCCATACTCGGAAGAGGATAGTGAGATGAGGGGTATTCAGTTTGTTTGGAGCCAGGAAATGAAGTACGAAAACAAGCAATCAGATGTCAGGGTTTTATGCTACACACACATAAATGTGTAGCTTACCGCTGCCAGGATCCATGCCGGTCTGGTTTCCAGTGATGTGGTGCCAGTAGGCGGATCGGGGCAGGATGGCAGTGGGGGTGCAGGGGTAGGAGCCAGTCTCTGAACCCACAGACATCAACTGGGAGTCATATACACACACACAACATCATGAATTTAACAAAAAGAGCACGGTTGATTAATCATTTCAATCAAATATCACAATTAACAGTTGTGAATTTCTATCACTGCATTGCTAAACATTGCTAACACAACTAAAATCATTGTAAGGGGTCATTGGTTGAGAGCTGCCACAGCTGGATGTGATGAACACCACTTGCTGAAAGAAGAGGGTGCATGTATCATCAGGTCATCACCCTCACCCTCACCCTGTTACCATGAGTGCAGTATTAAAGATTTAGTTCACATATACTGCAGTGTATTTATCCACAGTCAGTGTTATGTGCAGTAGATGTCGGTCAGCATTAGGCCTGAGCCCAGTTTATAGAAGCAGACAGGAGAACCAGCACAGAAGCTAAACAATATACTGCTGTATTCAGTCATTTCACCTGACAGAACACTGCTGCCTCCACTGATTACTTTGTCTGTGTTATTGTGAGACTTTGTTAGTTAGTTGCTCTAGTTCAAGGCAGCAGTAGACCAGCAACTCGTGTGTGTGTGTGTGTGTCCGTGTGTGTGTGTGTGTGTGTGTGTGTGTGTGTGTGTGTGTGTGTGTGTGTGTGTGTGTGTGTGTGTGTGTGTGTGTGTGTGTGTGTGTGATGGGGTAAAATGACTTGGCTTTAAGAGAGTGAGACCGAGCCTCAGTTTCCTGTCGGAGTTGTCTCACAGCAAGGTAAAGCTCTGAAAATGTTCTAAATATAGCTGTGCACAGCAGTACATTGCTTAGCTTCGTGCTGGTCCTCCTGTCTGCTTCACCGAACTGGAGACGTGCCAACTGCCATCTACTGTAGGTAACACACTGATTAAGGATATAGTACATACAGTACAACCACAAACTATCACTGAGAGTGTTTACCACCCAGGAACTAGTTGGTGCTCATCAACATTTTAACTTACTATCTATCGAACCTTTGTTATATTTGTATTATTTATAGTATGTTTGTAAAAAGATTTCCACTGCATCCAGTCCTGACTGGATTCATTTAACCTGCCTTTGACAAAACATTTCTGTTGCTGCTCAGAACTGGACCCACAAATTTCCTATTGGAATTACACAAATAATTTCATTCAATGTTAATATAAAATTAATATAACATAAAATTATTGACAAACCAGAGATATTCACCACAATATACGCTAAAATAATAAAAGTTTTAAAACTAGACTTTGACATACAGAGTCCTGCGAGTTTACAGAATAATCAAATTAATACAATAGGCCTTTGTAATAGGAATTACAAATTCCAAAACAAATTTGGGATTAATCAAACTGCCAGAAACTGCTGCATTGACTGCACTGAACAATGACTTGAAACTTACATTTGAGATTAGTCAGTTACTAAGTGAACAATATAACATCAAACACACTCACTCGTTTCTGTTTCTTAAAGCCACATTCAAAGGATGTTCTAACAGAAATTCAACAAATATGGAAAAAATAACATTTCCCATAATGAATAAACTATATATGAATATCTACACTAAATTATATGTGACGTCTTTTACCAATATTAAATATGGATCAATGTATGTGTGTGTGTGTGTGTGTGTGTCTGTGTGTGTGTGTGTGTGTGCCAGGCTGTCACCCTGCTGTTTTTCTCCATCTCCAACAAGACCTTCTTGTGCTGCTCTGCTATGGCCAGTGTGAAGGAGTGAACCCTCTGGTAGATCTGCTCTCCCTCTCTGGTCTGGAAGGTGTAGAGGCCTTCACCGCTGTCACACATCCTACACACAACAATGACTCAGCATGAGGCCAGTGTGGAAAACAGCTGTAGTTCACAAACTGGCCAATGCAGTGTTATTAAGGAAACCTGCAGTGAGCTCCAATTGCTGTTGTACCATGGTAATCAATATGAGATTTCAGGGAGTGATTTAATGTCTTCTGATCTAAATGCTGTTCAATTCAGACAAGGACACAAATGTAATGGAAACACAGAAGCACTGTCAGCTTTAAAGCAGTTCCACGCCATGTCCTAAACCAAATTTCAATGCAAAAATACTATGGCTGTATGGCTGTAGATGGCAGTTCACATGAGTGTATGTTCATTTAACCCAGCCTAAAGAACATGAAGCATTGTTGCTTTAAAGTTATCAAAATTGTAGTTATCATTAATAGCCAGACACAGCATATCTCCGTCCACCATCATTCAGATTGTGCTCGAGGTTTCTGCCTCTTAAAGGAAGTTTTTCCTTACCACTGCTGCCACTGTTGCAAGTGTTTGCTAATGGTGGGAATCGTTGAGTCTCTGTAAATAATATAAAGAGTACAGTTCAGACCTGCTCTGTATGGAAAGTGTCATAAGATAACTTCTGAACTCTTTTTAGAAAAAACCTAAAACCCCTATTGTCACAAAGAGCTGAAATCCAGGCTGAAATTGGGGCCTTTGATGTGAATGGGTGAATGATATACCAAAAAAAGGCAGCTTGTACCGTTATAACACAGGGGACGATAATCATTGTGTGGTTTGCTCTCCCTTTCTTGTCTTATTTGCAGCAACAATGCTGCTTTTTACTGCATTCATTCTTATAACTATAATAAGAGTGGAAAAGGTAGCAAATGCTAAAATGATACACCATCTATAATGTATATGGTTCATGATCACTAAAACCATGGAAGCATTCTTTTGTATAACAAAGTTTTTACATTGCATCGCCTGCTTTGCTGGTTCTACTACAGAAAATGTCTGTTTAGTGAATGCACATCACTGTGTTCATGTTGTGAGGCTGATAATAAATGTTAACAATGGGGAGTGATGCAGTATGACACACCCACAGACAGAGGGCTCCCTTGCTATTTTGGTTTGTTTTAGACCAGTGTTTCTCAAACTTTTTCAGACCAAGGACCACTTTGTCAAAAAAAAAAATTTCAGGGACCACCTGACCCCGTCTTCAGCCACCTATCCATCATTGTTTCCCATCCTCTCCGTGCCTTGTTTTAGTTAAAGTTCACAGCTTTTGCTGCTCTTTTCCTTGCTTTCTTTTCCTTACTTACTGACGTGACAGCGGAATGATTTTGTCTATAGGAGATGCCGTGGTTGCTAAGGCAACAATTTGGGCACTGCTAATTCAGATTTATCTTCATATAACCATTATACATATTTAAAAAAAATATTTGTCTGCATTTTCGTTCAGAGAACAAATTCGCTTTACACTTCAAATAATGTTAGGTAGGACTAGGGCTGATATGGCCTGTAACCAATATCTTGATATTTTTAAGCTATATCGCGATACACGATATATATTTCGATATTTTTGTTGTTGTTGTTTTGTATTGTTTATTTCTAATAAATATTGTCATTATTTCCATGATAGCATTGTAATTGCTCAGAATCAACATAGAACAGTAGATTTACACTTGCTGTGAGACACACCTCTTTTATAGCATTTTAACACTTTATTTTTATATTTTTTATGAATTTTTAATACATTTCATGATGTAAATATGAGCTTAAAGCTCATTAGCTTCCAGGTCCTGTGACCTATTGGCTCAAAATGTAGAACAGTCGAGCTACACCTGCTATACAACACACACTCTTTTTTATAGCATTTTAACACTTGTCATATTTTTTATGAATTTTTAATATATTTCATAATGTACATATGAGCATTGAAGCAGTGCAGAATGATACTTGGCATATGAGACACTTTTTTAAATCAAATTTTAACCATTCTTCATATTTTATAAATAAAGGTTTAATACATTTAACACCCACGTTTTATTTTGAAAACCGGAAGTGTCTACACGCTGCAGTAAGCTAGCGCTGACTTTCCAGTTTTTTAAAAGTGTTTGCCATAAAGTCGGCAATAAGGGCGCACTTGTAAATATTGGAGCAGCTGACGTGACCACGCGAAAACGAGAGACGTGACCGCAGCTGTTTTTCTTCAGAACCAAGTCGTCCGTCTCCATCTTCAATTACCTCACTTGGACTCTTGGCTTCACCTCTCCTCACTTGATACAGAAAGTACGCATGCGCGCAGGGGATGTTTTTGGGTGGGCGGGGCAGTGTGCTGCGTGCTGTGAGCAGCAGGAGTGAGTGACAGGCGAATCCCCGGAGAATTAAATGCAGACGGCTTAAAACATTTACGTGACAAGTACTCGATGGTCGCGATATAGTCATTTCATACATCTCACGTAGGACAAGCCGCGATATATCGAGTATCCCTAGGTAGGACTCCACAAACTTGTGTGGGAAATTCGAATATTTTAAGAGATCCTCTCACGGACCACTTGAGGTCGCTCGCGGACCACTACACTTTGAGTAACACTGTTTTAGTTAGACACACACACACACACACACACACACACACACACACCATTATCTGCATGCTGACCCAATCATAGCTCGTCAGGTCTTATCAAAGAGGAGGCAACAAGGAGGTCTGGCCCAGCATTGATTAATTGTCTAATCTATTCAATCCATCTCTGTATAGGGCTCAGCCCAACAAAAGCTAGCTGTTTGTGTATGGTGTGTGTGTGTGTGTGTGTGTGTGTGTGTGTGTGTCTGTGTGTGTGAGAAAGAGAGAGGTATCCTTGAACTGACCTGTTCACACACACACACACACCTTGTGGTTGTGAGTCCAGAGAAAGGTTGAGTGTTTCATCTTAAATACAGGCTGCTATAACAAAGGATAACTTGACATTACCTCTGGATGTGTGTGTTGGAACCTTTCTTTATCTGGGGTCAGGCAATGATCAAACACCCTCCACCCTCCCCATGTCTCACCGTCCGGCTTCGAAGGTGAAGCGGGTGGCGTCGCGTCCGTAGCGCCGCAGCGAGCAGAGCGGCCAGGTGACCAGCTTGGTGCGAGGGTTGTGAATGTCCCACAGGTAAATGTTCTCATGGGTAATTTGCATCATGCACTCCCCATAGATGTCCAAGTTGGGACAGGGCAGGAGGAACACGTTGAAACGCTCTGAGGGGAACAACAAATGACAGCAACAATGTCAGGGACTTCTTTTCAGTGTAGGTTGAATTTCTTCACAAATTTGATCAGAAACAAGTGAGAGAAAAAGTTCCTGTATTTCTTTCTGTGCATTTCTAAGTTGAACAGCTATCTTAAGACTTATTGAGTGTGCCTGAAAGCGCACACTATATGTTTTCCACTGCGCTTATTATTGAGTGTGCCTGAAAGCGCACACTATATGTTATCCACCGCGCTTATTGAGTGTGCCTGAAAGCGCACACTATATGTTATCCACCGCGCTTATTGAGTGTGCCTGAAAGCGCACACTATATGTTATCCACCAAGCTTATTGAGTGTGCCTGAAAGCGCACACTAAATGTTATCCACCGCGCTTATTATTATTGAGTGTGCCTGAAAGCGCACACTATATGTTATCCACCGCGCTTATTGGTGTGGGTGCCTGAAGGGAATTTATTCGCGAAAAACTGAGAAAAATTTCCCATAGGGAATGAATGGGGAGAAGTACATTTCAACAGACATTTTCAACAATGAACTGCTCTGGCATACTTCCACCGAGAGACTTAATTTAAACTTTAAAACGGAGGTATGCTTGCCTTCTCTTCAGGGATTCACTATACTCATCGACAGCTTTTACCGTTTTTAAACTATCAAGGCTCAAAGTTGAGCAGGTTTTTAAATTTCTGGGTTTATAATGGGTGTGTATGTGGCGGAATGTTTCTGCCAGAGTGGATGACATCATCCGCTAGAGTGAGGAGCAGGGAGAAAAATCAGTGAAAAAATAAAACGTATTTGACTACCGTGGCCTCAAATGTACCACTACAGACACGATTTGTACATAGAAACGTAGGAAAATGTGTCGCCTGCCAAAGCTGTCAGACATATAGTTTTGGCTGTGTACGCGCTCTATGATCGACTACTCCCGCCAACAGCCTCATAGACTCCAATGCTATAAAAGGGGAGACATTTCCTGGAGGAAGGCAGACGTAAGGTTTCTCTCTCTTGCTCCTGAGGGCACATTTCTTCATTTATCGACACAAAACGAATATGTAAAACGATCAGGAAGGTCTCATCGTGCCTCAGGTTAAGCTGGTTCAATGATTGGAAATACGGTTTGGTCAGAAGTCCTTCCTTTTCGAGAGGAGGTCTCAGCATTTTCTCTCAGTCTCTAACTGACATTCTGCAGTAACTGCTCTGCTGTTTACAGTTGGTCCTGGTTGCTTGGCAACCTTCGCCTGCTTGAAGAGGAGAGGGGGGAGGGGCCAGCAGACAGAAGCCGAGCGCAGCCATTTTTGTAGTTCTTGGCACTTAATTTGAACTCGTCTGTGTAAAATGGCAGACAGAGAGGGGTAGCGCCCGCACACACACACACACACACTGAACAGACGCTCAGTAAACAGATCGACATCATCGTATTTAAACAATAAAAATCTGCTGATCTACGATCAATACAGGCTGAGCTGCACACCTGGACAGGTGAGTCTCAGGACAGTCTCAGGACAGTCTCTACAATCCTTCTACACTTTAAACTTCTCCCTTCTATAGACTTCATTCAAACTACACAGTTCACCAAGATCTTGTACTATTATTTTACTAAATTCTACTATTAATATTCTACAAATTATTCAACTTTTTCTACAAATATTTTACCATTTCAAATCCATTATACAAACTTCAAATCTTTATACAGACCTACAATTTAAACTGCCTCTTCTTTTACTACAGAGTTCAGTCAAACTACACAGTTCACCAAGATCTTGTACTATAACTATTACTCTCTACAATTCTTCCTTTTCATCTAAATTTCTACAGTGTTACACAACATTGTATCACTTCATACTATTCTACTCTTTTCAACCAATTTCAACATTTTTAAGATATATCTCTTATGGCCTTTTTAAACTTTATAGTATAGAGACAGCTGAAGAGTGACAGTGTGGTATCTCCGGTGGTGATGCAGATGAAGATGTTTGAAGAGAAAATCCGCCGACACCGTCTTAGTCGAATAACAAGTTTATTACAACAAGCGCAGCGTCGAAACAAGTACAAAGTACCTGGAGAGCTTCTGGCCGAAAAATGAAAAAACCCTCCCGAACTAAACAGAGCAAGCCCTTATATACTATGCTGTGCTTCCTGAACATGCCTTTCAAATCAACAACATTTATAACACTTGTGTCATAAAACCGGCTGGGAAAGAGGGGGGGAGTTCTTTCCCAGGGTTCCCTCACCAAATGGTCCTTTTGATCTGTTTACCTGATTTCTTATTCTACCCCGGAAGTGTTAGCACTTAACTGTGAAAAGGACCGAGAAAGAGGGAGAGACTTCCTTCCCAGGCTATTTCACCAAATGGCTCTTGATCTATTGATCTGATCTCTTCTAGAAGAAAAGGGACCCAGACTAGTTTTCTCTCAAAGTCTAATAAATGACAAACCAAGTTTCTTGATGTAAATCATATGTCTTGTACATAATAATATCAGCCTTAGTATGTGACTATCTATGTGTAGACACCTCATATTCCCCCCTTCGGGACTTCACAGAGTCCTGATAAACAGAGTAGTGCTACACATGGTTATAACGTTGACAAAAATGATAGTTCCTTTCAAATTAATCTTATCAATAGAGCAATTTACTGGAGTGTGAAAGCGAAAAACCTGTCTGGCAGCCATAATCTTGGACAGGAAAACTCTTTCACGGCCCCTCCGCCCGAGGCGGCCACATATAGTACCCCAATCCACTTAAAAAGGAATTTTACTCTTACCACATTTTAACATAATAAATGATACAAAATAACATTTAACAATAACTTCTTATACATGCATTACATATATATGTTACATTTTCCGTCCTTCTTTGTTGTTTCTCAGGCTCACAGTTCCTCCACATTGTTGATTCTTGGCATAGTAGAGGTGATGTTTCCTCTGAACCTTCTCACAATGTCCTTGTTTGGAGTCCGGGTTTATTGTCCTTCTTGATTGGTTTATTGGAGTTTCTGAATCCCTTTAACAGCTGGGGCTCCTTGAATCATCATCCACCCTCCTGGCGGTTCTCCCCCACTGTTGTTCTGAGGGAAACAGAAAACACCAACCAGTATCTTTGCCGAAATAACATATACAGAAATAACATATACAATTCAGATTATTGATACATTTCTATATCTAATATAAATTTCATGCAAACCTATAAGCTACTTCCCATTTTTTAACACCCATTACTATCCTACCTCTACTAAATAACTAGACTACTAAAATATATGTTAAATTATAAATGTAATTCTATTCTTCATGACCCCATTAATTTCCTTCATTCCTTGACTCTGTGGATGATACACTGCACCAAAACACTGTTTTAATCACAGTTGTTACAACATCAATTTTACTGTTTTGTCCACGAACTCTTTAGTTTATCCAAACCTGCTTATGACTTCTCTTTATAAAAAACTTTGGCCAAAACTTTAGCAAAAACTTTGGCAAAAGACTGAGCATCCCTCTGCTTGGTTGGACAAGCTTCAGGCCATCTTGAAAAACGATCTACAACAACCAACATATACCTCTTATCTTCAACTAAATCCACACCTAGCTCACACATCGGACCCCTTAGAGTCGGACTGCGAAAAGGTGGAACCATCACCCCCCTTAGAACATTATTTTCTGAACAGTTTGTGCATCTGCCTATGACATAATCAATCTGTGCAAGTAGACATGATGCCCAAAATCCATACTCCATTATAATCTTTCTCTTAACTTCCCCCCTTGCAACATGGGCTACCTCATGTGCATCCTAATTCATGCACCCTAACAGATCTGGAGGAGCTATTGTCAGTCCTTTATGATACTTCCAAAGACCCATAAAATCCTGAGTGGTCTTGATTTGGCCCAAAATACTCCTCTGAAGTTCCATCTAAGGCTTCTCCTGTCCTATTGCACTCACGGGCAAAATGACCAAACTGTCCACAATTATAGCATCCTTCAGAAGACTGTTGAAAATACGGATTAAACGTTTCTCTTCCACCTCTCCAAATTTTCTGTTGACCAATAACTTCACTGGTAAAGGCTGGCTCACCTGAGGCGGACTCTGTATGACTACCGCCTGTTTCTTTTCCTTCTTTTTGCTATCGACTAATTGTATTTGAGTAAGCTTTCTGAGGGTTTCCTGATCTTGCTCCCTCTGATCATGTTCCTTCTTCCTATATAGCTCTACTTGATGGGCTATATGATCGGTGTACACACCTTTAGTCATACTCCCCAAACCAACTACCTCTGCCAACTTGCTCCTCACCGGTAGAGGCAGTCCCTTCTGTATTTTCCCTCTCAGGATTGACTGCTCCATCTGATTTAAATCTGGATCGTTCCCGGTGACATTTCTCCAGGTCTGATGAGCTCTTGAAACATACGCTCTCGGATTTTCCTCTGATCCCAGTGATTCAATGAAAATGTTGTCAGGGTGAACATTTGTTGGGAAGGTTTCCCTCAACGCTCTCCATATTACACCTCTGTGTGCAGCAAACAACTCAGAATCATTTACAGCTGTTCTCACATACCTATTAAGCCCTGCTTTCTGCAGAATCTCCTCCATGCCTGTGACCCCTAGAAGACTAGCCAACAGTTTTTTAACATCTCCCATAGCTATATGTGTCCCCACCATGAGCTCTTCCAACTTTGAAATCCAAGGATGCGCTCCATCCTGCAAAATAGGCAGCTTCTCGAGGATGTCTGACATATCTGTACTCTGCCAAGGTTTATACTCCAAATTTGGTCCGCGGATAACAACTGGACAGATTTTCCCGATCTTATCCTTTCTTGGCCGTAAATCATATCTCGGAGTTGCTGACTCCTTTAACTCTCTCTCCATCCTTTTTAGCTCGTAGTACCGCTTCCCTAATGCTTTCTGACCCTCAAAACTAGGAGTACCAAGCAACTCTGTGATGCAGCCTTCTATACTCTCCTCAATATCTTTCACTGCTCTCTGTTTGTCTTCCTCCACACAGGTGCTGGAGATACAGGGGTAAAACCCTCTTGAAGCCGAAACACTTCCTGTCTCCCAATCATCATCACCATTGCCATCATCACTTCTGTTAAGATCAACCTCGTCTTTTTCCAAGGCCTTTTTCCTTGGCTTCTTATCCCCCTTCATTTCCGCTTTAGCTATTATCCGCCTGACTGCAGAACTATAACCACCCAAGTTCCCCTCTGTGTCGCTCTGATCAGTGTCATCCCCAACCTGTGCCCTTCTGTATCGCGATGCACCTTTTGTCTCTCGACCTGTTGTCTTTTTGCTTTTTGTACTTGGATACATCCTTATGATAGTATCCGCTCGTCCAGATTCAATTAATCTATCCTCATCATCCATCATTCGATAACCACCGTCTTGAGAAATCACGGGGAGCTGAGGATATATCTCTTGAAATTCTACCTTCTTTTCATAAGGGGGCGGTTTCTTTTCTACGTCAGTGTGCGAAAATGGGGTATCAGCTTCAATCATCAGCTTCTCGGTTTGTTTGACGATGTTTTCTATACCTTCCATATCCTTCTCTTTTTTCTCCTTTGCCGCCTTGGTCCACTTCTGTCCCTCACTCTCAAACAGTTGGAGCATTGCCAATTCTGTGCGCCTCTTTTCTCTACGCTTCTCTCCCTGTCTCCCCTTCTTCTGCTCTGCCTTATATGCTGTAACAAGCACCTGTATTTTTTTAATTACATCTGGATTAAAGGTTCCTGCTGCCGGCCAGGGTTGGTCAATCCCCGGCCAACGGCGGGACCATTTTGTTGAGATGCGTGAGACCTCTTTTATTAATGGATTATTATTTTGAACTATATCGAGAGGTGTGAGTGCTTTTGCGGATTTGCTATTCTTTTTTGGCATCTTTAGCTGATACCGGTTACTTTTCTGAGAACTAATTAAACAATCAATCAATCAACCAAATTAATAAATTAATCAAATCAAATCAATTTAAGCTAATCCAGTCAATCAAAGTTAGCAATTACTCAAATCAATCAACTAAGTAAACAATTAAATCAACTAATTAATCAATTAAACAAATAATCTGTATGTGTGTGAGGCTAATCAGTTAATTTGGAGTCACTTTAAAGTAATAATTTACTTTATTTCCTGATGTCTCACTATTTTCTGCCACAGTCAATGAACCCAAGAAAGAAAGTCACCAACTCCAAGGAACTTTAGGGGATCTATTAATGCAAATAAAATTACACCACTAAATCCACACAATGCCTCTCCAGCCCAAAAAGCTATCAGCAAAATCTCTAACTGCCAACAGATATCAATAGTAACTATGTACCACAAAGCAAGTATCCACAATCACAGCTTTTACTTCTAGCCCTTAAAGAATCTTAAATGCAATCATACGACACAAGTCAGCTTAGAATAACTCAAGCAGCAGGACAATGCACAAACAGCAACGCATCACAATTGTAATCCACAATACAACAGCTTAACTGATCAGTCAGTTGCCAAGCTTGCTCAAAATAGCACATAAAAGCAGTATAAACTATTCCCACTTTCAGCTAGAAACATTTAATCATACATATATAATCAAATAGATCTCAGTTTCTAGTGATCATAAATGCATATACACATATTTCAAAACCAGCAGGTATAGCAAGAGTTCGTGAACAAAATCAGTACTGGCCTTGTGCAGTGGTCTGGGCTGGAGTCTGACGTCACTGAACTGGTCCGCGTAACCTCTATTCAGTCTCCGCCTTTTTCTCCGTGTCTCCCCCACAGATGCAAAGAACAATGGAAAAACAGCAAGAATTAGATTTTCATTTATTATCGTCACAGTTTCATGTCACATTCTTTAGTAACCCCCCTTTTCTTTTGCAGTCAACACTTTTAGGGTTATTTATAACAGATATCTTTGTGCTCTTCAGCACCAAACCTCATTCCACCTTCTTTTCCCAACATCAACCGTGCAACGCACTCCACACTCTTAAAGCCTTCACCTCAGCACTCACTCAGCACTTTTCACTCTTCTCAATCATGGTTATTTCTAAAAAGTTATACGTTACTTTCGCCACTCCGTATATATCGTAATAAATCTGTTTCGGAAGCTCAAAACAAATTATTAACTCTTATCATTAGCATATAGAAACGTCCTTTTTTAAGTCCTTAAAAAAGGCTCATAGATCTACAAAAATGTCTTTTTTTTTTAAATTATATATATATACCATAAACTAAATCCTAATGATATAGCAATAGGTAATAGTTACATTAGATAAACACTGGAATACTGATCACATTTCCAAACCAGAAATGGTCAAACTCCGAACACACACACAATTTCGCAGCGCTGATGTCTCTTCAACAGAGACAAAGACAGAGACACAGAGACCGAGAGAGGGAGGAGGGGTCCCTCTCCAGCTTATCAATACACCTAACTTTAACACATAATATAACAAACAAAAAGACAAATCACGATCGACAATCTATCCTAAAGACAACTCATTCATACGTCCTAATTGAGCATGCTCAGCCGCGTCCCTTTCCTTTAATCTAAATTTCTGCTACCTCATGAAGTGCAGAATATCTGACAAAACGACTTCAGTCGTGTCTCGTCAGCCCACGACAGAGCGGTCATCTATCTACAAATATTTTCACCTACACTCCCAGATATACTTTTATAACCGACCTGAACATCACCTAGTGAACTGTCCGGGTTTTAGGGCCCGTCTAAAACCGCCTCCCAGAGGGCTTTTACCAAATTCGCGGCTACCTTAAATCCTTATTCCTATTTCTTTACTCACTAACGTTCACGCTGCCGCAGACCATCTGCTGAGTTCCAAACTTCTAGCTAACGTTACTTGTTATAAGGCTTTTAGCCTTTTACCTCTAACTAAACAATCCTTCACGCCCAGTCAAACTGTAGAGTTTCCAAACTCTCTGGCGTTACTAATTGTAAGATGTCTTCGCCTCTGACTACAATCCTGTACGCTCAGTCACACTGTGGAATTTCCAAATTCCCTAGCAATACTAATTGTAAGACATCCTTTCCTTTAACTATTGCGCAACCTTACTATTCTAATGTGAACTATAATTTTACTCTACCATCACTCCCCCCTACCCCGTTGCCAGCAACGCAGTAAAACGATGAAGAGTAAACAAATTTAAACGGAGCTTCACCGCAAACATCAACACAGCATGACACACTTTCACCCACACAGGACCGTCTCGGTGCGACCCAACACAGCCGGAACACAGTAACAGGCAAACAGCCAACCCCCAAACAGCAAAACCGCAAAGGCTCACCTTGGATGAGAGGAGGAAAGCAGAGCCTCGTCCAGCCGCGCCTCGGTTGCAACACGACCCTGCTCACAGCGCCATTTCTGTGGTATCTCCGGTGGTGATGCAGATGAAGATGTTTGAAGAGAAAATCCGCCGACACCGTCTTAGTCGTATAACAAGTTTATTACAACAAGCGCAGCGTCGAAACAAGTACAAAGTACCTGGAGAGCTTCTGGCCGAAAAATGAAAAAACCCTCCCGAACTAAACAGAGCAAGCCCTTATATACTATGCTGTGCTTCCTGAACATGCATTTCAAATCAACAACATTTATAACACTTGTGTCATAAAACCGGCTGGGAAAGAGGGGGGGAGTTCTTTCCCAGGCTATTTCACCAAATGGCTCTTGATCTATTGATCTGATCTCTTCTAGAAGAAAAGGGACCCAGACTAGTTTTCTCTCAAAGTCTAATAAATGACAAACCAAGTTTCTTGATGTAAACCATATGTCTTGTACATAATAATATCAGCCTTAGTATGTGACTATCTATGTGTAGACACCTCAACAGGAATGTGAGGGGGAGAGAGAGTGTAAGAGACAGGGAAAAGACATGCAGAAAAAGGGCAGCAGGTTTTTAGTCAAATTTCTGGGTTTATAATGGGTGTGTATGTGGTTTCCTAGAGTGTTAACACAGATGCGTTAGCAATTAACATTAGCATGTTAACATTAGCATGTTAGCATTAGCATGTTAGCATTAATATGTTAGCATTGGCATGTTAACACTGATGCGCTAGCAGTTAGCATTAACATGTTAGCATTAGCATGTAAGCATTAGCATGTTAGCATTACCATGTTACCATGCGCATGTTAACAATGATGTGCTAGCAGTTAGCATTAGCATGTTAGCATTAGCATGTTAGCATTAACTTGTCTTGTGTATAATGTCTGTGCCAAGTTTCAGGTGAAAATTGTACAAACTTTGGCCGTAGGAGTCAGAGAAAGCACAGGTGCTCCCTACTCCTTCCAGTAAATTCTCTGCCTCAAAAACCATGGGAGTGAATGAGGCTGTGGAGGGGGGTACTCAATCAATTAGCCTGTACCAAGCCAAAACTATAAAAGAGACAGCTTCAACAGTGGTATCACTGCGATCAGCTCAAATTTTCCCACGTTTCTATGTATAAATTGTGTCTGTAGTGGGGCATTTGAGGCCACGGTAGTGAAATACATTTTATTTTTTCAGTAATTTTTCTCCCTGCTCCTCACTCTAGCTGATGATGTCATCACTCTAGGAAACCACATACACACCCATTATAAACCCAGAAATTTGACTAAAAACCTGCTGAACTTTGAGCCTTGATAGTTTAAAAACGGTAAAAGATTTTGAAAAAAGTTAAATACGAGTTTAATAGTTGAAGAGTTTGTGTAGAATTTGAAATTTGAATGAAGTCTGTAGTAGTAGTACAAGTTGTTGAAATTGTAGAATGTTTGTAGAAGTTTTGTAGAATGATTTGAAGTTTGTGTAATGCATTTTAAATAAGAAATTATTTGCAGAAAAAGTTGAATAATTTGTAGAATATTAATAGTAGAATGTAGAAAAGTAATAGCAGCTGTGGCATGAATGAGCTGAATCTAGTGGTATAATTTTTATTTTTGTGGGACAAAATTTGTAGGAGTAGTTAGAGGCCAAAAAACGTACGGAAGAAGAAAAATAACTAGAAAACTGCATTTCCTGCGGAAAGTGCGGTGTGGGTGCCCTCTGCCGCCACCGGCCCCAGCAGCGCACCTGCTGCCCTTTTTCTGCATGTCTTTTCCCTGTCTCTTACACTCTCTCTCTCCCTCACATTCCTGTCACTCTTCAGCTGTCTCTATACTATAAAGTTTAAAAAGGCCATAAGTGATATATCTTAAAAATGTTGAAATTGGTTGAAAAGAGTAGAATAGTATGAAGTGATACAATGCTGTGTAACACTGTAGAAATTTAGATGAAAAGGTAGAATTGTAGAGAGTAATAGTTATAGTACAAGATCTTGGTGAACTGTGTAGTTTGACTGAACTCTGTAGTAGAAGAAGAGGTAGTTTAAATTGTAGGTCTGTATAAAGATTTGAAGTTTGTATAATGGATTTGAAATGGAAAATATTTGTAGAAAAAGTTGAATAATTTGTAGAATATTAATAGTAGAATTTAGTAAAATAATAGTGTGTGTGTGCATGCTTGTGACAGCTGTGCATGCTCAGTCCCTCTCCCTCTGACCCTCTGACACAAAAGTTTCAAATGAAGTCCCTCGAAGAGAAAATCCTGTATTAATACAGCAAGCTGTGTCATCATTGCCTTCTTACTGGGCTCTTATTTTTAAGGGACTCTTATTTTGAAAAACTGTGTGTGTGCTTGTTCTGTTTGTGTGTGTGTGTGCATCTGCCTGTCTGTCTGCCTGTGTGTGGTGTGTCTGTCTCTCTATCTATGTGTTTGTGTTTGTGAGAGACAAGGATAAAATGGCCGACATTAAAAATATAGTCTTGATAGTCTGATATCATACACAGACTTCAATAAAGTTAGTCAAAGGCATGCTTGAGGTTACCAAGCAACCAGGGTGAGCTCACCTGTCCAGGTGTGCAGCTCAGCCTGTATTGATCGTAGATCAGCAGATTTTTATTGTTTGAACACAATGATGTCGATCTGTTTACTGAGCGTCTGTTCAGTGTCTGTGTGTGTGTGTGCGTGTGTGTGTGTGTGTGTGTGTGTGTGTGTGTGTGTGTGTGTGTGTGTGTGTGTGTGTGTGTGTGTGTGTGTTTGTGTGTGTGTGTGTGCATGCTTGTGTCTGTAGAAATGTTCTAAATGAGTTGAATTAAAAAAAAATAAGATTAAAAGTGTAATAGTACAAGATCCTGTTAAAATGTGTAGTTTAAATTAAGTCTGTAGTAAAGTAGAAGTCATTTAAATTGTAGGTCTGTATAACACTATTGTTATCCTACATCTTTATTATTGGTGTGGGAGCCCTTCAGGCACCCACACCAATAATAATAATAATAAAGATGTAGGATAACAATAGTGTGGGAGCCCTTCAGGCACCCACACCAATAATAAGCGCGGTGGATAACATATAGTGTGCGCTTTCAGGCACACTCAATAATAATAAGCGCGGTGGATAACATATAGTGTGCGCTTTCAGGCACACTCAATAATAATAAGCGCGGTGGATAACATATAGTGTGCGCTTTCAGGCACACTCAATAATAAGCGCGGTGGATAACATATAGTGTGCGCTTTCAGGCACACTCAATAATAAGCGCGGTGGATAACATATAGTGTGCGCTTTCAGGCACACTCAATAACCATAGCTTCCAGAAATTGTATCAAGCAAGTTGTTATGACCCAGGGTCATTATTTAGTGTTGTTATTTTTGTGTTATTGTTCCTCCCTGCCTACCACCTTAAGGTCTCTCCCTCTCTTCAGGTGCTGCCTGCCAATTAGTTAATGGATTGGTGGATCAGCTATAAATGGCCACCGCTGGATTCATTCATCCTCTTCTCTTGACCTTACTCCCAACTGCACCAGGCCATATGGTTCTGTATGGTATTGTGTACTGTGAAGTTGTACTTTAGCTTAGCAGTCCAGGTAGTAGTAGGGGTGAGTAGCTCTTTTGGTTTGTCTCCTTTTTTCTCCTGTTTATTTTATAGGGAGGCAGGTTAGAACCCTGTATTTTCTTTTCTTTGTTTTGGTTAGGTAAGTTAGTTTTGGATCAGATTGTTTTGTTTGTTGTTTTGGGCCATGCTCACCCTGAAGCTTTAAACTACCACTTTTGAAATAATAACAATAATAATCGAATAAATGATCTTTGGTTGGACTGCAGCTCTGTGACCCTGGTTATTCTTGGGAGTGGGGGAAAGAGGGGAGCACCCTTTTCTTATGTTCGGTTTCCCGTAGGCCGGACGTAACACAAGTTAAATTGTTAAAGTCAAATCAGTATCTTATTGCATTTGATCTCATATTTTCTCTTTTTAAAAAGTCCAATTAAACTGCAGCCCTCTTCCTGTGAGCTCTATTCACCAAAATCAGGTGCTGACAGACAGATCCTTCCACCTGCCAGCAATGAGCTTCAGGAGCAGCAATAAGGTCTAGAGGTCTCCAATGGTGGCAGCCGGAGCTAAAGCAACCTGTTGAGATTGAAACTTTTCTCTCTGCATGTTTAATTTTGTGTGTAAATTACCTGTGTGTTCACACTGCACTCCAGCAGCCAGGAGGTCAGGCTCTCCCATACTGATGTCATTGAGCCGTGTACCCAGACACTCGATTGATAGTGTCTTGAACCAGTCCTCTGCCTCCAGCTCTGGACAAAGAAAGGGATGATTGATTCACAGCAAACAGTCATTGCTGCAGAGCACAGGTTTACAGGTCAAGGAGAACAATGAGTTAATGGTCAGGCTTGAACTACAGCCATGGTGTAGGTGGGACTAGGGTCTGTAAATATGGTATAGGGGTTCAGCCATATCAACAGCCTATAACCTTGTAGGTAGAATGAAGCCTGGAGTGTAAAAGTTCTTTGACTTTTTGACATAATAATGGAAACAGTGATTTGACAAAAAATATTCAAATCTCATTTATGTGCTGGACCAACAGCTAGTGTAAAGCTTCCTGAAGTCTTGTCGTCACAGAGAGGTTGTCACGTTGTTTCCATCAGCTTCCGCAGCCTCTGTAAATACCTCTGTTCACAACTGGATCTGCACTTTAGTAGCTGGAGATGCTGCACAGAAGTGCTGAGTGGATGGATAAATTCATGTTTGTCAAGAAATAGTCCTAGTAGTACCTAAATTCACAAATTGCACTTTTTACCTGTGTGTTTATGTACAGATTAGATAACTCAGATCACTGAGGAGATCACTGTCGTGTTAAATCTTAGATTGTTACAGGACATTGACATTCTCTCCTTGAGACACAGAGCAGTTTTATGGTTGTATTTAGGAAAGCATACACTATTCTGATCATTACTATGGTAACCAAGGTCAGAGGAATGGACTGTCACAGACCACTGTTGGGTAGATTGATGAGCAATTGCCAAATGCCTCATGCATTAGATGCACTGAATATGACCAACTGTGATGGGCTTCGAAACACTGAATAGAATCCGTGTTCATTGAAATTTGAGTGTAAGTATGTGTGTTTTGCAGTGTGTAGGAGTGCTGAGGGTTTTAGTTTAGGGTTGAGTCAATACAGCACTATGAATCCCTTTGTGTGTGTGTGTCTATACATTACCTGATTCACAGGTGAAGGTGCGTGAGGTGTCATCTGTAAAGACAATGGCCACTGCCTGCCGCTTGGTGTCTCGAGGTAACCGTGTGACATTCTTGACGTTGCTAATCTCTGTCACCTAGGCAACAGGTTGAAGGTAAAATGTTTAACAAAGTGGAAGTCAGCGCTGATAAGGTAGATATTGTTTAATTAAAGTGATAACAAATCTGCTTGTGAAAAAAAAACAGGCACACTCAATAATAAGCGCGGTGGATAACATATAGTGTGCGCTTTCAGGCACACTCAATAACCATAGCTTCCAGAAATTGTATCAAGCAAAAGACGGTGACACTTACAAATGATCTGACTTGCTGATTCATTGCAGACGGGTAACTGACTCCCGAAGATATCAGAATATACAGATGGGGGAGTTCTTTTTGAGAATTTTTATATATATAATGTTGTGCTGACAGTGTTAAATTATTTGCAGTTGGAGCACTTCATAGGTTGAAATGAAACTACAAAACTGACTTTGTTGTGTGTGGATCCAGTGGGGCACACACACACACACACACTTACCTTAGGGCAGGCTCTAATGTAGGCAGACTTCTCATCAGGGTATTTTTCCAGACGACGAGGTCCTTTACTGGATGATTTCTTGAACACCAGCCAGCAACGCCGATAGATCTGTAACTCACATGCATGCACACACACCATATGATGAAACGGCTAAAAACGGGTCCAACAGGACAAACATAAGCTGTGGGATGATCAAACAGATTGTAAACAAGGTGACATTTTTTCATAATTCTCTTAACCTCTTCATATAACAATCCCTGTTTACACAGCAGAACTGCAAGCAGAACTACAGGAAGAATGCTCGGTCTGTAAACTGTGATGGATGTCAGCTTGTTTTAAACTTGTCTGATCAGCTGGCTTATGTTGGTTGCCATAATGGAGCCCCTTGTCATTGGACTGGTAGTAAAAATGCTCAAATCTGTCCAATTCTTCTTTTCGGCTTTCAGTAGTGAGTGTAGTGTCCTTGAATGTTCTAAGTGTAAGTGTTTTCTGTATTCAGGTGTGTTTTCTGTATTCTGTTCTGTGTGTAGAATTTTGAGTTTAACCTCAAAAAAGGTCACTACCAGCTTCACAGTTAACCCTTTCAAAACAATGTGATCTACCAAGCGTATAGACATTGATTCATATGCAAAACTCGTCCAGCCGTCCCCTCAGCTTCTCAGTTGTCTACAGGAGCTTAGTTCAGTCTTAAGGGCCGAGTGGGAGAGAATGAAAAGTTCTGTCCCAATCTCTATTGAACAAGTATGGAATACCAATACTTTCCCATCTGTACCTCCTCTAAAAGGCCATCTGAGCACAATAGGCCATAGATTCTGCCTTTAGAAATTGGGTTTGATTCAGGAGAGAAGAAGTAAGCAGACTCTTTCATCAAAACCTGCTGCCAGTCACACATTGATATGATTACTGATGGACTGATGTGAGGGTGTTGTGTGTTGTGAGGGTTCAAACATATGTCAACTGCCCTTCTTCCGCCCCTCTAACTTGACATGTTTTAGCCATTCAGTGTTGAAGCTGTAATTGTCTTTACAAGAACTGTTTCTGGCACAGCCCACATTTAGACAAAACAGCAATGTAGTGCAAACAATAATAATTCAGTTCAGTTACCGTGCTGATTTCTAGTCTTCTTTAAAAGAGTGCAATGCTCTCAGCCAACAGCTTGTTGCTGAGCTTGGCACTGAAGACCAGTTACAGCAGTGGTTCCCAAACTTTTTCTGCAGGGCCCCCCTTTCTGAAGATTAGAATATTTTCGAGCCCCCCCACACTGACACAAACATACAAATCCTTTGTTTCTAAACTCCACTGGACTTTACTTAACATTGTAAGTCATACAAAATGGCAACTTCTTCCTGAACAAAACTAAAAAAAAAAAGACAAATCACCTTTACAATTATTAAAAGTGACACTGCATCATGTATCTGAAACGAGCTTGAGTAGGACCCAAATGCAGCACACGCAGGAAACAGTCTCTCGGGAGCAAGCCACCAGTAGCTGGGCCGATACCAGCTGGCAGATTCCAGAGGGATCAGAAGCTCGTGGTCGAAGACGGAAGGCAGGGTCGGTTACCAGGAGTACAGCAAACAGGTTAGTCCAAGGCAGGCAGAGTCGGCAGCAGGAGATCAGTCCGGAGAAGAGTGCTGGAAAGTCTTGCGTGAGCATGGAGAACAATCTGGCAAAGAGTGTCTGGAGGTTGGTGCTTAAATACAGGGTTGATTGCTGATGAGGAGCAGGTGTGGAAGGAGGGAGAATTGATCTGTATTTAGTCTTGATGGAGGCCACAGCAGAAAAACCTATCTCACATAGGTAAGACGTGGCAAATGGAAGGAGTGTGGCCAGAGCTCTTTTGCCTAGCAGTGGGAAATCTTTCTCCACTCCAATCCAAAATGCAGCTAGTGTTTTAGACTTAAACTCCAGCCTCATTATTGAATCAGAGGTGACATCAATGAACTGTTCATTCTCTGTAGTGCTGAATTCGGCAGGTGGTGTTGCACTAAAGGGGTCTCGGATCCAGTCATATTGTGTAGGATCCTGCACTGGGAAGTACCTCTGGAAATGCTTTTGGAGGGCAGAGATGTGAGCTTTCATGCATGGGATCACTGTGTTCTGCAGCTTGTTGACCTCAATGAATGACTTCAGGTTCTCAAACGAGTCTATATTTCCCTCTGTAACTCGCTGCTCCCACATCTCAAGCTTTCTTGTGAATGATGTGATTTTATCTGCCAGATGTGGAAGGTGTGTGTCGCTGCCCTGCATCTGCAGATTTAGCTCATTGAGTTTTTGAAACATGTCACTGAGGTACGCAAGTTTCATGAGGAACTTGTTGTTGTTAAACGTGTGGGCAAGTTCATTTTTCTCCTCCTCCAAAAAGATGCGGATCTCATCCCGCAGTTCAAAGACCCTGGATAAAACCTTCCCACGTGACAGCCATCGGGACTCGCTGTGAAACAGAACAGCTGTGTGGTCGGAGCCCATTTCCTCACACAGTGCAGAGAAAATACGTGCTTTGACAGGTCGTGTTTTAATGTAGTTCACTGTAGTGATGACGTCCGTCATGACATCGTGCAGGTCGGGACTCAGCTGTTTAGACGCCAGTGCCTCTCGGTGTATCATACAGTGTGTCCACTGCACGTTAGGGGAGACGCGCTTGATGAGCGCTTGCAGCCCCCCTCTTCTCCCAGCCATGGCCTGAGCCCCGTCTGTGCAGATCCCCACACAGTCCTCCCATTTCAGATCGGCCTCTCTCAAGTAGGTGTCAATTATTTTAAACAGTTCGTCTGCAGTGGCTCTGCTCGTCACTTGTTTGCAGAAAAGCAAATCCTCCTTCAAATCATCGGCATCAATGAATCTGACGTATGTTATCAATAAGCAGTCTTTATTACTATCAGTCGCCTCATCCATCTGCAGAGCAAAGCGTCGGTCCCGTATCTTGTCATTTAGCTGCTCTTCTATGTCCTTTGACATATCATAAATACGCCTTGAGATAGTATTGTTTGAGAGAGGAATGGCCTTTAGCTTGCTGGCAGTGGCTACGTCGATCATAGTTGAGACCATGTCGATCGCAGAGGGAAGTATTAATTCCTCGGCTATAGTGTGTGGCTTTTTACACTGAGCAACTCTGTAGGCAACTTTGTAGGAGGCGAGCTGAGCATTTGCAGGCAGGGATGCTGCTTTAGTAAAGCGACTCTGCTGTGCACGACAGTGTGTGAGTTTTTTTTCTGAAGAACTCCACCGGCTTGTCTTTGTGCTCGGGATGTGTTGTCTCCAAGTGGCGTTTTAATTTGTTCGGCTTCAGACTGTCGCGAGCTAGTATTTTTAGACACACAACACACTGTGGTCTTTCCTCCTTACCCACTGTTGTGCTGGTGAAGCCGAGTGCGAGATATGCCTCGTCATATTTTCTTGTCTTTGCTTTTGAAGTTGCTACATTTGGTGAAGATTCATAATCTGGTTTGCGTTTAGCTGGGAGCGCTGTCACAAACTTGTCCATGCTGTTATGCTAGCATTGTAACTAACTAGTCATTCATTTAGCCGTAGCCTTGCCGCGCCCCCCGCCCCCCAGTTTGGGAACCACTGAGTTACAGTGATCCCTCGCTATATCGCGGTTCACTTTTCGCGGACTCGCTGTTTCGCGGATTTTTTTCAGTGTCATTTTGCATGCTTTTTTTTTTTTTACAGCGTACTGTACAGTATGAGCGCGCATTGTGTTCTGCGTCCTGATTGGCTAAGGGAGAACCGCACATGTGTTCTGCGTCCTGATTGGCTAAGGGAGAACCGCACATGTGTTCTGCGTCCTGTTTAAGGGAGTACTGTACAAAATATGTGTAAAAGGGTGTATAAAAGTGTGTGGTTAGGGGTTTTACGTAGGGTGACCATATTTGGGTAGTTGAAAAAGAGGACACCTTTTTTGTACCATCGCTCTGGTAAAGACAGGCAGTTCGTCCTTTTCATTCATATGAGAATCTCTTCAATCCAAAAGTCTTGACTCTTTGCCCAGGCATGATCTGATCTGATCCACAGACCATCGGATAGAATTGAAATCCTAAAAAAAATCATTTGAAGGAAACTTGAAGGTTTGATTTCACTGTTATCTCTACAAGCATACACTACTCACAAAAAGTTATCAATATCTCACATTTCAGTGAAATTTATGTGAAATGTAAAAAGTTTATGCTACAGTGATATATCATGAAAGTAGGACATTTGATTAGAGGCATGCCATGGTAATTTCTTTATCTCAAACAATTTATTGAAACAAAAGCAGTTGTTGTGAATATACCACAACAAAAATTTTGAATGTCTCAGTAACTTGACCATCAATCACCGCTTGACGTCTCATGATGTTCACAAGTGGACAGTACTTCCTGTTTGAAGCCTCAAACTGACCAGGTACTGTTTATGGATTGGTTGGTGTCATCTTGGTGTCATGATGTCAAAATGTGAACAGCATGATGAAGAGGACTGTACAAACTGTCATTGAAGTTAGAGAACAGCATGTTATGCAATAAGTACTAAGCACTGAACAGTTGGACATGTGCATTCAAAAGTTTAGAGAAGGTCAAATGAAGTTCACCTGTAAAGGTTAAAGTATTTGTAGAAATGAAATTTCATCTGAAAGCCAAATATCCTGAACTTTTTGTGAGTAGTGTATCTGCAGGATGCAGAATAGGCAAGGGACAAGATTTTAGAATCAGATTCTGGTTTACTTTTGCAGTGTGTTTCAACTTTAAGTAAAATCTGTTTAAGTAACTAGTAACTAGAGATGTCAGAAAATTGTAGCAGACTCATCTGACATAGTTCCGTCAAAGTTGTTGGAAACAGAATTCAGAAGTCAAGACTGTGGCTCTGAATACATCAAAGACAGAAGCTTTTGGTTCAGATACAATGCTAACAGGGGACCAACTGACAAAGCCAAATGCAGATGCTGTATTAAGAACCATGAAAATGAAGACTCAAGCTACGGCAGACTTCAGCTGTGGCTGACTTCTGTATGAAATTCAATGTGGATTTTATTTATTAGTATGTGAGATGTATGTGCAGTCAATGATTTTGACAGAGACACAACCTTTTTCCGGTAAAATTTTATGTGAATATTAGATTATTTAATCCAACATATTAATATATGTAGCCCTGTCCTATAGGATTAGTAGTTACAGAAAATGGATGGATGATGATGAAAGAAAAACAGCTGATAATTATTCCAAAAAATCTGTCTATCCGATTGAGTCTATTGCCGATGCAGCACTTCAAGGTTGTGCTAACGCCGTGCCTGCCGTAACAGCATCATTTTGCTTTCATGTGAGCAGCTCCCCACTTGCACATCTCACTATCTCACTACCTCACCATGGTGTTATACTGTTGTTGTTTTTCTATTCATTGTATATACTTTTTGTTAAATTTAAATTTGCCTTTACTTTTTATATTTTATGTTCTATATATACATATGTATATATATATAATAATATATATATTATTTTATATTTGGATATTGGGCTGCTCCAGGACCAGGGGAAACCAATTTCGTTGCGTCCCATGTTTACATGTGTTGTAATGACAAATAAAACTCCTTGAATCCTTGAATCCTCTGGAAGAACAGTAACTGCAAACTGTTTCACATCAGTTTCATCTTTGAAGCTGTGAGTAGGAAGCAATTAGCACTCTTCATCTTCCACCCCCTCCTCCGCCCCGTCCCCCTTTATTTCACTTAGCTGAGACCCGATTACTTTAAACACATGATGGTGAAGAGATATACAGAAAGGAGAGATGATGAGGAGGGGGGTGATGTATGATGTGGATGGTGGGCTAAAAAGATAGTGGACACGAAAGCAGAATGGATGCACATGAAATAAATCATCTATCATTTTTTGACACATGCTTTTACCCCCTAAAACTTCCTGTTCAATGCACCAACAGCGGTCCAAAACAAACAATGAATCAGATTTACTGACAGTTCATGTATTGCTTTCATAACTGAACAAACATGTTGTGAAGTGTTGATGTCAAAAATCAGCAGACAAAAACAGTTCAGCAGAGTCAGTACTCTGTAGTGATAGAAGTTGTACTGTGACAGGTGTAAACAAGGTTCATCGTCAAGTTTGGCGTTAAAAAACGAAGCGAAGAATCATATGAGATGGTCAGTTGAATGTGACAGTCAGAGATATTTTAGCTGAAAACACAGAAGTCCCAGGTACTGTAACATAATTACCAATGATCATAAGCAAATTCACATTACCAAATCCATCACCTCCACCACTTTGACGTCCTCAAACTCAACTGTTCACTCATCATTGGCCCCAAATCTCTCACCAAAACCAGTCACAGTCATCACCACTGACAACTCCACCCTGTCTCCATCCTCTCACAGTTGCAACATCAGAGTCATCTTTAAAAATAACCTCTCCTTTGAACATCACATAATCCAAATCACCAGAGCTGCCTTCTTTCACATCAAGAACATTGCCCGACTCCGCCCATCACTCTCCTTTCCTGCTGCAGAAACCCTCATTCACGCCTTCATCACTTCCAGAATTGACTACTGCAACAGCATCCTCTATGGCACACCATCTAAAACTTTAAATAAACTACAGTACATCCAAAACTCTGCTGCTCGTCTGCTCACCCACACCTGTGATCACATCACTCCTGTCCTCCAGAACCTCCATTGGCTCCATTCAGTTCAAAATCCTCCTCCTCACACACAAAGCCCTGCATAACCAGACCCCTTCCCACCTCACTGACTTGCTCCATCACCACAATCCATCCCGCAGCCTTCGTTCATCTAATGCAAACCTCCTGACTCCACCACCCAGGACCAAGCACAGAACCTGGGGCGACAGAGCCTTCTCTGCAGCTGCCCCCTCCCTCTGGAACTCTCTCCCCAAACACATGTGTGACTGTACTGACCTTCCAACATTCAAACCTCTGACAAAAACACATCTTTGTAAAATTGAGTTTAACGTTTAGCTCAGTCTTATGTGTTTTATGTAAAGTGTCTTTGAGTATTCAGAAAAGCGCTTATAAATAAAATGTATTATTATTCTTATTATTATTCAGCACTGTGCTTCAGTAGAATTCTGACATACCATTACTTTAATCTACTTCTCCACTAAAGAGGTAAATATTGTATTTTTGTTTATTTGAGAAGAAACAAAGAAAGATACACTCTATAAGACACACACTACCCAGCAGTATATGAAGTAGTTCAATTATGTCCATCTTTAGCTGCAACATTAAACAGATGAACACATTAATGCCCCACTAATTATAATCCAGTGATATCATATCCATCATTCTGAAATGGTGATTGAATTTCAAATTGGAAGCCCTTACACACCTCGTCACAAAACAAGCAATCACACTGCTGTAACACTCAACACTCTGTAATGTGACAAAACATTTCAATGAGTAACAGTGTGTTCAAGCTCATACTGTTACTGTTGTTGTTAGGACGAGGGAAAACTACAGAGAGCTAAATTAGCAACGTGTAATGTCGCACAGTAGTTATAATTGCACACACACACACACACACACACACACACACACACACACACACACAATTGTTCTTAAATGATTATATGTGACAAATAAATTGAATTGAATTGAGAAAGAGAGAGAAACTATATACTTAGCAGCTTTAGTAAATTGACTTACAATTAAAAAGTCCATTTTACACAGAGAACAGAGAGAGGCTGCAGGAGACAGAGGAGAGAACAGAAGACGACAGAGAGATAATTAAGCAATAATAAAGGAAAGACGAATGAACACAGCGTGTGAGACTGCAGAGGAGACCAAGACACAGAATGAATGTTTCCTCTGTAGAATATAGGTGCTTAACACAGGGATGAAACCTCAAACTTAAGACTTATCTTTTTACTCGAAGCACTTAAAAAAAAAAACTCTTTATGTATTTTAATGTTACACCATTTTCACCTATATTCATTTATCTGTCTGTTTATACGATACGATAATACTTTATTGATCCCACAACGGGGAAATTCACTTATTACAGCAGCAGGAGGAGGGGAAACACAGTGTACATATGTCGTACATATTTACAAAAAGTACTATTTATAGTGTAATATAATGTGCAGTGTAATATAATGTGCAGTCAGTATAATGATGTGCAGTCAGTATAATGATGTGCAGTCAGTATAATTATATATATCTATATATTTTATCACTCTGTATATTTTATTATGCTTTACTGTATTATGCTTTATTTACACATTTTTACATAATTAGTTTTACTATTTTACTATTATGCATTTTTACTGTTTTATTCTTTACTTTGTATTTATTTTATTGTATTATATTTATCATTATTGTTATTTTATTTGATATATTTCATTTTTAACCTGCCTCCAGTGTCTCCTCGTTGCAAGACAATGAGATGGCACTTCCTTAGTTTGTGTTGGGCTTTGTCTGTAATGAGATGCAGTGGGATGGAGAATTGGGGTGGGTGGTGGGTGTTTTTGTGTTTTTGTGTTAAGCACTTTGTGTTACATGTTTTGTATGAAAGTGCAATGATTTGGTTCAAATAAAAACATATTGAACACTTCTGAGATTCACAATGACAGATGAAAGCTGTATCAGTCATTTATTTTCATGCACAGCAAATTGAGAAGAGTTGAATTCTTGGTGTTAAACTAGACATACACTAGTAGAGTTAATTATACCCTGGATAGAGTTAATCCGATTATAATTAACTCTCAGTCAATAAATAGTTGTTGTTAAAAACCAAGTGTAAAAATGAAGTGTCACTAAATCAAACCGCTAAGTGTAAATGTTTAAATATTAACTCTGAACGTCTTACACTAAACTCCGATGCTGTATTTCACACCTCAAGTGTTACGTCGCCCCTCGCCCCTCCCCTCCACACCGTACGAACACCGCTCTGCTGGAGCAACAACTGTCTCAACTGCGTGTCAATCGGTCTGCGGAAGATAGAGCTACGTCTCGGTTTTAACAAGCGCTTTTTGCCTTCATCCTCTTCAGGTATAGTGAGCTCTTCAACCATGATGGCCTCATTGTCCCTACATGGCTCTAGCTCTGCTTCACCTTGTATTTCCACATCTTGTGTTGCTACAGACTCACAAAGTATTATTTCAGAGAAATCTCACCTGTAGTAGTTAGGGCATTAGAAGTATGACCTACTACAGCAAAAAGAATGATAAAAAAGTCATTTTTTTGATTTTTTGTGAATATTTTTATTTAATAAATACATATTACGTCCATATAAAGTATTTTTTCACAATAACCTCACCTGTAGTAGTTAGGGCATTAGAAGTATGACCTACTACAGCAAAAAGAATGATAAAAAGTCTTTTTTTTTATTTTTTGTGAATATTTTTATTTAATAAATACATATTACGTCCATATAAAGTATTTTTTCACAATAACCTCACCTGTAGTAGTTAGGGCATTAGAAGTATGACCTACTACAGCAAAAAGAATGATAAAAAGTCATTTTTTGATTTTTTGTGAATATTTTTATTTAATAAATACATATTACGTCCATATAAAGTATTTTTTCACAATGACCTCACCTGTAGTAGTTAGGGCAGTGGTTCCCAAACTGGGGGGCGCGCCCCCTAGGGGGGGCGCGGAGGTATTGCAGGGGGGGCGCGGCAAGGCTACGGCTAAATGAATGACTAGTTAGTTACAATGCTAGCATAACAGCATGGACAAGTTTGTGACAGCGCTCCCAGCTAAACGCAAACCAGATTATGAATCTTCACCAAATGTAGCAACTTCAAAAGCAAAGACAAGAAAATATGACGAGGCATATCTCGCACTCGGCTTTACCAGCACAACAGTGGGTAAGGAGGAAAGACCACAGTGTGTTGTGTGTCTAAAAATACTAGCTCGCGACAGTCTGAAGCCGAACAAATTAAAACGCCACTTGGAGACAACACATCCCGAGCACAAAGACAAGCCGGTGGAGTTCTTCAGAAAAAAAACTCACACACTGTCGTGCACAGCAGAGTCGCTTTACTAAAGCAGCATCCCTGCCTGCAAATGCTCAGCTCGCCTCCTACAAAGTTGCCTACAGAGTTGCTCAGTGTAAAAAGCCACACACTATAGCCGAGGAATTAATACTTCCCTCTGCGATCGACATGGTCTCAACTATGATCGACGTAGCCACTGCCAGCAAGCTAAAGGCCATTCCTCTCTCAAACAATACTATCTCAAGGCGTATTTATGATATGTCAAAGGACATAGAAGAGCAGCTAAATGACAAGATACGGGACCGACGCTTTGCTCTGCAGATGGATGAGGCGACTGATAGTAATAAAGACTGCTTATTGATAACATACGTCAGATTCATTGATGCCGATGATTTGAGGGAGGATTTGCTTTTCTGCAAACAAGTGACGAGCAGAGCCACTGCAGACGAACTGTTTAAAATAATTGACACCTACTTGAGAGAGGCCGATCTGAAATGGGAGGACTGTGTGGGGATCTGCACAGACGGGGCTCAGGCCATGGCTGGGAGAAGAGGGGGGCTGCAAGCGCTCATCAAGCGCGTCTCCCCTAACGTGCAGTGGACACACTGTATGATACACCGAGAGGCGCTGGCGTCTAAACAGCTGAGTCCCGACCTGCACGATGTCATGACGGACGTCATCACTACAGTGAAATACATTAAAACACGACCTGTCAAAGCACGTATTTTCTCTGCACTGTGTGAGGAAATGGGCTCCGACCACACAGCTGTTCTGTTTCACAGCGAGTCCCCATGGCTGTCACGTGGGAAGGTTTTATCCAGGGTCTTTGAACTGCGGGATGAGATCCGCATCTTTTTGGAGGAGGAGAAAAATGAACTTGCCCACACGTTTAACAACAACAAGTTCCTCATGAAACTTGCGTACCTCAGTGACATGTTTTAAAAAACTCAATGAGCTAAATCTGCAGATGCAGGGCAGCGACACACACCTTCCACATCTGGCAGATAAAATCACATCATTCACAAGAAAGCTTGAGATGTGGGAACAGCGAGTTACAGAGGGAAATATAGACTCGTTTGAGAACCTGAAGTCATTCATTGAGGTCAACAAGCTGCAGAACACAGTGATCCCATGCATGAAAGCTCACATCTCTGCCCTCCAAAAGCATTTCCAGAGGTACTTCCCAGTGCAGGATCCTACACAATATGACTGGATCCGAGACCCCTTTAGTGCAACACCACCTGCCGAATTCAGCACTACAGAGAATGAACAGTTCATTGATGTCACCTCTGATTCAATAATGAGGCTGGAGTTTAAGTCTAAGACACTAGCTGCATTTTGGATTGGAGTGGAGAAAGATTTCCCACTGCTAGGCAAAAGAGCTCTGGCCACACTCCTTCCATTTGCCACGTCTTACCTATGTGAGGTTTTTCTGCTGTGGCCTCCATCAAGACTAAATACAGATCAAAGCTGGACATTGAAAATGAACTAAGAGTAGCAGTCTCACAGCTGCAGCCCCGATTTGAGAAGATCTGCAGCATGAAGCAAGCCCACACCAGTCACTGAAAAGATGTGGACATAAAAGGTGCAGTTTTTGCATAGTTAAATGTTCAGGATTTTGTTATTTTCCTCAGAGAGCTGGTAAAGTGTAAAAGGCCACTTTCATGCAGGTATGGAGTTTATAAGAAGATGTGTTGAAAGCCATGAACACCATTACATGGTAAAATTTTATGATACATGATGCAGTGTCACTTTTAATAATTGTAAAGGTGATTTGTCATTTTTTTTTTAGTTTTGTTCAGGAAGAAGTTGCCATTTTGTATGACTTACAATGTTAAGTAAAGTCCAGTGGAGTTTAGAAACAAAGGATTTGTGTGTTTGTGTCAGTGTGGGGGGGCTCGAAAATATTCTAATCTTCAGAAAGGGGGGCCCTGCAGAAAAAGTTTGGGAACCACTGAGTTAGGGCATTAGAAGTATGACCTACTACAGCAAAAAGAATGATTAAAAAGTCATTTTTTTTATTTTTAGTGAATATTTTTTATGACTACATTCACACTGAAACGTGTAATTTGCAGACGGTCCCAGCCGAATGTCAAGCGAATATCGAACAACAAACCAACTTCACCTCGGTCAATTATTAACGGTTACACTGTTCGGTAAGTACATGAAATAGTATCTGATAATATTGTATTTTTTTTATATTACTCTGCGGGCACCCGGTCATTTTGCAGTGGTGAACCATGATAACTTTACTCATCACGCTGAATGAGCTCGAGGTTATCATGCATATCTGGTCTCACTGTAACATAAAAAGTGAGTAACAGCAGTAAACGATAAGTTTGGCTTGACGTTTTGTCTGAGTGAGTGAGAGTCTGCACTTTGTGACCAGATATAAAACCTGATACGATTATGCTAATGCTTCGGAGTTGCTAGCTAGCGTGTTAAAGTGGCTAATGCTGGCAAGCCCTTTGTCCAAAGTCATTTCTACATTTTTTTTTTTTTGGTTAATTATTTATTTATTTTTTGCGAAAATAATACTTTCGTGAAGTATAATGTAACTTTTTCTCAGTAACAAACACACCGTGAAATTTTCTTTTACTGGGTCACACCGAAATATCGCTGTTGTAAGTGTCATATGGTTTATCTTGGGAGACACGTCGGTTCCCTCAATGGCATGACAATAACTGACATTTTTTTCTTTGCCTTATGTCTTTTAAAATGTGTAGATGCATTAATGTCTCCTGGCATTTCTTGTGCTAAGATATTTTTATTATATGGGCTAAGCTGCATTATATTGTCTCACATTGACTTATCATTTTAGTGGGTCAGATAAATTCTTCATAACGCTATCCTCTCTTTTAATTCACTGACTTCATATAGAAAATGCTGGCAAAGGTGGAATATGCCAGAAATACATCAAAATTCCACAAATTGATGAAAACTTTGACTTCCAGAAGTTTCTTCAAGAAGGTTTGTCTCTACCCATTTTAAGCAAAAAAACAAAACAACCTTATAGGCCATTTTAGAGAATATTTTCATTATTGTAGTATCTTTTTTGTTTTTAAGATTTTATGCAATACATGTTTAAATGACATGGCTGATAATAAACTTAATGTAACTTTATTTGATTTTTACGTTTTTTCCCCAGTAACAGACAAATTTAGCCTGCAGGCCCTACTTGTGGCTGAAGGTGTGCTCAGCTTGACTGACACATCAGAGACTGAAGTTGATGCCGACACATTCGATGAGCTGGTTAAGTCAGGGGTGAGAAACTTCAAGGTTGGATATCGCCAGTATCCAATAACAGGTAAGGTTATGTTGTCTTTTTTTTTATTATTATCATTCAGCAATCAATAAATTGTTTTAAATTTAAATTGTTTCTTCTCTGAACTGTTTTTAGACATTGCTATTACTTTGGATGAATCAGATTCATCTGTATTACTAGACCCATCACCATCTCCAGCATCATTGCCAGACCCTCCAGCATCACCAGCTTTGACGCCAGACTCCTTAGCACAATCACCGGCTTCTTCCATTTCATCAGATTCTACTATTATCCTCCCAACCACAAAAAACAGGAAGAGGGCCATGAAAGACCTGGATCGCGATGAAGCAAGACAGGTAAATCTTGAAACCAGGTACACATGTATTAGATCATAAAATTAGTGATAGATAAGAGGCTCAAACTATTTATATTAGTTTAATGTTATATTAGTTTATTTATATTAGTTTAATGTAATATGTGAAACTTAACTAAATATAACCAAATGTAGTCAATTATTTAATTTGAAGCATGAAGCTAAGGGTTAAAAAAAATCATGTTGTCTTTGCAGAGGGTTGAAACTGCGCTGAGCTCTAAGCCAAAGGGTGAAGAAATCTTCAAAGAGTATGACAAAACCAAAACACTGTCAGTTGCAACACACAAGCAGATGGTCAACATTCTGGTTGCAGAAATGATAGAAACATATGGGTAAGAAATCTTTTTTTAATATAATGGCAAAGGAAAACATGACTGGACACATAATAAATCATTTGTTTCTAAAGGAGGATTCCACCAATGCATGTCCGGGCCAGTTATGCACTTGGAATTGTGACCCTTTTTCCATATCTCCAAGATCCTTACTCAAAACATGGATATCTAAGTTTTAATGTGTCTTCCAAAAATCTTTTGTAGAACTTTATTAGGCTATGTTTCGGCTAGAGATGCACAATATTATTGGCACTACCTTGATATCAGGTAATAATGACTTTAAAATTAAATATCACCATTGGCCCAAAACTAACATCTCTGCTGATATGCCAAATCAATAAAATGATGCTTTATATTATGCCCCACAAAATGATTAAAGCCATAGTCTAAGATGAAGTAGTTTCCTTACATTGCCCAGTGAGTGTTTTGTAAAGCCTTTCATTTATATCTGTATCTACCAGTGAGCCATCATGGGTATAATGTATTTTTTTCACTACAGGAAAGACTTGAGATCATCTGAAATTAGGTCAAAAAATGCCCACATTATCAGAATTAGTATCTGCAATCATTACTACTTTACATTTGATGTGTGTGCATGCAGGAACACTACTATGATCCTCAGGCCAATACTGGCTATCTTGCATGGAGACTCAAGACAGTACAACGCAACACCTATGATGGCTTCCGCGAGTGTTCCAGGCCTGATTTCCAGGACAGTCCGACAACCCAACGAGAATCTCTGTTAACTGGTGATCAGCTCCTTGGTGAGGTGTGCAGGGAGGCTGTCTCCATAATGAGACACTCAACGGACAAATCTGTGGTTAAAGAGAAGATGAGAGTCACCTTTGACTACAGACAGAAGCTGGTTCATAACCAGGATGCAACAGCTTCAGTGTTGGATGTGTTCCCTCGTTTTCTTGACACAGCCGGACTGGTAGGAATATGTAGAGATTAATATTTCTATTGTAAATTATTTGAAAACGGACTCCTTCTAATGCAAAGTGCATTTTAGTAAGCTGTATATGGACATTGTTCCTCTGTTTAAAGATTGAACAGGATTTTTCCATGATGTTTGGGGACCACGTATCTGGAAGATTTCTTGCGAGGTGGTCTTCAGATTTCAAGCACAGAGTCATCACAGAAAGCCAGAGTCTTCCCTCAAGTCCTTATGTTGACGAGCTGCTGGCTGCTTCTAATCTTGAGGTTGAGAATGACTACGGTAAATATGAAGTTTTTCTGTATCCAACATACAATCTGTTGCCCATTTCAAAAAATCTAATATGCAACAGTCATCCAAAGCTAAATTTGTGATCCTGAAATGAATTAATTGATCTCTGTTGTCATTTTAATAATGACGAATATGAAGTTGAGTTTTGTTATTCAACAAAAACAATCATTTTATTTAAATGGTATCTGTAGTAAGCAAGAAATAATGTTTTACAATGCTTTTGTTGTCTGTCTCAAATATTTGTCTTCAAGGCTGGGATAGTGACCTGTCTGCTCTCCTGTTGCTGTTGCATCTCCTGCCCCCTACAGCAAAAGGCTATAAAAAAACTCCCAAGATGAGTGCAGCACAGGCAGCCAATCATGTTGTCAGATTCATTAAGGTACGATCAGCTTTTTGTACTACCATGTAAGAAGTGTGAGGTGCAGATTGACTGTAAGAATAATTCTTGCTGTGTATCTCGTACGTTATGCTAAGTGTGTGTGTGTGTCTATATATCTATCATATATATATATATATATATATATATATATATATATATATATATATATATATATATATATATATATATATATATATATATATATATATATATATATCATCTTTTTAGTAACAGCCCCTGTCAAAATGATTTTCAAGCCTATCACTGAGGGGAGGAAACAAAGCACTTGGACATACATCAAAAAGGTGTGTTTAATTAAAGCTGGCAGGTGAAGTGAGACATACGGAAGCGAACTTGTGCTGTGGGCAGAGAACATTCTGATAGCAGAGGTGTGAATGAATGTAAAGACCACATCGTTTCACATCAAACCGGACTGGTGGTGACCCTTGCAGGTTCTCAGGTGGACTTGCTAAGCTATCCAGCACACTGGCAATAGCAGCACTGTAACTGTAAAATACTTAGCAGATTCTACGTTAAAAGTAAGGACCACTGGCGCACAGCCAACAATAATGATTGGATGTATCATGGATTCAGATCTCTCGATTGGAAGTGCATTAAGTGTAATCTGGAAAATGATCTGTGTGGTGGCAAGAAACAAGAATATTCTCTAGACGTCTTAAATTGCCAGCTGTGTTTGATGGATCACTTGCTGGGTTAATTACTGTAGTCCCTGCAAATTATTTGTTGATTCTTGTAATGTAGAAAAGAACATGTGTCAAAGGTGGATCATCACTATTTGATCATAAATGCAGTAATTTTTATAAATCAACTCTCGTCAGTAGACTGATTTAGGTAGGCAGACAGTCAGAGTCATGTGGAGTGGTGAATTTGAGGGACACCTCTGTGTCTACTGCTGTAAGTTTCTGTTTTAATTGTTGTGATTTGAGGTTTATGGATCATTCTGATAAGTGTGTGAGGTGTCTGCGCATAGATGCATAGTTATGTATGCTGATGCTGTTATAGACATGTGCTTTATTTGAAGATACCTGTTTAGTCACGGGCTGTTATCTTGACCACTCCTAGGTCAGAGGCTATTTAACTGGGGGGCAAAAGGGCCCAGCCAGGTCAGAGCTGCTGCCAGATGTTCAGATGAAGTAAAGACTTCTTTAGATACATTGTTAAGGAATCAGGTCAAAGGTTAAGCCTTCAGGTGGTCTTTCCTGGCAAAGAAATTTCTTTTGTTCATCTGTTTCTCTGACTCAAGGTACTTTATTGTATGGTATGGGGGCTTAAACGACCTATATAAGGGCTTGTCCTGCATAGGTTGGGAGAGTCCCTCATCATTCGGCCAGGAGCTCTCCAAGTAGTTTTACTTGTCACGACACTGTGCTTGCTGTAATAAACTTGTTATACGACTAAGACGGTGTCGGCGGAGTTTCTCTTCAAACATCTTTATCTGCATCACCACTTAAGATACTATATGTGTCTCCAGCAAGAAACAACCTTTAGTTGAATAAGATTTCTTTTTAGACCTTTTAGTCTGAGTGAGGACTTTACCTAAAGAGATAAACAAATGAAGACAGAACAAAGAGAGGACAAGGCACGGAAGGGAGGGGCGAAATGTGAAGAATACAGGTAAGATAGCGAGAAGAAGTGAAGGATGGAGTGTCAGTACCTGTGTTTATCTGTATATGTTGTGACAGTCTGAGTGTGTGGCCTCGGACACGTGAGTATGCGCATGTAAGCAAAAAACAGGGCTGATCTGCACATTGATATGCAGTGTGAAAAAGAAAAGAGAGAATCGAAATAAGGAACAAGCATAAAGAAGGCCCAAAGAGAAAAATAGAAGTGGTTGGTAAACTAACATAGCTGCATTATGTTCATGATCATTTTGTCTATAGATTGTTTGGAAGAGTGATAATGCTGACTTTGTGTTTCAGAGGAGTTAGCCATCAATGTAAGGTTTGTCCACCACCAGGTACGCACACCTGCTTGTTGTTATTCCTGTTGTCCTTCAGAATCAGCAACAGAACTCTGGTTTAGTTCTTTTCTTTGCTTTTGATCGGTTCTTTCTGATGAAAATGTTGAAACAATGATTGATCTGGGACCTCTGGTTAATGGCTGATGCAGCGTACTGGAAGGTGGACGGTTATGTGGTTTACTGTGTCAGGTGCTTTAAGAGGAGTTTTTATGGACTTTTATCCTTGTCTCAGGGTTGTCAGGTAGTTTTAGGAATGCTGAAGAAGATGAGATTGTCCCGCATGCTTTGAGTTTGCAGATCCAAGATTGTTTTTTACTTGCTCCTCCAGTCTGCATGTTAAAGTGTCCTTGAGCAATATACTGAACCCCAAATTGCTTCTGAAGGCTGTGCCATCAGTGTGTGAATGGTTAGCTCCTCAAACTGATGAGATGAGCAGTTGCTACCTTACATGGCAGCTAATGCCATCAGTGTATGAATGTGTGTGAATGGGTGAATGAGATATGTAGTGTGGTTGGAAGGCTAGAAGAATTTCAGAAGTGCCCCTGAATTTACAATTAAGATAGTGTTAGATCACACTTACATCACACATGCATCAGTTACCAAATTAAAATGACCATAATGCACATTTGTTAACATCCTATAAACTAAGCATAACATACTACAAATGATTTAAAAAGCTATATCACATGTCGCTTACAAAATGCCATGTCACTGTATATTAGAAGCTGATTAAGTTAGTGTTGTATCTTTTTTTGGTTCAAAGCACTTTAAGTTCATTGCTAATTAATGACTTCATTATTATTCTGATTAAAGGATAAATAGTAAATAGAGTTTAAAAATACAGTTAAAGGCAAGTGAATATTTTAGAGTTAAAGTTATTGTTGTTATTCAGAATGGCCAGTAGATGGCGTTTAGTATTCACAAAAGGAGGGAGAAAAAACGTTTTTTTTTAAAAGTAGAAGAAGAAGAAAGCAGAAACATGAGGCTGCTGAATGTTATCTGTCCTGTATATTTTATTTCCTTTATATAAAAGATAAAAGGACCGTTTGGCCTCCGGCTTCGTCATTTTTTCCACACAGTTTAGAAGTTGCATCTAAACTATTCCCACATTTTTTGGTGCCGAAAACCCGGGACACGGGACGACGACGACGGGAACAGTTAGCCGATAGCTGCAACTACGGAAAGAACAGGAACGATGGCGGAGCGGTTGCAGAGACTCAAACAAAGACGCGGAGTGGTAAGAGCATCCACAACGAAACTACTGCGGAATATCGAGGAGGAACTAAGCCAGGACGGTGCGAGGCACGACCGCATACAGCTATTGTCCATGTTATCGGTGAAGGAAGAGAATCTCAGAGAGCTGGATAAAGAGATAGAAGAGGAGATACCGATGGACGAGCTGGCCGCGGACATGACCAAGACGATAGATTACCAGGACCATCTCACACTCTGGAAGTCCCGAGCCACGAGATTGATTGAAAGAGAAGCTGCCGCTGCAGGTGGGCGGATCTCGCCTCGGCGGAGTGACGGGAGTATTACACCAAGCGGGACGCCCAGCAGAGCCACGGTAACGTTGCCCAAGTTGTACATAAACAAATATGACGGAGAAATATCGATGTGGCAAGAATTCTGGGATCAGTTTCAGACCGCTATCCATGAGAACAATGAGTTAAGCAAAGCTGAAAAGTTCACCTACCTGAAGTCCTATTTGGTGGGTCCAGCAGCCAGAGCCATCGCGGGGTTAAAGATAACGGAGAGAAATTACGACGATGCCATAGACATGCTCAAAGAAAGATTCGGAAGAAAGGACTTGATTGTGAGTGCACACATGTCTAAATTATTAGCTTTGACACCAGTGAAAAGATCCTCAGACATTGTTGCTCTCAGAAGACTTTATGATGAGTGTGAAGTCCAGATCAGAGGCTTGGAGGCTATGGGAGTAGTGTCCAGCACGTACGGAGGATTGCTGTGCCCCACTTTGCTGCAGATGATTCCAGATGATCTAGCTCTTGATTACACACGCAAAATAGGCACAGACCATGAGCTCAAAGTCAAAGAGCTCATTGCCTTTCTGCAGAAAGAAGTTGAGAGCAGAGAGCATGCCATGCACCTGACAAAAGCAGGTAGCCACAGTAAGGAATCACAGTCTCCCAGCCAGCAGAGATACAAAGCTGAGGCAGCAAGTGGAAAATTCAGGAGGCCAAGTCTACCATCAGCCGCCATGCTCTACGCCAGCAGCTCACAGACCCCTCCTGGATGCATATTCTGTGACAGCACAAGTCATAAATCGGAACTGTGTACAGACGGCAACCTTAACGTACGCAAAGAGAAGCTAAAGAAAATGGGACGGTGTTTCATATGTTTAGGACAGCGACACATGGCCAAGTTCTGTAAGACCAAGGGAGTGCTGTGTGATGTGTGTGGGCGGAGACATCACCCCACAATGTGTGACAAGGGTGAGCCCAGTGAAACTCAGAGCAGCGCTCAAGAAACTACCGAAGCTGTCATCTCATCTATTGCCCCACACACAGTAAAGACAAGCACAGCAAAGCCGAATACAGTCCTCCTTCAAACAGTAACAGCACTGGCAGAGGGAACAAGGGGGAAGAGGAAAGTACGCTGTCTGGTGGATGGTGGGAGTCAGCGGAGCTTCATCCTGGAGAAGCAGGTTAAGGCATTAGGATTACCTGCACTGTAAAAAAAAATCCTAATTTTAAAGTAAATTACTCTAAATTTTTACCGTAGTTTTACCGTTTTTTTGAAATAGTGTAGAAAAACTGTAAAATTACAGACATTATCTGTAAATTAACATCCTGCCTGTTATTTTATGTGTTATGCCAATAATGACAAACTACAGTAATTTCCCATTTTTTACAGAAGAATTACCATAATAATTATACAGTAGTTTTACTGTTTTCTTAAATTATGTGCAAATGTATGTAAAATTATGATAATTGTCTGTTATTTTAAGTTTTTCTTGTTATATAAAGTCTTATCTCCATACTTACAACTTAAGATTTTTTCTGCAATTTTAAAGGTAAATCTCATTAATTGTATGTGGTTTTACATTGAAGAGAGAAAGAGGGACAGACCAACAAGAGATGGAGAGACAGAGTGAGACATCAAAGCTTTGTGGAGCAGGAAAGCAGTGCAGCAGAAACTTTTTTCTTTATGTGATTTAGTGTAGGGTGGGGCAGCGTCGCGTTCATATTCAGCCATTCTGCTTGTTAACGGGTAAAACCAAACTTGAATTCAGATTATGCTTAAAAGATATTGCACAATAAAAAGTTATGCTTAGGTTAATAATGTATTTAATAATATATTTAAAGAAAAGCACAACTTGGTTTTACCTTCTACCTTTACCCTTACCTTTGTTAACTTTTTTTTTTATTTGATTTTATTTTATTTTATGTTCTTAGTTCTGTTATACCAGGTCAAATTCCTGTGTATGTTGTTGTTGTTGTATATTTGGCCAATAGAGAGAGATTCTGATTCTGATAATACTAAATTCCAGTGTAGATTAAAAATGATTTACATTAATTGTTTTACATTAGTATTTATTTATTTCTTTATTTATTTTATTAAATATAACAGCCTACAAATACAATAAAACTAAATACCCAGAAAGCTGCTGGCCTGGTCTTTTTTTTGAGTTTTTCAGCTAAAACAATTGCTATTGGCTGTTTCATCGTGTTACTTTGAGTATAATTGGTTAGTGTGGCTGTCATCCAGAAAACTGGCCAATGACCGCTGAGCGCGCCTTCATTTGAAAGTACGTCAGTTTGGATGCTTCAGGACTTCACCGCTACTCTGTCGGTCCCTTCGTAATTAATTAGGTGGATCATTACCTGGATTATTTTACATCTGCACGCCAAATTCTTATTTGAGTGAATGTGAGATTGGGATTTCAATGGGATTTCAACGGAGAACAGAACAACAAAACAAAAACGTGAATATGGACACAGAGGAAGTCTTACCAGGTAAGAAAACATTTTCCTGTTATTTTTTTAAGTTAATAACCTAACTTAATGTTTGCGTTCATATTCATAGTTTAGACTGTAACATTGTTGTACATGACGTTGATAACTTAACGTGTTACGTTAACGAGCTTGTTAAGCTCCACATGGTACATGTCAGTAAAACACAACGTTAATACTGAGTGTGCTTTTAGTCGGGATGGTTTGCTTGTTCTGTTTACAGGCAGCAAATCTTTGTCATACCATTAACGCTATACTAACGTATACAGACAGTGTTGCTTAGCTCAGTAATAACGTTAGGTTGTTATAACGTGGTTATGTAATAACTGTGGCGGTTTTGGCGAGTGGACAGAGGGAGGACCTTGTTTAAATTTACTTTATTTTTTTTACTTAATGAAACAAGCAGTTTAAGTTTCAGTGAATCAAACTGTATGTTAAGTTACATGTATGTGCAGGGCCGCTCCTAGCTATGGGCAATGTGGGCGGCCGTCCAGGGCGCCGTCTCCGTGGGGGGCGCACGCACGAGCAATAGATGAATGTTTAAGAGGTATTTATATAAAGCATACTATTTGCCCAATTGTAAAATATTTGTGACTGAATGACACTGAATGCTTATCATAGCAACCATCCTTATCTCTCTGGTGTTCCTTATCTAGTTGAGAACTTAGTAGAACAAAGACATTTGCTAAACATGACCTGAACTGTCTCTGTCCTGGCAGTTTTTGAAAAAGGCCAAATGCAGAATTTGCTGAGATTGGCAGTTCGATTCCCGGCTCCTCCGGTCCACCTGTCGAAGTGTCCTTGGGCAAGACACTGAACCCCAAGTTGCCATGGATGCTGTGCATAAACGTGTGAATGTGTGTGTAAATAATTAGGGCTCCCTCATGGGTTGGCACCCTGGTAGAGCCTGCCATCAGTGTGTGAATGGGTGAATGACAGAAATGTGTTGTAGAGTGCTTTGAGTGGTTGATAATACTAGAAAAGCACTTTAAATGCAAGAACAATCCATTTACTCTATTCTTCACTGTGTTCCTGTAGCTCACACAGCAAATAACCTATAGTTGTACATCACCTGTGTGATCATGAGAAGGCTGAAGAACCAGGAGTGACAAGATATCACCAGCTGCTGGGGTGCAAACTCAGACAGGTAGGCAAGCAGAGGCAAAACATATAGAAAGTGGTTTGTTTTATGAAACCAAGTCATAATCATCAGTCATAATATGAATATTATGTAAGAATCAATGTATGTGTGAGGCTGCTGAGTAATATTTTGCATGTCTATGTCTCCAACAGTAACCTGGCTAATATTGTTTATTTGTCTGTGTGTGTTTTTCTCTTGTGATCTAGACAATATGGAAATGTCTCCTGCCACAAGACCTTCGGAGCCAGTGAGTATTCATGTTATTCTGACATAAAGACTGTGAATGTGCATGAATCCAGTGGTGAAATATGAAATATGTACACAGTGCCTCAAACATGAATTCCTGTTTTCTATGACTTTTCCATCATGCTGGACAGTAGTATCTGTAACATAATTGGATCGCACAGTAATGTAAATTGGGTGGTTACTCCCCAAAGTTATCCAGCTCTGCAGTCCAATTAAATATAACTTCTCAAAGTAACAAAACACAACAGAGTTAGCCGTTAGCAACTAGTAAATATACGTCATATCTGCTTTTCTGCGCTTGGGCTCAGGCTTCTTCCATGTCTGGAGAGCGGACCGTGATATATGTACATCAAAAAGGCGAAATCTAAAGTAATAAAAACGTAATGACTCGTCTCACTTGTTTCATAGCACTAACAACATAGTTATATGTATTATATTCCATTTCTGTCAATAAATCACCATAAATATTACACACTGTACCTTTTAAAAATCAGTCATTACCTAACCCTCATGCTGAAAGTTTAGGGTTTTTTTTTTTTTTATTCACAAAACACTCCTGGAGTTTCACATGAAAACTTGCAGCATCCTCCCAAACAACTGTAGTCAACAGCGGCTTTGTTTCAAACATTAAAAAACAACTTTACAAAAACATAAAAATACCTTCATACTGCTTGGCTATCGTAATCCAGGTTTTTAAAGGTCCAGACATGCCAGGTTGACCTGAAAAGTCGTAATTTGCACCATGTGTTTAGCTTCACTGTAGCTTCTTAGCTCGAAGCTGCGTTGATCTATAGATGTGGGTTCGATTGACCGCAGTGAAGAGCTAAGAACATGAGGATTCTTCAGTTGTTTTTCGTATTCAAAATGTAGTCACTCTTCACTGCAGTTGTTTGGGAAAATGCTACAACACAGATTTCCTGTGGAACTCCAGTGTTTTGTGGACCAAAAAACTTCACCTGACCTTTCATCAACACAAGAGTGAGTAGATAATGACTGAATTTTCATTTAAAGTGAACAATAAATGAAATCCTACTTTTTACAGTAGAGACCTTTCAGTATTAGTTTCTCTCTTTCTGTGTCCCCTCCAGGATCACCAGAGATCCAGACGATTACTGGCAATTTCGAGGATTCAGATCCTTCTGCTTTTTCTGCTGTGTTGCACCCCTGTTACAGATTCATTGACTTTTTGTGGTATGTTTTGATTTGAGTTAATAGACTGTATAGTTAGGATTAAAACATTGTAATGCTGGTCTACAAATGTTATCATAACTACCTTGTACAGTGCCCCCCAAGGGTTAGGAGAATACTGTAGTAACAATATAAAACTTAAAGGGAAAGATCTGTTTCTTTAAACCAGGACTTTATTTCTAGCAAAGCGTGCATTTACTCATCGATAACATTTTGGTGTAACTTGGAGTGCTTTGGACACTATTTAGATCATTCGAGATCCGCATATATCCATATAACGGGAGTGAACCGGGCAAGGCGAGTACTATTGCTCTGTGAGTACAGAGTTGCCGTGTTGTTGTTATCTGGGGCTAAAAAAACACAAGACCACAACCACCTCAGCTCAACAGCACTATTTGTTGCTTGCTCTATCGATTTCAAAGGTGAAATCTTGACCTCATTTTGATAGAAATGCTAACAGAAACACGTAACACACATGGAGTAATACCATTTTTAGTTTTTCAGTTATTCCTGGGGGGCTCTAAAGAACTGTTTGTGAATAATTGTTTAATATTGTACATTTACATCTGAAAACATTAAATAAAATGGTTTTAGAATCAATAGTGGTGTGTACTGTATTTGTAATTAATTTCCCACAACATTTAGCATTGTACATTTTTTGAAGGTGATTGATCATAATTATTTGGGAAACATCTGTAAAATAACGGTATCTTCCTGCAGAACTTTTAGGATTGTCCCTTTATTGAAAGTGATTGATCATAATTATTTGGGAAACATCTGTAAAATAACGGTATCTTCCTGCAGAACTTTTAGGATTGTCCCTTTATTGAAAGTGAGTGATCGTAATTATTTGTGAAAAATCTGTAAAATAACGGTATTTTCTCACAGAACGTTTAGGATTGTCCCTTTATTGAAAGTGATTGATCATAATTATTTGGGGAAAATCTGTAAAATAACGGTATTTTCTCACAGAACTTTTAGGATTGTCCCTTTATTGAAAGTGATTGATCATAATTATTTGGGAAAAATCTGTAAAATAACGGTATTTTCTCACAGAACTTTTAGGATTGTCCCTTTGTTGAAAGTGATTGATCATAATTATTTGGGGAAAATCTGTAAAATAACGGTATTTTTCTGTAAAAAATGTAATGAAATTTTCTGTAAATGTAAGGTTTTTGCACATTTTTTGAATTACGGTATTTTACTTTAATTTTAAGGTTTTTGTTTGGCAGCCGTAGCTGCCAGTCATTGACCGTTTTTTTACGGGGTTTTTTCTTACAGTGTGTTGTAAGAAAAGAGACGTTAAGGCTCCACACCTTTGGCAGTGATCCCCCAGTAACAATGGAACGGAATGTTGTGAAATTAACTCTGCAAAACATCTGTGATAAGGAGAAAACTCTTGTCATCGAAGCTGTTGAAACTCCCAAGGTCAGCTCTGCCATTATGCAGGTTCCAGGAGAGCAAATTATCAGCAAGTATCAGCTGGAAAGAAAAGGACTGGCATCAGCAGATGTATCAGGCAGCACTGACCGGGAGCAGGAACTGTCCGTATTGATAGGTGCTGACTTCTACTGGAAAATGGTTTCTGGTAGAGTTGAAAGACTGTCAGACACCTTGGTTGCCATAGAGACAATGTTCGGCTGGACAGTACAAGGCCCAGTGTCCATGTCAAGCATGAGTGAGGCTTCATGCATGAAGGTCTGCACTGAAGAGACCATGCAGGTGTCAGATCAGCTGCGGGCATTCTGGGAAATAGAGTCTCTTGGCATCTCCTGCAAAGATGAAGAACGGGCAGCAGACAAAGAGGCTCAAGAGCACTTCAGCAGGTCAGTCAGCTACAAGGAAGGGCGATATGAAGTTAAGTTGCCATGGCGACAAGATAAATCAGAGCTTCCAGATAACCTGAAAGTTGCTCAAAAAAGATTTGAAGGTCTCAAAAGAAAACTGAAAGCTGATGTGACACTGTTTAAAGGATACAACGATGTAATACATGATTATCTACAACAAGGGATATGTGAGGACGTCCCACAGACCAAGGGCACAGCTGGAGCAGGGAATGACAACATCAAATACTACTTGCCCCACCATGCAGTGATAAGAGAGGACAAAGCAACAACCAAGCTGAGGGTCGTCTTTGACGCTTCTGCGCATGAGAACGGCTGTCCATCCCTTAATGACTGTCTGCTCACAGGACCAAACCTGAACCCAGAGCTCTTCAACGTCCTTGTCAGGTTCAGGCTGCGTCCCATTGCCTTCATGGCAGACATTACAAAGGCCTTCTTGCAGATATCCATTGCAGAAGAAGACAGAGATGTGCTAAGATTCCTGTGGCTCACTGGTCACCCTGATGTTGAGGATACGACACTGTGTTCTGAGAATGACACGTGTGGTGTTCGGTGTGTCGTCAAGTCCATTTTTGCTGGCAGCCACGATCAGAAATCACCTGGAAAGGTACCAAACAAGCCACACACAGTTCACTGACACTCTGAAAAACTCTCTGTATGTCGATGACTTCATTGCCAGCTCAAGCAGTGTTGAAGAGGCTTATGCATTGACAGCAAGTGCCAAGGAAATAATGTCTGACGCAAGCATGAACCTCTGTAAGTGGACTACAAATTCCTCTGAACTGAAGGCTAAGTGGCAGCAAAGTGACTTTGACCTTGCCATGGATCCTGAGACAAGCGGTTGTGTGTTGAAGGTGCTTGGCCTTGTGTGGAGGCCAGAGACTGATGACTTTGTTTTTAACCTGCAGCACCTTATGGACATTTTCAAAGACAGGGAGAACACAAAGAGGAGTGTCCTGCGCTCCTCAGCCAGACTGTTTGACCCCATGGGATTTCTGACGCCATTCACAATCAGAGTAAAATGCCTCTTTCAGGATATGTGGCAAAAGGGAATCAGCTGGGACGAAGAGCTGCCAGATGATCTCTCACAAAGGTGGCAGCAGTGGTGCATTGAGCTCCTCCAGCTCCATCAAATTATCATTCCCAGGTGGTATGGAGTAGAGACACTACAAAACAGTCAAGCACAGCAAGTCCTGCATGTTTTCAGCGACGCGAGTGAAGTGGCTAGAGTTGTCACGATACTAAAATGAGTAACCACGATACTATACCAGACAAAGTATCACGGTTCCGGGTAATACCGTGATACTGCGGCCTTTTTTTATTATTATTATCTTTATAAACTGCAATGTATTTGTACAAGTTAGTTTGAAACAACAACGTTTGTTTTTAAGCAAAATTAGTGTTGCCACTGACAAAGACGCCACGGCAGACTCGCTGCTCGGGCCCGGTGCTTCTGCCACGGTGAGTGTGTTGTCTCGTGTCTGGGCGAGACAGAACTTTAGCTTGTTGTTTGTTTTGAAGCGAGTTTCTATCGAAGCGGAGCTGTCTTCATGGAGTTCATGCTTGCCGGCAGAAACACGCAAACAGCCAATCAGCTAACAGACGGGCGGACCCAGCGTGCAACAGCCTATCACATCCCTGGACGTCACCAGTAACAGGCAAACAGCCAATCATTCAGCAGCTGTGTAGTTCGGTTGCAGCACATGCCATGTTTTTTTTTACGAGTGAGTAGCATGCAGTGAGAAGCCGGGAGGAGAGCAGAGGCGGCCGCTATGTAGCGGAGACTGGCACCGGTAGTATAGTAATCCACGGTAGTACCGTCGTGTAAAATTTCTAGTATAGTAGCGACGGGTATGATTTGGTACCGCGGGGTACCGGGTATACCGTGGGTATCGTGCAACTCTAGAAGTGGCTTATGGTGCAGCAGCTTATCTTCAAGGACAGACAGCTGAAGGAGAGCCCATGACTAGACTGATCATGTCTAAATCCAGAGTTGCACCCATAAAAAGACTCACACTGCCACGCCTTGAACTAATGGGGGCTCTGATTGCTGCTCGAATGGGGAACAATCTGCTTCAAGCACTGAAAATGCAACCAACTCAGATCAGAATGTGGACAGATTCCATGATTGTGCTTCAATGGATTTCCAGCTCACCACACAGATGGAAACAGTTTGTTGCAAACAGAGTGATGGAGATTCAGTCCCTGACCACGCCAGAAACCTGGTCCCACTGTAGTGGAAAACTCAATCCAGCAGATCTCACTACGAGGGGGCTGTCAGTCACAAGGCTGAAGGAGGAGAGCCTCTGGTGGTCAGGGCCGCAGTTTCTGAGATCAGCAGAGCAACAAGTATTTCCTGACGAAAGGCTCTGTGAAGAGGAGATAAAGACTGAGCTCAGATCAAGTCAAGTCACCGTCCAGCTCAACAACGTGGAGACAACATTCCCAGGATCACTGTTAAAGCTGGAGAACTACAGTAAGTTAAAGACAGTGCTCAGAGTCACAGCATGGATTAGAAGATTCACACATAACCTGCGTTCAAGTGAAAAAAGGAAAGGAGAGCTGACAGCCAAGGAGTTGGCTGAAGCTGAAAGACACTGGATTCTGGAGGCCCAAAATCAAGGTTTCCAGAGGGAGAAAGGTGAATTAAAAACAGGAAAGGACATTCACAGAGGCTCGAGAATCAGAGACATGAAACCGTTTCTGGATGAGCACGGGTTGATCCGTCTGGGTGGAAGACTACAACACTCAGACATGAGCTTCAGTGAGCGGCATCCATACATCCTGCCTTCAGATCACACACTCTCAATAATGTTGATCAAACGCTGCCATGACCAAGTGATGCATTCAGGTACAAGAGACACTTTAATGCAACTAAGAGATACATATTGGATTCCAAGAGCCCGACAAATGACAAAGTCAATTATTGCAACCTGCACCACATGCAAACGATACAGAGTATAGGGGATGCAGCAGACAACAGCACCCCTGCCGAAGGATCGGATTACAGAGTCACCTCCGTTTGAGACTGTGGGAGTGGACTTTGCAGGCCCTCTGTATGTCAAGATTAAAAAGGACAAGATGGAAAAGACATACATTGCACTTTTCACCTGCGCTGTGACACGGGCAGTTCATCTGGAGTTGGTGTCTGACATGTCAACAGAGAAGTTCCTTCTGGCATTTAAGAGGTTCATATCCAGAAGAGGCCTCTGCAGGATTGTGTATTCAGACAATGCCAGATCCTTTGAGCGAGCGGATCGGGACCTTGGACAGCTCTGGGTGAGCATCAAGGAGCCTGAGCTCTTAAAGTACTTCGGTGAAAAGGGCATCACATGGAAGTATATTGCAGAGCGTGCTGCCTGGTGGGGGGGGTTCTGGGAGAGACTGGTCAGGTCAGTTAAAACCTGTTTAAAGAAAGTGATGGGAAGAGCTTCACTGAGTTATGAGGAGATGACATCTCTATTGGCAGAAGCAGAGGCAACAATAAACTCACGCCCACTCACCTTTGTCTACAATGAACCTGAAGAGCCTCAGCCCCTCACCCCGGCTCACTTCCTCATTGGGAGGCGGATCACTTCATTACCACCTAAGCCCTTTCATTTTGCCAGCCGCACCCCAAGCTCCAGCAGAGAGGAGCTAACACGGAGATGGAAATATCGCCAGCGTCTTCTAACTGACTTCTGGACTTGATGGAAAAGGGAGTACTTACTGGAGCTGAGATCTGCGCACGCCAGTAAGAACTCACACTCTACCCCTCTCAAGGAGGGAGATCTGGTGCTCATTGGAGAGGACAGGATGCCGCGCCTTAGCTTTAGCAAAACTAAATAGACCAAATCCTGTCATCTTGCTGATAGCAACATATTATCAAGAAGCTGATAAACAGCCTATAGCTGCTGTCACTGACGTCACTCACAGAAATCTGCAGACCTTCATCTTTGGCCCGTTTCTCCTCTTCTTCTTTTCTTTGTTTTCTAAACTGGGCACCTGATGCTTCTTTGTTTTTTTACTTTGGTCCATGATGAAGACTCCACATCATTAACCACTATACCTCTGCCAACACCATGACTGAACAGATTTTTATTTTTTACATAACTCAGTTAATTACATGTAGGTATATGGGTCTATGTTAATTCTATGAATGAAATACAGTTTATTTGAAGCAGATTGTGTTGTGTGGCCTGCCGCCTGGGGTCAGTATATCCCTCCCCCCTCCCCACACACACAACCTGTATGACTCTCAGTAGTAAAGGCCAACTCACACCAGACACGAAACGGAAGCGGCACAGTACCGCCGCGGTCACTGTAGCAAATAGAAGCCAGTCTAGTCAATGAGAGCACTCACACAGGGCGCGGTCCAGGAGCGTCCCAGAAGCTGCTCACTGCGCCACGGCGCAAGCTTTCCGTTTCATTCCTATTTTTACCGCGAGCCGCGGCTGAACCTCGTAAATTTCAACAGAGCACTGCGCACCAGACAGGAAATCCGACACAGAATCAACATAATAAACTTCCGCCCCCTTTCAAAATAAAACACAATACGCAGTTCATGTAGCTTTTTACAACTTTACATCAACGTTACGTCATGACCGGTGGCACCAGGTGATCGAAGATCAATCAAAGGGTCTCAACATGGATGATGAGAGACTATTTGATGAAGTGGAACAACACACAATCATTTATGACACAACAGATGCTTTTTATAATCTCCTCCACGTCGGAGAAGCAAAGTCAGCTGTTTGTTGTTGTTGTTTTCTTTATACACTGTTTGTCGCGGGGTCTCGCTTACGTCCAGGATTCTCGCGTGATCTCGTGATCTCGCGTGAAAACGGCCGGCTCGCTCCGCTGCCGTTCCGCCTCCTGTGTGAGACCTGTGTCAGTTGACGTGACAATGAGGGCGCCCACTCCATTAACTTGATGTGGAAATGAGCGGTATAGAGTTTTTTTGTTGTTTTCAGGGCGCTCGTGCGCCCTCACATGGATTGCGCTCGGGCAGTCGCCCATATTGCCCATAGCAAAAACCGGCCCTGATAAGTACAGTCCATTTACCATTTATATTTCTGTTGTGAGTTTCCTTTTTCAATCATCACTTTATATTTCCATAGTTTAATGCACTGACTGTAAGACTTTTCTAAAGCATCACCTAAATAAATGTAAGATAATGTTGAAGAAGACAAGCATTTCTTTCCTCTTTGGCACTGTGGAGCCTGGGGCTCAATTCTCAGACAGAGAGGCGAGCTGCACACACAAGTGCAACCTATTCTTATCAGATTAGACCAATCTTTTCCCAGCAGGACAATCAGCTTTGAGCAGGGCAGATCGATCTGCTGTTGCAGTGCCACTGGGAATGCTGCATCCTTCTTTACCCGATGTACCTACAGTGATCATCTAAGTTTCTGCATTAAAATTTTGCATTAAAAAAAAATCGGTATCTATATAAAATATGTTATTTAGATATTAAGAGCCAGTTCAGCCAAATTACAATAGTAAAGCAATAATAGACAGATACATATCAAAGGAGAGCTACGCTCTTGATGACTGAACAAAACCGACGAGTTGGTCTGAGGTGGCTAGTGGTTTAAACGTTGCAAATATGGAAGAATTAAAAATATCTACACTGAATATAACCATGGGAGGGATTATCCAACTTGGCAAAGTCTCAGGGACCACTCCATAAAGATACTGTCATAAACATTGTATTTTTAGACTGGCAGTCAAAAGGCTTACCCCCAGATTACCATGGAAGTCTAGTCTATTGATTTTTTACTCTGCACATGGCAACAAGGCCCCTGAACAGGACTGTGTGAAAAAGTAAGAATGATTACAAAATTATTATGAATGATACAAATAAATACCTCATTGTACAGAGGCAATGCAGAGTTCACTTGTCAAAAGAGAGATGAGCATTGTGATGCATGTGCATGTCTTCCATGGTCAGTGTTGTAGCTTCAGTTCATGTTGTGCGCTTCAAATCTTTAAATATAGCGAACTGTAATTGCAATTCTTTGTTAATTTATCTTTCATAGCATAAGAGATACTTCAGGCTGCTTATTATGAGAAATGTTTGAAACATAAAGTGGAGTTTCACACTACAGCAGCCAGAATTGCAACCCTTAAGAGGAAGTAGGTGGGCAAATTAACCTGGGAACAAACTAATTAGGAAAGTCTGTATGTGGGAGGAAGAGGGCCAAAAGCCCAGAGATGCTGATGCATTTACATGTAATATCTGAACCTTCTACATTTAATCATTGTTAATCATTTCTGATGTGCTGGTAAGTAGCATTCTAGCTATTAGTCCATTTAGGTCTGTGTGCTCCTGTGTGGACTCACATCTCATGAGTTCATCTATCCCCATTTGCTGAGCTGACAATTTGTTGCTGCATAAACAGTCAACCTGACTTCACAGTAACATAGGCGAGCAGGCGTCTCTCTGGGCACCACTCTGCAAGACAGTTAATCTCCCCCTGATATGAATTCTTATCATTGTTTGAAGTCCAGCCGACGATGGTGGTGTTGTCCACAAACTTGACAACAGACTTCCCTCCATGTCAGTCATTACAGTCATGAGAGTACTACTGGGTAGCAGCATCTCTGAATGTGTACAGTCCTGTAGAGCTGCTAAAGCTTCATCTTTCCACACTCAAGGTTTTTTTTTCTTTTAATCAGCTGGAAAGTTGGCAGGAGAAGCAGGGAAATGTGGTGTGATTAACCAAAGAACAGCCAGGGGAATGCTTTGTAACTGCCAAGAATGTCCTTGTTCTACTGACTGCCCAATGATCGTAAATGGTTGCGGGCTTACTTTCAAACTGTGCTTACATATGTACATTACTAGTGCTAGCAGGTGGAACAGTGACAGCTAACAACTACGCAGATTAAGGCAAGCTGTTATTTGTAGTCGGTCATGTTTTCCAAGACAAAGAAAGACTGACAGCTTCGAAACATCTCTTCAGAAACCTGTGGGTGATGTCACGCATAGGCTGTCCATTCTATATTCTGTCAGTGCTCCTGTCTGAGCATCTTTACAAGTCATGCAGGTCATGAAAGACCCCAAGCTGATATCAAAAATGAACCTTAATCACCAAATCTGACATAATGAATATCTGGAAAGATGAATATAAGTTTGTCTTGTCTTTTGAGTTGAGTCAGGGATGGTTGTGAGAAAGTCCATCCCAAAGTGTAAATTGTCAAACACTATGCCAGTAGAGTCTTCCTCTAGAGAGAAACAGGCTTACACTAGAGACACAGAATTCTTTGCTTATATATATTTCATCATTTCACTATAAGCTGAATTTACACTACATGAATTTATCACAACTTATAGTAACACATGTAAGACCCTAACAATGTTTTTGAGCCTTTAGTCTTTATTAGTGACAAGCCTATGATTTGAAAACCAGTTTTTCTTTGTGTGCAGTAATCTTCAACTTTCATGGACATGAACAAACATTAAGCTGTGAAGATGATACTGTATTCCTGCAGGGCACCATCACGAGTGAGTGACCTGCATTTGCGTCTTGATAAACACAGTATTGTCTTTAGAAAAGGAGTGGCAGATGAGGAGAGGCAGCAGCGACGTGCTCAGCCTGTGGAGGATATAATGGAGGAGCATGGAGGTCAGAGCGCCTGCAGCGCCTGCAGCGCCTGCAGCGCCTGAGCGGTGCTGGGAGGAGAGGTGAAGCTGAATACCAGATCATGGAACTCTGGCTTACAGAATGATGCCTTCAAGGCATCTAAAACACATTTACAGGTTCTTTGGACTGGCAGGTTGAGTGTGTGACCGGACTGACCTGCAGAAAGATCATCATGTACTTTACTTGTTCTTTTTCTCAGTGGACAGACTCATACAGATACATACTGATTTAGTTTTTGTGTGTGGTGCATAATACCTAAACAACAATATTAATCTATATTAGCTAGACTTTTGGATTTTATTTAACACTAAGCCTATTAAAGCTAAACAATATTTTTATATTACAAATAGATCGAATCACTATGTGTAATGTGACCCACATGATGACAGAACACAGTGGATCCACTCTGATGGCATGTTGTGGCCTGTTTCAGGTCTTTCAGACTGTTTTTAGTGAAAAGCTTCTATAATGACAACTTGCAATCAGTGAAGTTCAGAAGTGAGCTAAAAGGAACATATGTGATGCTAATGTTCCTCCATATCTGCTAGATGTGTAAAACTGCTCAAGTTCATCATATTAACTTGCTGTATATCCAAAACTAAGATGAACGTGTTTCTAAATTCCTCCCTGACATGTTCTTAAATATTCCTCAGGTAAGCCTGGTGTCTGGATACAATAGTGTACTTATGTCAAGGCTGAATGCTATTCCTAATGATCTCCACCTGACCTTTACCATTTCATCTATGTGTGGAGACATTTTGTCAGTGAAAGGCATTTTACACACTCAACTCTGCATGCGTCCTCTTTAAGTTTACTCATATGTGTTGGCATTTGTAAAGCGTCTCGCTCTGAAAATAACAGCAACATTTTGTCACATTTAGCTAAAAACGATGTTTTGCACATTTAGAACAATATTTGTGAGATATTTTAAATATTTAAATCCAAATGTTAAATGTAAGATCTAAATGCTAAATATAAATATAAATGTTAAATATAAATCTAAATGTTAAATATAAACCTAAATATAGATGTTAAATATAAATGTTAAATATAAATCTAAATGTTGAACCTAAATGTTAAATATATATCTAAATGTTAAATCTAAATCTAAATGTTGAAGCTAAATGTTAATTATATATCTAAATGTTAAATATAAATATAAATCTAAATGTTAAAAATATATCTAAATGTTAAATATATATCTAAATGTGAAATATAAATCTAAATGTTGAAGCTAAATGTTTCGGGTGAAACTAAATATTTAGCTAAAATGCAAATTCAAATGACAGTAACCGGAAGTGCCAAAATAAAAGCTTGAGAAGGTCAGAGCGTCTTTATAGTGGCAAATAACGAATAAAACCCATCTTATCCGGGGAAATGGACTCTTGGACATGGATTATCGTGATAATAACTACCTAGATGAACAAACACGTTTGGAGAAACTTTATTTGAAGAGTACGAGTTGAGTTTTTAGTGTCACTATTATGAAGGGTGCGGGACTTATAACCTGTAGCCACCATGGCCAGCTACAAGGGGGATCACTTTGACTTGACTCATTTATTTACATGTTTGCAGAGGTATGTCCGACAGTAGAGTTTACCGGGATTGTTACGACCGCTGGCCTGTGTTATAGTTTGTGTTCGCCTTCTTTTTCTCCTCTCCTCCTCCCCTCTAGGTTCTGCCCCTTTTCCTTTGCGCACTGATGACTGATCTGGGTTACCTGTGGCCACTTAAGCGGGTGGGGCATATATAGGCAGGAGGTGGAGCCCTCTCTCTCTCTCAGACGTCGGTCTGTGTCACAGTCTGCTCCCCTTTCACCTGCCTCTCAGTAATTTTCCATTCCACTCACCTGCCAGCCACGCCCCCCTCATCAGACCTACTCCCTTCACCTGCTTGACTCACCTGCTTCCCATCACCAATCAAGCTAGGATTTAAGCTCTCCCAGCTCACTCACTCTCTGCCAGATTGTTCTCTATGCTCACGCAAGACTTTCCAGCACTCTCCGGACTGATTTCCTGCTGCCGACTCTGCCTGCCTTGGACTAACCTGTTTGCTGTACTCCCGGAATCCGACCCTGCCTTCCGTCTTCGACCACGAGCTTCTGATCCCTCTGCAATCTGCCAGCTGGTGTCGGCCCAGCTACTGGTGGCTTGCTCCTGGTACGTCTGCCTTAACTCCTGCCTACCTGCTCGCTGGACTGGTGTTCCCAGCCTAAGCCCCTAGACTTTCCCTGTGCCCAGAGAGACTTTTTCCTGCATGTGCTGCATTTGGGTTCTAATTACACCCGTTACAGTACAATCTGGCCAGAAATGGACCCAGCGCACCCTTCTTCGCCGCAGTCCCGGCTCAAGAGGATCGAAGACGCACTTCAGCAACACGAGGAAAGATTTGCCTCCATTACAGCTGACAGCCAGCAGGCTAAGGTGAACCAGACACAAGGGTTAGCTATGCTAGCTAACCAGGTTCAGCAGCTGGCAGCAGCCATTACCCAATCTGCTGCTGCTGCTGCTGCTGCTCCGCCGGCACCACCCCCACCTGCTGCTGTTCCCATTCCTTCGGGTTTACTGCCGGAGCCCCGGGTGGGACCTCCAGAACGATACGCTGGAGATCCGGAAGGCTGTAACCCCTTTATCACCAACTGTTCCATCCTCTTTGCTCTGCAGCCCCAGACCTTCGCTTCAGAGGAGGCCAAAGTGGCGTTTGCCATCAACACCCTGACAGGTCGAGCCCGCCTGTGGGGAACAGCAGAGTGGGAACGCAAGACCACGGCCTGCTCCTCCTTCCAAGCCTTCACCACGGAGCTTCGTAAGGTGTTCGGCATAGCATCCATCGGTCCAGACGTCACAGGGGGTCTGATGGACCTGAGCCAAGGTGAACAAACTGTCGCTAACTACGCCATTGAGTTCCGCATCAGGGCCCGTCAGAGTTACTGGAACGAGGCTGCCATTTGTGACGCTTATCTGCGGGGTCTGGAGGACTACATTAAAGACGAGTTGGTCTCTCACAACCTTCCGTCTTCTCTGGACGGACTTATTGAACTTACATCCCGGATAGATCGCCGCGTGCAGGCAAGACGCCAAGAGAGGCGGCAAGGACAGGCAAACCAGCGGCTGCTGGGCCGACCACGTGTTCCTCCAGAGACTTTGGGTACCTCTAGTGGTCATCAGGGGAGAGAGGCCGAACCCATGCAGGTGGGCCGCACCAGTCTCACTCCTAAGGAGCGGGAGCGCCGCTGTCAGGGGAAACTCTGCCTCTACTGTGGTCAAGCAGGTCACTTCATCTCACAGTGTCCAAGCAAAAGGCCAGACTCACCAGTAGAGGGGGAAGTACTGGTGAGTCGTCCCACTGAACTATTCCACCCACAATCCTCTAGTCTGATAGCATCACTCAGCTGGGAGGTGGAGGAAAGGATTAAGGCAGCTTTAGAAGATCAACCTGGGCCCAGCTCGTGTCCTCCTAACCGCCTGTTTGTCCCCGCTTCCCTACGGTCCGACGTCCTCCAGTGGGCCCACAACTCCCTGCTCACCTGTCACCCTGGGATCCAGCGGACCAAAGAGGTGGTGCAACAAAGATTTTGGTGGGCGACTCTGGCTGAAGACACCCGGGAGTTTGTGAACGCCTGCCCAGTCTGCAACCAGCACAAACCCTCACACAAGGCCCCCGCTGGATTCCTGCATCCATTGCCGGTGCCCCACCGGCCCTGGTCCCACATCTCCCTAGACTTTGTTACCGGTCTGCCACTGTCTAACGGCCACACCACTATTCTCACAGTGGTAGATCGGTTCAGCAAGATGGCACATTTCGTGCCCCTGCCCAAGCTTCCCTCAGCCAAGGAGACGGCTGAACTGGTTCTGCTACACGTGTTTCGGCTGCATGGTTTCCCTACTGACGTGGTCTCCGACCGGGGGCCCCAATTCACCTCCGTTTTCTGGAGGGAGTTCTGCACGCTGGTGGGGGCCACTGTCAGTTTGTCATCCGGGTTCCACCCCCAGTCCAACGGCCAGTCTGAGAGGATGAATCAGGAGATGGAGACTGCTTTACGCTGCATGGTCTCTCAAAACCCCTCATCCTGGTCCCGGCAGCTTCTGTGGGTGGAATACGCCCATAATACCCTGACCAGCTCTGCAACTGGACTCTCTCCATTTCAGTGCGCCTACGGGTTCCAACCCCCACTTTTTCCCGCCCTGGAGAAAGAGGTTTCCTGCCCATCAGTGCAAGCCTTCATCCGTCGCTGCCGCAGGACCTGGACTCAGGCCCGAACCACTCTTCTTCACTCCACTGACCGCTACTCCACCACGGCTAACCGTCGTCGATCTAAAGCTCCGACCTATCAAGTAGGCCAGAAGGTGTGGTTGTCTACCCGGGATCTACCCTTACGCGTAGAAGCGAAGAAGTTGGCTCCTAGATTTATTGGACCCTTTGAGGTTCAAAAGGTCATCAACCCTGCGGCAGTGAGGCTCAAGCTACCCAGGTCCATGCGGGTCCACCCCACTTTCCATGTGTCCAAGGTCAAACCCGTCCGTGAGAGCCCCCTGGTCCCCGCTGCTCCTCCCCCGCCCCCACCCCGCATCATCGAAGGGAGTCCCGCCTACACCGTCCGTCGTCTCCTTCGTTCTCGTCGCCGGGGAAGGGGTCTCCAGTACCTGGTGGATTGGGAGGGGTATGGTCCTGAGGAAAGGTCCTGGGTCCCTGCACGGCATATTTTGGATGCTTCCCTCATCAGGGAGTTCCATCGATGCCACCCAGATCAACCGGCTAGGTCCTCCACACCCTCTAGGAGTACTACCAGTCCGCCTCCCTGTTCACCCGAGATCTCTGACCACAACTCTGAGTATGAGGAAACCCCTTCGGAGGAGGAGGCACCTTCTGAAGCAGACGAGGAGGAGGACATGGAGCTTTCAGAGGAATATTAACCTCCTCCGGGCCCACGCCACCCTCCCGACTCAGCATTTCATCTTTTTGGACGTCAGGAGCCGTCCCTTGAGGGGGAGGTTCTGTCACAGTCTGCTCCCCTTTCACCTGCCTCTCAGTAATTTTCCATTCCACTCACCTGCCAGCCACGCCCCCCTCATCAGACCTACTCCCTTCACCTGCTTGACTCACCTGCTTCCCATCACCAATCAAGCTAGGATTTAAGCTCTCCCAGCTCACTCACTCTCTGCCAGATTGTTCTCTATGCTCACGCAAGACTTTCCAGCACTCTCCGGACTGATTTCCTGCTGCCGACTCTGCCTGCCTTGGACTAACCTGTTTGCTGTACTCCCGGAATCCGACCCTGCCTTCCGTCTTCGACCACGAGCTTCTGATCCCTCTGCAATCTGCCAGCTGGTGTCGGCCCAGCTACTGGTGGCTTGCTCCTGGTACGTCTGCCTTAACTCCTGCCTACCTGCTCGCTGGACTGGTGTTCCCAGCCTAAGCCCCTAGACTTTCCCTGTGCCCAGAGAGACTTTTTCCTGCATGTGCTGCATTTGGGTTCTAATTACACCCGTTACAGGTCTGTGTGGCAGAGACCGGGTGGTAACTGTGTGTGCGACCGATCTGATCCAGGAGCCGCGTAGCCGTGTGTGCGTCTTGGTTTTGGAGTGAGCCACAGAAAAAGCTGGCGATTCGGCTCCCCGTGTTTTGGAGGAGTCCGTCCTGAGTTTTCTCGTTCTCTTCTTTATTTTACAAATAAACATATTTTGCTGGTTACCTTGTTTATCGTTTTCTGTCAGGACTCCCGGTTATTTAATTCTATGTTACTCCCTCATCCCCTGGCCCAACTGGGGACGTAACAGATGTGAACGCGGGCGGGTGTAGACGATCCTACACCGCGAAATTGACAGATCAGTCAAAGTGTTAGTTAGTTATTATCACGATAATCCATGTCCAAGAGTCCATTTCCCCGGAAATGATAGGTTTTATTCATTATTTGCCACTATAAAGACGCTCTGACCTTCACGAGCTTTTATTTTGGCACTTCCGGTTACCGTCATTTGAATTTGCATTTTAGCTAAATATTTAGTTTCACCCGAAACATTTAGCTTCAACATTTAGATTTAGATTTATATTTAACATTTAGATATATATTTAACATTTAGCTTCAACATTTAGATTTATATTTAACATTTAGATATATATTTAACATTTAGCTTCAAGTTTATATTTAGATTTATATTTAACATTTATATTTAGGTTTATATTTAACATTTAGATTTATATTTAACATTTAGATTTATATTTAGCATTTAGATCTTACATTTAACATTTGGATTTAAATATTTAAAATATCTCTAAGTTCACAAATATTGTTCTAAATGTGCAAAAAAATGACTCTCAAAAATTCAAACCAGTTTTTTAAACATCGTTTTTAGCTAAATGTGACAAAATGTTGCTGTTATTTTCAGAGCGAGACGTTTTACAAACGACACCCCGTATACTCAGGCCTCAAGCAATGTCACATTTAATTACATCTCTGAAAGTCGTCCAGGACCCTAGGCCACCAACTGTCTTTTTAAATGTAACATTCATTTGCTGAGGAGCACCAGAGATCTGAAAGGTATTAAAGATAAGTGTTGGAAACAATAAGATTAAGTACAGCTCATATCCAAATACACACTAGTTTGGGGAGTGTTTCCTTCACAGTATGTTTTGAAGGGTGGAAAATGTATTTTACTGTTTCATAGACATTTGATTTCTCAGACCCAAAATGCACATATGATCATGCTTTAAGGCTTGCTGCCATTAACTGTCTGAAGGCATTGACTGCATACCTAATTAGCAGGAGGCTGGTTAAGAAGGGTGTGGGGGATTGAAACCATTGTTCAATGTCCAGACGCTGATCAATATCAACATCATCAATATATGGTTCTGTTTCTTCATACAATAGTACATTATACTTAGAGGCTTGTGGTAATTCTAAAGCAGGGAACAAAACACAGACTGTTGCGTGGAAACATTAGAGGGGCACAGACCGGACCGAACCCTGGGCTGCTACGGCAAGCTGCACATGGGGCGGCTGCTCCACCAACTGAGCCAATCGACACCCCCATTCATTCAGCTTTAACAGCTTATGAAAGATCTGAAGAGGTTCTGGAGGACGCCACTGCTACGCTGACAAATCAGCGTAGCATTGGCTGAATCAGACTAAGCATTAAGGCTGTCGATTTAGCCATTGGTTTTATTCCAACTCTCAGTATTGGTCATGAGCTTTGGGCAGTTGCCAAAAGAATAAACTCACTGATACAAACAGGCTAATTATGTCTGGCCTCACTCTTAAAAGCAGAATAAAATTCTTGGACATCACGTCTTCAGCTTCTAAATCAAGGCACCTCCAACTAGAAGCAGACCCTGAGGCAGACTGAGAACACACGTGACACCTGGAAATGCTTCCATGTGGCCCAGAAAGGAGCTGGAGGAATCAGCTGAAGCAAGAGACGTCTGGCTGCACTCTCCGCGGCTCACTCCTTCTACCATCCCCCCCGTCTCTCCAAGCGAGGAGGAGGAACTGGGGTCCTGGTTAACAACAAATGGAACTATGCTCCCCTGCTCCTCAACACCAACTACTGCTCATTTGAATACCATGCAATCAAAGTCATAGCTCCAGTTAATTGCTTAGTGATCGTCATCTACCGTCCTCCTGGACCTCTGGGTGACTTCGTCAATGAGCTGGACACTCTATTGTCCTCAATCCCTGAACTTGAGTGCCTGCTGCTGGTCCTCTGTGATTTCAACATCCATCTAGACAAAGCTTACACCACAGATTTTCTATCCCTCATCAACTCATTTGACATGCAACTAGTCAGTAGTCCCCCAACTCACAAAAATGGCAATCAACTGGATCTTATTCTTACCAAAAACTGCAAAACTGATGTTGTAATGGTCACACCATTACATACCTCGGACCACTTCTTCATCCGCTTCATGGTTTTCCTCCCAGAACTACCTACCACCCCTCAACCCATGACCACCTCTCGACGCAATCTCCGCAACTTGTCTGCCACCCACTTCGCCTCAGTCGTCGCCGCTGCCCTTCCCCCTTCCAACAGTTTCTCTCCGCTAGATGTCGATGCAGCAACAGAATCTCTCAGTACCACACTAACCGCATGCCTAGATACACTGTGTCCTCTTTTCAGCAAACCTGCACACTCCACTCAGCCCCGCCCATGGTTGACTGATGCCACCCGCTTGTCACGTACAGCAATCAGAGCTGCGGAATGGAAATGGCACAAATTCAACAACCCCGCTAACCTAGAAGCCTTCCATTACATTACATTACATTACATTGCATTTAGCAGACGCTTTTATCCAAAGGGACTTTCAGATGAGGACATAAGCTGAAAGAGGTGTAAAGGAGCACAGAGTAGTTGTTAGTTTTGTTAGGCAGGGAAGCATTCTTTAAAGGGAAGTTTTTTAAAGGTAAAAAGAGATGTTGCAGTTCTTGCAGCCGTTGGTAGGTCATTCCACCATTTGGGGACAACCACAGAGAAGAGTTTAGAGTGACCTCGCTTTGTGAGAGGCGATGGTATAACTAGACGGTTTGAATGAGCGAAGCGTAACGCCCTGGTCGGGACGTGAGCCTTGAGTAAGACGCTGAGATAACCAGGGGCAGATCCTGAGATGGTTTTGTGGTCTAGCGTCAGAGCTTTGTGTTTAACTCTGGCTGCTACAGGCAGCCAGTGCAGGTCGCTAAAGAGTGGGGTGAAGTGTGACCTTTTGGGTTGGTTAAAAACCAGTCACGCTGCAGCATTCTGGACCATTTGCAAAGATTTGAGTGCACAAGCAGGTAGGCCGGACAGGAGCGAGTTGCAATAATCGAGGCGAGAGGTGACTGTGGCCTGTATCAGGAGCTGAGCGGAATATTGGGTGAGGTATGGTCTGATTTTTTTAGTGTTGTACAGAGCATAGCGACAAGACCTCGCTACGGAGGAAATGTGCTCAGAGAGCTCTCCTAGCGTCATTCTTCTCATCTGTCACGACTGCTAAAATGGACTATTACAACAAGAAAATCAGCAGCACAACTGACTCACGGAAACTCTTCTCCGCCTTCAAATCGCTGCTCAATCCTCCCCCACCCCCCCCTGCCACCAACCTCACTGCTGACAGCTTTGCTTCCTTCTTCACGGACAAGGTGGCATCTATCAGCAAACAATTTTGTGATCCCCCAGTCACAACCTACTACCTCCTAGAGACAACTCTCTCCTCGTTCACCCCTCTCTCAGAAGATGAGGTATTCAAACTGATCATTGATAACCGACCCACCACCTGCCCGCTGGACCCCATCCCCTCTAAACTCCTACAAGATATCGCTCCTACGGTAGTCCCACCGATCACATTCGTGATTAATGCCTCACTGTCCTGTTTCCAGCTGCCTCCAAACAGGCCAGAGTTACGCCACTACTGAAAAAGACTACGCTTAACCCCGCCTTGGTTGAAAATTATCGGCCAGTGTCACTGCTTCCCTTCCTCTCGAAAACCATTGAGAGGGCGGTCTCTAAACAAGTCACTGACTTCCTCGCCCATCACCACCTACTTGACCCAAAACAGTTGGGTTTCAGAAGTGGCCACTCCACCGAGACAGCTTTACTATCTGTCACAGAAGCCCTAAAAACAGCCAGAACACGAGGGCAATCATCTGTACTCATTCTTTTTGACTTATCAGCTGCCTTCGATACAGTCAATCACGACATACTCCTAGCTATACTCACTAACATGGGCATTACAGGCACTGTCCACTCCTGGCTCGAGTCCTACCTCGCTGGACGCTCCTTTAATGTGTCTTGGCAAGGTCGTCTGTCATCGACTCATACCCTCTACACGAGGGTGCCGCAGGGGTCAGTGCTGGGTCCCCTTCTGTTTGCCATCTACACCACTTTGTTGTCCCATGTTATCCGCTCACACGGCTTCTCTTCCCACTGCTATGCCGATGACACACAGCTATACCTGTCATTACAGTCGGACGATACCACGGTCTCCGCACGCATCTCCGCCTGTCTCTCTGATCTGTCACCCTGGATGAAAGACCATCATCTACAGCTTAATCTCTCAAAAACCGAACTCCTGGTCATCACTGCCCACGAGTCAATCCGCCATGACATCAACTTGAGAATTGGCACTGTCACTATTACCCCTAACCATGCTGCTAAAAACCTGGCCGTCGTACGAGATGATCGTCTTTCTTTCTCTGAGCACATTTCCACTGTAGCGAGGTCATGCCGCCATGCATTGTACAATACTAGAAAAATCAGACCATACCTGACCCAATATGCCGCTCAGCTCCTGATACAGGCTACGGTCACCTCCCGCCTCGATTACTCCCTCCTGTCCGGCCTACCTGCTTGTGTGATCAAACTATTGCAAATGGTCCAGAATGCTGCAGCCCGACTGGTTTTCAACCAACCCAAAAGGACACACGTCACCCCACTCTTTAGCGACCTACACTGGCTGCCTATAGCAGCCAGAATTAAACACAAAGCTCTGACGCTAGCCTACAAAACCATCTCAGGATCTGCCCCTGGCTATCTCAGCGTCTTACTAAAGGCTCACGTCCCGACCAGGGCGTTACGCTCCGCTCATACAAACCGCCTAGTTGTACCCTCGCTTCTCGCAAAGCGATGTCACTCTAAACTCTTCTCTTGGGTTGTCCCCAAATGATGGAATGACCTACCAACGGCTACAAGAACAGCAACATCCCTTTCTACCTTTAAAAAACTTGTAAAAACCTTTCTCTTTTGAGACTGCTTCCCTGCCTAACAAAACTAACAACTACTCTGTGCTCCTTTACACCTTTGTCAGCTTATGTCCTCCTCTGTAAGTCGCTTTGGATAAAAGCGTCTGCTGAATGCAATGTAATGTAATGTAATGGTTTTCCGGCTGGCTTGTTCATCTTTGATGTCCCTTTTTTTGGCCTTTTCAAGCTTTATTTGATAGAGACAGCTGAAGAGTGACAGATTCAAACCCTGGACTGAGCTTTCGCACATGGGACGGCTGCTCTACCAACTGAGCTAAACACTGCCCTGCTTTGATGCCCTTTTTTGCATCAGAGTTAGCTATTTTAGTAGAGTTAGCCATTTTTCCCACTTGACTGCAGTAACTGCCCTGTTTGCCAAATGACATACACACTGCAATGAGCACAAGTAAAAGGAAAACAGAAACATGAAATACGGTTATGTTCAATAAAACAAATACTCAAATTACTGATTGTTTTTTAAAATGATCAGTAAACAAAGAAACATCAGGAGTTACCATCAACTAGCAACTATAATCCTGTAAAACCAGTAAGGAGCTTTCATATCCGTGCCAGCTGCATTCTACTGATACCAAACAGGCAGACTGCTAACAAACAGTTAGCAAATACAAAACGGCAAAAAAGAAAAAAGATGGATGACCAAAAGAATGCAGAGGAAGGAAACAGATAATGAGGCAGAAAAGGAAGAATGACATGTGAAGAATCAGTGCTCTGGGCAGGAAACCGCAGAGGGAGAAAGAGAAGACACATAGCAATTAGATGACAGTGTGAAAAAGAGGGGGAAAAAAGGACGGCGACAAAAAACTAGAGCAGTTAGTGTTCAAAACGAAACATGAAAAGATTCCAAAAGAGAAAGAGACAGCCAGACAGAGAGCGAGAAACTGTAAAAGCCAAATTAGCTTTGGTCCAGTAAATTCAGCGAGCAGCTCAAATGTGCTGTAAATACAAAGTTCATAGAGTTTGTGAATCATTTTAAAATAAAATGATGATGTCCAGGAAAATCAACACCACTTTCACACTTATCTGTATTTGTAACACATTTCATAGGCCAGACGTTCTAAAACTCATTGAAACAGGATTAGCTGAGAAACTGACAGATACATATTGGTGAATGAACAAAAGCAGACACATCTTCAGACCGCCATCTTTTAACTTCATGATGGAGGATAGAAAACAATCCATCTCAACATCACAGCCAGACAGATGATTCAAAGCTCGGGCTGGGAGAGGACACACCATAGGAGGACACAGAAAGTAGATCTCTGTCCTCACAACACCTCAGCTAGGGAAATAATCTGCACAGACTCTGCCATGCCACCTCGTTATATCAAAGCCATGCTTCTTTTTAACACAGGGAGCAGTGGGACTCCATGACTTGAATAACATGGATCCCAGTAATGGTCTGCTATGTGCTATGACTTTTCTCCTGTTAGGAAGTTAAAGAATTCACATGCCAGTTCAGTTCCCAATATTTAAACTTAGCACTTAGCACTAAACACACACACACACACACACACACACACACACACACACACACACACACACACACACCGAGAAAAATGGGCTCCCATAACATTACAATGATTTAAACAACAAGAGTTACCGACATCCAAGCTACTTTTGTTAGTTGGCTTCAAATGATGCTTAGCGTTCACTATTAACAGTAGACTAACATCATCTCAACCTAGGAGAGTAGTCACTTAGCCTCACAACTGCTAAATCGAGTTCAAGGCTAAACAACAAATTAAACATTCAAACAACATAAAACGTGGCAAAACGTGAAATATGAACACATGCTGCCATCAAATCCATCAGAATGGCGTCAGCACTAATGTAAACAAGAATATCTGCACAAAATGTTGTGCTGATCCATCTAGTACACGCTGACATTTTTCACTACCCATCCATCTAATTCTGGTAACCACTTGTCCTTATCAGGGTCACAGGGGGCTGGAGCCTATCCCAGCCGACAGTGCCAACCACTGTACCGCCATCCTGCCTCATATTTGATTCCATATTCTAATATAAGTGAAAACTTACAAAACTAAAAATTAGGACTTAGACACCTCTGGTGAACTTGAATCTCAAAGTTCATCACAAACCAGCATAGTTGTAGTTCAAATATTTCACTACTTAAGTACTAAAAAGAAAGAACATTATTTCCCACAGGTCACATTTTTCTATATGAAACTTTATTTTTGTAATATCCTGAGCACTGAGTTCATGCTGGAATGGGAATTTCATCATTCCCCTCAGAGAGCTAAACAGCGCCGTTCACTCGGCTGTGTGAGCAGTGATAGCAGAGGAGACCATTATTTGAAGTGAGCTGGTGAACGGAACCTGGCTCAAATTGATTTGTGTTCATTGTCATAATATGAGTCATGCGAGTTGAACTGAACTGCCTACGCCATCTGAATGTGAACAGGCTCACTCAAATTAACATTCGCCGTGCAGTTTATACAGCTCAGAGCCAGAGGCAGAAATGTACACAGAACATACAGTACGGTGGAGAGGTCAAACTAAATACATGTGAAGGTCATTGAACAGCATGCTTAGCATACAAATCTTTCTTCATACAAATCTTCCTGCTTCTAATACAAATCTACTTATTTTAAGGGTTCTAGTGAATTGATCTACTGTATTCCAACCCGTTCTCATTCCCAACTCGTAAAATACCGACGCTTTGTCACGCCCCTTGGCGTGTGATACACACGCAAAAGGTACCCTTCCGCGTGTGTATGAAACGCTCTGGGTTGTCCATTGACTCCAGTATAATCCGTTTGCGCTGGTAAGAGACGCTTGGAGCAGAGCCCCAGCTGTCCATTCCCTCCAATAATAACCCGACCACAGCGATACATGACGCTGCAAGCTACAATCTGATTGGACAACCGAGGACCCTCTGCCCGGAACTGTTTTTCTCACTATGTCAAGGATTTCTTTTATTGAAATCATCAACGTTTCTCAGCGCAAACACGCCAAAGTGTCACTGATAATTTAACAATAAAATAGCTTCATGTTGTGGCCCTCGGTATGTTTTTTTTCTCCTTCTAGCCTGAGAAATAAACTTTTATTGCTATGTTTTGGATAGCGAAAAGGCCTACACTACCCAGAATGCTCGACCACTGACGATTTGCGAGCTACAATCTGATTGGACAACCGAGGACCCTCTGCCCGGAAGTGTTTTTCTCACTATGTCAAGGATTTCTTTTATTAAAATCATCAACGTTTCTCAGCACAAACACGCCAAAGTGTCACTGATAATTCAACAATAAAATAGCTTCATGTTGTGGCCCTCGGTATGTTTTTTTTCTCCTTATAGCCTGAGAAATAAACTTTTATTCGTATGTTTTGGATAGCGGAAAGGCCTACACTACCCAGAATGCTCAACCACCGACGATGTATGACGCCCCTTCACGTAATGCATCTTGGGAGTCGTAGTAAACCTATGTTTCAAGTCAGGGTCCATCGACAAGATTTTCTCATCCTGACACGAGCCAGATCCCAGCCAAGTAAGTTGTGATAAACTCTGCGCGTAATTTGCATGTTGACAGAACTTTTAATCAGTTATAAAATATTTTCAGAGAGCAGTCTGTGTACCAAGAGAACTACCTCTGCAACAGTTTTTTTTTCTTTTATAATGTATTCGCATGTGAAAGACACTAGCTAACGTTAGTACTAGTTTATATTAGCATTGTAGTTTTAAAGCAGTCTTTAACAGGGGAGAGCATGGCCCGGCCACCTTAAATCAATACAAATATTCAGATTTACTAAGCAGTTCAATTTGTATTTTAATAAGGTTAATAACTACTATTTTGTACATGATTTATTATCACCCATGCTGTCATTTTAACACACATAATTACCTGTTATATTTGTTATTTCTTTGCTCAGAAATTCTTCTTGTAATCATCTCACAAAAACAGACCTGAAATAATCCTTACATGTTTTATTTTCATTTGCAGAAATGACAAAGCCAAAAACGAAAGTGTGCCCTTCCTGCCAGGCTTCAAACACACTCAACAGGAAGACCTGCATTGGATGCCTAGGCAGCCTTGTAACAAAGGCGAACTTAAAAAAAAAACAAGAAGACCTGAAAAATGGCAAATGGGCTGCATCAGTTAAAAAAAACAGAAATTCCAGCAAGGTCCTTAATTCTGCCCAGCTGTCAGTAAGTTTCATAGTTCTGATTTAACAAGTGGTTGGCTTACCAGACAATTATATATTCATCACAGTTTTCAATGTTGTCTTGTACATCATGAAGTAAAAACTAACAAGACAGGTATATACACATACAATATTTATTTATAAAAGAGCATAAATAAAAAAGGTATTCACATCAGAATAGCATCATCACACTAAAGCCATCAAACTAGAAAAAACTTCAGCTATTTAACTTCAGCTACTTCTGATTTGTATTTTAATGACCATTAACTTAAAGAGACAACATTTCAAGAGGGATTGTGACCAGAAATTTACAGATTTGGTCACCATAATTCCTTTATAACTATCTACAACAACATAACAACAAAGATGTGAAGCTTAAAAGTTTGTTATGTTCGTGATTTGTAAATTCCTGAGATACATTTCTGGCCATTCTTAACCTTGTATGAGATCAAAGCTAAGAAAAAACTGATTTAACGGTATTTATGTTGTTGCACCTCTGGAGTTGGTGTTAATCGGCCTGGCCTATACATGCCAACACTGTAAACCACTCCCCTGTAATGATAATCTGTCAAACCAAAATGGCTGCATAGATTTTTCTTTGTTGTTCTTACAGGTTTCAAAACTGCATGCCCTGGGCTCTTTATTGGAGAGTATGACCGTAAGGGCCACATTGTGGGGGATCTCATCAGCCACCTTGAGCCAGCTGGAGGCATCGCAAAGGAGATCCTCATGAAGATGAGGAAGCTATATGAACACCTGCTGAGAAGTAAGATGTCCTTTGTCCATTATCTATAACCATTTATCCTTATCAGGTAGCCTATCCCAGCTGACTTTGGGTGAGAGTCAGGGTACACCCTAGAGAACTCTGCAGTTCATCATGGGGCATACAACATAGAGACATAGACATAGAGACAAACAACCAATCACATCTACGGACAGTTTAGAGTCACCAGTTAACCTGTTCTATTCTTTTATTCAGCCAAGGTTCAAATGAAAATAATGTTTTATATACTGTACTATACTAAAAAATGTAATTGTAATAATTTTCTCGAACACCATACCTGATAATTCTCTCCAAGACTTTCTAGTATAATAAATACATATGTAAACATGTTATTAATATGAACAAGATTCTCATAAGAGCATACCTGATTACCTCCCTGAAGTGGTTAGCATCACCCTTGTACAAAACTATATGTCACAGTACTAGGTTGATGTGTCTTATGCTATGCGCTACAAAGTCAGGGAAGCAGTGTCATCAGAGGATTTAAGTTATTAGCTATCTGGAATAATACTCACACTCAATAATGTACAATGTAAAAAAAGCACTGAATCTCACACTACTTGTACTTATTGATTTGGGTCATTGGGGGTGTCAGATGACTTATTTTATCCCAATATTTACAAGTTGTAACTTTGGTTAAAAAAAAAGACATGCAAAAGATTTCTCATTTTATATTTATGTGTACTGTACAACCCTTTTTAATCAATATTTCATATTTAAAATTTTGCAGAATTACAAGCACCACCTGAACAGGCAGCTAAAAATGAGACACCAGCAGCTGGACCATCCTCTGATGCTGGACCAGTCCCAGAGACTGGGGTTCTAAATGATGAATATGTTCTTCATTTAGAACCTGTACCAGCATCTTCCCTCTATCAGCCTCCTGCATCCTCCTCTCTGTCTCCGCTTCCTCCTGCATCCTCCTCTCTGTCTCCGCTTCCTCCTGCATCCTCCTCTCTGTCTCCGCTTCCTCCTGCATCCTCCTCTCTGTCTCCGCTTCCTCCTACATCCTCCTCTCTGTCTATGCTTCCTCCTGCATCCTCCTCTCTGTCTATACTCCCTACTGCATCCTCCTCTCTGTCTATGCTTCCTCCTGCATCCTCCTCTCTGTCTCCGCTTCCTCCTGCATCCTCCTCTTTGTCTATGCTTCCTCCTGCATCCTCCTCTCTGTCTATGCTTCCTCCTGCATCCTCCTCTCTGTCTATGCTTCCTCCTGCATCCTCCTCTCCGTCTCCGCTTCCTCCTGCATCCTCCTCTCTGTCTATGCTTCCTCCTGCTTTCTTCTCTCTGTTTCTGCTTCCACCTGCATCCTCCTCTCTGTCTATGCTTCCTCCTACATCCTCCTCTCTGTCTTCGCTTCCTCCTGCATCCTCCTCTCTGTCTATGCTTCCTCCTGCATCCTCCTCTCCGTCTCCACTTCCTGCACCTCCCTCAATTTCAACTGTGTACACCCGCAGCCATCTTCAGGGTCAGATGTCCCACCCAAAAAACGAAAAATGAAAGGTTAGATTTACGTTATGGTACTTTAAATGTGCAAAACCCATGACAAGTTTGTTATGGTTTGATGAGATTTCTTTTCTTTTTTTAAATTATTTTGTACAATTTTACAGACCTCATGTAATATTTAATTTGTCTTTTTTCAGAATGCAGAAAACACCGTACCCAGAAGGTTTTCCCGTATGAAGGGATTGTTGACAGGAGAGTTGTAAATGTAAGCAATTTCCTCCTTATTCCTGTATAAATATTATTGTGAAATAACATGTACACAGGTTAACATTTTAAAACAACAGACATGGGTACACATTTATCAAGTGTTATTTTTTATATTGAAGTCATTGATTTTTTTAAATACCATTATCACTTTTGTACACAGTGTATTCTGTATGCCAAAAATAAGGTGAAGAAATTGTCCTGTGACACTGCTTGAGTCAGGATTTTTTTTACATGTCCATTTAAAAAGCAATGATGGCAGGGCTCAACGATAACTTTAAATAGTGGTTGTAAGGCTGAGAACCAGGCATCAGCTTTTAGTTGCCAAAACAGAAAATATGGTTTACATTTTGATGACCGTATATATTATATTTAATTAGAACACTGTTACAAGTTCAAGTTCAGTTTAATTGTCATATATAATACTGCTACATCCATAGTAAAACGTATTTATTTAAGCTCTAACAATTTGTTCAGTTAAAATAGTGTAAAAATGGATAGTTGTAAAGATTAGACAACATAATAAATAAGTATTAAGGAAGTAATTTAGGTAAGTAAAATTAATGTTTCATCGGTGTGTGAATACGCCAAAACGATGTCGGACTCCGTAGTTTTCTCTGGTCCCCTCCCCAATGTGACCAGTGATGACATGTTAAGCCGCATGTCGTCATTTCACCGCTGGCTGTCGAGGTGGTGTCCAGCAAACGATGTGGGCTTCATAGATAATTGGACACCTTTCTGGGGAAAACCTGCTCTGATTAGGAGAGACGGCATCCATCCCACTTTGGATGGAGCAGCTCTCATATCTAGAAATATGGCCAAGTTTATTAGCTGACCAAAACCATGTCGACAACCCAGAGTTGAGACAAGGAAGCAGAGCTGCAGTCTTACACGCTTCTCTGCGCCTCCATTAGAGCAGCTGCCCACCCAGTCCTTTAGTATAGAGACTGTGTCTGTCCCCCGTCCACCTACATTATTTAACGATAAAACAAACAGAAGAGGAGTTCATCATAAAAACTTAATAAAAATTAAATCAACATCTCCAACAGTCCAAAATAAGAGAATTAAATGTGGACTTTTGAATATCAGGTCTTTGTCCTCTAAAGCTGTCTTAGTTAATGAATTAATATCTGATTATGATATTGATTTGTTCTGTCTCACTGAAACCTGGCTGCAGGAGGATGAATATGTTAGCTTAAATGAATCCACTCCTCCGAGTCATTATAATACTCATATTCCTCGAAGTACTGGTCGAGGTGGTGGAGTTGGAGCCATATTTGACTCAAGTCTATTAATAAATCCTAAACCTAAACTAAATTATAACTCATTTGAAAGTCTTGTTCTTAGCCTCACTCACCCAACCTGGAAAACTTTGCAGCCAATTCTATTTGTTACAGTATATCAAGCTCCAGGTCCTTATTCTGAATTTTTATCTGAATTTGCAGAATTTGCATCAGGCTTGATCCTTAAAACAGATAAAGTAATTATTGTAGGTGATTTTAACATTCATGTGGACAACCACAATTATAGTTTTAGTACTGCGTTTATCTCTCTATTAGACTCAATTGGCTTTTGTCAGAGTGTAAATAAACCGACTCATTGTCTGAACCACACTCTTGATCTTGTTCTTTCATATGGCGTTGAAATTGATAATCTAATAGTCTTTCCACAGAATCCTCTTCTATCTGACCATTTTTTAATAACCTTTGAGTTCATACTATTGGACTATAAGCCTTTGTGTAGAAACTTCTACAGCAGATGTTTATCTGATAGTGCTGTAGCCAAATTTAAGGAAACGATTCCTTCAGTATTGAATTCAATGCCATGTCTAACTGTAACAGAGGACTTTTCTGCTTCCTTTAGCCCCTCACAAATAGATCATCTTGTTGATAGTATTACAGGTTCATTACGGACAACTCTAGACTCTATTGCACCTCTGAAAAAGAAGATAATTAAACAAAGAAGGCTAGCATCATGGTATAGCCAGCAGACTCGCAAATTAAAACAAGAGGCACGTAAATCTGAACGCAAATGGCGTGCCACTAAACTGGAAGAATCTCATCTAGTCTGGCAAGATAATCTCAGAACATACAGGAAGGCTCTCCGTAATGCCAGAGCAGCCTACTACTCTTCTTTAATTGAGGAGAATAAGAACAACCCCAGGTTTCTCTTCAGCACTGTAGCCAGGCTAACAGAGAATCACAGCTCTACTGAACCATCTATTCCTTTAGGTCTAAGTAGCAATGATTTCATGAGCTTCTTTAATGATAAGATTATAACTATTAGAGACAAAATCCATCACCTTCTGCCCTCAACAGGCATTGATCTGCATTCTGATACAGCAAGTTTGGAAACAGCTGTAAAACCCGATATGTATTTAGACTGTGTTTCTCCCATCGACCTTCATCAAATAACTTTAATCATTTCTGCAGCTAAGCCTTCAACCTGTCTCTTAGACCCCATCCCAACCAGGCTGCTCAAGGATGTTTTACCTCTAGTTAGTCAATCGTTATTGGATACAATTAATCTGTCTTTATTATCAGGACATGTGCCTAAGTCCTTTAAGGTAGCTGTAATTAAACCTCTTCTTAAAAAGCCCACACAGAGCACACAGAGGTTTTAGCCAACTATAGACCGATATCAAACCTTCCCTTTGTGTCTAAGATACTTGAGAAAGCTGTAGCTAATCAACTGTGTGACTTTCTCTATAACAATAGTCTATGTGAGGATTTTCAGTCAGGATTTAGAGTGCATCATAGCACAGAGACCGCATTAGTCAAGGTTACAAATGACCTCCTAATGGCATCAGACAAAGGACTAATCTCTGTACTTGTCCTGTTAGATCTTAGTGCTGCATTTGACACCACTGACCATCAAATTCTTTTACAGAGAATGGAACATCAAATTGGCATCAAAGGAACCGCCCTAAGCTGGTTTAAATCGTATTTTTTAGATCGATCTCAGTTTGTTCACGTCAATGATGAATCCTCCATGCATACCAAAGTTTGTCATGGAGTCCCACAAGGTTCTGTACTAGGACCACTTTTATTTAGTTTATATATGCTTCCTTTAGGGAACATTATTAGGAATCACTCTATCAATTTTCATTGTTATGCTGACGACACCCAATTATATTTATCGATCAAGCCTGATGCAACCAATCAGTTAACTAAACTCCAAGCATGCCTTAAGGATATAAAAAATTGGATGACCTATAATTTTCTGATGTTAAATTCAGACAAAACTGAAGTTCTTGTAATTGGACCCAAGCACCTCAGAAACTCTCTTTCTAGAGACTTAGTTACTTTAGACGGTATCAACCTGGCCTCCAGCTCCACTGTAAAGAATCTTGGAGTTGTTTTTGATCAGGATCTGTCCTTTAATGTCCACATAAAACAAATTTCGAGGACTGCATTCTTCCACTTACGTAACATCGCTAAAATCAGACGCACTGTTTCTCAAGCAGATGCAGAAAAACTAGTCCACGCATTTGTTACTTCAAGGCTGGACTATTGTAACTCTTTGTTATCAGGCTGCTCTAATAAGTCTCTTAGGACTTTACAGTTAATTCAGAATGCTGCTGCACGTGTTCTGACAGGAACCAAGATCAGAGATCACATCTCTCCCATTTTGGCTTCCTTGCATTGGCTCCCTGTTAAATCTAGAATAGAATTTAAAATTATCCTCCTTACTTACAAAGCTCTTCATGGTCAGGCACCATCATATCTAAAAGAGCTCATAGTACCTTACTATCCCTCTAGAACACTGCGCTCTCAGGATGCTGGGTTCCTTGTGGTTCCTATAGTCTCCAAAAGTAGATTGGGAGCCAGAGCTTTCAGCTATCAGGCTCCTCTTCTGTGGAACAAACTACCAATCTGGGTTCGGGAGGCAGACACGGGCAACACTTTTAAGAGTAGACTTAAAACTTTCCTTTTTGATAAAGCGTATAGTTAGGGCTGGCTCAGGTCATCCCTTAGTTATGTTGCTATAGGATTAGACTGCCGGGGGACTACCCAGGGTTATGCCTAGCCAGGCACGGTATTGGTTAAAGATGTAGTCACATCTCCCTTACCGAAAACCCTCCCTCCTACTCTGCCTCTCTCTCTCTGTCTCTGTCTGTCTGTCTGTCTGTCTGTCTGTCTGTCTGTCTGTCTGTCTGTCTGTCTGTCTGTCTGTCTGTCTCTCTCTCTCTCTCTCTCTCTCTCTCTCTCTCTCTCTCTCTCTCTCTCTCTCTCTCTGGACATGTCTCATTAATGCATGTTACTAACCAAACTTCCCCGGAGTTTCTGTGCTCTGTCGTCCAGCAGTTTTTTCGTGGATTGTGGCTGCTGCTGTGATCCTGGACGACACCCACTACACATATTACCACTGTCATTATTACTACTATATCTGCTGTGGTCACTTTATCATTCATTGTCATTCTGTCAATCATTGTAAATGTACAAAATGTTTATGTTGATTGTCCTGTACACGTGACATCCATTGCACGTCTGTCCGTCCTGGGAGAGGGATCCTTCCTCTGTGGCTCTTCCTGAGGTTTCTTCCACATTTTTTCCCTGTTAAAAGGTTTTTTGTGGGCAAGTTTTTCCTCACTCGAACCGAGGGTCTAAGGACAGAGGGTGTCATTCTCTGTACAGATTGTAAAGCCCTCCGAGGCAAATGTACTTTGTGACTTTGGGCTATACAAATAAAATTGAATTGAAGTACAACTGGAAGTAAATCATGATGCTAATAAGAAAAAAATAATTCAGTAAGAAAGGTAAAGGTGCCATCTTTTTATTGTCTGTTCTGGTCTAATTAGTTTCACCTGTGTCTTGTTATTCTGCCTGACTTGTTTATTTAGTCTGTGTGTTCCTCGGTTTTTGTATCACTCCTTCCACTAATTCCATATTTAAACGTTCCAGCCATTTCTCATATTTTTTTCCTGGTTTTGAATGCTACTTGGTGTTCTTGGACCTTGTCTGTTTAATTGACTTTGAATTTAGCCTGCCCCTATGTGGATTGCTTCTTTGGACTTCCCAGTTTTAACCTGTGCCTGCCTGACTATCCATAAGCGTTTGCACTTAATTGATCTACACTAATTCAGCCACTGAATCTGCATTTGGCTCCAAATCTTCATGTTCCTGAGAAATAGGAACATATTACCTGATACTACCTGGTCTTGCTGCCTTCCTGATGTTTACGTTCTTTAAAGTCCTCCTGACATCATGCTCAGAAAGAGTGATAGATGTGGAGGTGCTAAAAAAAAGTGGCTTAGCTCACTTGCACTTGATGCTGTTAGTAGTATTGTAGTGGTTGTTAGGTTTTTGGAAACTAATTGTATAATATATTGAGCTATTCAATAGTACAAAAATGTCTAACAGCTCCTTTATATATGCAACTTGCATTTCTTTTTTAATTAATTGTTTGTTTATATCATGTCTTTCAGGGAAAAGAGGAAGTTAAAGTGAAGTGGAAGCCCTGCGCAACATGGTAGATAGTAACCACTGTATTGGACTGGAAACAGACGTTTATATTGTTGAAAATAGTCAAACATCACATCAATTTGAATTCATGTATTTCAGTGTTTCTCAAACTTTTTCAGACCAAGGACCACTTTGTCAAAAAAAAATTTTTCAGGGACCACCTGACCCCGTCTTCAGCCACCTATCCATCATTGTTTCCCATCCTCTCCGTGCCTTGTTTTAGTTAAAGTTCACAGCTTTTGCTGCTCTTTTCCTTGCTTTCTTTTCCTTACTTACTGACGTGACAGCGGAATGATTTTGTCTCTAGGAGACGCCGTGGTTGCTTAGGCAACAATTTGGGCACTGCTAATTCAGATTTATCTTCATATATCCATTATACATATTTTTAAAAAATATTTGTCTGCATTTTTGTTCAGAGAACAAATTCGCTTTACACTTCAAATAATGTTAGGTAGGACTAGGGCTGATATGGCCTGTAACCAATATCTCGATATTTTTAAGCTATATCGCGATACACGATATATATTTCGATATTTTTGTTGTTGTTGTTTTATATTGTTTATTTCTAATAAATATTGTCATTATTTCCATGATAGCATTGTAATTGCTCAGAATCAACGTAGAACAGTAGATTTACACTTGCTGTGAGACACACCTCTTTTATAGCATTTTAACACTTGTCATATTTTTTATGAATTTTTAATACATTTCATGATGTAAATATGAGCTTTAAAGCTCAATAGCTTCCAGGTCCTGTGACCTATTGGCTCAAAATCAGTGTAGAACAGTCGAGCTACACCTGCTATACGACACACACTCTTTTTTTATAGCATTTTAACACTTGTCATATTTTTAATGAATTTTTAATATATTTCATAATGTACATATGAGCATTGAAGCAGTGCAGGACCATACTTGGCATATGAGACACTTTTTTAAATCAAATTTTAACCATTCTTCATATTTTATAAAAAAACGTTTAATACATTTAACACCCACGTTTTATTTTGAAAACCGGAAGTGTCCACACGCTGCAGTAAGCTAGCGCTGACTTTCCGGTTTTCACAAAGTATTTGACATAAAGTCGCAATAAGGGCGCACTTGAAAATATTGGAGCAGCTGACGTGACCACGCGAAAACGAGAGACGTGACCACGCGAAAACGAGAGACGGCGTGACCGCAGCTGTTTTTCTTCAGAACCAAGTCGTCCGTCTCCATCTTTGATTACCTCACTTGGACTCTTGGCTTCACCTCTCCTCACTTGATACAGAAAGTACGCATGCGCACAGGGGATGTTTCTGGGTGGGCGGGGCAGTGTGCTGCGTGCTGTGAGCAGCAGGAGTGAGTGACAGGCGAATCCCCGGAGAATTAAATGCAGACGGCTTAAAACATTTACGTGACAAGTACTCGATGGTCGCGATATAGTCATTTCATACATCTCACGTAGGACAAGCCGCGATATATCGAGTATCCCTAGGTAGGACTCCACAAACTTGTGTGGGAAATTCGAATATTTTAAGAGATCCTCTCACGGACCACTTGAGGTCGCTCGCGGACCACTAGTGGTCCGCGGACCACACTTTGAGTAACACTGATGTATTTGGACTAAAGTAGATTGGGAGCCAGAGCTTTTAGATATCACGCTTCTTTTCTGTGGAACAAACTACCATTCAGGGTTTAATTCAATTCAATTCAATTTTATTTGTATAGCCCAAAGTCACAAAGTACATTTGCCTCGGAGGGCTTTACAATCTGTACAGAGAATGACACCCTCTGTCCTTAGACCCTCGGTTCGAGTGAGGAAAAACTTGCCCACAAAAAACCTTTTAACAGGGATAAAATGTGGAAGAAACCTCAGGAAGAGCCACAGAGGAGGGATCCCTCTCCCAGGACGGACAGACGTGCAATGGATGTCACGTGTACAGGACAATCAACATAAACATTTTGTACAGTTTAGGAGGCATACCCGGTCAACACCTTTAAGAGTAGTAGTTATGCTGCTATAGGACTAGACTACCTTCTTTCTTTCTTTCTTTCTTTCTTTCTTTCTTTCTTTCTTTCTTTCTTTCTTTCTTTCTTTCTTTCTTTCTTTCTCTCTCTCTCTCTCTCTATCACCATCTGTAAACATATATGTCTCATTAATGCATGTTACTAACTAAACTTCTTCCCTGGAGTTCCTGTGCTCTGTCGTCCAGCAGGTTCTTGTGGATCGTGGCTGCTGCTGTGGTCCTGCATGACGTCCACTACATATATTATTACTGTCATTAATGCTGCCATATCTCCATTACAGTTTATAGTTAGTTGGTGATTTGCTGCTGCTGTGCATCTGTGTCTCTCTGTCTCTATCACAGGTTCCACTGCTACTGTAATCATTTTATCATTCATTGTAATTCATTGTCATTTTATCATTCGTTCTAAGTGTACAATATGTTTGTGTTAATTTGTCCTGTACACGTGACATCTATTGCACGTCTGTCCGTCCTGGGAGAGGGATCCCTCCTCTGTGGCTCTTCCTGAGGTTTCTTCCACCTTTTTTCCCTGTTAAAGGTTTTTTTGTGTCACTCGAACCGAGGGTCTAAGGACAGAGGGTGTCACTCCATGTACAGATTGTAAAGCCCCCCCGAGGCAAAATGTGTTTTGTGAATTTGGGCTATACAAATAAAATTTGATTTGGTTTGACTAATTTGGATTAAAATGAAATTGTATAAAGCATGACATGAATATAGAAGATATTTCAACCGATATCTTATATGTCACAACCTAACTTATCCTTTTAACCTATATTGTGTGTGTGTGTATGTTGATGTTGTTGTTTTCTTTTCCTGACAGTGGCAAAGTGTGACGCATGACAGGATGACACATGGGAACCTGCACAAGTTTATCTATAAAGCAGCCTACCACAGGTTGCAGAGTTGGCGCCACAAGTTTCAAGTTCAAAGTTAAACATGTTGAAGTTCACAATAGAAAAGTTAAAGTTCATCATAAAAGTTCAGAATAAAATGTTGAATACACATTTCAGTCAGTGTCAGTCTCTGTTTCACTCTATACCTGGCTTAAGTACATAAAACATCTATGAATCCAATAGATCAATAATATCTTACATAATGTGTTCACAGCTCTCGATATCTCACATTTGTGATCTACTTCTCATTACACACGTACACACACACACACGGACAAAAAAAATAGTATCAAAATAGGACAATTAAATTTTTGGCTGTGTAAGTACACAGTATAAGTAGGGTAGTAAAATATCCAGTAGAGGAACATAGAGATAACATCATCTGAATAGTTTAACATCTTGTGTGCTGATGAAGGATTGAATGGATTATTTATTTAACTCGATCAATAGTTTCATATTCATGAAAATAATTTGATAGGTTAAACAGGTTGGTTTAGGCCTGGCAATACAGCAAATATTTAAATAACCCTTTTTTTTGAAGAATGTTTATCTTTTTTGGGATGAAGCTATCTGGCAACCTGACACAGCCCTTTCAATCCCATCTTCATGCCCTTCATGTGGCTATGGTACAGGATTTAGATTTAATGTGCTGCATATGCAGGTTACAGTTAGCGAATGGCAGTATGTTGTGGATTGATTTGGCATGTTCGACTACTGTTACCCCAAAGTCTCTCACATATAACATGATAAAGCCCTCTTACCCAATGTTATGAAATTTTCTATCCTTTGGGTAAACAGGGCTGTGCATGGGCCTTGGGGTCAAAGGGAGCCACTGTCACAATTGGGCAAAGGCCCCCGGGCACGCCCCCATGTGTCCAGGACGGCTGACCTCTGACCTTTCCAAAGGGGGTAGGGGGTGAAAACGGGGGCCCTGATCAGACCCTGCATCCTGATACGCATACTCAAATTTCAGCCCCCTGCCTCAAAGCTTTGATGAGTTATCAGGAGATAGTGACCGGAAACGAAGAGGGTCAGATTTGGGAGACTCACTAAAAACATGTTTTTTTTTGCCCGCTGCGCGGTGACCTTTGACCCCAGGGGCCCCAGATTCGGAACAGAGGACCCCCCGGGGGCCCTAAACAATGAACCGATGAAAAAAAAAACACAAGTCCGGTAGAATTTTTTTTTGCCCCGTCTGGATTCCTGAGAATCAGGGTCCTGTCAGACTCATGCAGTCTTACACCCTCTGACCTGCGTGGAGGTTTTGGAGGACATGTGTTTCTACAAGTTGCAGGGGTCTGAAATTTTAGTTTGTTGTTCAGGGGCCTGAGACGAGCAGATAGACATCAGTCCGGTCCCCGTCGGCCCAGTACTTTTCGATGGGCGGGGCCGAGAAAGGGCGCCGTTACACGAATCTGCGCCCTCGCCGCCGCCATAAAAATGCACCAAACTGCATGAAACTCACTGTGCTATTCTAAATGGAGGTCTGGGTCAGGCTCCCAAAGTCCCAACTCTGTTGACCTTCTAGAACGCTAACTAGCTCTACGGTGATGGGATTGTGACGGGACCAAAATATCCCAGCAAAAGGCTCCACGACGTATGACAGTCAAATTTCAGCCTCCTGCCTCAAAGCATTGTCGAGTTGTTCCCAAAAAGGTGTCCAGAACGGCTGACCTCTGACCTTTCCAAAGGGGGTATGGGGGTGAAAAGGGGGGCCCTGATCAGACCCTATGTCCTGATACACATACTCAAATTTCAGCCTCCTGCCTCAAAGCACTGATGAGTTATTCACAAAACAAACAGGTGTTTTTAAACCTGAACTACTAGGCCTCGTTAAGTACAGAACGGCTGACCTCTGACCCTCCCGAAGGGCGCACGGGTCTGAAACTCGACACCGTGGTCGACCATGCTGTCCCAATGTGCAGGTGCAGATTTCAGGCCCCTATCTCAAAGCGTTGATGAGTTATCAGGGCCTATCAAATATGTCAATTCGACTTTGATGATTTCGACAAAACTCACATGGTGAGTGTGCTGCATGGTGCTTTTGTGATCCTTTGAGCAGCACAGAAAGCTTTCCATGAATAAAATTGTTACTGTGTGTGTGTACACACACACACACACACACACACACACACCTCATTAAATTAGATTGAAAAGATTCAGCATAAACTGCACAAAGGGAATTCCATTTTTCCTTATCAAAAAGGTCTGTTGGTAACAAGCTCTGTCTAAAAACAAACACTACAAAAAGCACATTAAACAGAAGTGATTAACTTTTTATTTTATCAGTCATGATATCAGTGACACACACTCTCTTCACTGTCTTCATCTTCATCAGAAGTGCTAAAGTCACTCTCAGCAGCATCATCTGAATTTTCCTCCTCCTCCTCGTCTGTTTCCAGGAGTGGTTGGTGGCTGACGATTCTCTGGTAGTAGTCCTTGACTTTTACCATTTCAGCTTTCAGTTCCGTTTGTTTTTTTAGGAGCAGGCAATGGAGTCCCTTCTTTGCATCCTCCAACATGCCAACAAGAGAGGCTGTAAAAAGAAAACCAGTACATATCAGTAATGTAAAAAAAGGGGGGGGGCAGTGTTAGCCAGTAAGCTAGTTATAGCTTAAAGATCCAGTGAAACTTTACTGCTTACAGTCTGAGGAGATCATTCCCAACTCCAGAGCTCGTGCTTTAAGTGCTGTCCAGTGGCGGTGCATTTCCCTGCAACTACAGTTAAACATCAGACGGGAAAACACATTATGATTCAAGATCAGAACTTCCAACTAGTGCTCAGATACTGGGTATTTGGTTAAACAGGATACATGTGAAATGTTTTAAAATAAAGAGCTTACATTCACTTGTGGTCTGCCAGGGCCATAAGTCGGTCTGGATGAGGGCATCACTGGACATAATTTGCCTCGATGGTTCAGCCAGCTTGTTGTAATCGTCGACAGCAGCCACCAAGCGTTTTTTCTCATCCAAGATGACCTTGCGAATTCTATGGCGCCTCTTGTTGCTATCTGTAAATAACATTTAAAAAAAAAAAAGAGTCACATAATGTTTAGACTAGAATCCACACTGTTCAGGTTGTTTGCAAGAACATGCATCACATCCAGCTTAAAACAAACAAGGAGCCGATTTTATTCAGTTTACAAAGCTGCTGCACATGTACCATATACATTTACAAACTGTAAAGGGATCAAACTGTCTATTTCAAGGAAACTGACGTACCAGTTTGTCGGTAAAGATTTTGTTTTCGGACTCTGATAATTACAACAAGATCCTCTATTCGTGCCTGCAGTGCTTCAAGGCTGCCATCAGTTTGATCCGTTTCTATGTGAGTGTACAGTATGAGTATAGTACATAAAACGTATCACTCACTGACATTCAGCAATCAGTCTTTTAAGCAGAATTTCAAGGGAAATAGTAAGTTATATTAAACAGTAATATTCACAGAAATGTTAGAAGTGTACTGCTCCTTTTAAGTGGCTGAGACATAACTCCATGTCCCTTTCCAAGAACATTGTAGAAAAGCTGTACTATGTGTGCTAGAAAGGGTTTGAAATTAGCACTGACCAAATGCAGGAAATATAAACTATTGTCAAGTGTGATGCAGAGAGAGATGAGATTGCCATAAGAGAACATAACTTTCTTTGGTCATTAAGCTTAATGTTACTCTACAATTATTATTCTGTTGTTCAGTGAGGTGTATAAACTTACAGTGGAGTCTGATACCAGTGACTTGACAGATATTCGTTATAAGACTTCTTCCTAGTATGTTGGTGTTCAGGTTTATATTACACGCTGATCGGCCACTTCGGCCACTTCAATCCAGATACAATCAAATACAACAACTCTGCCCTAAATTCTGCTTTTATGAGGCTTATGTTTGTTTTTGTTGACACTGTCAAAGATATATTAATTCCACCTTAAGTTCATTAATGGGCCTGTGGTGGGTACTATTGTTGTATAGGAGTGCACAATAGAGACTCACCTTCAGCCCATTTCTGCACATCAGCCACCCATAGTTCCAGTGTGTCGTCATCCACACCGAGCCCATTTTTGGGCACATTCAGGCTCTCCTCTAGATCTTTAAGGGTCCTTGTGATCTAATAATACATTAATAAATGTCACTTATACATTTCTTTACAGTACTGGTGTTTTTCCCCACACATACACACACACGCACGCACGCACACATCAGTGTTGAAAAATGTACCTTTACATATCTCTGGCTCAAAGTGCGGCCCAGGTGCTCCACTTTCCTCTTGTTCCACCCTAAAGCCAGGAGGGTCAGCATGTCTGCTCGCCCTACATTTCAGTTAGTATAAACAAATAATTATTAATAAGCAGGAGACTGAGTAGAATCTCACACGCACAGACAAAGACAGACACACCTGCTTTAGACATGTACTTTGTTGTGGTGGCCGCCCTAGACAGGAAACTGTTCACTTGTTCAACCTCTTCTCCAATTGTTGAACCAGCTCCATCCTGAAATGCACCTCCCCATTTGGTCAATAGAAAGGAGGTTAAAATACATGAGTGCTAAATGAATTCAACGTTATAACAAAACAACTTAAACTGCCCCAAAACTAAAAGCTGCAGTATACCTCGCATTTCCAAGTGTGAGCCTTTGCATGCATCACGGAGAGGAAAGGACGCATTGACAGGAGGTTCCTCATCTAAGGGCACTGCTGAGCCACCTTGGCCAAATAGGGGAAATATTTACAGGCCACATCAGAGCAGAGGAACTTAATATGTCCTGGGACACTAGCTGCCAACTTCCTCTGGAGAAACAGAGGGTACGCAAAGATCTCCCCTCGAAACACATTTAATGCAGCTAGGAGGACTCCATGGCGGCAAACTGCTATTTCCAGGCCCTCTTCATCCAATTTCCCAGTTGACTTTTTGGATGACTCCTTCGCCGCAGTCCAAGATGAAGAGCCGCACAACCCTTTTCCTGGGACCTATACATTCAAAGATTATAACATAAGACGTATTACATGATTAGGCCCTATCAGGGACAAACTTATTTAGCATAAATGCATATAGAATCAAGATCTCAAGTCACGTTCACACAAGACCTCATATCTCCCCAGGACAGCACTGATTACACTAAGGATCATGTTTGTATGCAATAGTGTCTGCATAGTGTTTTCATCCTTATTTAATGGTGACAAAATTATAGTATAAAAAAATAGACAGATAGACAGGCAACTTACATGAGTTGTCTGGCTGTGGACGTAGTTGACAAAGTCAGCAACCTCCTCATTTTTTACAATGAAGGCACCTTCAAAGTTCCCCTGCTCTGAAGTGCTGAAACAACACAGTGAGAGTTGTTTGAAAGGATAAAAATCATGATTCATGTTCACAATGCATAATGTACCTTGCATCATAATGTACCTTGCATTTGATTTAAAGCGATAAAGCTTGCGGTTTCCATCAACTGAGACCGCAAGCATGTCTGGAGTGCAGGCAGGGCAGCTAAAACCCGTCTCCTTGAATATCTTGCCCACCTCAAATTTGACAGCATTCCACTCCATGAAGCTTTTACTGAAGGCATCAGCTGATATTTTGCCAGTCTTTTAAGTAGAGGACAAACACAACAGAATATTCAAGGACAGTCAGACAGTGATTCACACAATTTCCTTAAATTTCGCAAATTTTGAAACTCACTCTTCCGAAGTGGGCTGTTCTGTCATCTAGCATTTTGACAAATGCCTTAAGTAACAGTAGTCGAACATGCCAAATCAATCCACAACATACTGCCATTCGCTAACTGTAACCTGCATATGCAGCACATTAAATCTAAATCCTGTACCATAGCCACATGAAGGGCATGAAGATGGGATTGAAAGGGCTGTGTCAGGTTGCCAGATAGCTTCATCCCAAAAAAGATAAACATTCTTCAAAAAAAAGGGTTATTTAAATATTTGCTGTATTGCCAGGCCTAAACCAACCTGTTTAACCTATCAAATTATTTTCATGAATATGAAACTATTGATCGAGTTAAATAAATAATCCATTCAATCCTTCATCAGCACACAAGATGTTAAACTATTCAGATGATGTTATCTCTATGTTCCTCTACTGGATATTTTACTACCCTACTTATACTGTGTACTTACACAGCCAAAAATTTAATTGTCCTATTTTGATACTATTTTTTTTGTCCGTGTGTGTGTGTGTACGTGTGTAATGAGAAGTAGATCACAAATGTGAGATATCGAGAGCTGTGAACACATTATGTAAGATATTATTGATCTATTGGATGCTGGTGCAGCCTTCTTGATGTCATAGAAAGACTGGAACACATCAGTTGAGAACAGGGAGCAAAAATTTAAGGTGCCAGGCCAATATTCACTACCCTGGATGTCCTTAACAGAGGGGGACCATGTTACGCCACAGCTGGTGCAGCTCACCACTGGCAGTGAGAGGTTAAAACGGCCTTTGGGAAAAATAAGTTCAAGTTAATAAATGAAGTAATAGGTTATGGTCAACAGCAAGCCACCAAGGAGCCCACAAGTATGTCTTTGACCAGTACTAACCAACATATTTTTATCATTTATAGACATTACAAGCCGAAAACAAATTACGAATTATGTCATGGCTCAACCGATCATTTTTTCCCCCACATTGCTTTCAAGCCTCCTGGTAAATTCAAATGACCCTTTGACAGGTGCCCACATATACCATCGACCAAGGATAATCCCAAACAAGACAGCAATGCACAATATGCACATAAACATGTAAACACGACTATTGTGTATGTAGTGTGGCAAGAAGGGCACTTACCATTTATGGTTACAAGAGCCACAATTCTGCCAGGTGAAGAATCAATGTTACCCGCTGAGCAGCCACACACAAGGTCTGGCCTTTGCACTGGTAACAGCCGCACTAACATTAAAACACATAATATTAAAAAAAGGTTACACGTCTGATACAAATACACAACAGCACCCACCCATAGTACATAGTAAGGAAGCATAGGACTTAAAAAAAAAAAAAAAGTACCTATGTGCTAGTGAAACCCTGATAAAGGCTGCAAAAACCCTCCGGTTACTGCCTCTCTGTTGTGCAGGACAAAACGTGTGTGAACTGCAATATCACAGTCCTCACAAAGGAATGGGACTGGTTTGCCACACTGACAAACACGGTGTGGATGTGGATCCAGAGTAGATAACATGTTGTCAATAAGAGAAGGCCTGGCCTCTTTCCACTTTTGCGAGGACACAGTATTTCTGATCTCCCAATCAGTTGCAGCCAACTCAGACGACGTCTCACAGGTCACTGCTGCATCCTCTTCTCCATCCTCCAACAACTGAAGGAGCTCCTGGCGAAGCACTTCAGTTTCCGTTTCAGGTACTAGCGGAAAAAATAAAGAAATAAAGAAACTGCCACAAAATGAACCATATACTCTAGGTGGTTATGGTTTAGGACTGCACAGCCTATACAATTCTGCATAACTCAAAAACAACTATAAAAGGAAACATCACAACATATCCAAGTAGGTAACGTACCTGTTCTTGGGTCGACACTGGTGACATCACCAGGTGCTTCACATCTGGACTGTGCTGTGTTAAACAAGGAAATAACATTTTTAAAGCAACTACAGGTGGCAAGTAGCTGATTCAGATCAAATCAGGTGCTGTGGGGAGAACACTAGTCAAATCCACTCCAATTCATATGAAAGGATAAATACTGACCACGTGGCATCCCACTAGTACTTCGACTGGTTGATGGCCTTTGAGGAATAACATCCCTGACGGTCACGTTTTTTCCATCGCACTGGTTTTGGTTCAGGTTTCCCCTGTGCCTCATTCTATGCAATTAACAAAAGACAGATGCAACACCTAAAATACAGTCCATGATTAAAGCAAAGATTATCAAATGTTAATGGAGCCAATTTCACAGGAGTTCACAGGAAGTAATATATTCAGTAATAAAAATTAGGTTTGAGAAGCTGGACATGCTGTAGAAATGTACCAAAGTCAACTTTTACTCTCTACGATAAATTACACAAGAGTGTTTAACTACATCACTTTTAAAAATAATAATGTTACCTCCATATCCTGAAGGAGTTTGTCGGCACCCTGAAGCGCTTCCTCCAAATCAAGATCCTCCGAATCACTCATTATTCAAACTAAAGAGGAAAGAGATTTTGATAGAACTCAGTGACACAAAGAAATACATAAAACACATGAATAAAACAATCCAAATAATTTTCAGTGTTTGCGCTCCGTTCAACAATGTTAGCAATTAACGTTAGCATTATAGGTTTGTACAGAGCTAGCAGAAGTAGAAAACTGCTTTTTAACATTACACACCATGCGAGGCTATTTGCGCCAGGGCATACAATATTAGCGAAGTGCAACTCCTTTAATGTTTGTAATACATTAAATCCATCATCGGTGGATTAAAGAATTAATGCTACAGTAGCCACGTGCAGTCGTAAGCTTACTCTACCGAGCACACTGACGGTAGCCATTTTTAAATGCCTTAAACTGTTACTTTGCGAGACTTGTGAATCAAGGTAATCTCTTTCTAAAACATACACTTTCACTTTCTCAAAGTAATTTTTTTTTTACATACCTGCGTTAGAATCTATTTCTTCTTTATCTTCTTTGTCCTCACCTTCAACTTCACCTTAACCTTCTGCTCGCGCTCGCGCTCGTGCTCCGTTTTATACAGACCTGGGAAGATACCTTTTGCGTATCAGAGGTGGAAGGGGCGTGACAAATCGTCGGTGGTCGAGCATTCTGGGTAGTGTAGGCCTTTCCGCTATCCAAAACATAGGAATAAAAGTTTATTTCTCAGGCTAGAAGGAGAAAAAAAACATACCGAGGGCCACAACATGAAGCTATTTTATTGTTGAATTATGAGTCACACTTTGGCGTGTTTGTGCTGAGAATCGTTGATGATTTTAATAAAACAAATCCTTGACATAGTGAGAAAAACAGTTCCGGGCAGAGGGTCCTCGGTTGTCCAATCAGATTGTAGCTCGCAAATCGCCAGTGGTCGAGCATTCTGGGTAGTGTAGACCTTTCCGCTATCCAAAACATAGGAATAAAAGTTTATTTCTCAGGCTAGAAGGAGAAAAAAAACATACCGAGGGCCACAACATGAAGCTATTTTGTTGTTGAATTATCAGTGACACTTTGGCGTGTTTGTGCTGAGAAACGTTGATGATATTATTAAAAGAAATCTTTATCAACACGAGAAAAACACTTCCGGGCAGAGGGTCCTCGTTTGTCCAATCAGATTGTAGCTTGCAGCGTCATGTATCGCTGTGGTCGGGTTATTATTAGAGTGAATGGACAGCTGGAGCTCTGCTCCGAGCGTCTCTTACCAGCGCAAACGGATTATACTGGAGTCAATGGACAACCCAGAGCGTGTGTTACACACGCGGAAGGGTACCTTTTGCGTGTGTATCACACGCCAAGGGGCGTGACAAAGCGTCGGTATTTTACGCGTTGGGAATGAGAACGGGTTGTGTATTCAGCAGTGATGTGCGGTCAGGGGAGGCAGGGGAGGCACAGCCCCACCATCATGGAAATAATAAACAAATTAAATTAAATGGTTGTATTTATCAAATGGTTTGAACTATAAACTCATTTTCTATTTAACATGAACAGTTTTCATTGTTTTTTATTTAAAACTTCACAAACTGATGGCACAGCCTTCAGTAGATTTTTGGAAGGCCGTTCTGTGAAAAGATGAGTCCAAAAATTGAACTGTTAGTGATACTCTTGTGATAACCAAAACTGCCATGTTTAGCAAAAAGTCAACACTGCATCAACCAAATGAACCTTCTGCTCAACAGTGAAGCATGGTGGTGGGAATGTTAAGATCCAGAGAATAATGAATTCTGAGGAATACTGTAAAATCCTGGAACATAACCTGAAGCCATTCATGAAGTTAAAGCTTGGCAGAACATGGATCATGCAACATGATAATGCTCTAAAGTATTCCGGCAGTATAACCAAGGAATGGCAGAAGAAGAAGAATTTTGAAATTTGAATGTTGTTTTTACTTTATAAATGTACCATGTTAAAACACAATGGGACCAAATGGGTCTCCATACAGATTCAATCCAATTCAATCCAATCCACTTTTTTTATATAGCACGATTTTAGTAAACACAGGGTTTCCAAAGTGCTGCACAGTACGATAAAACACATTAAATAACACTATAGAAACAAAACATGAAGTAGATAATAGAAAGATAAAAAAAACAATAAAAATGAATAAAAGGCACTAGATAAAATAAATAAAAACAGACAAGAATAAATAAGTAAATAACAAAATGTGTATGCACATAAAATCAACCAGCTACATGGTGTTGAAGGCCAAAGAGAAGAGGTGGGTTTTAAGACGGGTCTTAAAATGAGACAGAGAAGAGACAGAGGCCTGTCTCACGTGCAGCGGCAATTTGTTTCATAGCTTAGGGGCTGCACGGCAAATGCTCGATCCCCTCTAAACTTAAGCCGGGCTTTAGGGACAGTCAGGAGCAGCTGGTCCGCTGACCTGAGGGAGCGGCTAGGTGTGTAGGGGAGCAGCAGCTCAGATAGGTAGGGTGAGGCAAGGCCATTCAAGGCCTTAAAAGCAAATAAAATAATTTTAAAATGAATCCTAAAATGGACAGGCAGCCAGTGGAGTGAAGCTAAAATCGGTGAAATGTGCTCAAATTTGCTTGTGCCAGTTAAAAGACATGCAGCAGCATTTTGTACCAGCTGAAGACGACTAATGCAGGACCCACTAACCCCCAAATAAAGTGCATTGCAGTAATCAAGCCGGGTGGTCACAAAGGCGGACCAGTGCTGTCTCTGAAAGACTGGTTTTATTTTTGTCAGCTGCCTTAACTGGAAAAAGCTGTACTTCGCCACAGCTTTAATCTGGCTGTCAAATTTAAGATCAGCGTCCACTTTTACCCCTAGATTTTTAACAACTGGGACGTGATACTGTGCCAAGGGACCCAGATCAACTAGAGGGGGGGTCCCAGAAGTGCCACCAAAGACTATCACTTCTGTCTTTTTCTCATTAAAATTCAGAAAATTTAAAGCTATCCATGCTTTAATATCCTCTAGACACATTAGCAGTGGTTTGACAGAGTAAGAGTCCGCCTTTTTAAGAGGGACATAGATCTGGCTATCATCCGCATAGCAGTGGAAGGATATGCCATGTTTCCTTAGGATGGAGCCAAGTGGGAGTAGGTAAAGGCAGAATAAAAGAGGGCCAAGCACAGAGCCCTGTGGGACCCCACATGACAGAGGAGCAGTGGAGGACACAGAGTCATTAAGGCTGACACAGAAAGTCCGATGTGACAGATAGGACCTGAACCATTGGAGTGCCACTGATGCCCACCCACTGCTCCAGACGAGCAATCAAGATTTTGTGGTCGACTGTATCAAAAGCTGCAGTCAAATCTAAAAGTACAAGGACAACACAGTGAACAGAGTCAGTAGCTAAAAAGATATCATTAAAAACTCTTAAAAGCGCTGATTCTGTGCTGTGCAATGTTTTAAAACCGGATTGGAAAACCTCAAGAATGTGTATAATCTCTTTATATAACCTTTAAAGGGTGCGTCATTATAATGTGTCTTCACAGTGGACATTGAGTCTTAATGATAAAAATATCAGGGAGTAATACTGTTCATACTGGTTACTGCAACAGTCTCTCTATCTACAAGCAATTACACATGATGTTGTTGTTCTCAGCATAAAGATACGATTGTCCCTTGGATGTGATAAAACATTAGTGGACACACACACACACACACACACACACACACACACACACACACACACACACACACACACACACTCACCCCCAGCTTGCGGCTGCGCATGCGTACGTAGCCCTGCTTGACGATGTCATTGAAGTTGGAGGCCATCTTCTGAGGGGCGGTACCGTCCCCGTGGAGACCATCCAGATGTTTCTTCACTCCCTGGCTTTCTGTTCCTGCTGTTCTAAAGCTCCCAGCTTTTTTGTCCTGTGTAGCTTCCTCTCTTTTACTTTCAACCTTTTGCAGGACAGTGTGTAACACTTCCTGTTTCTATCTGAGCTGCTCCTCTTTCATGGAGCTCCTCGCTTCTACAACCTTCCTATTTCTCTTCCTTCTGTTTCGCTTTCTTCTTTGTCCGATTTGTTTGTCTCTTGCTCTTTTTGTGCTCTTTCCTGTACTTTGTCCTTTTTTTATTCACTCTTCATCAGACAGGTCTTCCCTCATCTCCCCCGGTTGGCAACTCTAAGAAATATACAGACAGAGAGAGAGAGAGAGAGGGAGGCAGAAATTGATTTGATATATATATATATATATATATATATATATATATATATATATATATATATATATATATATATATATATATATATATATATATATATATATATATAATTCATTGAAGAGTAAGGAGCACAAAATGATAGTTCAATTATTTATGCTGATGGCAGACACACATTATTAAGGGGGAGCTATGGAGGATAGCGGCTCGTGACGTCTCCGTAATTTACAGTATACTGTACGTCTGCTCATATTGTGTTACACTGAAGTGAATGAGAACAAATGTGAACTTGTGTATGTGTGTGTGTGTGTGTGTGTAGGGGCTGTATACAAGAAATAAAAAGGTTTTCAGTTTAACCTCTGAGCTTATCAGAGCCTTACCTATCGTGCAGCAGTGTTTGTTCCCTGCTTTTGTCTAATTGATTTCCATTTCAAACACTCTGATGTTTTCATCTTTTCCTTTCAACAATTCCTCTGGAGGTTTGAGGTTACACTGTGAACACCTTTATGCAAACATGCATCCAGTATCTGCACTCGCCTTCACTTCCATATTTGTTAAACAACAGTCAACAATCAAATGACTATCTGTGTGACGTGTCACTCAGATCTCACGAACCCACTATGCTCCTAGCCTGGTTCCAGATCTCTGAATTGTCTTTCAAGGCAACAGCAACATTAGAATTCATTCAGAGTCATGTTTGTGTGGACCTGATGAATGTAAATCTAATATTCACTCTGCCTTTGGGTCTGCTTTGATCTTAACCAGCTCATCGGAATGTTGTGCGGCTTTCACCACTTTGTCTGTCTACTGTTTGCTGAGTATGTAGAATCCAGCTGAGAGAACAGAGAACAGCTGTCTGCTGCACTGGTGAACAAGGTTAATGAGAGACTCACCTAAAACAATGAACTGAAAGACGCTACAGCAAACACACTACACCTGTTTCTGCAAGGACAACATTGAACCCTCCAAAAAGGTCTGCTGCTTCCTGAACAATAAATCTTGAACTGATAAAGAGATGAAAGAAGACTTTCATGGCAGAGTCTCATCTTATCTAACCTCATAAAACAAACCAACAGTCTGGCTAACATCAAGTGATTCAGTCTGATTACCAGACTACTGTACGCTACCTGAACAGATAGCACACTTACAAGTATGTAGCTAGCTGAATGCTATCAGTGTGGCTGTGATATTGTTAACATTCCAGGGAAAATTATCTCCACCTTCTTTTCAAAATACAGAACAGAGTGGAGGTGCAATCCAATCCATGAAGTTATTCAGTGTTATGCTCTGTAGTTTACTCCTGTCTGAAGATGCTATTGACCCCTAAACCATTAAAAGACAGCTTGATATCTGGTCTGATATGGTTTTTCCACAACAAAAGGTAAAATTAACTATAATAAAACTAGATGAAAATACTTAGTTCAAAGTTTATTTTAAATGTTGAACACTTAACACCCAATTTACTGAGTAGTTTCTTTACATTACACCTGTGATGTCAAGTTGCACACTAGACCACTATCCGCCTCTAAACTAGTCATCTAGATGATTAGACGTCAGTAAGTTCTGCTGCTATGTAGTCATATTAAGTTGAGATTTAAGGTGAGCACAGAGAAACTTTTCCGCTTGAGCAGATTCATGTGAAAACAATCACACAAACATCATTCTGCACAGTGAAGCTCAAACATGCAAGTGAAGTAACCAGTAACCTAACCCAAGAAAATAAGTGGACTGGGTTCACTTCATGACAGGTATGGACAGGAGGATGTAAATTATATATTAAAGGACCAGTGTGTAGGATTAGATGGCATCTAGTGGAGGTAGTAGTGATTGCAACTCGATCTCTCCTTCCCAGCCTGTAAGAGAAACTGCAGTGTTAAAGCTGGAAACGCCCCATCTAGAGCCAGTGTTTAGTCTGTCTGTTTTGGGCTACTGTAGAAACATGGCGGTGCGATATGGCAGACTCCATGGACCATATGGTGTCTGCAGATATGAATGATTTATTCTAATGTAACACAAACATAATGATTCTTTTTTTCAGGTGATTAAACACTAATAAAAACAGAGTTATGTAAATAATAACACAGTAAACTTTTAAGATAGACTTCAGAAAATCTGAACATGCTATTAAATGAATAACAGGTTAATACAAATAATTAATAATCAAAAATGTGAAAAAAGGTAACATCAGGTCATTCTCAATCATATTATAAAATTGTCTACTGTGAAACTGAACTTGGAACAGATCCTCGCTGCTGAGTCCAGGCACAAAGAGCCATGGGGATGACGAGGTGGCAGTGTGCTTGACCTCATGCTGGAGGAAGTCATGCGTGAAGTACACTTAAAACACACACAGAGACACACACTCCCCATCCTGAGAGCAAGGACGCCTCATTGACTCACATCCGGTAATGGAACTGGTGTACATGTGGTCACAAGACTTTTACGACCATTTTGGAAGAATTATTCTATCTTTATTCAAGAGCGCACATTTTCAGTTTGAAAGCATGATTTCTCCTTCTCGTGCTCAGATTTATTGTCCTCGTGCTCACATTTTATGCTCACACTCAAATCTAATGTGCTCGCACTCAAAACATGTCCTCTGCGCCATAGACATATATAGAAGACTAGATACATTAAGGCGGGGCGTAGAACGTCCTCACAGGTCGGCCATCTTGGAACAGTGAAGCGGCCTGGCGGGCAGAAGTGGAACCTGAGGTAAACCAATGAGGTAAGGTCCGTGATCAGTGCAAGCTTTGGTATATAACTCACAGAAATTTTAACGGATGTACAAATGGTTTTGTTTCTTAAAGACGTCATTAGCATGGTTATAGTCCCGGGTGCTTGAACATGTTAAAACCGCTGCTTTTCTCTTCAAAAAACAACTTGGTCGTGCAGCTTAGTCAAAGGTGTGTATCATGGCTAGGCTACTAGCTAGCACCCAGTAATTTTACATGGAAGAGACAAGCAGAAGGTTTTTCTTTTCAACCGAAGTTGCGATTGTTATACTAACTCAAATCTTAGGGTTTGTTGTGCTACGGGCTCTGAAGCAGCTGGCCTGTGATGTCTGCCGTGCCAGCCTGGTGACAGACGCTGTATCTGCCATCAAGGACCAGAGCTACCACCTACTTTCTCTGAGAAACAACGGAGGCCTCGTGATTCCGTCAGAGGGAACAGTGAGGGTCGTCAGGGAAGCAGAGTCTGCCATTCGCCAGGCCTCAGCCAACTGCAGACGATCACAGCCCATCAAACTGAAGGAGGTCGAGTACATTGTACGGAAGAGGATTGGGTCAGAGGATGTGTTTGTGCTTGGGGAGCACATCAGCGACACACAGGATGGCATAGACGGCCACAACCATACACTGCTGACATTGATTGTGTCCCTGTTTTTTAAGATAAGGCTAAATCACATCGCTAAGATGACTACACTTAGCTTTCAGAGTAACAGCATGAGGCAGAAGCTCAACAAAACGGTGCTTTTCAAAGGGCATTAGCCCAATATGTAAAAGGACGCACACCTTAAGGGACTTCATTTTTCATAGTTCATTTTTTGTCATTAGATTAATTGAAAGGTGGATAAAGTATTTATGAAAATTAAAATATGTACATGTGTGGTTATTTGTCTCAAGGCCTCAATTATAAATAAGTATGTAGTGTTATACATCTGTGTATAGGGTGGGGATTTCAACATGCAGCCTTTCTATTTGTAATAGGTAAATTTCAATATTTCCTATTTCAGAACGTTATTCTAATTTTTAGGATGTAACATAATTATTCATATCTATGCAGTATCATAACTACACCTTTTGATGTTTATAACAAACCAAACCGTTTGAAAATCCGTTGAAATTTGAGCAAGTTATGGTTATCTGAAAAGTACATGTTCCACTACCAACACTGTTATTTATTGACATGGGTGAGTGAGCAACCTGTTCCAAGATGGCCGCCATGCGCGGACGTTCGACTCCGTTGACCAGCAACGCAGACGAGGTATCTAGTCTTCTATATATGTCTATGCTCTGCGCGCTCAGATCTAATGTGCTCGCGCTCAAAACATGTCGTGCGCACTCAGATTTTTTCTGCTCGCGCTCAAAACATGTGCTCTGCGCTCTCAAATTTTTTCTGCTCTTGCACAAAAAAGCACGTCCTCTCAGGTTGAAGTGTCTGCACAGACTGAAGGATGTCCCGCCCTGCACTTAAATTAGTGTGTTTCACCAGCCAATAGGGAGACAGCTAGAGTCTGGCCCAATCTTAAGTGTGTTTGTTCACGCGTTTTGGGCACTTTGCACGGGTGGGTATATGGTCTGTTTGTAAAACTGCCTTTCTTAAAAATACACCAATTTACCATACTAGCCAGCTATTTGAATCGCCATCTATTTAAGACGCCAGTTTATTTATGTATAATTAATCTTAAATAATCCTAAAAAGAGTTATCGTCGTTTAGACGCTGTATGATTCCATTTATCGTGGGATGTTTTATATACTATAAATACACCTGAAAACATACCTGTGTTATGGTAGCTCACTGGTAAATGGTAAATGGACTGTACTTATATAGCGCCTTTCTAGTCCTCCGACCACTCAAAGCGCTCTACACTACATATCTCATTCACCCCATTCACACACATTCATACACTGATGGCCTTGGCTACCATGCAAGGTGCCAACTGCTCATCAGTTTGAGGACCTAGCCATTCATACACATTCACACACCGATGGCACAGCCTTCGGGAGCAATTTTGGGGTTCAGTGTCTTGCCCAAGGACACTTCGACATGCAGACCGGAGGAGCCGGGGATCGAACCGCCGATCATCTGATTGGTGGACGACCCGCTCTGCCTCTGAGCCGGTTGGGGACCACTGGGCTAGGCTACGTGATTAAAAAGGTATAATATAAAATACGCTATTATGATAATATTTTTCGCACTATAGAGCCTTCAATTTTCTCAAAAGCCGACAGTGCGTCTTATATATGGATATATTATTATATATCGGTTATTCATGCCTAGTCAGGGGCGTCGCCGAAGTAATCATAGACATATATATGTAGATGCATTGAGCACTGAATCGTACGTCGTAAATAGGCTACCAATGTTATCCTCAAGTCATTATCATCATAGCGTATTTTATATTATACCTTTTTAATCACGTAGCCTAGCCTATTCACCCACCATCTCTTGTTGAACGTTACAATAAAAGAATTACACAGATTATATTACGGTAACAGTCATCAGTTAATTTTAAATTAAAATCATAATATGACATGCAGCAAGAGTACAATGGCCGGGATGCGAACCGGCGTCCCATGGTTCAAAATGCAACAGGTGGCGGTGTATTTATAGTATATAAAACATCCCACGATAAATGGAATCATACGGTGTCTAAACGACGATAACTCTTTTTAGGATTATTTAAGATTAATTATACATAAATAAACTGGCGTCTTAAATAGGTGACGATTCAAATAGCTGGCTAGTATGGTAAATTGGTGTATTTTTAAAAAAAGGCAGTTTTACAAACAGACCACCGAAGTGCCTAAAAAGCGTGAAGAAACACACCTAAGATTGGGCCAGACTCTAGCTGTCTCCCTATTGGCTGGTGAAACACACTAATTTAAGCGCAGGGCGGGACATCCTTCAGTCTGTAAATAATCCATCACTTCAACCAATCATTAAAGAGGAAAGAGCGAACCCACCCCGGTTCATCTGCACCACACCGCTATCGGTTCTATTGAAATACTGATAGAGAAATAATTTTCAAAGTAATTATAACACAGTACAACCATTGCAGATCAAGTAAATAGAACACCTACAAGTACTCTTATGTTACTGGATTTGTTTTTATTAGTGTGTATCGTATGTCTTAGGATCATGTCTCTTACAATGCTGCCTTATTGTTTTATCTTTTATCATTAGTATTTATTTATTTATTTATTTATTTATTTATTTATTTATTTATTTATTTATTTATTTATTTATTTATGTATTTTTTATTTTATTTTATTTTAATGGGGGGGGGGGGGGTAAAAAAAGATTTTAAAAAAAAAAGTGAGGGGGAGAAAAAAAAGTGTTCATATATATATGTATATGCGTGTATATGCATGTATGGAGTGAGCAGAGTGAGCAGTCGGGGATGGTGTCATGGTGATTAACTGCATTTGCTTGCCTCTCTCCTTTGCACTCCACTCGCACGGAGAAACCGGGACTGAAGAGGGCGGCTGCCCTGAGCAGTTCCTACAAGACCCAAGATTTTCTGGTCTGGTCCTTCAGTCTGTGCAGACACTTCAACCTGGGAGGACGTGCTTTTTTGTGCAAGAGCAGAAAAATTTGAGAGCGCAGAGCACATGTTTTGAGCGCGAGCACATTAGATCTGAGCGTGCACAGGACATGTTTTGAGCGCGAGCACGTTAGATTTGAGTGTGAGCATAAAATGTGAGCACGAGGACAATAAATCTGAGCACGAAAAGGAGAAATCATGCTCTCTAACTGAAAATGTGCACTTATAAATAAAGATAGGATAATTCTTCCATATTTAAGCATCTGGTGCAGGCAGACACACATGTGCAACCTAATGAGTGTGTGTGTGTGTGTGTGTGTGTGTGTGTGTGTGTGTGTGTGTGTGTGTGTGTGTGTGTGTGTGTGTGTGTGTGTGTGTGTGTGTGTGTGTGTGAGTGTGCGCTTGCCATCTATGAGCAGTGGGGCAGACATTTCCCATTGGGATCAGTGTTAAATCTCCCTGACAACAGTGGAACAGAGACATTAAACTTTAATAACGGGATCTTTAATACACACACAAGCACACACACGCACACACACACAAGCAGGCTTATCATGATGGAAATGTTAGTTTAGCTAAGTTGCTCAGGCCACAAATAAGTATTAATATACATAAAACAAACACACAGAATCTGACTAAGCGGAAGAGCACACAGTTATGCAAACACATGCACAGATGTCAAAGATCAGAGCACACAGGTACATGTAAATGTGTCAATACAACAAGAAGCTCTGTCACAGTCCTCAGAGCACACCTAGAGCTAATATGACATGCCTGTGTACAACTGAACCACCTTAAATAAATATTGTGTTCATTAATCACAACATGAACAAGACATCAGTGTGTTCTTGCTGCAGGGTTCCCATGGGTGCTTGAATTCCTTGAAAATGCTTGAATTTCAATTCAGTGTTTTTAAGGTTGTGAAAATGCTTGAATTTTTTTGTGAAGTGCTTGAAAATGCTTGAAATTTCACAATTAGTTAAAAACCAAAACAGTCAATCTACCACCATATGAAATAATGCCAATTAGACCCATATTATTATGTCATACAGTGGCACCGCTGCGCTTCACATGACCATCATGGCAAACACAACTAGTAGGCTACCTATTTAAAGGTGCTGGAAAAATGGAAAAACTAGTGCTTGAAGGTGCTGGAAAAGTGCTTGAATTTGTTCATGAAAAAGGAAGGTGTGGGAACCCTGTGCTGAACAACTAAGCACTTTGCTGGAGGACTACAAACCTCCCCAGATAGCATGGCAACATTGATTCAATGTCAATTCAGTGTTGATTCAATGTTGGTCTACTATCTGGGGATTGGTTTAATTAATGTTCTTTCAATGTTGGTTCAGTGATAAAACAGTGACTGATTTTAAGTTGAACTAACATTGATTTAATGTTTGTCTGTCACTGTCTGTTCTATCTATTCAAGTTGAGCAATGTTGATTCAATTGAATGCTATCTGGATCTTCACTTTTTGTTGAGTAATCGGTGTGTGAATGTGTATGAATGGTTAGGTCCTCAAACTGACGAGCAGTTGGCACCTTGCACGGTACCCAATGCCGTCAGTGTATGAATGTGTGTGAATGGGAATGAGATATGTAGTGTAAAGAGCTTTGAGTGGTCGGAAGACTAGAAAGGCGCTATATAAGTACAGTCCATTTACCATTTACCACCGCATACTGTGATCTTTCTGACTAATATTGTGATTATTCAACTTCTGTGATGTGTCTCATGTTGTAGAGTGTACTGTATATGTGCTATAATTGCTGAGGTGTTTTGTCCTGCTCCCAGAGTGTACTCCTGTCAAGGAGCACAGGCTGGGGGTTGTTGTTTTTTTCTCCTCCCCTCTCCCCGTGTTGTATCCCTTTTTTTTTCTTTGGCTACCAGACCCTGTCCTGTCTTTATCCAATCCAATCTAAAAACAATATTAAATTTAACTGAATTCACTAAACAACTAACAATGTAGCTGAAACAAAACTTTAGAAAATTTAATAAAACATGTAAGACAAGTGACGTGATGAGAAAATGATTTGTGCTTCTCAAACCTTTTTCTGTTATGTTGCCCTCAGGTGCAGAAAAAACACCTCACCCACAGTTCTCAATAATACTCAATAATAAGGAAGCAGCTAAAAAAAAAGGACCCATGCTGAATTTTAATGAAATGGTCAGCATGAAGGCCACTTTATTTTTCACCAGGTCATTCATGCCGCCCTGCAGTGACTCTGCATCCCCAGTTTACCCTTGACCATCCTTATAAAGTACTGATACCAGCGTGTACCAGGCAGAAAACAGCTAACTGTTTCATTTTATGGTTGGGCTAACACAAAAATGTAATGTTTATTAGCTCAGTAAATTCTTTATCTCTGCTTTTCTATCAGTCCATTAAACAGTCACAGAGGCCAGCTAAAACATTCACCAATGGTTCATAATTTCATTTGAATCACAGCTCCCGTTCTGATGAATTAATAAATGAATGACTGCAGTGACACAATGATGAAACACACCTGATGCAAAATCTTGCAGGGTTGTTTTATGAGACAAAACCATTCAGAGATTTTGAGCTGATCTAACTTGATCACTGCATCTCATATTATATTATATAAGTATTCCTGTTTCAGGTCATGTGTCCCATAAAAAACGCAACGATCCACCAGCTATGCTATCATAACTCAGGTTTGATAATGTGCTATTAAATCTACTGAAATGAAACCAATGAGCTTCAGTATTCAGTATAGCATAAAAGAGCCATAATAACTAAGACTGGATCAACATCATCATGACTGAAGGAGAAAAAATTCTTTCCATATTATGCTTACATATGTTACTGTATACATTATTTGATCACATTAACAATAATCAGAGTTATGCAGAAGCTTCGGGGTGTAATTTCACCAGGATAATCCAGCCAATAATAATTTTACTTTCCATTCATTAAATCTAACTTTGATTCTTGGACCTGTTTATGTTTTGACTCATTTTGACAATAATTATGCATGTTTAAACACGAAAGGGAAGGCTGTATGTTAGTGATCAAATGTTCCAGAGAGTGCAAAACACAAAAGTAGAACATTTCATTTGAATTTGACTTCCATGCAAACACTGCGACCCTCGCAGCAGAAATCAAACTCCCCTGTAGGTTACATGAGCGCTTGTGTTTAGTCCAGATCATAGAAACGAAACGTGACAGAACATTTGATCACAGACAGGAAGAAGAGGAAGAGACAAGGAACTAACTGATCACCTAACTCTAATGATGTTCAACAAACTGCATTTTGACACACCTCTATTCACCCTAATGCAGTCATAAAAATAATAGAAATAATACAAAAACTATGAATTCTAAAAAAAAAAAGAAATCAACTAAACTGAGTCCATGTGTTTCAACAAACACACACACACGCACACACAGGAGGCATCTTGTCAGAGCAAGATGCAAATCGTAACAAGAGCATGACATCGATTCACTGATGCACAATCATTGATCCTGTTTTGGCTCTTCCTGTGTGTGTGTGTGTGTGTGTGTGTGTGTGTGTGTGTGTGTGTGTGTGTGTGTGTGTGTGTGTGTGTGTGTGTGTGTGTGTGTGTGTGTGTGTGTGTGTGAGATGCCACTGAATCAATAGAGCGTTCACAACAACACACACCCAGCAACAGTTCAAAGCCTTCTCGCCCACACTGACAAAAGTGTTGAGCATCTTTACATCAGTGTCAGATGAACTGTAATGCATTGGTATAATGAGTGTGAATGCAAGCGATGACAGATGACATGACTCCGTGAGTAATATTATCAGTCGAAGGACTTCCTAAAGTGCAGTCTGTGAGGTTTTGGTGGCTCTGCACATGAAAACAACAAAGTATCAGGAAAGCTTTGAGTCCCTGCAGGTCAGTATTTGTCAAACTACAGCAATGGCCTACTCTAACTGCCATGTAACATTAGCCATATAAGATAGTTAGTCTGCAGACTAAGTGGCATAGAACCTTGCAGCCTATGGTGAAATGGCCACTACACATGGATTAATACACACTTGTTTGTGAGTATTTACATTCATTGCTGTCGTTTAACATCTCCTCTGGCAGTGACACGTCGCAGACTACAAGCAGAAGAGTTTGGCCAGATGAGTTCAACGAGTTCTACACTCGCTTTGAGGCCCTTATCACCGGGACATCTGGTCACTGAGGGAACACTGGACACACCGCTCTCTGTGCCACAAGCAGAGGTGCTCTGCTCTGAGGAGAACGGACCCCAGGAAGCAGAGCATCAGCAGCAGCTCAGTTCCAGTGTGGCATGGCAGCTGCACCGCTCAGGACAGGAAGGCTCTCCAGTGTGTGATAAAAACTGCACAGTTCATCTCTGGAGCAGCCTTCCCATCACTGCAGGATATCTACACCACCAGGGTCAGCAGGAGGGCCCATAACATCATACAGGACAATACACACCCACAACACAGTCTGTTCACACTTCTGCCAGCAGGAAGGTGCTTCAGGAGTGTGAACACCACCACCATCAGGCCATCAGACTCTTGAACAGAGCCTCTCTCACCAGACTCCTCCAATCACACTGTTAACTGTTACTGTGAGGCACAGAGCACCCGATCTTTCAGCTTTTAACTGCTCTGCACTTTAAACTATATATTTTTTAGAAATTCTATTGTTTTCATTTCACTCTTATTCTATTATTTCTATTATTGTACTGTGTATCTTTCATATTGTTGTTGTTGTATAGGGGTACTGCAAAATAGGATTTTATTGCTGTATAAACCGTGTGTGTGTGATGACATGATGATGACGAATATTTCCCACAAGAAAAAATGAATACACACATATCAACAGCTGACCTTTATATGAACCGGCCGTTGTGTGTGTTCAACTGTATATGGAAACCAACAGACAAACATGTGTGTGTTTGTATGTGTTGTGACCTTTATCCTCTCCTGACTATTTTCCTTCTCAGGCTGACACCTTTGAACATCAAAAATCACATCTGGACAATATATCTCTCACACACACACACACACACACACACACACACACACACACACACACACACACACACACACACACACACACACACACACACACACACACACACACACACACACACCTGTCTCTCCTGCCTCTCGCCTGAAGTGACTTATGAAATCGGTTAAGTCAGTGGTTCCCAAACTTTTTCTGCAGGGCCCCCCTTTCTGAAGATTAGAATATTTTCGAGCCCCCCCACACTGACACAAACATACAGATCCTTTGTTTCTAAACTCCACTGGACTTTACTTAACATTGTAAGTCATACAAAATGGCAACTTCTTCCTGAACAAAACTAAAAAAAAAATGACAAATCACCTTTACAATTATTAAAAGTGACACTGCATCATGTATCATAAAATTTTACCATGTAATGGTGTTCATGGCTTTCAACACATCTTCTTATAAACTCCATACCTGCATGAAAGTGGCCTTTTACACTTTACCAGCTCTCTGAGGAAAATAACAAAATCCTGAACATTTAACTCTGCAAAAACTGCACCTTTTATGTCCACATCTTTTCAGTGACTGGTGTGGGCTTGCTTCATGCTGCAGATCTTCTCAAATCGGGGCTGCAGCTGTGAGACTGCTACTCTTAGTTCATTTTCAATGTCCAGCTTTGATCTGTATTTAGTCTTGATGGAGGCCACAGCAGAAAAACCTATCTCACATAGGTAAGACGTGGCAAATGGAAGGAGTGTGGCCAGAGCTCTTTTGCCTAGCAGTGGGAAATCTTTCTCCACTCCAATCCAAAATGCAGCTAGTGTCTTAGACTTAAACTCCAGCCTCATTATTGAATCAGAGGTGACATCAATGAACTGTTCATTCTCTGTAGTGCTGAATTCGGCAGGTGGTGTTGCACTAAAGGGGTCTCGGATCCAGTCATATTGTGTAGGATCCTGCACTGGGAAGTACCTCTGGAAATGCTTTTGGAGGGCAGAGATGTGAGCTTTCATGCATGGGATCACTGTGTTCTGCAGCTTGTTGACCTCAATGAATGACTTCAGGTTCTCAAACGAGTCTATATTTCCCTCTGTAACTCGCTGCTCCCACATCTCAAGCTTTCTTGTGAATGATGTGATTTTATCTGCCAGATGTGGAAGGTGTGTGTCGCTGCCCTGCATCTGCAGATTTAGCTCATTGAGTTTTTGAAACATGTCACTGAGGTACGCAAGTTTCATGAGGAACTTGTTGTTGTTAAACGTGTGGGCAAGTTCATTTTTCTCCTCCTCCAAAAAGATGCGGATCTCATCCCGCAGTTCAAAGACCCTGGATAAAACCTTCCCACGTGACAGCCATCGGGACTCGCTGTGAAACAGAACAGCTGTGTGGTCGGAGCCCATTTCCTCACACAGTGCAGAGAAAATACGTGCTTTGACAGGTCGTGTTTTAATGTAGTTCACTGTAGTGATGACGTCCGTCATGACATCGTGCAGGTCGGGACTCAGCTGTTTAGACGCCAGTGCCTCTCGGTGTATCATACAGTGTGTCCACTGCACGTTAGGGGAGACGCGCTTGATGAGCGCTTGCAGCCCCCCTCTTCTCCCAGCCATGGCCTGAGCCCCGTCTGTGCAGATCCCCACACAGTCCTCCCATTTCAGATCGGCCTCTCTCAAGTAGGTGTCAATTATTTTAAACAGTTCGTCTGCAGTGGCTCTGCTCGTCACTTGTTTGCAGAAAAGCAAATCAATGAATCTGACGTATGTTATCAATAAGCAGTCTTTATTACTATCAGTCGCCTCATCCATCTGCAGAGCAAAGCGTCGGTCCCGTATCTTGTCATTTAGCTGCTCTTCTATGTCCTTTGACATATCATAAATACGCCTTGAGATAGTATTGTTTGAGAGAGGAATGGCCTTTAGCTTGCTGGCAGTGGCTACGTCGATCATAGTTGAGACCATGTCGATCGCAGAGGGAAGTATTAATTCCTCGGCTATAGTGTGTGGCTTTTTACACTGAGCAACTCTGTAGGCAACTTTGTAGGAGGCGAGCTGAGCATTTGCAGGCAGGGATGCTGCTTTAGTAAAGCGACTCTGCTGTGCACGACAGTGTGTGAGTTTTTATTTGAAGAACTCCACCGGCTTGTCTTTGTGCTCGGGATGTGTTGTCTCCAAGTGGCGTTTTAATTTGTTCGGCTTCAGAATGTCGCGAGCTAGTATTTTTAGACACACAACACACTGTGGTCTTTCCTCCTTACCCACTGTTGTGCTGGTGAAGCCGAGTGCGAGATATGCCTCGTCATATTTTCTTGTCTTTGCTTTTGAAGTTGCTACATTTGGTGAAGATTCATAATCTGGTTTGCGTTTAGCTGGGAGCGCTGTCACAAACTTGTCCATGCTGTTATGCTAGCATTGTAACTAACTAGTCATTCATTTAGCCGTAGCCTTGCCGCGCCCCCCCTGCAATACCTCCGCGCCCCCCCTAGGGGGCGCGCCCCCCAGTTTGGGAACCACTGAGTTAAGTAATCATGCCCTGTTCCTCCATGCACGCCTGTCTCCTTTCTTCTTCTTCTGTCTTTTTTTTCTATCTTTTGCTAACACCTTCCATCCTCATATATGGACGGATGAATGGTTTTAATAAAGTCTATCAGTCAGTCAGTTTATCTGAAAATCTGGACACATTTTAAAATGTGGTGCAGGAGCCACAAGATACTGGAGACTGAAGACGTCAAGAAATTTTGTTCACTCATCGTTTTCAGTGTTGATGGAAGATGAGACAGCATTATCAAGACACTGTTCATGCAAACTGTAGCAGGTCACTTTATGGATGACTTCATTTTCAGACACTTTTGTCCAAAGCAGCACTCATACAAACATCTAGAGCATTTAGAGATTCAGTGAATTGATCCTGTTTCCCTCATTTGTGGCTGTATGTCTGTTTCTGTATGTCCATTATAGTCCTTGTATGTGTACATATACCTGGTCATTAAAACTGATTGGTTCTGATTGATGAACAATGCAAATCTTTATGAATTTCCAAAGCCTCAATTGTGCCATTATCAGGAAAAACCCCTCAAAATGATCAAATGTCATCTCAAGCTGCTGTGCAAATGAAAAACAAGAAGGAAGGGAAATACATCAGAAAAACAGACAGATAGGGAGAGTAGGAAATAAAGAGAGAGACAGAGAGGAGGAGAGCTGGTAACAAAATCAAAGTCACTCAGATCATTCTTTGGCTGATTAAATTTTCCTGTTCCATTAATGTGCAAACTGTGGCCATGGCCAATCCTCTGGCATTTTACAGCCTGGCTCTGAGTGTGTCAGTGCATGATTGATAGCAGGCTTCAGTCTATGAGGAACTGAGTTTTCCTCACCCAGTTTCACCCTGCAACACCTTCCAACACACACACACGCACGCACGCACGCACACACCTTCCATCCTTTCATCCTGGTAATCCCTCTGTGGACGGGGGCGTGGTGCATCAGCTGCAGGGGAGAGGTGTGGGGAGGGCTCAGGAGAGCAGCGCCAGGTGAGCGTGATTGGCACACCGGTACCCTAACTAAATCATAATCACTCTCGCCCCTTTTCCTGTTTTAAGTAGCGTGCTGGACGAAGAGAAGGGAGACGGAGAGACAAGCACGCGGCAGACGGCAGCGAGGACGCCTGCGAACGGCTGCAGCGTGACACTGTGCGATACTCAATAAAATAATCCATTCTAAATCAGCTTTGGTCTCCGACTGGTCTGTGCTGGAACCCACAGTGGCAGTAAGCGTGTCACATTTTGGCGCCCAACCAGCTCAGCACAGAGGCGATGTCGGAGCCGCAGCAAGTTCAGCCGGTGACGGTGCTGGCCCAATTGGTGGCGGAGGTCGCCGCGATGAGCCGGGACCAGGCAGTGGCCAGCAGGCAACAGCTCGCGGCGCTGCAGCAGCAGACCGAGAGGCAGACGCAGCTGCTGGAGGCGATGTTGGTCCGGGCAGGGGCAACGTTACCGGGTCCCTCGCTCTCCGGCATGACCCTGCACAGGATGACCGGGAATGATGACGCGCAGTCGTACCTGGAGACGTTTGAGGCGACGGCGGTGGCGTGCGGCTGGCCGGAGGCGGAGTGGGCCGTGCGGCTGCTACCACTCCTGTCCGGAGACTCACAGACAGCGGCGCTCGGCCTGCCTGCCTCCTCTCGGGGGCGGTACCAGGCCGTGAAGAAGGCTGTCCTGGACCGGCTGGGTTACTCAGCCGAGGACCACCGCCGGAAGCTTCGGGGGACCAAGCTGGGCCCCTCGGACCGCCCGTTCACCTACGCCCAGCAGCTTAGGGACGCCGCTTACCGATGGCTGCAACCGGGGGAGACCACAGGCGAGAGACGGTTGGTGGAAAAGCTCGTGCTGGAGCAGTTCGTGGAGGGGCTGCCGGCTGGCACCCTCGAGTGGGTGCGCTGTCACCGCCCCGACGACCTGGCGGCCGCCGTCGCTCTCGCGGAGGACCATCTGGCCGTCCACTCCCGGGGCCGGGCATCAGAGGCGCGGCCAGCGCCCTCCGACCGTCCCAGCCCGGCACCTCGCAGGAGACCCGCGCCAGCACCCGGTCCCCCCGCAACGCACACCCGCCCCTCCCCCGCTCCTCGTAATAATATCCCCTCTCTCTCTCTTCCGCCACAGGGTCCAACCGCTACGGGCGCTGCTCTTAGCCCACAGAGGGTCCCTCAGGCGGCAGGGCAGGAGTGTTGGAGGTGCGGGCAGCCCGGACACTTCCGCCGCGAGTGTCCGCTGATGGAGGTCGGGCAGGTGATCCGGGTTGTCGGTCCTCCGGCGCCCTCCCCCGGTCCAGGAGAGACGTACAGCGTTCCGGTAAGGATTCAGGGGGGTACACATCAGGCTATGGTGGACTCGGGCTGCATGCAGTCTATTGTTCACCAGAACCTGATTCGACCCGGGGCATTGTTAGAGGCAGGATGGGTTGATATCAGGTGTGTGCATGGGGATATTCACAGATATCCCGTGGTGCCAGTGGAAATTCGTTACAGGGGCAAAAAGCACAGTGTAAAGGCTGCGGTTAGTTCCCGCCTGGCGCATCCTCTGATCTTGGGCACAGATTGACCTGGGTTTGATAGGTTAGTGGGGCAGTGTGTGGGGGTGCGCTCACGACCGACAGGGACATGGGATATGTGCGCTGTGCTCAGCGGTGACGCGAGGTTGTCCGACACTGCAGACGGGGAGGGGGAGCCGGTTCCCATGTTTGACTCCATGGAAGATTTTCCACTCGAGCAGTCTCGTGACGATACTCTACGCTTTGCCTTTGACCAAGTGATACAAATTGATGGTCACATGGTGCGCCCTGACGCAGCGCTAACGTATCCCCATTTTTCATTGCGCAGGGACAGGTTATATAGAGTGAGTCGTGACACTCGAGCAGATGACGTGGTAACCCAATTGTTGGTCCCGAAAAGCCGTCGGGAAATGATTTTCCAGGCGGCTCATTATAACCCTATGGCTGGTCACATGGGATATGATAAAACACTAAACCGGATAATGGCTCGATTCTATTGGCCAGGCATTCGGGCAGACGTGCGCCGCTGGTGTGCGTCTTGTCCCGAATGCCAGTTAGTTAACCAACCGGCCATCCCGAGAGCGCCGTTGCGCCCATTACCGCTGATCGAGGTCCCATTCGAACGTATTGGGATGGACCTCATCGGGCCATTTCACCGGAGCGCACGTGGATATCGCTTTGTGTTAGTCCTTGTGGATTATGCAACGCGATATCCAGAGGCAGTGCCGCTGCGCACCATCTCTGCAAAGAGTGTGGCGCAGGCACTGTTTCAAGTTATCTCCCGGGTTGGGATCCCGAAAGAGATCCTGACCGATCAAGGCACCCAATTTATGTCACGAACACTGAGAGAGCTGTACGGATTACTGGGCATCAAGTCTATTCGGACCAGTATCTACCATCCTCAAACTGACGGCCTCGTTGAGCGCCTGAATAAGACTTTGAAGTCCATGATCCGTAAGTTTGTGCACGATGATAGTCGTAATTGGGATAAATGGCTACATCCTCTGTTGTTTGCAGTGCGCGAGGTACCCCAGGCCTCCACGGGATTTTCTCCCTTTGAGCTGCTGTTTGGCAGAAAACCACGCGGGGTTTTGGACCTGGTTAAGGAAAGCTGGGAGGAAGGTCCAAGCCCAAGTAAGAACGAAGTTCAGTACGTCCTGGACCTGAGAGCAAAACTCCACACACTGGGTCAGTTATCACGCGAGAATTTGCTCCGGGCCCAGGAACGTCAACAGCGGCTGTACAACAGAGGATCCAAGCTAAGACAATTTTCACCGGGAGATAAAGTGCTTGTATTGCTCCCATCTTCCAACTCCAAATTACTCGCCAAGTGGCAAGGTCCCTTTGTGGTCACACGACGAGTGGGTGATGTTGACTATGAGCTTGTGCGATCTGACAGGGGAGGGGCGACACAGATTTATCACCTCAACCTCCTTAAAGCTTGGAGAGAGGCTGAGTCTGTCTCCCTGGTGTCGGCAATTGCAGAGAGAGATGAGTTGGGGCCGGAGGTACCAAAATCGGCCGATCCTGCCTTGCTCGTTTGTGAAAACCATCTCTCACCGTCCCAGAGAGCAGACATTGCCAGGTTGCAGCAGCGTTTCGCTGATGTGTTCTCCCCCCTACCAGGCCGCACAAGCCTTATTCAACACCATGTTGAGACTCACCCGGGCGTGACAGTGCGTTCACGGCCCTATCGGCTGCCTGAACACAAGAGAAAGGTGATTCAGGCTGAATTGGAAGCCATGTTGAAGATGGGCGTAATAGAAGAGTCCCACAGTGCCTGGTGTAGCCCCATCGTTCTTGTAGTCAAGAAAGATGGGTCTATCCGGTTCTGTGTGGACTATCGCAAGGTGAATGATGTTTCACAGTTTGACGCCTATCCGATGCCCCGGGTCGACGAACTCCTGGATCGCCTAGGCACTGCTCGCTTTTTCACGACGCTGGATCTGACCAAGGGCTACTGGCAGATTCCCCTGTCTCCAGAGTCCAAGGAGAAAACGGCCTTCTCCACTCCGTACGGTTTGTACCAATTTGTCACACTTCCGTTCGGGTTGTTCGGGGCCCCAGCCACATTTCAGCGCCTCATGGACCGGGTGCTGCGGCCGCATTCTGCATATGCTGCCGCCTACCTGGATGACGTCATCATCCACAGCAACACCTCGGCGGAGCATGTGCAGCAGGTGGCCGCGGTGCTCGAGTCACTGAGGCAGGCGGGGCTCACGGCCAACCCGAAGAAGTGTGCAGTTGGACGGAGGGAGGTACGGTATCTGGGGTACCACTTGGGCGGCGGGCAGGTGCGTCCACAGGTAGATAAGACAGCAGCGATTGCAGCCTGCCCAAGGCCCAAGACGAAAAAAGAGGTGCGGCGGTTTTTGGGGCTGGCCGGCTATTACCGGCGATTTATCCCCAACTTTGCAGAGCTGACCAGCCCCTTAACCGACCTCACCCGAAAGGGTGCCCCAGATCCGGTCCAGTGGACGGAGCAGTGCCAGGTGTCGCTTGAGAGGGTAAAGCAGGCCCTCTGTGGGGAGCCCCTTCTCCACACACCTAACTTCTCTCTCCCTTTTGTCCTGCAGACTGATGCGTCGGGCAGAGGGCTGGGGGCCGTTCTGTCCCAGCAGGTGCGGGGCGTCGACCGCCCAGTGCTGTACATCAGCCGCAAGCTGTCCGAGAGGGAGGCCAGGTACAGCACGGTAGAGAGGGAGTGCCTGGCCATCCGGTGGGCGGTCGGTGCTCTGCGGTACTACCTGCTGGGGCGCCCATTCACCCTCTGCTCGGACCACGCTCCCCTCCAGTGGCTCCACCGCATGAAGGATGCCAACGCCCGGATCACACGGTGGTATCTGGCGTTGCAGCCATTTAAGTTCACTGTGGTCCATAGGCCGGGGGCACAGATGGCTGTGGCCGACTTCCTTTCCCGCTCCCTTGGGGAGGCGGGGGGGGGAGTGGGTTAGGCCGGACGGCTCCCCGGCCTAAGTCGGGCGGTGGAGGCATGTGGACGGGGGCGTGGTGCATCAGCTGCAGGAGAGAGGTGTGGGGAGGGCTCAGGATAGCAGCGCCAGGTGAGCGTGATTGGCACACCTGTACCCTAACTAAATCATAATCACTCTCGCCCCTTTTCCTGTTTTAAGTAGCGTGCTGGACGAAGAGAAGGGAGACGGAGAGACAAGCACGCGGCAGACGGCAGCGAGGACGCCTGCGAACGGCTGCAGCGTGACACTGTGCGATACTCAATAAAATAATCCATTCTAAATCAGCTTTGGTCTCCGACTGGTCTGTGCTGGAACCCACAGTGGCAGTAAGCGTGTCACACCCTCTTTCACATTATCTATAACCCGAGACCATATTCTTATCCTATCACTGTGACACACGAGTGCCCAATTCTCCACAATAGTACACACACATACTGTATGCATACACGCAGACATGTACAGAGAACTGATTTATTTCAAATCTTATTACATACAGTGTTTTTTATTCATTGCATTCTATTTATAGAGAAAAAAAATCTCTTTTACAGCCTGCAAATAAATGCCATGTGAAGTGTGCCTGGGTGGTGTGTGGGTTAATAAACACAATGGCTGCATTGAGAAGAGAGACTTAAATCCACGGAGTTGGTTCTGTGCTGTAGCAGGTTTGCACTGCAGTGGGCTGCTCCTGCTGCTTCTGATCAAAAAGAACACTTTCTCCTGCCTACTCAGCTTTTATTTCATTATCAACAATTGAAATAAACGCATCACACCTGAAAACAAACTTACTGAGGACTGTGCAACAGATTGGCTGATGACGAACACTTGGAGCTTGCCGTACTCGACTCAACATGACTCAGCGTTGCTACCATGTGTACTCAACTGCCCTCAACAGCTCCTGTACAAACAGGAACAAGCTGTAAACACAACACTGACATATTAGAACTTAATAAAGTCGTTATGGCTACCATCTTAGCAAATACTTGTTTACACGGTTATGGTCTCCCCCAACCTCTGAGAATAAATTAATAAAAATAATAATAAGTTTAATTTATAAAGCACTTTACATTTGAATCAAATCTCATAGTGCTACAATACACAAACAAATTATATTTACACAAAGCAGCAAAAACAAATAAATCATGACAGAAGATACCACGTTAAATATGATTAGATGTTGAAAAAAGTTTTAAGTCCTTTTTTAAAACTTTCAAGGGTCTGTGATATTCTGAGATGGTCGGGGAGGGTGTTCCAAAGGCGGGGTGCAGCGGCACAGAAGGCTCTGTCACCCATGGTGCTAAGCTTGGTCCTCGGGCAGAAGAGTTTGTTACAGTTTTTGGAGCGGAGGGATCGTGTGGGGGTTTGAGGGATGAGCAGTTCTTTGAGGTAGGTGGGAGCATTGCCATAAATGCACTGATGGGTGAGAAGAGAGATTTTGTACTTGATTTTAGCGGAGATTGGAAGCCAGTGCAGTAAATGAAGGATGGGGGTGATGTTTTCTGATTTTCTGACTTGCATCAGGATCCTAGCAGCGCTGTTCTGGACTAGTTGTAACTGCTGAAGGTGTTTACTGTGGGTCCCGATGAGGAGTGCGTTACAGTAATCAAGTCTGGAGGAGACAAAGGCGTGGACTAGTTTTTCACAGTCTGGTAAGGTGAGATTTGGCCGGAGTTTGGCAATATTTCTGAGGTGGTAGAAGGAGATCTTACAGAGGTGTTTGATATGAGTTTCAAAGGTGAGGTGGGGGTAAAATCTAACGCCAAGATTGGTTACTGATGAAGAGAGGGGGATGTCATGACCAGAGAGGGTGAGGCTGGTTATGGAAAATGCCTGGATCTGGTTAGGGGTGCCCACAATAATAGCCTCTGTTTTAGAACTGTTGAGATAAAGAAAGTTGAGATTCATCCACGCCTTTATCTCCTCCAGACAAGCTGAGAGTGACGGCAGGGCAGTTGATGGTGATGATGGGGAATTTGGGGAGGGGTGTGTGCCAGTTTTGATGTAGAGCTGTGTGTCGTCTGCATAACAGTGGAAGGAAATTCCATGGCGATTTATAACACGGCCGAGTGGGAGGATGTATAAATTAAAGAGGATAGGGCCCAGGACTGAGCCCTGAGGGACCCCACAGGTAACTGTGTGTGTCTGGGATTTTGCATTGCCAAAAGAGATGTATTCAGTTCTGTCAGTGAGGTAGGAGTGAAACCAGTTTAAAGCAGTGTCATTGAGTCCAATGGAGTGATCTAGCCGGTTGAGGAGTATGGTATGGTCCACAGTGTCAAATGCAGCAGACAGATCGAGGAGGACAAGGAGGGAAGGTGAGCCGGAGTCTGCTGCCATCAGGAGGTCATTTGTGACTCTAACCAAGGCTGTTTCTGTGCTGTGCGCAGATCGGAAACCAGACTGGAATTTTTCAAAGATGGACTCTTTAGCTGCTAAATGCTCCACTATGTTCACCAGCAGCTTTCTAACTGTGTCTGTGTGTGAGCTGGTGGTGTACAACGGCTTTTAGAGCTATTTTGTTGTTAACAAGATTGATGTGAGCAGTAAGAGGGAACAAAACAGTAAAACACAAATCAATGAGCTAAAAAAAGCTAAAAATACTCGGGGTAGAGCTGAGGGAAACTGCACAGTTAATTGATGAACTGTGGCTCTGTCACTGTGAGCGACCTCTTTCTCACTCCACATAGTGATTTGATCAATTTTCAGACTTGGATTGTTGTGTAAGACAAATTTCAGAGGAATCTGACAAAGTGTAATCTAATCAAGTCCAATGTTAACTGTGATGGATTACTCAAGCAAGTTTAAAGGCTGCGCTCAGGAGGGAGGTTTGTGTTGCGGCTGGATTAACCTGTTCTGGAGCCTCCTGGATGTCCTGTTAGAACATTTTTGGAGCTGTTGGTTGTGGTTGTAGCTGAGGATCTGCAATGCAGTCAGCTTGAAGTAGGGTGATGTTTGACTTGTTTGACCCTGAAAGAATTTATATTGCTTATGAAAATGTGGTTTATACCAGAATGCAGTGTTACCAGGTCAGGATGCAGTTAACACACAATAAATCTATTACTTTGCCTTATGCTTTAAAGGCACACGGACTGCTCAGTCCAGCAGTTAGGCAGATAAAGGACTGGTATCAATCCTCCCATCTAATTCAATTTTCACAAATCTCACAAAATGTCAATTTCTTTCTTAGATCAAACAAACTGTGGTGCATTTGCCTGGTTAGTAATCTGTCCATTTGAGCTGTGCCTGATGTGAGACTCTCTCCTCAGTTTCAATTAATTCAACGATTTAGTGGTTAATTTGAATAGTGGTTAAGAGGCTGCATTACTTGTGAGGATGAATGAAAGACAATGGACGTCCCTGGACAGCTGGGCCATAGACAGACAAGACACTCCGTCTCCAGCCCTGTATCAGATGATTGTATGCACACACTACAAACACTTGCACGCACGCATGCACGCACGCACGCACACACACACACACACACACCTCAATTCAGACCTTCAGCTTGGACACTGTTTGGATATTAAAAATGAGAAGAGCAACACAGGGAAAACTGAAGGTCATGCCATGTTAAAAATGGAGAGGAGAAGGGTGGTCTATTATATTACTGCATGAGACTATGTGAAGGCCTATCTTTATGCAGCACAGAGAACAGTGATTGTGACAGCAAAGTGACATTTGTGTTCATTCAGTTTGCAGAGCAGTGACCAGAGGGACATCTCAGTACAAACTGGCAGCTGCAGTGGTATGTAGCACTATGCTCACACCTCTGCATTGACGAAGTCGTCACTTTATGTGAGTCAGTGGGTCTCATTGACCCCCACAGTTATGATGATTTCTCCATCAGAGGTGTAGGCACATGAACAATGAAACCTTGCAGCCTGAAAGTCTCCCTCTGCTCTTCTGAGTATTGCAGTTCCCAAGCAGACGCCTTTTATTTGTCTTTCATTGTTTGTTACTGTTGTATTCTATGAAGTGCAGTGCCACTGACTGACCTGTAGGATGCAGATGTTCATGCAGTCTAGAAGGCAAAACAAACAAGACACACACTGCGTAAAATACTGAAACAAAAATCACAGAATTTAAATACTTTGGTTCATACAACAAATTTAGAACACAGAGAGCCCAGATAATCTATGTGTTGTGCTTCACACAGATACTTGTATTGAAAAGATGTTTGATTTTTGAAAGAACTACATAAAAAGGGAGTTTAGATTTGTAGTAAATGTGGTAATATAGAAAACTGAGGGTCAATACATCAAGAGTCACCTCGCTGATGAGAGGAAACTTTTGTCTCGTTGGTCTAACTAGACACCTCTGCAAGATCAAATGCCTCGTGCTGAGGTCCTCCAGACTCTATGTGAATGAATGCACATTTTTCCACTTTATTTCACTTAGACATTCCAGTCAGGTCTAACAGCTGTACAGACAGTATGTGGCTAGAAGCTGATGTGTTAGAATGGACGTGTGCTCCAGAACGTTAAGGGCCTAATGAGGATGTGACTAACGGGTCATGCATACATACATATATATCTGGAATGGATAGCATATCTATGATGTACTTCCAGGCAGGCCAATGAACAGCACACTAGCCTCCACTTAGCTGGGCTCACTGTAAACAGCACGAATAAAGAAAAGCACAAAGCCAAGCCTTTAAAAAACTGCTACGCCTAAATGTGCAAATGATTTGCTAGAGATGAATGCTGCACAGACTTTGGTTCACTTACAACACCACACCTGTGCCAGCCCTCAATGGGAACTAACCACAGTAGTTCTATTTTACGTTTTATATTCTGGCATTTCTCTGGCTCACTCTGCACAGTGACTTACAGTGAGTTCAGCAGCAGCAGACTGAGCATCAGCCACCATCATGTTCACTTGCTGTTAAAATTAAGCAGCAAACTCATTTTGGAGAGCAGAGCCTTGTTTACAAATGTGACAGTTTAACCTTCATGCTTTACACTGGCCTTGGCATCCTTCCAATCATACAGATATATGTACACAGAAACACACTCATGGAGCATGGACACACACAAACAAATGGTACCATGCAAACATGCATGAATACTTGTGTTGACAACATGAATATACCAACAACCAACACATGACCACAGATCTGATCCAAATTTAGTGGCCATGCATGTACGTTTGTGTGAGTCATTGTGGGCCTCTCATGGGATCCCTGGGACCCCTTGTGTAGATCATTCACCCAGAAATATGAGATATGAGATATCAGAGAATAAAGGGTTACAGCAACCCCAGGTGGTTATTTGCATTAGCAGCTAAGGCTACTTTCAGAGCCTTTGAGGTTGAGAGCAAGCTCCTGAAATCATGACGTCATGACAATAACTTCAATTGTCCCAGCAATTGAGTCCTGGCTAAGAAGTTACCTGTCGCTCCTGCTGCTGCTGCTGTGGAAGTCCACTTTAAATCTGAAGACATGTCCCGTCATCAAGGAGGGAGAAACACACACACACCTCTAATAAAGTACTGCTCAGGTCGATCAATGTATTATTAACTCTATGAAATGTCAGAAAACAGAGAAAGATGGCCGATGGAAGCAGCACTCTCTGTGATTTACAGTTTCAGTAAAGTAAACTACTGCCAACTGTAGCTGCTGTTAGCTAATTTTAGCTCAGTTTGTTAGCTGGTTTGCTACTGTGAGCAGCGGCGGTCCTGGCCACATTTGCGCCCTGGGCGAACCTGGGCGAAACCACTGGACGCGCCGTGCGCCCTGATCAGTCAGTCTCGTCGTCAACTCCCCGGGCGGCTGCCCTGTCCGCCCGTACCTAAAACCGCTACTGACTGTGAGTTCAGAGCACCGGGGTGTGGGGCATTTGGGTTGCCGGAATGCTGACAAGTAGTAGAGCCAGAGATGTGAACCAGAGCTGGGCAAGCAAGCAACATAACCCGGCTCAGCAGTGTCTATGGACATGATCCGAAGAGGATGCTGACGGTGGAAGTTAAGAAGAGGAAAGGAGTAAGTGAGCGAGCAAGAAGCCGCCGGACAAGAGTAAATCTGGGACTGACTTTTAGTGGTAATAAAAGTCTTGCTAATTTTTTATCCTAAGTGATGTAATCTGAACAAATACTCAAGTACAGCTGAACATATTTACCACAGATTACACCCTGACACTGGAGGCAACTAAAAGTAGCCAGTTTTAATACTAATGTCTACATAATGTTGCTTTAACAGGTTCATCACTGAACAGCATACACACAGATGGGTAACCTGGCTGACTATTTCATCCTTCTATGCGCATGCACACAAACACACAAATACACACACACGAATACAGGGGCAGTACTAAACCCTTTTCCTTCTGTGTGCTGATGGCTCTCAAAGTTCAAGGAAAGAGAGGGGCATGCTTTTTATCCAGACTGGATGAAGCAAAGATGGGACTGAGGATGAGAAAAGAAAGAAGGAATGAAGGAAGGAAGGAAAGAGCACTTGTCAATGAGCACCATCTGCCAGTGCACGGCAGGGACGGACCACAGATTTGTCTACAGATACTACAGAGACTGGCGCCTGTCAACTGTGTGTTTGTGTATGTGTTGCCAAAGACAGAGACACACACGTACACATGCACACAAACTTTTACTGTACACACATTCCACAGTCACAGTTCACATGCATGTGCAATGCCTTGTTTCTGCAGTGGTGTGAACAGCTTCAAGATAGGTTGCTGGTAGATGGTGCGTAAAAGTACAGAGTGTGTGTGTGGGTGTGTGTATGGGTGTGTGTGTGTGCGTATGGGTAACATCAGTATCATCTGTTACTTAAGGAGCCAGAATAAACCTGGAGATAAGAGAAGCCTGGAAGAGATCAAAGAAAAGGACAGAGACTCTTCCTCTGTCTCTCTCTATTTCCCACACACCTACACACACACCTACACACACACACACACACACACACACACACACACACACACACACACACACACACACACATCAGTAATCTCAGTGATACCAGCAGCAAAGCTCCAATGCTCAAGATTATAAAGCTGCAGGCATTTGGGCAACAGTTGGGAGTCAGCGTTATCAGCAGAGGCGGAGTGCAGGTATGTGCAGGTATACAGAGTTCACCTACACAGTTTCCAGTCTGGATTAGAGTTGCACGATACCCATGGTATACACGGTACCCCCAGTGCCAAATCATAACGGTCGCTACTATACTATAAATTTTACACGGTGGTACTACCGTGGATTACTATACTACCGGTGGCAGTCTCAGCTACATAGCGGCCGCCTCTACTCTCCTCCCGGCTTCTCGTTGCATGCTACTCACTCGTAAACAAAGCAACATGGAACCGCAACTGAACTACACAGCTGCTGAATGATTGGCTGTTTGCCTGTTACTGGTGACGTCCAGGGATATGATAGGCTGTTTCCGCACGCTGGGTCCGCCCGTCTGTTAGCTGATTGGCTGTTCGCGTGTTTCTGCCGGCAAGCATGAACTCTACGAAGATGGCTCCGCTTCAATAGAAACTCGCTTTAAAACAAACAACAAGCTAAAGTTCTGTCTCGCCCAGACACGAGACAACACACTCACCATGGCAGAAGCACCGGGCCCGAGCAGCGAGTCTGCCGTGGCGTCTTCGTCAGTGGCAACATTAATTTTGCTTAAAAAACAAATGTCGTTGTTTCAAACTAACTTGTACAAATACATGCATACATTGCAGTTTATAAAAATAATAATAAAAAAAGGCTGCAGTATCGTGATAATACCCAGAACTGCGATACTTTGTCTGGTATAGTATCGTGGTTACTCATTTTAGTATCGTGACAACTCTAGTCTGGATTTGAGTGTATACCCTCAATCCCCTCTGATGTTTTCTTCCTGGGATGGTGAATGCTAAGGAATAATGAATACTTCACTCAGAATGCATGATTATGGAGTTGTCTCCTTTACTTCCTGAAGTCAAGCACCAAAGATTAAGTGGCAACAGGCAAATGCTCCTGGATCTGCATAACTTGTCTTACATGTCACTGCTGGATGTGACACTTTTGAGTTTGTTTTGTGCTTCCTGTTTTACTTTGTAGTTTTCACCTCACTGTGTTGTCTATTTCTACTACCTGCCTTTGTTTTCCAGTTTTTGAATATTCCACCATGATTTGTTTCTCCTGTGTCTGTTGTCCTGCCTTGTTATTTCGTTTCTGTGTTATTTGGGTCATTGTTTATAATGTGTCTGTTGCTTACCTGCGTTCCTGTTTTGTTTCTCAGTTCTGGATTTTGTTTTGGGGATTTTCACTTGTATTTTTGCTACCTTTAGTTGTTTTTATGTTTCCAATCCCACCTTTTAGGATATTAAGGGTTGATATTGCCAAGGGAAGTTTAACTCTGTCAGGCCCAGACGAAAGCGGCAGACTCAGACACGGAATTGGCAGGTTTGGAGGAATCTTTATTTGTTCCCAAGTTGCTGCACACAGTCTACAAAAATTACAACAAAAAGGCTACTCTGACCAGCACTCTAACTATAACTAAAAACTCTGCTACACTCACTGGAAAAAAACAACACTAAACTAGAAAGAAAATCGCTTCACCAAAATGGGAAGGAAAACTAAGAAGATTATTAAACAAAAAACTCTCACTCAAAATGAGGAGGAAACAGAACTATTTATAGCTACAACCTAATCTTCCTAAACTGGCTAAAAAACAAAAACGATCCCGAAGGATGAAAAACTTAATCAAAAGAAAAGACAATCAAACAGAAAGCGATCCCGTAGGATGAAAACAGGCTACAAAAAACGATCTACTCTGAAACTTAGGGCTATGAAACTTACTAGACACGAACGTGAATCAGGCTTGGAAACAAGGAACGGCTTGGGTGCGACAAACAGGACGAACGAAGACACTTCGGCACGGGACAAGGGGAAACACATACTATATATACACATGAGGGAAATGGGGAATAGGTGGAAACAATCAGGGAGGGGAGGACAATCACACTGGTGACACGTGAGGAAGGGCAAGTGACCTAAAATGAGAGGAGAGTTAACTTTCAAAATAAAACAGGAAATGACAAGACATAACAAAAACCCAGCTTGACATCACCACGGTGTGACAAACTCAAGTTTGTTTAAAGGTTTTTTTGTTCTCAGTAACAGAACAGCCTAAAGGCCTATTTCAGGTTGGGTTCCATGAGATAATGATTGTCTATAAACGGGATTCCCAAGATGATAATGATAGCAAAAGTCACAAGTGACTGTGAATGCGTGGTCTACATAACTTTAAACAATAGATGCAACTGTACTGAGCATTCTCACATCAGTGGTCAGACAACTCATGTTAAAATTCTGCAACATAAAGCAAGAAAATCAAAGAAAATGATTTCTGAAAAACTAACCTGACAGGAATCTTTTAAAATTATTTGATCTAATCCATAGAATTAAATATGACACAGCAAAGTATTTATGACAAAAACCCTATAAATCTAATGTTACCATACAGAAAGAGTGGCCTAATGTATTAGAGAACAAAATATGTGACGCTAGACAAATTTCTTAACCATAGTTCACTCTGTGTTTCATTTTGATTACAGCTTCTGTGCTAGGCTAAGCTAAACACATCCTGTGGAGACGAAACACTGATTAATCTTCTCATCTGACTCTGGACAGAAAAGACAAACAACATATTTCCCAAAAATGTTCCGTTCCTTTTGCACCGTCATGCTACAACAGACGCACTGACACTCAGGCAGCAGCTGCTTTATCATGTAACCATCAGTGGAATCCACCACACAGTGGCACCCACCACCTCCACTATCAGGACGTGCTCTATGTACAGCGTCTGTACAGTACATACAGTATATGTTTATTTATGTTTTTTAATATTATTCAGTTTAAATTGTGTCAGATTTGGGTTTTTTTTTTTTTTTTTTGCCAACATTCTTTTTATTGTTTTCACATTATAACAAAGAAATACAAAGAAATACAAATACATGCCTCGAACAAACATGTCCCCACCCCCGGTCTTTACAAGTTTTCAAATTCTTGGTTGGGTATCAGGTTAGCTAGTTCCTTATATAAAATATACAGGAAAAAATTAAGTAGTATTAAAACATAGTTCTGTGATATTGAGTACTGCAAAGTGCGACTGTTTACATGTCCCCAGGCTCTTCCATTACATGAGACAGATCAGTCTTTCAAATATAGCTGATAAAGGGGTCCCAGATCTGATGGAAATTATGTTGTTGGTGTTTTATTGTATATGTAATTTTCTCTAAAGGGAGAGTTGCAGACAGTTCAGACAACCACCTCTTCACACTTGGGCTACTGACGTTTTTCCAAGAGAGGGCTATTACTCTCTTTGCCATTAGCACACTCAAGTCAACAAATATTTGTTGATGCTTTTTAGGTTCGAATTATCTGGATACAGACCAAATATAAACAAATGTGGAACCAGAGGTATTTGAATTTGTAAAATATTTTGAATACATTGTTTTATTTTTTGCCAGAATTTTTGTATTTTTGTACATTGTCAAATACAGTGGAAAAATGTACCCCTTTCCTTCTCACATTAAATACAGATATCCACTATATCACTATTACATTTGTGAAGTTTTTCTGGAGCAATATACGTTCGCATCAACCAGTTGTACTGTAGTATTTTCAGGCGTGTGTTAGTAGTTCTTGATTGTGCTCGAGTGCATGCCTCACTCCACTTTTCTATTGAGATGTCTTCCTGTAGATCTTCCCTCCATGCCCCCAGCCTCCCCGCTGATGTTTCTGTTTCCATCTACTAGACATTTATACATTTTGGATATTAGACCCCTCCCTAGACAATCCATACTCATTAATTTTTCTACTGTGGACTTTTCAGGGCTGCGTAATGTTTGATTTTGGTTTGTTCTAATGAAATTTCTCAGCTGTAGGTATTTTAAAAATTGGTTACGGGGTATATTAAATTGATCAGCTATTTCTCCAAATGACATCAGCACTTTTTGTGGGTTGTAAAGGTCTCCTATTTTTGCCAGTCCTTTAGTAGCCCAAGATTTAAAACCCCCCATCTCTTTTGCCTGGAGGAAAGGAATAATTACCCCATATAGGGCTGAAAGTGAAAAGGGTGGGTGTTTCTCTCAAATATTTTTTTACTTGATGCCACACTATGATCATGTTTTTCACAACAGGGTTTGTTGTTTTGTTTTAGGATTTTCATGTTTGCTGAGAACAGGTATACTGGGAGGGGAAGCTCCAGCTGTAGTTCTTCCATTCCTTTCCAGACAGGAATATCTCTTTTTGCAAAGTAAAACAAAATTGTTCTTAATTGAGCTGCCCAATAATACCAGAATGGGCAGGGACACTTGACCCCTCTGTCATAAGGTAAATACAGTAATGATAGCCGTGTCCGGGGGCGTCTATTATTCCACAAGAATCTCACAAACAGTCCTTTAAGCCGAGTGAACAGGTTGCCTGGAGGAGGAAGTGGAAGGTTTTGAAACAAATACAACAATTTGGGCATTATATTCATTTTAAGGACGTTTATTTTCCCTATTAATGACATAGATATAGGCAGGGATGTAGTGGTGGGTAAACGCACGTAAACGCCGTTTACCCACCTCCAGATTTTTGGAAATAGCGTTTACGCACCTCTAAATACAGTTTGCGCATGTTCAATCATAGTTTATCCACCTCTACATACAGTTTACGCACGCATGTCTCTTGTTTTATAAACTACAGATATTAATAACGCTTTCCCGTTGCGTTTAATACGATTTAATGAGTATGTTAAAAGTCAGCGTGTTTGTGTTTGTGTCTAACATCCTTTAACGGCAGCGCTGGGTCGAGCTAACAGCGCCGTAGCTGCTGTCTGTCAAAAGCCAAAGCAACCGGAGCTAACTAGCCGTAGGATGCTAACGCCAGCTAGCTCTCGGTTGTCACCGTCAGGTTTTGTTTTTATTTTGTTTTATGTTGTTGTTGTGTTTTTACCAGGCACACTGGCAGATGGGAAAGTGTTTGACTCCTCGAGGTCCAGGGGAAAGCCGTTCAAATTCAAGATCGGGTACCAGGAGGTCATCCGTGGCTGGGAAGAAGGAGTAGCCCAGGTGAGGAGCTTGTTTTGAAACTCCTGCACTTGGACTTTACATACACGGTTTGTTTCAAAGTAACGCCAGCATGCTGTGTCTCCTCCAACAGATGAGCGTGGGTCAGCGGGCCAAGCTGATCTGCTCGCCAGACTTTGCCTACGGCAGCAAAGGGCACCCGGGGATCATCCCACCAAACGCCACTCTCACCTTCGACGTGGAGCTGCTCAGTCTGGAAGCCTGAAAACTTTTGTGCACTCACTTTGTTTTAATTCCACTTCGAAATTTTCAGGGTGAGAAGTAATGCAAAAAAATGTCTATATAATGTGCACAAATCTAACACACATGCATGCCCGTGTGACCCCAGATACTGTGCATGAGGAGGCTTTAAAAGGTCCTGGGTGAAAGATCTAGGAAAGAAATGTAGCTTATGTTTTCATTATTGTAAATTCACCTACAGACAGACAGACAGACAGACAGACAGATAGACAGATAGATAGATAGATAGATAGATAGATAGATAGATAGATAGATAGATAGATAGATAGATAGATAGAAACTTATGACATTATTTTTCTCTTTATTAAGATTTAATAAACCTCAAACATGCATATTGTGTATCTCGAATTATGACTGATACAGAGTAAAGACCTCAGGGAACCCTTGTCACACACAAACATACATACATGCATTCACACACATACAAGTACACACATATGCACATTTACAAACACTCATACACACACAATCCTATGTGTCAGAAAAGTTGTTTCATAAAATACACATCGTAGCCTCCTTGCGTCATGCTTGCGTCGACTATGAATTGGCCCTTACAACGTCGTGGTCCCCCGATCCCAAAATGTATAGTTTACCCACCTCTTTTTTTACCACTACATCCCTGGATATAGGAGTCCACCTTTCCAATCATTTTGAGATTTCTTGTAGTAGCATGAACTCTACGAAGACGGCTCCGCTTCAATAGAAACTCGCTTTAAAACAAACAACAAGCTAAAGTTCTGTCTCACCCAGACACGAGACAACACACTCACCATGGCAGAAGCACCGGGCCCGAGCAGCGAGTCTGCCGTGGCGTCTTCGTCAGTGGCAACATTAATTTTGCTTAAAAAACAAATGTCGTTGTTATAAACTAACTTGTACAAATACATGCATACATTGCAGTTTATAAAAATAATAATAAAAAAAGGCTGCAGTATCGTGATAATACCCAGAACTGCGATACTTTGTCTGGTATAGTATCGTGGTTACTCATTTTAGTATCGTGACAACTCTAGTCTGGATTTGAGTGTATACCCTCAATCCCCTCTGATGTTTTCTCTTACTGGGATGGTGAATGCTAAGGAATAATGAATACTTCACTCAGAATGCATGATTATGGAGTTGTCTCCTTTACTTCCTGAAGTCAAGCACCAAAGATTAAGTGGCAACAGGCAAATGCTCCTGGATCTGCAGAACTTGTCTTACATGTCACTGCTGGATGTGACACTTTTAAGTTTGTTTTGTGCTTCCTGTTTTATTTTGTAGTTTTCACCTCACTGTGTTGTCTATTTCTACTACCTTCCTTTGTTTTCCAGTTTTTGAATATTCCACCATGATTTGTTTCTCCTGTGTCTGTTGTCCTGCCTTGTTATTTCGTTTCTGTGTTATTTGGGTCATTGTTTATAATGTGTCTGTTGCTTACCTGCGTTCCTGTTTTGTTTCTCAGTTCTGGATTTTGTTTTGGGGATTTTCACTTGTATTTTTGCTACCTTTAGTTGTTTTTATGTTTCCAATCCCACCTTTTAGGATATTAAGGGTTGATATTGCCAAGGGAAGTTTAACTCTGTCAGGCCCAGACGAAAGCGGCAGACTCAGACACGGAATTGGCAGGTTTGGAGGAATCTTTATTTGTTCCCAAGTTGCTGCACACAGTCTACAAAAATTACAACAAAAAGGCTACTCTGACCAGCACTCTAACTATAACTAAAAACTCTGCTACACTCACTGGAAAAAAACAACACTAAACTAGAAAGAAAATCGCTTCACCAAAATGGGAAGGAAAACTAAGAAGATTATCAAACAAAAAACTCTCACTCAAAATGAGGAGGAAACAGAACTATTTATAGCTACAACCTAATCTTCCTAAACTGGCTAAAAAACAAAAACGATCCCGAAGGATGAAAAACTTAATCAAAAGAAAAGACAATCAAACAGAAAGCGATCCCGTAGGATGAAAACAGGCTACAAAAAACAATCTACTCTGAAACTTAGGGCTATGAAACTTACTAGACACGAACGTGAATCAGGCTTGGAAACAAGGAACGGCTTGGGTGCGGCAAACAGGACGAACGAAGACACTTCGGCACGGGACAAGGGGAAACACATACTATATATACACATGAGGGAAATGGGGAATAGGTGGAAACAATCAGGGAGGGGAGGACAATCACACTGGTGACACGTGAGGAAGGGCAAGTGACCTAAAATGAGAGGAGAGTTAACTTTCAAAATAAAACAGGAAATGACAAGACATAACAAAAACCCAGCTTGACATCACCACGGTGTGACAAACTCAAGTTTGTTTAAAGGTTTTTTTGTTCTCAGTAACAGAACAGCCTAAAGGCCTATTTCAGGTTGGGTTCCATGAGATAATGATTGTCTATAAACGGGATTCCCAAGATGATAATGATAGCAAAAGTCACAAGTGACTGTGAATGCGTGGTCTACATAACTTTAAACAATAGATGCAACTGTACTGAGCATTCTCACATCAGTGGTCAGACAACTCATGTTAAAATTCTGCAACATAAAGCAAGAAAATCAAAGAAAATGATTTCTGAAAAACTAACCTGACAGGAATCTCTTAAGATTATTTGATCTAATCCATAGAATTAAATATGACACAGCAAAGTATTTATGACAAAAACCCTATAAATCTAATGTTACCATACAGAAAGAGTGGCCTAATGTGTTAGAGAACAAAATATGTGACGCTAGACAAATTTCATAACCATAGTTCACTCTGTGTTTCATTTTGATTACAGCTTCTGTGCTAGGCTAAGCTAAACACATCCTGTGGAGACGAAACACTGATTAATCTTCTCATCTGACTCTGGACAGAAAAGACAAACAACATATTTCCCAAAAATGTTCCGTTCGTTTTGCACCGTCATGCTACAACAGACGCACTGACACTCAGGCAGCAGCTGCTTTATCATGTAACCATCAGTGGAATCCACCACACAGTGGCACCCACCTCCACTATCAGGACGTGCTCTATGTACAGCGTCTGTACAGTACATACAGTATATGTTTATTTATGTTTTTTAATATTATTCAGTTTAAATTGTGTCAGATTTGGGTTTTTTGTTTTTTTTTGCCAACATTCTTTTTATTGTTTTCACATTATAACAAAGAAATACAAAGAAATACAAATACATGCCTCGAACAAACATGTCCCCACCCCCGGTCTTTACAAGTTTTCAAATTCTTGGTTGGGTATCAGGTTAGCTAGTTCCTTATATAAAATATACAGGAAAAAATTAAGTAGTATTAAAACATAGTTCTGTGATATTGAGTACTGCAAAGTGCGACTGTTTACATGTCCCCAGGCTCTTCCATTACATGAGACAGATCAGTCTTTCAAATATAGCTGATAAAGGGGTCCCAGATCTGATGGAAATTATGTTGTTGGTGTTTTATTGTATATGTAATTTTCTCTAAAGGGAGAGTTGCAGACAGTTCAGACAACCACCTCTTCACACTTGGGCTACTGACGTTTTTCCAAGAGAGGGCTATTACTCTCTTTGCCATTAGCACACTCAAGTCAACAAATATTTGTTGATGCTTTTTAGGTTCGAATTATCTGGATACAGACCAAATATAAACAAATGTGGAACCAGAGGTATTTGAATTTGTAAAATATTTTGAATACATTGTTTTATTTTTTGCCAGAATTTTTGTATTTTTGTACATTGTCAAATACAGTGGAAAAATGTACCCCTTTCCTTCTCACATTAAATACAGATATCCACTATATCACTATTACATTTGTGAAGTTTTTCTGAAGCAATATACGTTCGCATCAACCAGTTGTACTGTAGTATTTTCAGGCGTGTGTTAGTAGTTCTTGATTGTGCTCGAGTGCATGCCTCACTCCACTTTTCTATTGAGATGTCTTCCTGTAGATCTTCCCTCCATGCCCCCAGCCTCCCCGCTGATGTTTCTGTTTCCATCTACTAGACATTTATACATTTTGGATATTAGACCCCTCCCTAGACAATCCATACTCATTAATTTTTCTACTGTGGACTTTTCAGGGCTGCGTAATGTTTGATTTTGGTTTGTTCTAATGAAATTTCTCAGCTGTAGGTATTTAAAAAATTGGTTACGGGGTATATTAAATTTATCAGCTATTTCTTCAAATGACATCAGCACTTTTTGTGGGTTGTAAAGGTCTCCTATTTTTGCCAGTCCTTTAGTAGCCCAAGATTTAAAACCCCCCATCTCTTTTGCCTGGAGGAAAGGAATAATTACCCCATATAGGGCTGAAAGTGAAAAGGGTGGGTGTTTCTCTCAAATATTTTTTTAATTGATGCCACACTATGATCATGTTTTTCACAATAGGGTTTGTTGTTTTGTTTTAGGATTTTCATGTTTGCTGAGAACAGGTATACTGGGAGGGGAAGCTCCAGCTGTAGTTTTTCCATTCCTTTCCAGACAGGAATATCTCTTTTTGCAAAGTAAAACAAAATTGTTCTTAATTGAGCTGCCCAATAATACCAGAATGGGCAGGAACACTTGACCCCTCTGTCATAAGGTAAATACAGTAATGATAGCCGTGTCCGGGGGCGTCTATTATTCCACAAGAATCTCACAAACAGTCCTTTAAGCCGAGTGAACAGGTTGCCTGGAGGAGGAAGTGGAAGGTTTTGAAACAAATACAACAATTTGGGCATTATATTCATTTTAAGGACGTTTATTTTCCCTATTAATGACATAGATATAGGAGTCCACCTTTTCAATCATTTTGAGATTTCTTGTAGTAGAGGATCGTAATTGCTGGCTACAATCTGTCTAAGTTGTGGGACTATTCGAATACCCAGATATGTAAAGCAGTCCACAATTTTAAATTGAGTGGCTGTTTTAGGAGGGTATTTACTTTCTAACTGATTTAAAAGCATTATTGATGATTTGGATTTATTTAATTTATATCCTGAGATTTTCCCAAATATATCAAGGAGTTCTAGTAATTCAGGAATGGATTTTTTCCAGCTTTTTAGGGAATATGATTACGTCATCTGCAAATAGAGCCAGGCGGTGCTCCTGTCGTCCAATTGATATACCTGTTATATTTTGGTGTGTTCTTACTGCTATTGCCAAAGGTTCGATAGCCATAATAAAGAGAAGGGGGGATAGAGGATCTCCTTGCCTACATCCTCTTTGTATCTTAATAGTTTTGGATATATTACGATTAGTCATTATTTCAGCATATGGTTCTGTATATAATAGTTTTATCCATTTATTAAAATTTGCTCCAAAGCCAAAACGTCTGAGGATTTTATATAAATAAAGCCACTCCACTCTGTCAAAGGCTTTTTCAGCATCCAATGACAGTAATGCTGTATCTGCTGCTCCCCTCTCCTCAAATAGTATATTTAAGATTCTCCTAACATTATGAAAGCCTTGTCTACCTTGTAAAAAATCATTCTGATCCCTGTCAATAATACTTGGAATTTGGAACTTGGAATACTTGGAAGTTTTCACATTTGTTACTTGGTTTGCCTGGTTTTGGCAATAAAGTGATCAATGCTCCCCTTAATGATGTTGGAAAGATTCCGTTATGAAAGGATTCCTTGAGCATTTCTAATAATGCTGGCATCAACCTATGTTTAAACACTTTATAAATCTCAATAGGTATTCCATCTGGCCCAGGGGTTTTCCCTCCCTTGATACTGTCAATGGCCATAGATAATTCCATTAACGTTATCTCTTTCTCTAGTTCTCCTTTGATTACTTCTGATATTTTGGGAATTTGGATTTTGTCCAGAAAATTATTAATTTCGCACATATCTGGACCTATTTCCGAGCTATAAAGCTTTTCATTAAAGAAAAAAAATATATATATTTATTTCAATTGGGCCAACTATGTTCTCATTATTACTATTTTGTAGTGATGTGATTGTTGTGATTCTGTTTTTGTCTCTGTTTTGGTGTGTTCCCTCCCTAATCCGTCTCTCTGTCTCCTAGGAGCCGTGCAGGAGGGCAGAGCTGCAGCCTCGGTAACGAGGCACACCTGGTCCCAATCAACTCCACAGCAGAGCTATTTAAGCTCAGCCCAACTTCTCCTCAGTGCCAGATCAATTTCACCTGTCCAGCGATTCATGCCCTTGCTGAGTTTCCCGAGCCTGCAGCTTCCTGCCCTCTGTGATATTCTCTGCGAGTTTCCCTGAGTTTTTTCCTCTGCCACGGTAGTCGTGAGTGTTTGATTTTGATTTCGTTGCTACTTTTAGTTTCCCGTTGTGGGTTTTTTGTTTTTTTTATAGTGTTTGTTTCGTCAATCGTTTTTTCCCTGTTGAAAGGTGATTTTCTGTTTTGGACATTGTTTGAATAAACTGTTTTTTGACTCGGCTCTGCATTTGGGTTCTGGCTTCGTCATTTTCCGGACAAAACAGTCTTTCATTCTGAAGTTGTTTAATGCGCCATGCCAGCACTTTGCCAGATTTTTCCCCTTGATCATAAAATGTCTGTTTAAGACGCAGTAAACTTGATAGCGCTCTTGTTGTAGAAATTTCGTTGTTTCTAATGATTTGGTTTTATTGTAGGTTTCTTTAGCTTTAAAACTAGTAATATTAATAATTTGTCCCCTGATAAAGGCCTTAAACGCTTCCCATCTGGTACTTTAAGAGGTTTCGGTTGTATTTGTTTCAAAATAATACTTAATCTGTTCATCAAGCGAGGTAACAAAGTCAGTGTCAGATAGCCACTTTGTTTTAAATCTCCATTTGGGAGCATCACTTGTCAGATTAGGGTCATGATAGACTAAAGAGTTTGGAACGTGATCAGACAGGAGTATGGCATCGTAGGACATGTCCTTTTATTTTATATTTTAGTTGTGCTGAAACCAAGAAAAAGTCTATGCGGGAATATGACTGGTGTGTACCAGAGTAACATGAATATTTTTTCCCATTGGGATGATCTCTCCAAATATCAATTAAACTCATTTCTCTCATTAAAAAAAATGGATTACACCCCTACTTCTTAAATGTGGCCGACGCCTGAGCTTTTGTCTTTTAGGAGATCTAAGGTGCAGTTAAAATCACCTGCCATTATACAAGCACCCGGTAGAGAGGCAATAGTAAGGAATAGATTTTGAAAAAATTTGGGTTAGTCTGTATTTGGAGCATAGACATCTTATCTGTGATGACATTTTGAAATGGGATGGAATCATGGATCAAAATCATAACACCCCTTGCTTGAGAGGTAAAGGGGATGGATTACCTTTCCACCTCCTACTCACTTTAAGCTCATCTTCGTATGTTAGGTGGGTTTCTTGAATGAATACTATTTTAGACTGTAAAATTTTAACCCTGTTCATTACTTGCTTAACCTTTTATTTTTTTGTAGCCCTCTGCAGTTCCAGGATCTAATTCTAACGTTTAGAACCGACATATAGGTCAAATATTTTGAATTTTCCCAACTGTTTTAGTATTTTCAGACCGAACAGGAAAAAAAGAACAAATGTATTCCCCTCGGCTAACATCAATCCACCTGTGTGTGGCCCCATCAGGTGACCCCCTTCCCCTTAATTTTTGGACTTCCCGAAAGCAAAGAGCTGATCCATACTGTGTGGTATCAGTATAGCTATGCTGATGACTAAAAAGGAAAAAACAACCGAATGAGCACAACTGCTTCGCCATTGTGATATAGGAAGTTGTTTTAGGGCAATCCAGCAAACAAAATGCATCCATATCAGCTTATTTAAACAATGCATATAAATCAGAAAGTTGTTCTTCATCAACAGATCATAACTCAGTGTATCTAACACTGTCACTATCACTCTGTCCTCCGCTTCTGACTCTGCATTGGATCAAATTGTTATAATAATGTCCCATCAACGGTTTTGGATTACCTTTCTTCCCGTGTCATGTTATTCACTACCTCAGTCTGAATGATTGTCTGACTGGATCTTTTTAATGAAGCGCTCAGCTTCGTCGGCGCCGTTGAAGATGTGTAAGCGTTCGTTGTAGGTGACAATAAGCGGGGCAGGAGGGATCATACCGTACCGTAGCCCCAGCGAGCGGCGTTGTCTCCTCGCCTCTTCAGACTCTTAGTTTCTTATGCATCTCTGCGGTCACGTCTTGGTAGAATCTCACCGGATGGTTGTTGTAGAGGACTTGCTTTTTCGCCCTGGCTGCTTTAATCACCGCGTCTTTGTCTTTATAATTCAGGAACTTCATTATGAGGGTCCTAGGCACGGAGTCGGTCTTATGTTGTCTTCTTGGTCCAAGCCTGTGCGCTCTTTCCACCGTAATTTTTCCCTGGAGCTGCTGTAGCTCCAGCACCTCCGGTATCCAGCTCTCCAGGAATCCACAGGTGTCCTCTCCCTCTGCGCCTTCAGGTAGATTAACAAGCCGTACATTGGAGCGACGTGAACGAGCTTCCAGGTCCAATACTTTCTCTTCCAGATCTTTGTTTTTCCCCTCTAGGTTTTTCACCTTCTTTCAGAGCGTAGTCACGTCGTCTTCTGTTGTTAAGATTCTCGTCTCCGCTTGCGTAACTCTTTCTAAGCAGTCTGTAATGTCTCTCCATACATTTTCAATCGCGGAGAGGATGCCATCAAATTTGGATGCGATCTCAGGCTTCATAGTGTTAATAGCTGTCAGTATTGTTCCCAAAGAGGTGCTGTTCTCATCCCTGGCGGTTGCGGTGCTTTCCTCCGGCTGTTTAAAGGGGCTAACGCTGGCCTTGGCAGTAGGAGTTGCAAAATTGGTTACTTTGGTTTGTTGCGTCTTGTTCCGATTAGATTTTCTTGGTTCCATCGGTATTTTCTAAACCCTGGTGTGGTAATTGGGCTACGTGGCACACAGAGTTGGCCTATTTTAGCGAGGTATTAAGCTGTTTAGTAGCGGGGCAGTTACACGCGTCCTCTCAGCAAGCCACCATAACAGGAAGTCGTCAGATTTGATTTAATGTATATTATTTTAAATTCTTATATTTACGCATGATTTTCTTTTTTCATTGCCAATACTGTAACACTTCATAATACATCACAACACACAAATCATGCTGGAATATGATGCTATTATGTAACAACACCCAAACTTGACACAAACACATCTGTGTTGGGATTATTATTACATAGACTTGCCTTTAGAGCCTGAAACACAAACACAGAGGAGGTGAAAGGATTCAGGGAGAAAGGTCAGTGATCACATTCACAAAAACTCACAGCCCAGCGTCCTCTCACGTGTATGTGTGTGTGTGTGTGTGTGTGACAGGCCATGACACAACAGTACTGTCACAATCCACTCCGGTCCCCTGCCTGTTTTTCCCTCTAACTTCACCCAGTAACTTTCCACTCACCTGTCAGCCCCGCCTCCTCATCAGTCACCATGGTTTCTCCCGCCTTCCACACCTGCTCCTCATCAGCAATCAACCCTGTATTTAAGCACCAACCTCCAGACACTCTTTGCCAGATTGTTCTCCATGCTCACGCAAGACTTTCCAGCACTCTTCTCCGGACTGATCTCCTGCTGCCGACTCTGCCTGCCTTGGACTAACCTGTTTGCTGTACTCCTGGTAACCGACCCTGCCTTCCGTCTTCGACCACGAGCTTCTGATCCCTCTGGAATCTGCCAGCTGGTATCGGCCCAGCTACTGGTGGCTTGCTCCCGAGAGACTGTTTCCTGCGTGTGCTGCATTTGGGTCCTACTCAAGCCCGTTTCAGTACAATCTGGCCACAGCATGGATCCAGCACACACCGCTTCGCCAGAGCTACGCCTGGAGAGGGTGGAGAACATTCTCCAGCGACACGAGGCATTGCTTGCTTCCACTGCAGCTAAGGTATGCCAGGCTACTGTCACTCAACAACAGGCTGTCGCTAACCAGAAGCAGACATTAGCGGCATTAGCTTCACAGATCCAGCAGCTCACTGCCGTACTCCAACCTACGCCACCTGGTCCAGTTTCTGAACCCCGAGTTGGGGCTCCGGAACGTTATGCGGGGAACCCAGATATCTGTAATCCGTTTATTACGAACTGCTCAATCCTGTTCGCCCTGCAGCCACACACATTCGCCTCTGAGGTGGCCAAAGTGGCGTTCACCATTAATCACCTCACGGGGAGGGCCCGCCTGTGGGGAACCGCCGAATGGGAACGTCAAACTCCTGCTTGTAGCTCCTTCAGAGACTTCGCTGCTGAGCTCCGGAAGGTTTTTGGCCCACCTTCCCAGGGTCCAGATGCTATGGGCGGTCTCCTGAACCTCCACCAGGGGGACCGCTCCGTGGCTGACTACTCTATTGACTTTCGCATCAGGGCTTGCCAGAGTAAATGGAACACCAAGGCCCAGTGCGACGCCTACCTTCAGGGGCTTGAGGAGTATGTTAAGGACGAGCTGGTGTCATATGATCTCCCTGCCACATTGGATGAGGTCATCGAACTCACACGGCGGGTGGACCGACGCATCCAGGCCAGGCTGGAGGAGAGACGGCAGAACCACTCTGTCACCAGAGGAACGCCAGTGTCATCAAAGACACAACCTATGTCTGTACTGTGGACAAGACGGAAGCTTCGTCTCCAGGTGTCCAGTAAAAGCCAGGTCTCACCAGGAGCGAGGGATGTACTGGTGAGTCCGACCTCTGAACTGTCCCTCAAGAAACGCCCCCTCTGCCACGGTCGCCTGCTGCTACCAGGGTGCTCCCTCTCCCTTGCCGTCTTCATTGACTCTGGCGCCGACGTCTCCATTATAAATGAAGAGCTGGCCCAGCAGTTGGAGATAGAAAGGATTCCGCTGCCTCAGCCTGTCCCCGCCAACGCCCTGGACGGTCACCTGCTGGGGACCGTCACTCATCAGACTGTTCCAGTGCAGATGCTTCTCTCCGGCAACCACCACGAAACTATCACGTTTCACATCTTGGACTCTCCGCGTATCCCACTCATTTTGGGATATCCCTGGCTCCGGCGCCACAACCCCCACATAGACTGGGCGACAGGAGCCATTCTGGGCTGGAGCTCGGCCTGTCACCAAGTCTGTCTCAAGCAGGCCTCCGCTCCTCAGTCCAGGCCCTGCACCACTTTGGCTCCTGATCTGATGGGGGTCCCGCCAGAGTACCGCGATTTCAGGGAGGTTTTCAGCAAGGCGAAGGCGACCTCTTTGCCTCCTCACCGTCCATATGACTGTGCCATAGATCTTCTACCCGGCACCAGTCCTCCCCGAGGTCGTCTATACTCCCTGTCCGCACCAGAGAGGAAGGCCATGGAGGACTACATTAACGACTCCCTGGCGGCTGGCATCATCCGTCCGTCATCCTCCCCTGCTGGAGCGGGGTTCTTTTTTGTCGAGAAGAAGGACAAATCATTGAGGTCCTGCATCGACTACCGAGGTCTCAACGACATTACAGTGAAGAATCGGTATCCCCTCCCCCTCATCTCGTCTGCCTTTGAACTCCTGGAGGGGGCTACCATCTTCACCAAACTGGACCTCCGCAAGCCTACCACCTGGTGCGAATTCGGGAGGGCGACGAGTGGAAAACAGCATTCAACACACCTACCGGACACTATGAATACCTGGTGATGCCTTTTGGCCTCACCAACGCCCCCGCCGTCTTCCAGGCTCTGGTCAACGACGTGCTCCGGGACATGCTTAACAAGCATGTCTTCGTCTACTTGGACGATATTCTAATTTTCTCCAAGACCAAGGAGGACCACATCCACCATGTTCAGGGGGTTCTTCAACGGCTCCTGGAAAACTCGCTGTTTGTCAAGGCAGAGAAATGCGAGTTCCATGCTCCATCAGTCTTCTTTCTTGGATACATTGTCGGCCAGGGGAGCATCCAGATGGATCCAGCCAAGGTCTCTGCCGTCGCCGCCTGGCCTGTTCCTGACACCCGAAAGCAGCTACAAAGATTCCTGGGGTTCGCCAATTTTTACCGTCGTTTCATTCGGGGATACAGCACGGTGGCAGCCCCTCTCACAGCTCTCACCTCCTCCAAAGTCCCCTTCAGCTGGTCCTCCGCCGCCACAGATGCCTTCCAGACCCTCAAGAATCGCTTCACCTCTGCGCCTATCCTGCGTATGCCCGACCCCAAGAGACAGTTTGTGGTGGAAGTTGACGCCTCTGATGTCGGGGTGGGGGCTGTCCTGTCTCAGCGGGCTACTGATGACCAGAAGCTCCACCCCTGCGCCTTTTTCTCTCGACGCCTGACTCCCGCAGAAATGAACTATGACATTGGAAATCGGGAGCTTCTGGCGGTCAAATTGGCACTGGACGAGTGGCGTCACTGGCTGGAGGGGGCCGAACAACCATTTCTCGAATGGACGGACCACAAGAACCTAGAATACATCAGGTCAGCCAGAAGACTGAACTCCAGGCAGGCCCGCTGGTCCCTCTTCCTCACCAGATTCAATTTCACTCTCTCCTATCGCCCGGGAACCCGCAATGTTAAGCCAGACGCCCTCTCCCGCCAGTTCCTGAAGAAAGAGGAAGAGGTTTCCACGGCAGCGGACACCATCCTTCCCTCTGCTCGCCTGGCCGCCGCCATTACATGGGGGATTGAGGAGAGAGTTAGGACGGCGCTGGAGCAGCAACCAGGTCCCAGCGCCTGTCCCCCCAACCGGCTCTTCGTCCCGGCCCACCTACGTTCTGAGGTGCTCCAGTGGGCCCACAACACGCACCTCACCTGCCACCCAGGGATTCAAAGGACGAAGGAGGTTCTTCAGCGCCGATTCTGGTGGGACTCCCTGGACCTGGACACCCAGGGGTTTGTCAAGGCCTGCCCTGTCTGCAACCGGAACAAATCCTCCCACCAGGCTCCAGCTGGTCACCTGCTCCCGCTTCCAGTTCCCCATCGTCCCTGGTCCCACATTTCTCTGGACTTTGTGACCGGTCTACCCCCATCTCAAGGACACACCACTATCCTTACCGTGGTAGACCGGTTTAGCAAGATGGCCCACTTCATTCCCCTGCCCAAGCTCCCTTCAGCCAAAGAGACTGCTGAACTGGTCCTCCAGCACATATTCCGGCTCCATGGTCTTCCAGTGGATGTGGTCTCTGACCGAGGACCGCAGTTCTCCTCTGTCTTTTGGAGAGAGTTCTGCTCTCTCATTGGGGCCACGGCCAGCCTGTCATCCGGGTTTCATCCTCAATCAAACGGCCAGACGGAGCGGAAGAACCAGGAGATGGAGGTGGCTCTCCGGTGTATGGTCTCCAGTCACCCCACGTCCTGGTCGCAGCAGTTGCTCTGGGTAGAATATGCACATAACACACTCCTCAGCTCCTCCACTGGTCTCTCCCCGTTCCAGTGTGCTTATGGATACCAGCCACCCCTATTTCCAGCCCTGGAGAGGGAGGTTTCATGCCCCTCTGTACAGGCTTTCATCCGCCGGTGTCGCCGCACCTGGTCCCAGGCCAGATCCACTCTCCTGCGGTCGGTGGGCCGTTACACAGCCTCGGCCAATCGTCGCCGCACCTCAGCTCCCGCTTACCAGGTGGGACAGAAGGTGTGGTTGTCAACCCGGGACCTACCACTCCGGGTCGACTCGAAGAAACTGGCACCCAAGTTCATCGGCCCCTACGTAATTCAAAAGGTCATCAACCCTGCTGCAGTCCGCCTCAAGCTTCCCAGGTCCATGCGAGTACACCCCACATTCCATGTCTCTAAGATCAAGCCGGTTCTGGAGAGTCCCTTGATTCCTGCTACCCCGACTCCTCCACCACCTCGCCTTATCAATGGAGACCCAGCCTACACGGTGCGACGGCTTATCCGCTCTCGTCGCCGTGGGAGGGGCATCCAGTACCTGGTTGACTGGGAGGGATATGGTCCAGAGGAGAGGTCGTGGGTCCCCGCCAGTTACATCCTTGACCCTCAGCTCATTACTTATTTCCACCGGCAGCACCCGGACCAGCCCTCCAGGACTCGCCCATCCACTGATAACCCCCGCCCGAGCACCTCTGGTGCTCCACCCATTCCCGGCCCTAGCGAGGTGGACCCACCATCGTCCTCTATGGACTATTCTTCTGAGGACGAGGGGTCCCTCCTCCAGACCCCCTCCACCCACCCGGTTGAGGACCTTGCAGAGTCTGAGGAATATTGAGGAGGTTCCTCCTGGGGCCGCCTCTTCCTGCACTTGTGCCATCATTTTGGGACGTCAGGTGACGTCCCTTGAGGGGGGGGTTCTGTCACAATCCACTCCGGTCCCCTGCCTGTTTTTCCCTCTAACTTCACCCAGTAACTTTCCACTCACCTGTCAGCCCCGCCTCCTCATTAGTCACCATGGTTTCTCCCGCCTTCCACACCTGCTCCTCATCAGCAATCAACCCTGTATTTAAGCACCAACCTCCAGACACTCTTTGCCAGATTGTTCTCCATGCTCACGCAAGACTTTCCAGCACTCTTCTCCGGACTGATCTCCTGCTGCCGACTCTGCCTGCCTTGGACTAACCTGTTTGCTGTACTCCTGGTAACCGACCCTGCCTTCCGTCTTTGACCACGAGCTTCTGATCCCTCTGGAATCTGCCAGCTGGTATCGGCCCAGCTACTGGTGGCTTGCTCCCGAGAGACTGTTTCCTGCGTGTGCTGCATTTGGGTCCTACTCAAGCCCGTTTCAAGTACTGTCAGGATGGAACAAACGGAGCATGGGAAGTGTACACACACTTACACAAAGAGCTAATGATAATGATCTACCATCTCTACCATACACTGTTGCGCTGCATGCTACATTGCAGCCCTAAAAGTGGCAGCTGTGCCTTTACTTTCCTCTAAAGGTCAATCTGTTTCCTTCAGTTTGACTCATCACAGACTGAAAACAAAAATCTTGATCATCTTTTGAGTGGCCTAAAAACTCTCTGTCCTGAGTCTGTATGAGCAAACTGCTACGCACAAACCTACAGCTATTATCACAGAAGCTATTATCATTATGACTTCAAAATGTTTTTACATTAGGGATGGGACATGATTTTCGAATAGTCGAATATTCGTGACGAGTTCGAATATTGAATAGTAATTTCGAATGCCGTTTTGGCTTACGTTGCATTCCACTAAAAAAAATGAGCACGGAAAGGCTCCTAACATACTGTTTCATTAATTCGGCCAGAGGGTGCCGCTATCGTACAGTAAACGTAGTCAAAATAACAGAAGAAGAATAGCGACCCGAAACATTCCCGAAAGGATGGCCCGTTAACCGCAGCAATTGCCGTCATATTTGGCGAGGATTACAGCACACAAAGCGCAACATGCGTGACTGAATTGACTCAGTACTGCCAGGATACATGCCCACCACTCCACACTGACCCGATGACATGGTGGAAAGACAATAAACAGAAATACCCTCGCCTGGCAAAGTTGGCGCCTACCTGTGTGTGCCAGCAACGTCCGTGCCATCGGAACGTGTGTTCTCCGCAGCCGGTCTGATTGTCAATAGGCTGCGTACCCGTCTCCATCCCGACCACGTCGACATGTTAATTTTTACAAAAATATGTCTTAGGTTTATTCCACTCTGTTCGAGTGCTTTCAATATCGTTCCCTAAACGGGCAGTTTCACCCGCGGTTCCTTCTAACAGACGTAAATAGTATGGTAAATATAAATAATAAAATTGGAAGCCTATATTATTGTTTGAGACTGTTGGCTATGTGATGTGAATGGAAGTTTATTGTGTATTTGTTTATCATTGTTTATTGACTCATTAAACCGTTACCGCTTTCACCCTGTCTGTCATGTGTGCGCGCGTTTGGGTGTGTGGGTACTAATACTAATGTGGGTACTAATACGCTGAGAGAATTCTGTAGTATAGTTTTTAGAAATGTGATAAATACATGCCTGCCTCAGCTATACAGATGTGTAAACATTCTAAGACAGTGTTTTTACATCAGCATTGTGTGTGTGTGTGTGTGTGTGTGTGTGTGTGTGTGTATATGTGTGTGTATATATATATATATATATATATATATATATATATATAAACACTTTATATAGATTAACACTGAAGACAGAACTATTAAGTATCATATTGAATTATGTAATACATAAAAACATAAAGAAAGCTAAATATGAAGCTGACTGAAAGAGTGTGTAATGCTGTCATCAAAGCAAAAGGTGATGATGTGAAACATATAAGGGCACCCAGGTAGCTTACTTTATCACAGTACCAGGGGTCTCTAATAAGCCAATAATGATATAAAATACATACACACATATTTTGCAGTATGTCGTCCATAATGGCAAACAGGAGAGGTGTCTCACTATAATATGAGGCTGTTTATCCATTTAGTGGGGTCACTATGCCTCACTTACTTTTTATTGAAGAAAAAATTGATTCATGGAGTAAAACCCCTGAACTCACATAGCGATACACATTAAGGTCGCCATAGTTACCAGGTGAACCTGCATAAGCAGATCAGCAGATAGACTTTGCAGTATATCTGTCTTGTAATCTCTATGAATAGATCAATAAATATAAATGCAGAACCTGGTTTCTGTCTAAGTAGTATTGACCAATTACATTTGAGTGTGTTTTGGTTGCTCCAGTCATGTGGAGAGCAAACGAGGTGGATCATATTGGAACTCATCACTATCAACCTGTCACCTGACGGCCATTTATATTTGATATCTTTTTATGTTAAAAAGTGTTTACATAAAGCCTTGAATCATGCTAACACGGGCTAACACAGGCTAACACAAGCTAATGGGTCATCAGCTGTTGGGTTCTGAGATTGTCCTGTCTTGTAGTTGGCCCACTGTCACACTACTAAAGAGACAGTTTGTCTGGAGGCGGAAAAAGGTCCACCTTTTCAGGTGGTCTAGCAGAATACTCAAAAACTCTTTAAACTGCAACAAACAGGTTAGATATAAAAGCAAGAACACAACCAATCAACAACTAATCAATCAGTGAATCAACATTCATGTGTTATACATAATTTGATGTCTCCCCAGAATTCAGCACGACATTTATTTGGCATGTAATTTCATTCTTTGCATTTGACCGAACAATACGTGTTTGTAAAGTTAAGTGTTCAAAATCAAACATTTAAATACAGATGGCTTGTCAAAAGTATGAACACAAAGTATCAAAAATACAAAGTATAATAAAGTAAAGTAAAGTTTAATACTCTTTCGATACCACATATTTAAAACAATAGCATTTCCATGAATCATACATACAATAGTATGTGTTATTAATAGAGATTAAGGGTACGGAGTTCAATGCCATCCATGCCATCAACCATTGAGTGAACAATCTCCACCTCACTCTCTGCTGACAATCAGAGAGGAGTTCAAATATTGACATAAGAAAGCTACTAAAAATATGATAATGTATTTAAATAAAACATAAACCCACAGTCCCACACAACTGCTCTTCGGTATGAGTTCATCTCAATGTGCAGGAGCTTTATTTCAAAACAGAAACAATGTTTAAATAAATGAATTCATATTTCTGTTTTGTGTGTGGAGGACTTAAACTGGAGAAGTTTAAAATTCATGACAGCCTCACTCCAGATAAAATATAACACAGTCTGATTAGTGTTCTCTCACCTTGTTCTTAAAAAAGTCTTTGATTGATAGACAGTGTTTTCTCTGTCGCTACTGTCACACAGAGACTGAAGCACCGTTAGCCAATGAGAAACAGTTTGACACAGAGGACAGCCAGCCAGCACCCTGCTATCCATCACAGTGAGAAGAGAGACAGGGAGCGGCGGGGAGTAAAACTGCACAGCAAATCACATCAGACCATGACACATCATCACACACACACACACACACACACACACACACACACACAAATTTACAAATTTATAGAGCTTCACCTATTACAGTAGGGTCAAAATACATTGATCATTTTCATTGGGATGACAGGAGAGTGAAGACTGAAAAACTTACACACTTTAAAGATACAGTACTTCCCAATGAGAACAGACTACAGTGTTTAAACAAGTAAAACTCAAATCATTAAACATCACATCATCCATTTATTCATTTCCAATCTTTCTCAGGGTCACAGTGGGGCTGGAGCCAATCCCAGCTGACACTGGCAGAGACGCCGGGTCCATCCTGGATAAGTCCCCATTTCATTACCGGGCTGACACATTGAGACAAACAACCATGCATGTCTTTGGAGCTGGAGTACCTAGAGAGAACCCACACAGACAGGCCAGCTGGGGGTTTACACTGAAAGAGGACTGTCTGCCCAGAGTCCACTAGACCAGTGATCACAACCTGCTCCAAACTATTTTTGCCAAATATACAGCACATAAAAGACGCCAGGCCGGGCTGAGAGATATCCAATCTGGCAACACTGTGTGCGAGCTTCATGAATGGGATTGAGATGATGAGTAAAGTAGTGACTAGCTAATTGTGCACAACTAAAAATACAAAACATCAAAGCTTCAAATTAAATCAAATGACTTCAAGGATATTTTAACATGAGGATACTCGCCAAGAACAAACTGGAACGAAACCAGCCTGAATCCTCAACAGACTGACTTCATCAGATGAAGGGATGGCGTCAGAAGAGGGAGCAGAGACTGTCCAGACTGGAGCAATAGAGTAAGAGACAGAGAGGAGACAGAGACAGACAGACAGACAGACAGACAGACAGACAGACAGACAGACAGACAGACAGACAGACAGACAGACAGACAGAGAGTCCACCCTGCATTCTGTCATTTACAGATATAAAATCTGGCAGTCGGTTGGCCTTGACCACTAATTACAGACCATCTGCGTGTGTTTGTGTGTGTGTGTGTGTGTGTGTCTCAAGGCCAGTCAACCAGAACCAAAACTGCACCCACAATACATTGCTCCAAGCATAGAAATACAGAAAGCAGGCAGTATCCTTGATTTACACACACACACACACACACACACACACACACACACACACACACACACAGTGGCACTCCAGCTGCTGCACTTGAAGCCGTCTGTACTGATTATGATCCATTCACACAAAACCACTGACTCATTTATTAATTAAGTCGCTGAGCTTGTTAAGTTGATGAGAAAACGGAATGAAAACAAGCAGTCAGTGAGGGCGTGTCACAAAGCAACACATCAAGTAAAGAAGAACGCCACACACAACACATGGTCATATTCACACGTGACAACCTGTTATCATGTGCCACCTGTGTGATGACATTCACGGATGAAGCCCATGATGTGTAGCTGAAAGTTCGGAATGATGTTCCAGTTGGGAGTGAGTGCTGTATCTTGGTGTCTTGTTTAGTGTGAGAGTGATGGGAAAGTGGAGCGTGAGATGGACCGGCAGGTTGATGCGGCATCTGCAGTGCCCAGGACGTTGTATCGCATCGTTGTGGGGAAGAGGAAACTGACCAACCCTCACCTACGGTCGTGAGTTTTGGGCAGTGACCCAAAAAATGAGATCACGATATATCGAGTTTGAACTGGAGTGCCCTGTTAAACCTGCTGCCACCACAACCCCACCCCAAACAAAAGGACGGAAATGATGGATGGACATTTGATGGTCGCAGTGTAATACAGGTCACAGAGTTTGGTAGTAATTAAGTGAACTGATCAAATTACAGACATTATGAACCTTACTGATCTGGTGAAAAATAAAATGTCATGAATAAAATCATTATCTTGACTGATGCATCGACATGGACTGAAGTCTTATTGTTCAGCTGCATGTTTTTCTTTGTCGGGGATGCAGAGACAGCAGGACTTCACTTTTTACTGAGAGTTTGCAGTTTCTTTTCAAAAGTAATATGTTGTGAAAATGAAGTTTTATTCCAGCAGACTGAGCACAAATCAATTTTTAGAATTGGATTCCATTTCCACAAGAAAATTGTCCAGTGGGGCATGTGGATCTGGAAGAAGATCTGCAGCTGGGTCATGATGTACATACTGCTGTGACACCTGACATATGACGCCCCTAGGGTGCTACATGATGACATACTATCCTCTATCCCGCAGCTATCTATCTCAATATTCTCTCATTCCCTTGTCTGCTGCTCTCTCCGCAACCAACCCTCCTCATTGTTTACTGAAACCTTCTATCAACAATCAGCTCTGTGTGTGTTTCTTCCCTGCTTCCAAACTCTGCACAAAAAATACACACAACTCAAGAACGTTTTGCTCACTAAAGAAAGTTTGTAAGAGCAGAGTGGAAGCTGATGGACAGGATACAACTCATCACAAACATACAACTTCAGTCAGACTGTGAAGGCTCGCCTGTGTTTGTGCGCAAGTTTGTGCGTGACGTGTTAACACAAGTCTGACAAACATAAAGCAGAGCTCTGTCTAAAGCCTAATTGTCACTTTGTCTGCATGTAAAAACAGGCTGGAAGTTGTAATAAGATGAAATAATAGGGTGGGGGACGAGACACACACACACACACACACACACACACACACACACACACACACACACACACACACACACACACACACACACACACACACACACACACACACACACACACACACACACACACACACACACACACACACACACACACACACACACACACACACACACACACACACACACACACACACACACACACACACACACACACACACACACACACACTTGTGGCAGGGTGGCCTAGTGGTTAGGGAGTTGGTCTTGGGATTGGAGGGTTGCAGGTTCAAATCCCGCCCTAGCCATGGTTGAAATGCCCTTGAGCAAGGCATCTAACCCCACACTGCTCCAGGGACTGTAACTGACACCCTGTAAATCTCTGTAAGTCGCTCTGGATAAGAGCGTCAGCTAAATGTAATGTAATGTAATGTAATGTAACATATCATCACAGGCCGGTGACAAGTCACACTCTTTGAATTTGGTCACAGGGGTTAGATTAACAACAAGTGGACAATGAAGGCAGCCTGTCAGCTTGAGAATTTTATTTCAACTAGAATAGTAATAGTGAACTAAAAGGAGAAATCTCACGTTAACCAGTTTTGTTTTTCTTGTTCTGAATGGAAGAAAAGAAGAAACACTGTGCTACACAACACGAGCAGGCTACTCTGTCTTTCATTTCATTCAACAAAAGTAATATAATAAACAGACACATCCATTCAAACTCAGTAACAGAAATATAGTATAGTATAAAGTTTGTAATATTATTTGTAACATTATGTAATGTTACATTATTTTGAAAATAGCTATGATCTCTCATAAAACAAGAAGCTTCACTACAAGTAGTGTTGCTTCACTCATTCTCATCATTTTTCAAAACAGCTGGCCAGTGTTGGTTTAGCTTGACATAATACTTCAGCATTTGTTAGGGACTATTTTCAGCAGCACAGCTTTGATACACACACAGTCTTATCCTTGAAGGTGTTCGCTCATTTGTTACTCAAACTACCAAAACTTTGGACAGTAAATATGGATGACAGCACAACTCTAGGTTCATTTAAAAGTTGATGACTGTTTCTTTTTTTTGTTCTGATGATGATGTTTTGGGAAGATCAACATCAATCTGATGGTTGAGTATGGAGCAGGGATGCTGCAATTAACTGATTTCATTGTTTAGCAGAACATCACTGTAAAGGCTCAGCTGAGCTGCACTGAGTGATTCTGTCACTGGGCTCACACAGAGTACTGAAAGGATGTTTTATATGCTGTGCAGGCATATGCAGGTGTTTTGTTATAGGTTTCCACACTTTCTTTAACATCAAATTCAAGAGTTTTTAAGATTTTCCCAGGTCCAATTCCCTCCGTTTCAAGCTTCAACTCATATTGTATAGACATAGTTTGGTGTGTGAGTGGTGGAGCGAGAAATATCTGTTTTTTGGTTGTTGTTTTTTTTTGTTTTTTTTGATAGAGACAGCTGAAGAGTGACAGGATTGTGGAGAGAGAGATGGGGAGTGACATTCAGGAAAGAGCCACAGATCTGGGCTTCCACAGCAAGGACTGAGCCTTCATACATGGGGCGGCTGCTCTACCAACTGAGCTAAACGACACCCCGAAATATCTGTTTTTATAAATTATATAAACTTAATATAATTAACCCTAGCTGTCCTAATCACAGAAAACTATTTATGTATGTCCTTGGTTAATAACAGAGGCAGAGGTGTGAGAGAAGAGACTATAATAAAAAGTCTGTATTGAAACAAATGAGTTAAACTGTGAAGTTACCTGAATCACCACTGAAGTCAGACAGGAGGAATACTTAGTGTCTCTCTCCCTGCTATGCAACGTAAAGACTGGAGCAGCTGTCAAAACTAATTAGAGCAGGAAAAACACTGGAGACAAGTCTCCCACCTCCACCTCCACCCACCCTTTTCTCATTCTCCCTCCCTATCTCCATCTCCCACTGTATTCCCCTCTTTCTTCATTCACCCGGAGACTAAGCCAAACACACACACACACCTACACAAACGCACAACAGAGTACAAATAATGTAAGAGAATGCATGTACATCATTCATGATACACTGGTACACTGGTTCTGTGTGCAGGAGACAAAGCAGACATCTTCACCATTATTCTGTGTGTGTGTGTGTGCACCATTATCACAAATATTACAAGTGTGACAACTGTGTGCGTGTGCATCTACATCCTCATCAGACATAACCAATGCAGGCCACAGAGGTTACAGTTAGGTTACACACACACACACACACACACACACACACACACACACACGCTTAATGACAGGTTTTAATAATGCTAATATCCTCACCATAGATAAGGCTGGCATGTGCTGTCCTCATGTATCTTGTTCTAATAGTAACAGTGTGCAGGACTCATCCTTCTCCCTGGATACCCTCTCTGTCCTCACCCCAGCCCTCCTCTCCTCCACAACATTATCACACTCACTTATTACCAGGATCACTTTATGACTGCTGAGATAACAGAGACTAGCGGTTCATTAACAGCACTAAAACAGGGGCTCCATTATCAGCCAGGTGGAAGTCCATTGTGAAAACATTACTCTGGACGGGAATGAGACTATAGGAATATAAAAAAAACACCAAATAAGAGCCTTACAAAACTCACTGTGTCCGTACCACAGTAGTTCAGATTAATCAGCATTTCTGGACAGCACATTTAACCCTCAGTGTGACGCAGCGAGAACAACTGTTCAATTTTATTTATAGAGCGCCAAATAACTGTCATCTCGTGACACGTTCCATATAGAGCAGGTCTAAGCTGTACTCCTTAAAAATCCCCACCATGAACAAGCACTTGGTAACAATGACAGCCTCGAGCAGAACTCGGCTCATGTTGGACAACCATGTGCTGAGACCAGTAGAAAGCATTGACCTTTGAGGAAAGCGGCTGACTCTGGTGACAACTATGGTGACTACCACTGCTATGACGATGACACACAGCTATACCTGTCGTTCCAGCCGGACGACACCACGGTCTCCGCACGCATCTCCGCCTGTCTCTCTGATCTGTCAACCTGGATGAAAGACCACCATCTCCAGCTTAATCTGTCAAAAACCGAACTCCTGGTCATCCCTGCCCATGAGTCACTCTGCCATGACTTCAACCTGAAAATTGGCACCGTCACTATCACCCCTAAGCATGCTGCAAAAAACCTGGGCGTGGTACTAGATGATCGTCTTTCTCTCTCTGAGCACATTTCCTCCGTAGCGAGGTCATGTCGCTATGCTCTGTACAATATTAGAAAAATCAGACGGTACCTGACCCAATATGCCGCTCAGCTCCTGATTCAGGCTACAGTCATCTCCCGCCTTGATTACTGCAACTCGCTCCTGTCCGGCCTACCTGCTTGCGCGATCAAACCTTTGCAAATGGTCCAGAATGCTGCAGCGCGACTGGTTTTCAATCAACCTAAAAAGTCACATGTCACCCCCCTCTTCAGCGACCTGCACTGGCTGCCTGTAGCTGCCAGAGTTAAACACAAAGCTCTGACGCTAGCCTACAAAACCATCACAGGATCTGCCCCTGCCTATCTCAGCGTATTAATCAAGGCTCACGTGCCGACCAGGGCGTTACGCTCAGCTCATACAAAAAGTCTAGTTGTACCATCACCTCTCACAAAGCGAGGACACTCTAAACTCTTCTCTGTGGTCGTCCCCAAATGGTGGAATGACCTACCAACGGCTACAAGAACTGCAACATCCCTTTCTACCTTTAAAAAACTTCTAAAAACCTTTCTGTTTCGAGAATGCTTCCCTGCCTAACAAAACTAACAAACTATTCAGTGCTTCTTTACACCTTTTTAGCTTATGGCCTCCTCTGTAAGTCGCTTTGGATAAAAGCGTCTGCTAAATGCAATGTAATGTAATGTAATGTAAAGAGGTTAGCATAGCCCCTGCTAGCATTTCTTTATTGAAGGAAGGGCAGAGGACAACGCTGAAGAGTTCACTGGAATGTTTGTCACATGGTTCATTGCTCTAATTTGTTGATAGACAGTAATAGATGGTTCATCCAATCACCTTTTTAAAGCTCCTGTCCTTTTACAAACAGATGACTTCCCAGATGGTTCTGTGTAACAAACTCTTCGGAGAAGTCGGTGTTAATGCAGGACGACAGACAAATCAAACGATGACCGTGATAACCAAACAAGCAGAGTCGAGCTGCTATGAAGGAATTACCTGAGGGAGGACTGACAGCCCTGAGGGGCGTTACATCAAAACCTGACGATATCAGAGGAACACTCACAGTTCAGATGTTTGAATTAAACAGCAAATGGCCATAGACAGACTTTACATACTGCCCACACAAGATACACTGACTGCATCCCTAAGGTGTGTGTATGTGTCATTGTTAGTCCAGTACAGAAACCATCGCCTGTCTCTACTTTAAAGAATTATTTTCATTATTTCCTAATCTGCAAATAATTCTCTGAATCATTTGTTTGATCAATGCAATGTTATTAAATAAGGGGGAAAAATTATTACAGTTTTTCATGTTGATGTATTAATAATGTTTCTTCAAAGCATGATGATATTCCTGGAGTCATGAAGAGGTAGGAAGCTGCACATGAACATTTGACAAACTCATCAAATGTTTGCTTACTGAGTCAGACACATGGAGTGATCACAGAGCAGAGGAACACTGCTCAGAGTTTTCTGAATAAAACTGAACATGGAAACGTATGGGCTGTGACGTAGTGCATCCATCAGAGACCGGAGGATGACACCAAACTTTGACGACATCACGGCAACAACAGTAAAGGCTCAGCTCAGTTACCTAGATCTCAGCTGTGACCGTCGGTGAGCTCCAGCGCTGTAGCCGGGCGTTGTCCCGGTGGTCGGACCTGTTCCTCCCTGCGTCTGCGGACTATCCTCTGCTCCTGACCTCCGTGTTGCAGCGGCTCCAGCAGCTCCAGCCCACCTCCGTGCAAGCTGCAGCAGACGCCACAGTAAATCCAACCGGACCGGTGTGTGTGTGTGTGTGTGTGTGTGTGTGTGTGTGTGTGTGTGTGTGTGTGTGTGTGTGTGTGTGAAGGGGTCTGTTGACACACGGATGGTTTGTTTTGTGCGCAGCGGCAGCGCTGATGCGGCTCATCCCTCCCTCCCTCTCTCTCTGTACGTGTCTGTGACGCTGAGCAGTGCCGTGCTGTACTGGGGCGGACAGAAGCCCGACAGGACAACACATACACAAAGCCAAAACAAGCCCAGCCGGCCATCCACGCTCCCACAGGACCCGCCTACTACCGTAATACTCCGAAGAATCGCACAACGCGGTCCACCTGGTGTGTTTAGTTATACAAGGACTGTGAGCGCACACATACACACACACACACACACACCTCTGTATCTCAGATCACACCATCTTCTAAATGTATTTCTACGGTGGCCCTGAAGTGCAAAACACAATAGCAAATTCAAAAACACAATAGCAAATCAAATAACACATTAGCAAATTCAAAAACACAATAGCAAATCAAAAAACACAATAGCAAATTCAAAAACACAATAGCAAATTCAAAAACACAATAGCAAATCAAAAAACACAATAGCAAATCGAAAAACACATTAGCAAATTCAAAACGGAAAGGGTAGGTACCCTCGGGCGACATGAATCGTCTCTGATTGGACTGATGGTCCTTTGAACCGGAAGGACATGTTTTTAAAATATGAGCGCTGTTAGTGACAATGTACGTGCTGCTATTAACGAATATTTCGATGCAGGACATGGATATGACGTGATACTGGATATGCTGTCGACAATTCACAACATAAACATGAGTCTGCGTACGCTGAAGACACGTTTAAAAGAAGCAGGGCTGAGCAAAAGAACTGAAGAAGAGAGAGGTAGGTACATCTGTGTTTGATGGATGAAAAGTACAGTGGAAGCTGTATCATGATCACCCCTGTCTCTGTTAAACTGATTAGTGCTGGTAATTAAAAACCCCCTTTCTTGTTTGTCATTGTGATTATTATTAGTGTTCTTCAACTGTTTACCTGTAAAGCAGACCACTTAACAGGGTCTTTGCAGGGTATAAAAAGTATTAAAAGGTAGTAAATCAACTTGGTGAAAATTAATTTATTTAGAATAGCACATGATTTGTTGTTAGTTTGTTTGACTGTCGTAGCGACTCCTCTGTCGTTATTTCCGTCATTTAGGAAATTTATGAGATCAGTGTATATCAGCGCAGGGTGGTGATGTTTTATTGACATTTTGTCACACAGTATTGTTTACAGCGTGCGTGTGAGCCACACCAGGCTGGGATCTAAACACGAAGCATCGGCGCTAAAGTTTATCTGTTTATCTAGCATGTCATTTTGAGACTCGGTTTGTAGTTTAGTCAACATTTGAAAACTTGTCTGACACGGAGTCTCCTGTTGTTGCTACAAGTGTGAAACGACTGTACTCTGGACACGTAAAAACGGCATTCACCATCTCTCCCCTCCGACACTGAGTTACCATAGTTACGGGAATGCTGGAGTAAAACTTGAAACAAGATTTGCATAAAAAAGTTTGATTTCATTGAGTGATAATTACACTGAATAGACAAAACAGAAACGTGTCAATAGAAAATCTGCTCACAAGCATCCTGTAGTGATAATAAAGGAATCCAAAGGAATTCTTATTAGTTATTGAATCCCATCAGCAGTTGATTACTATTGTGAAAATCATGATTTACATTCAGATTTCTCTGTGATGCTTCTGTTAAGATGTATCCACTAGTGCATTGAAATCGTGACTTGTGGTTATTATATTTTTCCTCTTATGTGAAATAGGCTACTTTGCATCTAATGTATCCCTAGGTCTCAATTTTGGATGGACTTGTTTGGAGACCTGAGAGAATCTGGACTCTTTAATGGCAGCCATGAACACCAGGGCTTACTGAGATTTAGCTTCAGTAATCTTCTGCAGCAAGACCTGGATGAATGCATGGATCTATGGAACAAGCACCGGATTCGACCAAGCAGACTTGCATCATGTCCAGGAGGGATTCCAAATGAACTGTATCGATTGCCTCTCAGGTAACAATGATCACATACATTACAAAAAGTGCATTGTGTTGTGGTATAGCCTAAACAAGAATATATTTGGACAATTGTACATGTTGGTATAATCCATTCTTGAATTTAGAAGCTATCTGTCTTCTACCATTGTTTATAAACACTTCTGTATATCAACAAGCAAACAATCTAACAATGGCCACTTCAAACCTTGTCCTTAATATCACTTTATCATCTAATTTTGCAGATTTGGTTCAAGAGACTGTGGAATCGCTGTTGAAGACAGGGAACTGGATGTGTTTCCTGAGGCAAGGCAAGTGACTGATATATGCGGTGATCCAGACATGGAGGAATACCTACAACAGGCAGTGGAACAAAACAGACTACAACAGCCACAAGACTGGAAGACAGCCTCAGAACTGTACATCACTCTGAAGGAAATAGCTGGGCTATAAACATGGACTATTGCAATGCTCCCAAAGTGGGGGGTGATTTGGTCATTTTACCAGTGTATGTTCTTTTAAATATGCTACTGCATTTGTAAATATTCTACATAGTTAATTAGTTTAGCTTTTGTGTGTTTTATGACCGACAGTTTGCACAGGGTATTTTATTTTGAGACTCCACAGATTCTCTCACCAACTCTGGGACTGAAGTGGAGACATATTAAACTTAAATTGTATTTATTTTCTGATTCAATGTTTATGTAAACACCAGTGATGGGAATAACGGCATTGCCGTTACCGGTACCAACCTTAGTTACCTTAGTTAGAAACTGGCACCTCACTCAACTCGCATACAGGAATGCCTTTTTTTCTCCCTTTGGTAAGGGCGGGATACGTAATGACGATTGGCTAAAGCAGAGATTTCATGTTGAGCCAACCAGAGACACCCGGTGGGCGGGTATACACACAAACCAACACACGGTCGTAGCGCGCGCGCGCGCACACACGCACACGCACACACACACACACACACCATGTCAGATGAGATGGCGAGTCCCGAGGCTGAGTCTAAGACAGCGTTTTCACGGTGGAAGTATAGGCAGTATTTTAACCTCGTCGAGGTAAAAGGTAAAAATGTACATGTTACATGCACACTGTGTCTAAGACCAAAGACTTTGTCCACGTCAAATGTAAGGAAGTCGAATTTAATGAAGCATCTCTCGACTGCACACGCGTCTGTTAAGCTAGTGGCCACCGGCATGCCCCACGATAAAGGCAAGCTAGCTAACAAGGAAGGCTGGATTTTTCTGCTTCAGCTTCTACCCCAAAACTTACCACACAGCAAGAACTCAATAAAATTATAGGGAGGTATGTGGTTGAAAACATGCTGCCATTGAAAGTTTGTTTTAATTTGCAGCATGTCAAGTGTAAAACATGTCATATTGTTTAACTGCTTACATTTGTAAGTAAAGAAAATGCTTGAAGTTCAGTTGTAATTGCGTTGAGGTGCAATATATTAAAACCTGTATGGGTATCTGTTGTTTGCTTTACTCCAAATTATTTGGCATTTTTTAACTTAAAAAAGTAACGCATTAGTTACTTTCCTGGGTAACTAGTTACTTTTATAGTGTAGTAACTCAGTTACTTTTTTGGGTAAGTAACTAGTAACTGTAACTAATTACTTTTTCAAAGTAATGTGCCCAACACTGGTAAACACCAATAAGTTGCAAAACACATTTGCTCTGATTTTACGTTGTTTTTTTAAATGTATACTTTATTGAGCTGTAAAAACCAGGAAACTGCAAAATAAACAAACATCAGGACATGGCTCTGAAATATTTATGGGTAAGATTTGCAAGTAGCTAACTGCACAGATTCATACAATGTAAAGAAGCCCTCACATGGGTGAACAATCACTTTAAAGTCCCAAATTGTCTTTTACAAGAGGCAGTGACTAACGCAAACAAGTCAACGTGACCTTGTAAGTTGAGAAAAAAAAGACAAAAAGAGAGCCTAAATCAGGCCACAGCTCTTATTACATTTATGGACAGTCCCTTTGACATCTAAAAACATCCGAATCCTGGATCATTCTGGATCCCAAGCTCCATGTTTGTCTTAAAGACACTGTAGGATTCCAAGAGCGGTACCTTCAGTGTGTTTGCACATGTGCTTGCCATTGGAAAAGGTGAATCAGTTATAAAGTCAATGCTTGGGGGCGGTGTCATTCCTGCTGGTGGAAGTGCTGAACCAGTGGCAAACATCAGCACATCCTCGAGGGACACAGCAGTCACTTTTTCTAAAAAGAAAAAAATAGTGCATTATTCGACTGCATCATCTAAAAACATAGTGAATCATTAGTAGTGTATATATATATATATATATATATATGACATGCCATGCCATTCAGGAAATAAACCTTTGAGTATATTAAATGAAGTCTGAATATATTGAACGAAACTTGAATATATTGAATGAAACTTGACTGACATCAGACCTCACGGCTTCTTGTGTAACCTGTGGATGCTATAGCTAAACGTGACAACGAGTCAGTCCGCTCACAATCTCGTTGCAGCAATATTAAACTCTGAGGACATCATTAACACTGCGTGTACGGGCCAAAATCCCCCGATACCCCTGATCAATACAGTTTTTTCTTTTAATCGTGGCAGACATAAAACAGGTGATTTAATGAAGGTAAAACGGTGAATGGCCGTGCGTAATGGCACTGCGCTCTGACGCGACACTTCTCCGGGACTGGAGAAGCTGCTGCGGCTACAGGGATTTCATGAACTGAGAAGCTCTTCATATATTGTTTAGATACAATAAGCATCACCCGCATATAGACCAATGCAGGGTGAATATTTAGTTTAGTATTAAACGTATTTTATGATTCGCGACACATTGTCAGCTTTGGGCAAGTTACTCACACAGCGGACTGCGGACAGACAGACAGATGCATAATGAGATTATGGCGAAACTTTAAACAAAACGGTTAAAAATTGAGCAAACTTTTTCGGGAGGATTTCAACACGCATTCGCCAGTGTATTTATCATGTCCCCATTGCTTAATATCGCTGCAACTAGATTGCGGGCGGCCTGACTCATTGTCTTTCATTGTCAGTGAAGTTTCAATCAATATATTCAAGGTTTCATTCAATATATTCAGAGTTTCATTCCATATATTCAAGGTTTCATTCAGTATATTCAGACTTCATTCAATATATTCAAGGTTCACTCCATATATTGTTTCACTGCCTATAACGTGCACTCTAATGTTACTGACCACTAAAAGATACTCTGTTAACATCAATACATCTTTCACTCCAAACAGTAGCATTCATGAAACACCTGTTGTCCCCTCACCCGTAGATGACAACACGTGCCCCTGCCTCACGTCTTTAATTTACATGCATGCACACAGACCATTCCTTTAACAAGTCAACCAATATATAAACGTAATACATTTTGATGTGTATGTATACTGTAGCTTTCATAGAGGAATAGCCGAGTAAGTCTGTGAACTGACGTTAGCTAGTTAGCTAAGTAGATAAAGATACACCAAACAAACATAAACATTACATCCGTTAACTTACTTGAAGGTCGCGCGGCCTTTTCCACAATCACTGCAGAAGTTCGGTTTTTCCCTGAACTCTTTTCCACAATTTTGGCAATACATCGCGGCGTTCTGGTTTCGTTCCTTCGTTTTTGTTTGCCAGTATTTTGGTGTTGTCCTTCCGGTTTAAAGGACCGTCAGTCCAATCAGCGACGATTCATGTCGCCCGAGGGTACCTACCCTTTCCGTTTTGAATTTGCTATTGTGTTTTTGAATTTGCTATTGTGTTTTTGAATTTGCTATTGTGTTTTTGAATTTGCTATTGTGTTTTTGAATTTGCTATTGTGTTTTTCGATTTGCTATTGTGTTTTTTGATTTGCTATTGTGTTTTTGAATTTGCTATTGTGTTTTGCACTTCAGGGCCACCGTAGTTTTCTGTCCTGAAATTACAAAAATAGTTAATCTGATGAACAACAAGTTCAGGCAGAAGTGATGGAACAGGAGAGAGAACAACACGTTCACCTCAGATTCCCTGTAAAATCATTTTATTTCAATATTCAAATTAGAAGTTCCTGGAAGCATTGGGGAATTTCCTAGAACACCCCACCCCCCGGCCCGCCCCTGTAATGCTTTTGGCTGTGCTGACATCACACACACACACACGCTCACATGCACGCACACACACACACGCACACACTCACACACACACACCCACTCACACACACAAAGACACATTGTATGACATTGCCTGATATGGAGTTTTAAAATTAAAGTTCTGTAAATGGACCCCCAAATGTTGTAGAAAAAAATAAAATTTGTAAAAACAACCAATGAGAGAAAGGAGGTGTGGAAAACATTTTGCACGATTCATTTAAAACGGGTGTGCGTCTGAGAATGACTGAAAACCATCTTGGTGAAAAAAGAAACTCATCATGCCGCTGAAAAGATCTACTCCCGACAGAGACAATGATGCTTCTGACTCGAGCAGCGAAGAAATGCAGAATTTACAGCAGAAGAGAGTCATCACAGCTCTGATATGTGAGACGCCTGTTACAATCTTTAAAGAATCAGGATTGAAAGCAGCTGATGCTCCAAAGAAGAGCGTCGTCTATCTGTGCCGGCTGCGGACATCCCGAGTTAGAGAGGTGGAAGGCTAATCCTCAAATGGGCTGAAATAAAGTCATAAACGTAAACGGTTGTCAGGTATTCGTTTTCTGTGTATAAAAGTGTATCTTACACTCTCACCCAAACACGGATGTGAAAGCAAACTCAGCGGACATCCCAAGTTAGAAAGGTAAAAGGCTAATCCTTAAATGGGCTGAAATAAATTCATAAATGTAAACGGTTGTCAGGCATTCGTTTTCTGGGTATAAAAGTGTATCTACACTCTCACCTAAACACGGATGTGAAAGCAAACTCAGCGGACATCCCAAGTTAAATAGGTGAAAGGCTAATCCTTAAATGGGCTGAAATAAATTCATAAACGTAATTGGTTGTCTGGGTATCTTACACTCTCACCCACACAAGACACAAGACCCCCAATTGTAGAAATGAAATGGCAGGAAACTCAGTTGTGAAAACAAACTCGGCCAACATCTGGTGTTGGGTAGAGATGCAAGCTAACACCTCAAATGGTTGAAACACCATAAACTAATAAATTGTCTTCAGCATTCGTTTTCTGGACATAAAAGCCATACCTTAGAGCTGGTTAAAGTCAGACTTCAGAGTCAGTGAACGCACAAAGGCTGACGTGGACACCAAAGTCATTTAACGTACGGTTGACAAAGATGGAGCATGGTATGGAGCTTTAACTTTAACTTGAACTTTTGTCTTTCTACCAAAAAAAAGTGAACTATAGTATTTATTTTATTTTAGAAAATAACATTTTATCCAAGGTTCAGCCTCCTACTTCTCCTTCTGACCAACAAGTCATATTTCCTGGTAAGTGATTTAACTTTTTTTTTCATTTTTTTTTATTCTGCTTTGCAACAATTGTCTTTTTCATTACTTGAAGTGACTTCTGATGAGTTTGAGTAACTTCTGAAAGAGTTCATTGCTGCACTAGTATACAGTTTACACACATTTTAGAAACTAGCCAGTAATGTTAACATGTTTTTCTGTGTTATAAGACATTTTTGGTGCTTTTGGGGTTGTTGTTGCTGTATCCAGGATTTTGTTTTCTACACTGAATGTCTTTTTCATTTCTTGAAGTGACTCCTGAAGAGTTTGAGGGCATCGATCTCACGCAATCAGATCTCGGTGAGTCTATTATATGCTCTTTATTTTCTCTGACTTTGTCGGTAAACTGATGAGATGTAACTATTTAAACATTTTCCTCGTCTCCAAACTTTCATATATAGATCTTCTAGACGGAGCGACGCAGCTCCAGAGTGTTAGAACGCCTGTATCTAACTATCTATTAGATGGTGATGCAGGAAGCACTCTGAGCACTCCTGCAGCAACGACTCATCCCCGTAAACAGCGTCTGCGATTAGGACGACGCAACCACCCAGGAAACGCAGGAAATTCTGCCGCCACGACAAGTGGAGCTTCGGGTAAGTCGCAAAAACTTTCATAAAGAAAATATATATTTATATATATATATATTTCTGACGATGGAAAGAGTGACGTTTGGATTTCAATGATGTTTTATACAGGCCTTCAGTTTCTGTGTCAGAGCTACCTAGACCAAAAAAAAACAACGTCCGTCATCAAGGTAGGCAAAGTTTTTCTAAATATAAAATGATTTGATGATTTTCGATGAGTTTTTGTCTTGTCTCTTAATTGTCTTGTGAATTAAAATATGTTTAGTTTTTTTCCCCAAGTTGTGGAACAAAGGAGCTGTGGGACCGAAACCCTGGAACCAGTGCAGCCTCACGGCGGGGACACGACGCGGGAAGCCCGGTGCTGTGAGAGTGGATCCACAGACCCTGAAACCCGGCGCAGTGAGACCGGATCCACAGACCCCGAAGCCCGTCGCAGAGAGCCTGACACACGATACTTGGAGTCAGAAGTGCAGCCTGCGAGGGAGGGAGTTAACTCACACCCACTGACTGCGGACGAACGTGAGAGACTGCAAAGGTTTGACGTGTTTTGTGAAATTGCTGATTTCATTAAGAAACCGGACGATCGTGAGAGACTGCAAAGGCTGGATGTGCTTTGTGAAATTGCTGATTCCAGTAGGAAAAAGTCCTAAACGTGTGGTGTGACATATAAATAAACAAAAAAAATGGATGAAGAAAACTTTTCTTTTGGTCTGTCTGATTTAGAGTTTATGGTTGAGCAACTCAATCCAATCTCCCCACCTCCTCCTGTAGATGTAGCCGTTGCTAATGTGGGTGAACCGTCATCATCGACTGCTAATAACTATTTCCAACCATTAGAAGACGCTCTGCTGCTTCTAAATCAAAACCAATCTTCCTCCGATGTTGAAAATGATTTCCATCCTTTAGAACTCGCTCTGCATCAGATTGACCAGACCCCTCCCTCCTCCTCATCCTCTTCTCCCTCCCCCTCATCCCCTTCTCCCTTCCCCTCCTCCTGCTCACATGCAAATGAGAGCCAAGTCCCCCCTCCCTCTCCTCCTCCTCCTCCTACCCCACCCACTCCTCCAATTCAATCAGCTTCATTTCCAACTCCAAATTTAGAGGAAGTCCATGTCCAGCATGGTGGAGGAGGAGGAGGAGACGTGAGAGGTCTGTCTGATAAACCCCCCAGGCCGTCCACCTCCTCCTCCTCCAACATCACGACTATGCCCCGCGAGCGGTTCAACAATCTGGAGTTGAGGCGAGTGTTCACCGTTCCCCCTGCCAGAAACATACCGAATCTTGCACAGTTTTATGACGATGTGATGTTGATTCTTAGAAAAATGGCTGGCGCTGTCAGAGCACAGGTTGGGCGTAATGATGTATACAGTTAGAGCTTATTGGTGAGAATGTTCAGAATCATGTCTCTGTGGTTGTTGAGGATGAACATGGTGATGCCATCTTACCTGCTTTTGAGGGCTTGCTGGAGCGCTTGGTTCAATCTAACGCTGAGATAGCATCAGATGCTAGGTTAGAATTAGTGGTTCAGGTTGTGCATGATCCTAGAGGCGGTGTTAAACGCAAACTGGACAAAACTTTAGACTGTGAAATAATACGAATTAAAAGACAACCTCTGTACATTGTGGACAACAGGAATGATCACCTCTGCTTTGCCATTAACTTGGCCCATGTAAACGATCCTCTAATTACTGATAATCAGGCCTTAGAACAAGGGAGACAGTTTCAGAGACTCGTCGGTCTGACACCTCAGACCCCTGTCACCTTTACTGACGTGTGCAAATTTGAAAAAATTCTGAACCGCAAAATTGTTATTTTTTACAGAAGTCCAGATCGGGAGCCGCTCTCTCATTTTGAGACGGCTTTCTCTGATAGATCAAATCCTGTTTCTCTTTTTGTTCCAGAACCATTATTACGGTATAAAAAATCTGAAAGCCTTTCTCGGGGTTCCGTACGTCTGTCATTACTGCTACAAAAGCTACACGATGCCCTTTGCCCACCAATGCAAAGGTCACTGCTCTGTGCGTAACAATCCTGATTGTACTAAGCAGGAGCTCAAACCCGTAGCATGCAGTGACTGCAACAGGACGTGTCGTACGCCTCTGTGTTTTGACAGGCACAAGGAGCCTAGAGAAAGACCTTTGGGTGAAACACATAGCAGTATATGCAACAAAATCAAAAGATGTCAGAGTTGCAAAAAAATTACCACATCTCATAATCACAAATGCCAACGGCCTAAATGCAACATTTGTGGAGAGAAATTAGACTCTGACGCCACTGATCACCTCTGCTTCATTCAGCCTCCGACTAGAGATCATGCAGATAAATTGATTTTTTATGACTGTGAAACATTTGTTGTTCAACAGAACGTGCACAAACCTTTTCTTGTCTGCACCAAAACACTGAGTGGCGTGTGGTGGGCGTCTTATGGTTTGAACTGTGTCAGGGACTTTCTCCTGCATTTCAGGAGGCCCACGTACCTAAACAGTGTGTTTGTAGCTCACAATGCTAAAGGTTTTGACAGCTATCTGATCCTCAACACCATAATAGAGATGGGAATGCAACCTTCTCTCATCATGCAGGGCAGTACAATTCTCTGTTTCCAAGACCCTGATTTTAATCTAAAATTTATCGACTCTCTGTCTTTTCTCACCATGCGTCTCAGCGCCATGCCCAAGGCGTTAGGTTTCTCTGATCAGACCAAGGATAATTTCCCTCACGGTTTCAGTCCAGAGAAGAATTTGCAGTATATCGGAGCTTATCCCCCGCCGCATAATTATGGCGTGGAACGTATGACTCGTGCTCAGCAGCAAGAGTTTTACGGCTGGTACAGAGAGGTGAGTCAGGGTACGTTTGACTTTGAGAAGGAAGCTCGGCTGTACTGTGAAAATGATGTTGACATTTTTGCCAAGGGCTGCGTCCTGTTAAGAAATCAGTTCCTCACTGACACAGGTGTAGATCCTTTTAGCTGCATCACTATCGCCTCCGCATGCATGAAGGTGTTTCTCACAAAATTCCTCCCACCCAAAACCCTGGCCGTACCTTCGCCGGATAACTACAGGTGCCAGACCAAAAGCTACTCCCACGCCTCCATTCAGTGGTTGGAGTGGGTAGCATGCAGCACTAATGTTTTTATCCAGCATGCGTTAAACAAGGGGGAGAAACAGGTAGGACCGTACTTTGTTGACGGTTTTGCCGAAATAGACATTGTTGCTTATGCTTGGGAGTTTCTGGGGTGCTTTTACCACGGTTGCCCGTCTTGTTTTAACCCCCACGACATTTGCCCTCTGAGGCGAGTCCCGTTTGAGGAGCTGCATGCGGCTAGTGAGGAGAAAATGCAGGCTTTGAAATCTGTTCACACGGTTGTCATGTGGGAGCATGAATGGTCCCCCTTGAAAAATGTGCATGCGGGTGTAAAGGCTTTTCTCTGGAGTTTCCTCCCTCCCGAACCTCTGTGCCCCCGCGACGCTCTCTTTGGTGGTAGAACGAGCGCTGTGAGGCTGAGGTACATGGCTGGGCCTAACGAGACCGTGCACTATGTAGATGTCACTTCTCTGTATCCGTATGTAAACTGTTAGTTTTCCTATCCGCTAGGTCACCCCACCATCATCTACAAAGACTTTGATCACCCTCAAAACTACTTTGGGTTCATCAAAGCCACCATCCACTCTCCTAGAGGGCTCTTGTTCCCCGTGTTACCTTACAAAACATCTAGAGGTAAATTGGTGTTCACCCTCTGTCGTAGCTGCGCTGAAATCAACAATCAGACGAATCCGTGTAGACACGACGAGCGGGCCAGAGCATTGACAGGAGTGTGGGTCAGCGTTGAAGTGAACAAGGCTCTTGAGGTTGGTTATAGAGTAGGTAAGATCATTGAAGTGTGGCACTTTTGAGGTGCGATTGAGGTGAACCCTGCAAAGAGACAGGTGGCTAAACTGTGTTTCAACAGTTTCTGGGGAAAGTTTGCGCAGAGAAGTAATCTGCCTCAGACCACCCTGGTCAGCGACCCTGAAGACTTTCTCCGCTTCATGTTTTCCGGTCAGTACAATGTGAAATACTTTAACTTTCTGAATGACAAGACCGCTATGATTCAGTGGAATTACCACAAGCGGTGCGTCGTGCCTCCAGTTAGAGCTAATAATGTGTTCATCGCTGCATTCACTACCGCTTATGCCCGTCTCAAGCTGTACAGTTATCTAGAGCAGGTGCAGGAAAATGTTCTTTACATGGATACTGACAGTCTGATATATGTGGTGAAAGACGGGGCGACGCCTCTGAAATTGGGGAATTATCTGGGGGATTTGACCGATGAGCTGGACGGTGACACTATTCAAGAATTTGCAGCCGCTGGTCCCAAAAGTTACGCCTACCAGACGAAACAAAAGAAAAAGGTAGTATTGCGTGTCAAAGGTATCACTCAGACTACAGAGTGCCGTGAGCAGGTCAACTTTGACAGCGTCAGACAGCTGGTGGAGGGTTACCTTGAGGGCTCTCGAGGGGGCGTTATTGAGACCCCACAGCACAACATCAGACGTAATAAAAAGAGCTTTCTCCTGAAAAATTGCACATTTCAAAAAAAGTTTAGAGTGGTGTATGACAAGAGACGCCTCTTTAGCGACGGCACAACTCTGCCTTTTGGCTACTGAAATAGGAGGAGAGAAACAAACAAACAATCAGACAAACCAAAAAAAAAACTTGAAAATGTCACACCTTACTAACACAGAGCAAGTTCATTTTGATCCCAGACTCGCAGCACCCTTTTCATGTATGATTGTGGGTCCCAGCGGGTGTGGGAAAACATATTTTGTAAAAAGTGTTATTGAAAATTGTGAACATGTAATAAATGATGTACCTGAAAATATTGTGTGGATTTATACTTCCTTTCAACCCATGTATGCTGAACTGCAAAAAATTTACTCAGTACAGACATCATAGAAATATGAGTGTGTTTATGTTGACGCAGAATGTATTTCACAGAGGTAAACACAGCCGTACCATGAGTTTGAACAGTAATTATCTGGTGTTGTTTAAAAACCCTAGGGACAAATTACAGATGAATATATTGGCGCATCAAATCTTCCCCTCACAAAAAGCCTTCTTTTTAGAGAGTTTTGAAGACGCCACCAAAGACCCCCGCGGGTATTTATTGGTCGATCTCACACCTTCCTGTCCAGAACCGTACAGGCTGAGAACGGGTATACTGCCTCCACAGTGGCTGGTTGTATATGTTCCCAGAACAAAGTAAGTCTCATCATCATCATCATCATCAGCAACAGCAGCAGCATGTCGGCGCGTATAAGAAGAAATGCACCCTTATTAAAAGCTCTATACCACTCCACACCTCGTAAACATAAAGACATTCTTGCCCACTCTTCCCCGGACTGTCTCCAAGCTTTGTGCGAGATTGCTTTGAATCTTTTAAAAGGCAACATTCCACTGTCTTCTCCTCAATACAAAAAACTGAAAAGCCGGAGAAAAATTATCAGACTGCTGGCTAATAAAAGGACAAGTTTAAATCAGAAACGCAGAACATTGATGAAACAGTCGGGAGTTTTTATTTTATCTCTGCTTTCGGCTGCGGTACCTATCCTCGGAAATCTTATAGGTGTCACACCACGGTGAGGTCAAGTTGGGTTTTTGTCATGTCTTGTCATTTCCTGTTTTATTTTGAAAAGATAACTCTCCTCTCGTTTCAGGTCACTTGCCCTTCCTCGTGTGTCACCGGTCTGATTGTCTTCCCCGCCCTGATTGTCTCCACCTGTTCCCCATTACCTTGTGTATATATTGTCTGCGTCTCCCTTTGTCTTGTGCCAAAGTGTTTCGTCCCAGGATTATTCACCAAAGCCTTGTTTCATGTCCATAGCCGTAGCGTTGATGCTCGAGTATTCTTTTGTTTCTTCCTCGTATGAGTGATTTTCTGTTGTAATTCCTAGTCTAGCCTTTTGTTACTTTGTATCTAGTCTAGTGTTTTCAGCCTCGTTTTCTGAGCGCCTTTAGTTTATGTTTCATAGCCCTTTTGGTTTTCCTCGTTATGAGTGATTTTGATTTCGTTAACCTTTAATACATTTAGTCATAGCTTATTGTTCCTCGTTGAGAAAGATTTTGATTTTGTTAAGAGAAGTTCAGTGTTTTTTCCTCCTAGGAGTGATTTTTTGTTTCTCTAGTTTAGGCCCTTTTCATAGCCTCACTCAGTCGAGGATTTTTCCCGTCCTAAATAAAACCGCTTTCTGCCTATACTCTGCATCTGAGTCCTCATTCGAGTCCCGGCCTGACAATAGGAGGACTTGTTAAAAGAAGATAAATAAAATACATAAATAAAAAAGACATGGCTCTGAGAATGTCGCAAAAAATGTTTCTCGTTGCACCTCATCAGTTAAACCGCCTGACTCAACCTGAATCCTCCATCAGACAAACGGCCGAAGATGATTTAGACGCAAAAATGAGGGCAATATTAAATGAGCCGGGGCTGAGTTCTTATGAAAAACTAAAAAAATACGACACCTTGCTGCAGAAATATCTCACGCTGATGAAACAAGGTCAAAAAGAGGAGCGTCGGGTGACTTTAACTTTGCAACGCGACCCGAGAGAAGAGTCAACGGATCTTACACCTAGCCATCTTGCTGACCCGGAAAGGCCCGATCCAGATGACACACTGAGTGATGTAATAAAAAGCCTTCCCCAGCGCGACCGCAAGAATGCCGAGTACATTATGAAGAAATTATTCAAGAGCAACGCCGGATGGAATTCAAAAGGACAAACCGTAAAAAGGTCATATGATTGATTTATTTAAAAACATCTCCCTCCCTTATAAAAAAAAGCCCAAACCCCACCACCTAGAGGCTGGATGAGTTTCTTAAATACTCTGTCAGACCTCAACATTCCCTTATCCTCTGTGAATAACCCTTGAGCTCGCGATCAATATCGTCGCCTCAAAATGGGTGAAATTACCCTCTCCCCTCGCTGGAGCAGAGCAGAGGGGCAAGATAATGAAGAAGAACAAAACACAATAGCTCCTCCAGAGGCCAAACGAGTCTCAAAACGGACGGTAACCCTCTCCCCACGCTGGAGCAGACCAGAGGGGCAAGATAACGAAGAAGAACAAGAACAAAACAGAATAGCTCCTCCAGAAGAAAAAGAACGCGAACGTAGACGGCGTAAAAAGAATAAATCTCCCTGGATCCCCTTTTCTCCCTAAATGAATGTAAACGTACAAAAATTGTTTTTCTCAATAAAGGCTTTATTAATCACATTCAGTCTACAGAGTTATTTTCATGATATATGTATATGATACGTTATGTAATAATAGATATTATGAATAAATAATTCACAGGTTGTAACACTGATTAAACATTTGCAAAGAACAAGTTCCATGGTTAAAACATCCGGAGCTTCGATTTCTGATACAGCGTCGATATTTCTCCACAAAGTGTGATACAGTCCGATCATCATCACATCGTCGTCATACAGAGACAACAGTCGTTCAAAGGGTACTCCGCAGGCCCTATGGCAGAGATAATAAACGCAGTGTTGACCGCATACTGTGGACTGGGTGTGTTGAAGCTGACGATCGTGGTACAATATCCGGTCAGAACGCTGCTCCAAAAACTGTAAGATGCTTGAGGGGTAATGAGCAAAGTCCGGAGGAAAACCATAAGAGTCAAAGAAGGTGGCTACACCGTCCTCTTCCAGAGTCAGAGAGCCAGTGCTCACCGGGCAGGTGCGCAGGGTGTGTGTTGACTATAAAGTAGGCAGGGGTGTCAAAGGAACGCGTCAGTAACGGCAGCTGATCAATAGCCCACACGCCACAGAATACATCTCCTAGCAGACGATGCAAAAGATTTTCCAGTTCATGATTATTCATGTTTTGATTTTTTAATAATAATCCACCAGCAACTGTCTTTTAGAGTTAATTTCCAGAATGGAATCGTAACAGGCGTAGACGATCAGAGTGGTGGTGTGTGGTAAGGCTACTCTGAATCTCATTTCCAATCTTAAATTCCCGTTGGAAACAGGGGACAGAGCATCGTTGTCATCACCTGGGGTGAGATTAAACACAAACAGAGAGTATCCGTCGTTAAATTCTTCACGGTTGATGCTCAGAGGTAGATCTTTCAGGTGTCTTCCTGTGGCGATAAACATGTTGTAAAACTCTCTGACTGAGCTGCCTTGATTAAACTGGGGCTGGAAAGCCTTAGCCGGAACCTGTCTGCCATCCTGACAGAGGGCCAGATATTCTACGTTGTTGTGGACAAAATTGAAGGGCGACAGGTCTCTTCGTCCTGTGAAAGCTTCGTGGTGTACTATACCCAGCGCCACGTATTTGGGCATAGCACCTAGAAAGAGGTTCTCCTGGTTACAAATCCTGGAATTTGCAGGTATGGAGTAGGTTTTTACATTGACGCGCGGCAGGGGGTACAGCGCGTTACCCCTCAGCAGAGCTGCTGCGTGACCCAGACGGATCGCGGGGGAGACTGTCACTTTTTTAACAAACAGCGAGGCGCCTAGTATTCTCAGTCGGAAAAGAGAATCGCGAGCTCCCATGAGGCAAAAGGCATCGCTGGCTCGGGTCAGCTTGATTCTCATGTCCACCGAATTCAGAAGGAGTCTCTCACAGAAAAATACGTCCCCGTGGAGGGGGCCAAACAGGTGTATTTCCCGGGAATTGGCGGACAAGGCTGCTCGGGAGTTAAGACCGCGGTTAGGACCGCTGTTGGTCACAATAGAGTCCAGTGCTCCAGCTGTGTCTTTGTAAAAAAGACCCGCGCTGAATTGACTCTTGAGCGTATCTTCAGAGTAATTGAGTAGGGTTTCGATCATGGCCTTGTACAGGTGCGTAGCGCTAGACTGTGAAATTAATCTATCCCCCAGAATAACATTGCACTGACTGAACATTGTATTCAGAGGGTAGTTGATCAGGCCCACAGCGGCGTCATTCGCCAGATCTGTACCATCGGCGTTGGTGATTTTCAAGCGGAGATGCAGCAAGGTATCGTTCAAATCCAAATACTTTTCACCATCTCCGGGAATAAAGAACTCAATGTGGCCCCCGTCGGTGACAGCTGCGTCATGGGGGCTGAAAATAAATCCAGCTCCGCCAGGGTGCACTCGGGTGATTTTTGGTGTAAAAGCGCCATATTGCTTTGTTTTTGTTTAGTTTTTTTTGCTGTTGTTGTTGAAATTTCTTTTCTTCCTTTTCTTCTTGTATTATTTAGGTCTAAAAGATATCGCCGCTTCTGGCAGACTTCCTTCCCTTGGGCTTGCTTCTCCCGACTGATTTTTAACTTTTATGACTCGCACGTTTCTTAGGGAGTGATTCCCCGGAGGCCTCCTCCTTTGTCTACGCGATAAAACCATAATCCCTCCGGATCCCTCCTGATTCTGTCGATTGGTCATACTGCCCACCGCAGTTTTTATCACATCACAGGCAATGTTGCTCGCGGCCGATTTGAGGTGTGGCTTGGCGATGGCAAAGCCTTTTTTCACCAGCGAAGAGACAAAACGAAACAATCTCGAGAAGATGGAGCCTATACCCCGACCGTACATGACCGGTGCTCCATAAAAACCGGGTAAAACATGGACGTACCTGTTCCATGTTTTTTATTTATTTTTATACAGGATGCTGAGCCGCGGCTGGTTTAAAGTGAAGTTTTAAAATAGCCTTCCCGTAGACAAAGTCCACACACCGGTGGCGATCCGCTTTAATCTCTATATGAATAGTTTTAATGTAACTTTTAGACACGCGTACGTAATGCACCGTATTGTACCTGAGACTCACCACGTCTCCGAAACCACCTTTAACGTTCACCACGCTCAGCAACGGCGAATAGCTGTCACCGATCGGTTGATACTGAATGATGTCTGTGTAAATAAAGAGGTTATAAATACCTCTTTTGAGATCGCACGGGTATGTAGCCGAACGGGGAGAGAGGGCCCACCACTCACCCGGTTTAAGACCCAGCATGTAGGCCAAGGGGGCTTGCGCTCGGATTTTGTACCGACGGCTGCCTTTGAAATCGATGCACTTGGTCACGTTGTTGTAAACAGCCTCGGCTGTGGGGTCATATTTTATGAGTTTCGGTAAGATTTGATCCAGGAGGTCTTTCGGCTTGTCATAATATCCTCCCCGACTAAACTTTTGAATTATGAGTAGCTCTCCATGCTTTGTATGATTAGGATAATCTTTCCCCGCCGGAATTACAGAATTATCCGAGATTTCCATTAGTTCGATATAAGCGTTATCCAGGGGTAAACTATACCACGTGTGAGGATAAATGATTTCGCACAGACCCACCTCCCATTCTCCGTTCAGTTCCATAGCCTTGGCTAAGTCTACCGTGTAATTTGAGCTGGTGTTATTTTTAAACACGTCTTTACTAGCGTTGGAAGGTAAGGTGACATAAAATCCTGCGTCTGACGCCATATCCGACGGTATGATCGGTCCGGGTCGTTGAGCGTGGCTTTTAGATATTTTTCAGATCCGAGGCCCTGACCCAGCTATTGAATTTGCTGGGCCAGTTTTTCCAACGCACCAAAACCTGTTTTTCACCCTTGACGGTACATCGTTTCAATATTTCTTCTACGTGATACGTCCTGTCTTTAGACATTTTTACTTTTTGCAACTCTGCCTCGTAAAAGGAACCCTCGATAGGCTCGCCGTCATAATCTTGGAGTTTGTACACAGGGGGAGTACGAGGAATGCAGGCCTCCACCGTAAACACTCCGTCCGTAAAACTCTGTTCATATTTTTTATCAAACGCGCCTCTGACCTTGGATAATCTGACAAGATCACCCTTTTTAAATTTCATTTGCACCGCATCACGGTGTCGTGTAGGAAACGTGCCGTACAGATTTTGAAACACTTGAGAGGCATTCTCGGAGGTCACGCCATTTTTATACTTTTATGAACGTGATTGTAGCTTTTCACCAAATCCTGTAAAACGTCGAGGTATCGCCTTGTGTTGTTAGCCGTAAAATATCTCCACATTCTAGTTTTTAACGTACGGTTAAACCTCTCAATGACAGAGGCCTTCAGATCGCTTGCTGTGGCAAAGTGTACAATGTTGTGCTTCTTCTTTAAAGCATCAAAACTCTTTACCGGCATCCGTTTGTAACTTTTCAGGGATCTGACTGTCTTTGAAGATTGAAACAAAGGCCTTCACCACCTCGTCTGCGGTTTTTCTCTTTAAAACACGCACGTATGCTTTTTTTGAAAATACATCTATGACCGTTAATAAATATTTAAAACCGTCGTTGTGTTCCGCCAAGGCTTGCATGTCACAAAGATCTGCTTGAAATTGGTTTAAAGGCCTAGGGACAAAAACTCTGTTTCTGGTGAAATGTATTCTGGCTGGTTTATGCAGAGTGTAGGTATCTTGCTCTTGTAAAAAAAATTTAACATTTTCCACATTGACTTTCTTTCCCATTTCATCTTGCACACCCCTATGCAGTCGATCTACACCTCCAAAACTAGCCGGATGGGCCGGGTTGTAATACACTCTTTTCATGACCCGTCTCACCGCCATCCTGCCTGCCTGCCTGCCTGCCTGCCTGCAACAAACTCTCAGGGTTTACTGAAAAACACACCACTCTGGATCGCTCATTTATTTCTTTTAATGATTGTATTGTAATAGGATACAACAAAGGTTAAGATACATACAGGATAAAGATACATAAAAGATAAGTTGTAATACATTTTAATGATTGTATTGTAATAGGATACATCAAAGTTAAGATACATACAGGATAAAGATACATAAAAGATAAGGTGTAATACTGTACATTGGTCGCAAAAAACAAACAAACAAAGGAGATGACTAGTCTTTAATCATCTTTAAAACCTGAACTAACACACTGTGATCTAAACTAGTCTGAAGAATGTTATGCCTGGGATATTCACAGACGTGTTATTCTGCAAATGAAAAATCAACCCATCTACAAACAAAGTGTACAGAGTGAGCAAATGACAGGGTGTTATAACAAAAGAGTCCTCGATCCAATCTTTTACGATGTTTTCAAAGGTCTCTGACAAATCAGATGCACTCGCACACTGCACCATGACTTCCCAAGCTGTATGTCCGGTGTGAGAACGAACTCTGTCCATAATGTTGCTTAGTCGTCTGATTTCAACCGGTATTGTGACAGCGTCTCTATCTGTTGAAACTCTGTTGCAAAGATCCTGTATCAGATGGGTGATGATCATCCTCTCTTCCACACAGGTTACACGTTTTCTCCAATAATTACCCATGATTAATAAACAATCAGAAACAAGAGAACAAACTTATTCGCTTTCCCAGCCATCCGTCACCAGTTTCAGTTCTCCAATTTTGAGTATGTCCTGGCCAATCAGCTCGTCGTACATGCTGCCGATGGAATCCTGGATGTTCCTCGTGGATCTGAGCTCGTGTAATAGAGTCTGTGCCACGGCTTTGACTCTGGCGTCGTCCTCTCGGATGTTGCGTGCGGTCAGGAGACGTTGGATGGAAGGAATCAAGTGAGGGGTGAAAAGCATCTTCATTATCACGCGAAAGTTGATCTGGTAGTAATCATCTTCCACATTTTCCAGACACGGGTGCTGTCTCTGGCTTGGGTGGTTGATCTGACACCCGTAGCACTGCTCGCGTCGAAACTTGTGAAGGGTGATGTTGAGCAGATGGATGACGGCTGCCTTTACGGCGTTGAAGAAAGCCAAAGACGCCACCCCATCCATCTCGTCAGCCATGTCTTCGCTTTTTACAGGAGTGGGTGAAACCGGTTAAGGGGGAGGTGTCATTAAGTCGGGGGAGGAGGAGCGTTGAGACTCCCCGTCCATGTCCGTGTCATCTGTTTCTGTATCGGAACAGCCGCCGGATGAGAGGATCGGGGGTGCGGAGGCCGCACGTTCTCTCTGCTTCGGCGGGGTCGTGGAGGCCAGAGAAGCAGAGACGATCGGGGGTGCAGAGGCCGAACGTTCTTTCTGCTTCGGCGGGGTCGTGGAGGCCGGAGAAGAAGAAACTGCAAGCCCGGGTGAAGCCTCAGGATTCGGAGACAGGGGGGTCCACGTGGTGGTGAGCCGTCTCTGGTTGTAGCGTCGGTTAAAATCTGCCATGTCTTTCAGTCAGGTTGAGCCAGTCGGCGGGGGTACGTCCGCTATTGTGTCTGCTTTTATGCATTGGGGCAAGGGGGTGTGGTTTCAAAAGGACAGAGTTTTTTTCACCACCAGGACGTCATTCCATTTACGGCAGTTGGTAAACAGAGTCGTAATTTTTTCTCCAATTTCTTCCATCTTCTCCTTCCACGCAGCTCCCGGCAGATCTAGCAGCGTCTTGAATACGCCGCAGTCTGAATTAAAACTCTCCAAGACAAAGTGCTCCGTAGCTCCACTCTCTCCAGATGTCTGGAGAGTGGCTCGTAAGAACCAGCGACCGGAGGGATTGGTTCTCGATTGCCAGACCGCGTTGAAAGTAGCCTTGGTCTTGCCCTCCAATCTGGGCTGTTTAGCAGTTACAGTGCCTTCCTGGTCCTGGGGATGCTCGGTGTGGCTGATTAGGGCAGAGTGATTTGGAATCACCAGTCTCAGCACTGCCCAGTCATTGGAACTCAGCATCCCTACAGCAGACAGAGGCCCCACTGTTTCACCCTCATTCCTCTGATACAGCCAAAGCTCACTCGTTTCATACTTGAACACATAGCCCCAATAGCCTTGCACTCCGTACGGCTCCAAAGACCATTCCCCATGCAGAGAATCGCATGGGGGCGCTTGCAGTCGGCACAGATAGACGACGCTCTTCTTTGGAGCATCAGCTGCTTCAATCCTGATTCTTCAAAGATTGTAACAGGCGTCTCACATATCAGAGCTGTGATGACTCTCTTCTGCTGTAAATTTTGCATTTCTTCGCTGCTCGAGTCAGAAGCATCATTGTCTCTGTCGGGAGCAGACCCTTTCTAAGTAAAAGGTAAAGGTCGTAAAACTGTCAAAACCGGGTCAAACAGAGTTTGACGAAAGGTGTATAACATAACTCTCTGTTATTCATTACATTATATTTACATTTAGTCATTTATCTGACACTTTTATCCAAATCGACTTACAAAAAAGGGAAACACGCCTCTGATCTGGTAGGAACTGGTTGGATGTTGCACCAACGAGGAACAGACGAGAAAAGTCTGGATTGCCCTGAGCAAACGGGTGGCAGAGCCAGGTTTGTTCATTGGAGGAGTGCAATGCTTGTAAGGTAACATATGCCTGTATTAGGATGTTCAAATAGGTGGGTACAGAAACAGTGACTACTTTGTAGTCAGCATTAGTGTTTTGAATTTAATGCGGGCTGCATTAAGTTATTCTATAATCATCTCTTATTTATCTTCAGTTATCCAACAGCACTGGATATTTGTTATTTCCTGCAGCAGCAGTCTGCTACTTCCACCATGTAAGAAGGAGCACCACCACAGATCCTTCATTCCAACAGCTGTCAGACACTTTAACTACAGCATGACTTCATGAACTGTTCAGTTAGTCATTTACTTTCTCCTGTGACCATGTGCATAACACAAATAATCCAACATGAATATTGATATATTTGAATGGGGAAACTTCAAAGCTAAAAAAAGACTCTGAAAAACACTTTATTTACAGTATAAGCAGGAGAATTTAAATCATTTAAATCATTTGATGTGCTTGTGGAGGTGAACTCTCATTGTGCAAGTAGATCAATATCAAACTGTCATGACCAGCCCAATGGAGACCTGAAGAGTCCAGAATGGAAGATGCTTTCATTTTAGCTTTGTTGCACCATCCATCCATTTTTATAACCCTGATCTGCAGACTGAGGTGCAACAACAAGAATATGGCAAGCAGTGGTGCATGGCTTGTTATAACACCTATTCATTCCATTAAGCCGCTTCATCTGAGAAAAATCTGAAATAAGATTAAAAGAATATTTGTGTAATATAATGTTTCAGCAGCTTAATTTAGGAGAAACCCGTCCAAAATCAACAAATGGTCTCAACAAATAGAAATGTAGGGTGTAGGGTGATGTTGTCAGGTACAACATGGAGTGTGTTTGTGTTTTTTACAGTTTAAATGAAAAGACTGATACCACTCTCCTGTCTGAGAGTAGCCTATTAACTTAGCTTAGTGCTATTTGCACCCATACCAGACAAAACACAGCTGTTCTATTTTCAATGGATGCCTCACATTAATTGAGTTATATTTTTGAATTGTCCCTATTAGACGATATGTGTTGCCTTCTTTTGTTTCCTTTTTTAGCCAGGCTAAAACCCAATGGGCAAAATCTCTCCCACACACAGATCCATCCATTTTACTGCATCTAGTTTTTCATTTCACATTCTGTCCACTTTAAATTGAAAGTGTAATTATGAATACCAGGGGGAACTTCATTGTCTTCATTCTAAAAATACACGTCTAAAGCATGGATGCTGAAATAATGGAGGTTGTGTATGATGGTGAAGGTAGAATTCAACTCATAACATTTCATCCATTGTGAACCAACTGTATTATAGGTTGTTATGGAGTTCCATTAGCCTACATGAGAAGGTCAGAGAAGCCACACATCAATCGCATGTGGCAACAGTAGAGTTTCACTAATAGATGGTTTGAACGGGGTCAACTGTGAGACTCAGGGGAGCTGTACCAGTTACTATCAGGATGATGGATGAACACACGCCTCTCCTGCTCGCACTGTTCACTAAGAAATGCTGATTGGGGAGCTTTTGGGTGTTGCACCAGTGCATTACCTTGGATATGTTGGATATGAGAACCGGTGCCATCAGTCACCCTGACAGCTTAAGCGTAAAGCTTGGTGGGTGGTGCTGAAAGTGCGCACACCTGCTGTGCACTGAGCTCAGGTCTGTCACTATCAAGGTTGCATCCTTTACAACAGACCAATTAGGCACATTGTAACTGATGTGTTTGTCTGTGGTACACTGACAGCAAGGAGGGAGACACAATAACATGTGTCACCTGAAAAAGCAGTTGATTTCTGTCCTGACAGTTTAACAGTTCTGTTAACTGATGCTCCTGCAGCTCAGCCGCAGATTCTTCAGTGTCTGTGAAGTTAAGGTAGTTGTCTCTTTTGAAACAGTTTTTCCTTTGCTCCAGGTGTTGACATTACTTTCCCTTCCCCCCGTGTCTTCTATCATTGTAACTCAAGAGGAAAGATTTTTGTAATGCTTTTGTTTACTCGCTTTAAGCTATCAGACAAATGCTTTATAAGTAAAGCTTTGTTAATTGGGAATTGCATTGTCAGGATTGGATGACCTGATCCTGATGACCTGAATGTCTGTGGATCAGATCATCATCATGATGAAGTATTTTTTATTGAGACGAAATGAATAATAACAATGAAATAGGGCAGCATGGTGGTGCAGTGGTTATGTTCTCCACGTGTCAGATTCCTCCCACAGTCCAAAGACAAGAACCTTAATAGGTTCATCTGTGACTCTAAACTGTTTGTAGGTGTGAATGATTGTTTGTCTCTATGTCTCTCTGAAAAAGAAGATAATTAAACAAAGAAGGCTAGCACCATGGTATAGCCAGCAGACCCGTAAATTAAAACAAGAGGCACGTAAATATGAATGCAAATGGCCACTAAACTGGAACAATCTCATCTAGTCTGGCAAGATAATCTCAGAACATACAGGAAGGCTCTCCGTAATGCCAGAGCAGCCTACTACTCTTCTTTAATTGAGAAAAATAAGAACAACCCCAGGTTTCTCTTCAGCACTGTAGCCAGGCTAACAGAGAATCATAGCTCTACTGAACCATCTATTCCCTTAGGTCTAAGTAGCAATGACTTCATGAGCTTCTTTAATGATAAGATTATAACTATTAGAGACAAAATCCATCACCTCCTTCCCTCAAAAGGCATTGATCTGCATTCTGATACAGCAAGTTTGGAAACAGCTGTAAAACCTGTTATGTATTTAGACTGTTTTTCTCCCATCGACCTTCATCAAATAACTTCAATCATTTCTGCAGCTAAGCCTTCAACTTCAATTAAACCTCTTCTTAAAAAGCCCACTCTAGACCCAGAGGTTTTAGCCAACTACAGACCGATATCAAACCTTCCCTTTGTGTCTAAGATACTTGAGAAAGCTGTAGCTAATCAACTGTGTGACTTTCTCCATAACAATAGTCTATTTAAGGAAATTCAGTCAGGATTTAGAATGCATCATAGCACAGAGACCGCATTAGTCAAGGTTACAAATGACCTCCTAATGGCATCAGACAAAAGACTCATCTCTGTACTTGTCCTGTTAGATCTTAGTGCTGCATTTGACACTATTGACCATCAAATTCTTTTACAGAGACAAAGATCAAATTAGCATCAAAGTAACCGCCCTAAGCTGGTTTAAATTGTATTTTTTAGATCGATCTCAGTTTGTTCACGTCAATGATGAATCTTCCATGCATACCAAAGTTTGTCATGGAGTCCCACAAGGTTTTGTACTAGGACCACTTTTATTTAGTTTATATATGCTTCCTTTAGGGAACATTATTAGGAATCACTCTATCAATTTTCATTGTTATGCTGACGACACCCAATTATATTTATCGATCAAGCCTGATGCAACCAATCAGTTAACTAAACTCCAAACATGCCTTAAGGATATAAAAAATTGGATGACCTATAATTTCTTAATCTGATGTTAAATTTAGACAAAACTGAAGTTCTTGTAATTGGACCCAAACACTTCAGAAACTCTCTTTCTAGAAACTTAGTTACTTTAGATGTGATCACCCTGGCCTCCAGCTCCACTGTAAAGAATCTTGGAGTTGTTTTTGATCAGGATTTGTCCTTTAATGTTCATATGAAACAAATTTCAAGGACTGTATTCTTCCACTTACGTAACATCGCTAAAATCAGACGCATTGTCTCTCAAGCGGATGCAGAAAAACTACTCCACGCATTTGTTACTTCAAGGCTGGACTATTGTAACTCTTCGTTATCAGGCTCTTAGGACTTTACAGTTAATTCAGAATGCTGCTGCACGTGTTCTGACAGGAACCAAGATCAGAGATCACATCTCTCCAATTTTTGGCTTCCTTGCATTGGCTACCTATTAAATCTAAAATAGAATTTAAAATTCTCCTCCTTACTTACAAAGCTCTTCATGGTCAGGCACCATCATATCTAAAAGAGCTCATAGTACCTTACTACCCCTCTAGAACACTGCGCTCTCAGGACGCTGGGTTCCTTGTGGTTCCTATAGTCTCCAAAAGTAGATTGGGAGCCAGAGCTTTCAGCTATCAGGCTCCTCTTCTGTGGAACAAACTACCAATCTGGGTTCGGGAGGCAGACACGGTCAACACTTTTAAGAGTAGACTTAAGACTTCCTTTTTGATAAAGCTTATAGTTAGGGCTGGCTCAGGTCATCCCTTAGTTATGCTGCCATAGAATTTGGCTGCCGGAGGACTCCCCAGGGTTATGCCTAGCCAGGCACGGTATTGGTTAAAGATGTAGTCACATCTCCCTTACCGAAAACCCTCCCTCCTACTCTCTCTCTCTCTCTCTCTCTCTCTCTCTCTCTCTCTCTCTCTCTCTCTCTCTCTCTCTCTCTCTCTGTCTCTGTCTCTCTCGCTCGCTCGCTCTCTCTCTCTCTGTGGACATGTCTCATTAATGCATGTTACTAACTAAACTTCCCCGGAGTTTCTGTGCTCTGTCGTCCAGCAGGTTTTCGTGGATCGTGGCTGCTCGACGCCCACTACACATATTACTACTGTCATTATTACTACCATATCTGCTACTGTGGTCACTTTATCATTCATTGTGATTCATTGTAATTCTGTCAGTCATTGTAATTGTACAAAATGTTTATGTTGATTGTCCTGTACACGTGACATCCATTGCACGTCTGTCTGTCCTGGGAGAGGGATCCCTCCTCTGTGGCTCTTCCTGAGGTTTCTTCCACATTTTTTCCCTGTCAAAAGGGTTTTTTGTGGGCAAGTTTTTCCTCACTCGACCAGAGGGTCTAAGGACAGAGGGTGTCACTCCCTGTACAGATTGTAAAGCCCTCCGAGGCAAATGTACTTTGTGACTTTGGGCTATACAAATAAAATTGATTTGATTTGATTTTAGTTTAGTTTGTGGGTAGACTACCTGTTTTATTTTAGTTTCCCTCACTTCCTTTTTGTGTTCATTCTTGGTGTCTTTACTCCCTGTGATTGCCTATTGTTTTCACCTGTGTCTCGTTTGCTCCTCCCCTCATGTGTATTTAAGCCTGTCTCTCCCAGTGTGTCCTTGTTAGATTGTCTTCACCCTTGTGAGTAGCTCTCTGGCGTTTTCATCATTGTTTCCTCGTGTACCAACCTGTTTGTTTCTTCGACCCGTTTTGCCTAGCGTCCTGTACTTCTGCCTGTCTGTTCTGGATTCTTGACCCTTGCCTGTTCTTGGACTTTCCTCCTGCCTTGTGATTTTGTACTACTGCCCCGCTGACTACCTTTTGTGTACCGTATCCGGACTGTCAATAAACCGCCTCACTACACCTGTTAGTCTCTGATCTGCTCTGTGGGTCCAGTTGTCTGTCTGAACCTGACACCAAGGGTCTAAGGACAGAGGGTGTCACTCCCTGTATAGATTGTAAAGCCCTCTGAGGCAAATGTACTTTGTGACTTTGGGCTATACAAATAAAATAAATTTGATTTGATCTATGTGTTCTGTGATGAGCTAGTGACTTGTCCAGGGTGTACCCCGCCTCTCACCCAAAGTCAGCTGGAAGCCACCGTGACCCTAATGAGGATAAGCGGTTATGGATGGGTGTTAATGTAATTATAATAATAATAGTGGTTTGATCCTCGGCTCCTCCAGTCTGCATGTCGAAGTGTCCTTGGATAAGATACTGAACCTCAAATTGCTCCTGAAGGCTGTGCCATCAGTGTGTGAATAAAAGTAAAACTAATAAGCAGTTGGCACCTTGCATGGCAGCCAATGCCATCAGTGTATGAATGTGTGTGAATAGGTGAATGAGATATGTAGTGTAAAGAGCTTTGAATGGTTGGAAGACTAGAAGAGTGTTGTATAAGTAAAATAATATTTATAAAACAATATAATATAATATCTCAATACAACATGTAAAAATAACATGCTGTTTTTAAAATAAAGGGGTGCTATATTCCAAGAGTTACGGTTGGGTTAATAACAAACCATCAGCTCTACAGTGTGTGTGTGTGTGTGTGTGTGTGTGTGTGTGTGTGTGTGGGCACTCAAGTGGCTGCATGCATGTGTGTTCTCAGGTGTCTGTTGAACTGTATAGTCATGACACAGTGGAAACTTCACACACACAACCTGCCATTGTATCACCCTCTTGCTATCTCTCTGTTTCTCTCTCCCATACACACACACACACATACACACAGAGCTTGGCAATGATGAGACCTGTTTGGCATCAAAGATGTAGGAAGTGAAGCGCAACAGAGCAGCAGAGTCTTACAAGTACATATAGGAAGCTGACAAAACGACCCACCAAACACCCAACAACCCTGCCATCCACCAACACACACACACACACACAACCTAATACGCAAGAGCAAATGCAAATATGAAAACATAGAGAAGAAGCCACAGGATTTATGCCATAAAGAGAGCAGATAGAGTGGTGTGAAGAGAGGGAAGCTAGGGGTGTGTATGTATGTGTGTGCATACTAGACAGAGAGGTTTGGTGCCAGTGAGCTGATAAGAGTGTGATAGCACTAACCCTAGGGACAAAACAAGACTCACACTGACAGGCTTTAGGCCTCTCCAACAGACACACAACGCACACACACACATGAAACACAAAATTGTCACTCGTGAAGAGGAAGTGATAAAAGAAGGAAGGAAATATTAAAGAGGGAGCGAGGAGGGGTGGGGTTGTGGGGTTATAAAGTCATTCAGATACACTGTACACAGTGCTGGTTGGTACAGAGCAGACTTACTTCTCTACTGTAGCTCACACTAAGAGAACACTGTGTTCATACTGGACCTACATTAAAAACAGATAGGGCTCAGTCATAATAATCAATAATTGTTTTTACTCTGTCACCAGAAAACAGTGATAGGATTGGGCGATTCCAGTGGTGAAATGTAAATAAGTACATTTGTTCAAATTTGGACTCTTTGCACTCCACTACATTTATCCATCAACTTTGACTATAAGTTATAGATGAAAATTTTACAAAAAAAAACTATAAAACAGGATCAAAAGTCAGGATGGGCATTTCCTTATTTAAGTACTTCGTTTAATTATCATAGAGTGCTTGAGTCTAATGTAAAATGTATAGTAAAGGTGGGTTGTTTTTAGCTTACCTTTCTGCGTGGTCCAGACTGTAGAGTGTCACAGTGATGGCTTGTACTGCAGCTCAACAAATGCAGCAGCATGGAAGCGTACTCCTTCCACAAAGCTTCACAAGAGCAAATCTTCTGACACCATTTACCTAGATCAGCTGGCTGATCTCCCCTTTTTGGTGGCATGGTAATACTGTGTGCTAACACTGCTTGCAAATGAGGTGATGGTCACTGGTTTCTCCTTTTGCGTAATGCTTAAACTAGTAATGTAAAGGCTGAACCTAAATGTGGTCAGTAAGTTAATTAAACTGGTGAGACTGGCAGGCAGGCACGTAATCCTGGACACAGGAAGAACAGGTGTAAGTCAGACTGGCAGGCGAACTAACTTGACTGATTGTCAAAATAAACTTGCTTCAGAGCAGGAAGTGTAGCACGTTTAAGCCTGGTGGTCTTGCTTGTTCAGCCAACAAGTATTGATGTTCCAAAGTGACCCATGACTAGGGCCACTGCAGCCAATTTGGCACCCTAAGCGTAATTGCTTTGTGGTGCCCCCACTGGTAGCCTAATGGAACAAACCACTGGTTAATGAGAGGGAGCCAGGGCACCAAACCATCATTTTATTATTCTGAGAAAATGTTGCCTATAGTAGACTGATGATGTGCATTACAGAAACGATTACATTTTTTCATTCATAATTATGATTGTTAACCATGTTCCTGTCCGGCTGCCAGACCGTGGTCAAAGGGTAGATGCTGTCTCCTGGGGCCAAACTGCACGTCATCTTCGGGGTTAACCCCCTTCACTTTTTTCAGCTGTGGAAAACATGAGCTCCAGTGTTGGCTTTTGAAACACCATGGCCTTTATTTGATCACACACTGTAGCCTACACTGTACACTTATTCCTAACTCCTATCGCTAACCTGCAGCTCCTCCGCCCATACACGTCACTCATCTCTGCCGCTTGCTCTCTCTCTCACGTTCACTCATACATTATACACAGAATTACACTACTATTATAACATAATGATAGTTGGGCCATTTTGGTGCCCTCTCCAACACTTGGTGCCTTACGCACAGCATGTAACGTGTGTAATGGTAGCAACGGCACTGCCCATGACCATTACAAAGATGATTCACATGAGCCTCTTTTGATGCTGCTGCCTCTGTAGTGATGATCTGGTTTAAGAAAGGCAAAGATTGTTTTCATGACCAACAATGACTGCTGGTAGAAGATTAGTTGTGAACTGCGGCCTGTGGTTTCCCAGTTACAGTACTGTTGAGGCTAATCTTTCTAACTTCTCTAAATTTTCTCTAATCTCTCTAAGTTTTCAGGTGATCAGGGGCTCCTCCTCATCTTTTCCCTCCTGATCTCTGGCACCTGTTTGGAAGCCTTTAAGAGCTCTGGGTAGCTCCACCCACTCTCTCTCTCTCACTCACTGCAGCCCGGCCTGCTGCAACACCACCAGCCTCCACATTTTGTCAATTTTGTGGTCCTTGGTTTTGACATTTGACTATAATAAAAGTTACTTTGGCTGCATTGATTGTTGTTTGTCACCTTTGTTTCTTCCCAAGAGCCGGGGTCGTAACAGTACTCTATATTCCACCACGCACACTTCTGTCAGGAGTTAACTTGCTCAGATTTGGTCATTTTTTCTTGGTTTATGTGCTTTGTAGTATGCTACATAGTTAAATTGTCTGTTTGAACAACCGGGAATCAGGAACTCTCTGTACTGTATGTACTAGGCTCCTTAGTGCAGTTGCCACGATTCAATTCCCATGGCCTCTCGCTGTATGTTGTTGTCCCCCTCTCCCCGGTTTCCTGTATGCTTTTGGCTGTCTGTTATCAGATGAAGACAGTTGTGTCTTGAAGCTCATGGGACAAAAAGTATGGAAAAAAATCTTATAATGTGCATTGCTGGAAAAATGACACAAACACACATTATTTGTGTGATTGTGTCATTCATTTTCATCAGCACAACAAAAAACAGGATGATTTGTTCCTTTGTTTAGTTTGTCCATTCTGGGCTACTGTAGAAACTCTGTGTAGATCAGTCTCATTCTAAGAAAACAGTGATTTTACACTAATGAAAACATGTTTTAATATATGATGTTCCATTTCTGTCATATTCTCCCTGCAAATCTGACATACTGGACCTTTAAAAACCTGCCAAACTAATGCCTCCACTTAGCACAGCCACTTCAACAGCCCAAAAGTAATGGACTGTACTTACAGTATATAGCGCCTTTCTAGTCTTCCAACCACTCGCTTTTACAGTACGCATCTCATTCACCCATTCACACACGTTCATACACTGATGGCATTGGCTGCCATGCAAGGTGCCAAGTGCTCATCAGTTTGAGGAGCTGAACCGTTCATACACTTTCATACACTGATGGCACAGCCTTCCGGAGCAATTTGGGGTTCAGTATCTTGCTCAAAGACTCTTTGACATGCAAAGACTGGAGGGGATCAAACCGTTGATCATCTGATTAGTGGACAACCCACCCTACCTCCAAGCCACAGTTATGATGCAGCGCTCACCATCCATGTGCAAACCAGCAAATAAGTTAACAGTAAAAATTGAAGAACAAGAAAATGATTTGTTTGCTATCATATGCTTGGAACAGTTGTGTCTGTGCTAAAGTTAGCTTTGTCAACCCATACATCCACCCTGACTGTGCGGACCTTATAACAATGTCATTCTACTCCAACTTCTTCTTTGAGTTTGTGAGGACGGCTTATTTCCATAGTTCCAGACATTATTTGTTAGAATTTGTCTTCTCTTCCAAAGATTTAACTTTGTTCTTGATACAACCTGTTTGATCACTGCTTGTATTTCATATTAGGTCATTTTTATTCTCACCTTTAAATTCATAGTTCTGATAATTCTGTTACGTCTGGCCTAGGGGAACCGAACATAACAAGAAAAGGGTGCTCCCCTCTTTCCCCCACTCCCAAGAATAACCAAGGCCACAGAGCTGCAGTCCAACCAAAGATCATTTATTCGATTATTATTGTTATTATTTCAAAAGTATATTATTTTCAAAACTTTGTATGAGCCTGCTAACATCGGTCTTGGCAGAGTCAGACAGGTGCGCCAGATGGGCATCTAGATTTGATAGGATCTCTGAATTTCTGAGGCGTGCACATGAAAGGGAGCTGTGTCTGTCATTCAGCCCATCATCACTGGGATCATATGGGGGCTGTGCATTAGACACCAAGACAACAGGCGCAACTATGGGAGATGGAGCGCTCTTCCGGTCAACATGTGTTTTCAGCATGTTAATGTGACATACACAAGTTTTTTTCCTGCGATCGGGAGTGTGGATTACATAGTTGGTCTCGCTAAGCTTACGGTCAACTATATATAGACCACAAAACTTTGCCTGCAGACTAGAACCAACAAGGGGCAGAAGAACTAGTACACGGTCACCAGGCATGAAGGTCCGTACGACAGACTTCTTGTCAAAACGTGTTTTCATTTTCGACTGAGCAGTGGAGAGTGAATCACGGGCCAAATCGCACGCGTGATGTAGTCTCTCCCTAAAGGAGCTAACGTAGTCCAGAACTTTGTCACTCAAACTAGTTTTGTTTGAGAGAAATGTATCTCGTAACAGGTGTAGAGGGCCGCGCACGGTGTGGCCAAACACTAAATCAGCCGGACTGAAACCTAACGATTCCTGTAAAGTTTCCCTCACAGCGAACAACAGCAGCAATCCCTCATCCCACTCACGATTGGTTTCAGTACAATATTTGCAAAGCATGCTTTTTAGAGTTTGGTGAAATCTTTCTAATGCACCTTGACTCTCGGGATGATAAGCGCTTGAAGTGTGATGGTTTACATTCAGCTCGGACATGACCTGGGCGAAGATTTTAGATGTAAAATTTGTTCCTTGGTCACTTTGAATACGCCTAGGAAGGCCAAATGTTGAGAAAAACTTGACAACCACTTTTACAATGGCACAGGATTTTAATGTGCGCAACGGGACAGCTTTTAGGATAATGGGTCGCAACACACATCATAGTGAGGATGATTTCCGGACTTAGTTTTTGGCAAAGGACCCACACAATCAACGATAAGTTCAAATGGCTCTCCAACGACAGGGATTGGTTTTAACAGAGCTACGGGGATCACTTGGTTCGGCTTACCTGAGACCTGACAGGTGTGGCATGAACGGCCAAACCTCACAACATCTGACTTAAGTCCAGGCCAAAAGAAATAACGGAGGATACGATTATAGGTTTTTCTAATGCCTAAATGACCGGACATGCTATGAGCATGAGCCAAACTTAGCACCTGAAAGCGAAACTGTTGTGGCACTACAACCTGAGTGACAGACTCATATGCTGGACCAGAATGAGGGGACCAGCGGCGCATCAGAACACCATCATCTATGAGGTAGGATCCAGACTTTTGGATCTGTAACAAGAGAAAAACAAGGAGACAACGTGGGATCAGTTTTCTGTGCATTCATTAGCTGTTCTCTGTCTACCAAGAGAGTCAGAGTTTTATCATCAGGCTGAAGCTCGACAGAAATAGTCTCTTTATTATCTGAGAGAGAGCCTGTGGGATCAGAGGTAGTCATGAAAGAATCACTGAGATCCACCAAGTCTCAAAGTTTCCGGGTTTGAGCACGGGTTACAGCACACACCGGGAACAAAGGTGGTGAGCTGGTAACAACAGAACTGGGAATGCACAAATCTGCGATTGGGTTTTCAATTACCTCAGGAGACGGGAAAACTTTAACACCGGCCAAATCATTTCCGAGAATCAAATCAATACCAGCTATTGGCAACTGGGGTCTCACAGCGATTTTGAATTTGCCTGACACAATCTTGAATTTTAACTGAACGAAATGCAATGGGGCAAGTACAGCACTTAGCTTCACCCCCCATACTATAATGTCAGAACCACAGTAAAACTGAGTGGAAAAAGGGAGAACACCTTCACACATTAGGGACTATTTCGCACCACTGTAACCGCAGAATAGTAATTGGAACTGGTTTATCTAAACCCTCAAGAGAAACAGAACCCTGTGTAATGAATGGTTTGAAATCTTCGTCAAACTCGTCTATCACATCCACACTTTGCTGGTGTCGTGGTTTAGCTTGTATGAAGCCGATTGAGGATGGTGTTTTGACATTCTTAGATTGTCCTTTTTTCTTAAGAGTGGGACAGACTGTGATGAGATGACCCTGCTCATGGCAATATAAACACTCTCGTTTCTCACTGTCAGCAGTAGGGTTATGATAGGAGTTTTTGGGTGATCTAGGGCTCCGGCCAATGGGGACTGAATCACGGCACACTGGGGAAGAATGCATGGGTAAAAGGACTGGCAGTTACAGCGGCTCCCCGCTCTAACTCCAGAGCCCTTAATTTTAGATGCATTGTTTCCACCTCCAACTCCCGCTGTCTCACCTCCACCTCCTTTATACGGAGGGTGAGCCTTAGCTCCTCGGCATTCATGCCAGTTTGGGACTGGGAGGTTGGGATTGTGGTAGGAACACCAGCCAGACCACGCAGCTCGACTCCATCTGTGGGAGATGGCTCCCCAATCCATCCCTTTTCCGTCAACTTCTCATAGAGCAGATCATATAACTCCTCCTTCTTTGCGCTAGATGACACATGCACACCAAATGAACTTGCGATGAGGCACAAATCAGCCCTTTTACACTTTTTCAACACCTCTGGGGTCGGATTAGCCACAAACTCAGCTAATTTAAACTCCATTTCACTTCCGCCACCACCACAAACAAAACTGCCAAACAGACAAGCAAAGACTACAAGTGGGGAAACAAAGCGAACTAACACAGATCAATAGAGAAAGAACGGACGAGCCCCCACTTCATGTTACTTCCGGCCTAGGGGAACCAAACATAACAAGAAAAGGATGCTCCCCTCTTTCGCCCACTCCCAAGAATAACCAAGGCCACAGAGCTGCAGTCAAACCAAAGATCATTTATTCGATTATTATTGTTATTATTTCAAAAGTGGTAGTTTAAAGCTTCAGGGTGAGCATGGCCCAAAACAACAAACAAAACAATCTGACCAAAAACTAACTTACCTAACCAAAACAAAGAAAACAGAATACAGGGTTCTAACCTGCCTCCCTATAAAATAAACAGGAGAAAAAAGGAGACAAACCAAAAGAGCTACTCACCCCTACTACTACCTGGACTGCTAAGCTAAAGTACAAATTCACAGAACACAATACCATACAGAACAAGGAGTAAAGAGTAAGGTCAAGGGAAGAGAGTGAATGAATCTGTTTCATTATGTTCTGTGTAACACTATACATAATGGACGGTTAAAGCAGTTCCTATGCTTACTTAAACTTTATTAAAGACTCGGTCTCACTTCACGTTAGTTTACATGCGTGCTGGTGATTCCTCTAACAGGTGCGTCTCCTAACTCTGTCCGTGTGGAACTCCTGTACATGTAATAAACAATCCTATTGTTACATCTTTCTTTTTCTTTTTTCCAGTTAAGGTTCTTTCATTAAACATAGGGCATTAGGTGCCACAACAAACTTGGAGCAAACATTTAAATGAGACATACACCTTACCAAACTAGATCCACTAAGTATCCTTGAACATAGGCCAAACAGTTATGGTTACACTCTGCTCAAACAGCCATAAAGAATTTTGCTTTACAATTTTCTTTTTTTCTTTTTCTTTTTTTTTTCCACAACAACACATCAAACAAACATTGAACACAAACAGTGCATTCATTTTTTTTTTTTTCCAGATAGTGTAGTCTTTTAGGTAGTACGGTCTGACAATTTGTCGACCAGACCTGGTGACCGGCCCTTGTTCCATTGATGGGACCCCTGGTGGGGCCCCTGGTGGGATGGCCTCCTCCATGGGCGGTTGGGTAGGTTGATCTTGTGTAGGAGTGTGCTCTGTGGGACAGCGTCTGAGGTGGCGACGATTTCGTCTCAGAACGCCTCCAGATTCCAACTCCACCTCATATGATCTGTGGCTCACCTGTTGAACCACCTTCGCGTGTCTCCAGTCCTTGTGTGTCACAGGGCTGTACTCTCACACTGTCCCCACTTGTGAGACTGTCCATGTCTTTTGCTGTGTGGTTGTAGTATTTTTCTTGCCTTTCTCTGTTGTCTTTCAGCCCCTTGTCATTGTGTGTTACCTCTGGTTCAAGTAGTATGTCCCTTGTGGGAAGCAGGGTCCTGGTCCTCCTGCTCAGGAGCCTCTGAGCAGGGCTAGTGTTGCTAAGTAGGGGTCCTGTCTCGCTGCTGCAGCCTTCAACATTAAGCGTTTGGCAGTCTTTACTGCCGATACTTCCCATTGCTTTGTGGGTAACCTGGTGACGACGTTCTGTGTTCAAAACCCCACTTCTGGCTGAAGCGCTGAAACTCTAGGGATGCATATTGGGGTCCATTATCAGAGATAACAGTGTCTGGTATCCCCTGTCGGGCAAAATGAGCCTTTAGTTTTCTGATCACAGTATTACTCTTAGTGTCAGGCAAGTAATCTACTTCCCAAAAGTTTGAATAGTAATCCACTGTTACTAGATAGTCTTTATTGTGAAAGGAGAAGAGATCTGTTCCTACCTTGGCCCATGGTCTGCTGGCCATGTCGTGTGGGTGTAGTGTCTCTTTCTGTTGTTTTGGGTCCACTGACCTACATATGTCGCATTTGGAGATGAAGGTCTTGATCTCCTCATTCATTCCCAGCCAATACAGACACTCTCTTGCTCTCCTCAAACACCCCTCCACTCCCAGGTGAGAGGAGTGAATTCTGTGAGTCATGTCCACCCTGAGAGCATCCGGTATCACTGCTCTGTCCCCTCGGAACACTATGCCATCCTGGAAGCTGAGTTCATCTTGGAAATTGTGGTAGTGCCTTATGTCGCTAGGTAAGTCCTTTTTTCTCTTAGGCCATCCCTGTAGTATTCTGTTCGCTACACTCTGCAGCTTTGTGTCCCCTTTGGTCGCGGCCCTGATGGCACTCAGCCTCTCTGCTGAAATAGGGAGGTAGCTGACCATGTTCACAGTCTCTATGTCTGTCTCACACTCTCCTTTGGTGCTCTCTGGTAAGTAGGCTCTACTGAGGGTGTCCGCAAGAAGCATATCCCTACCTGGCACGTATGTCACATTGATATCGTACTGCTGCAGCCTGAGTAGCATTCTTTGCAATCTTTTAGGTCCACTAAGTAGTGGTTTTCGGTGGATATTTTCAAGAGGTTTGTGGTCACTTTGTACTGTGACCTCCCTGCCGTAAGTATACTGATGGAATTTTTCCATGCCAAACACTATGGCTAAACATTCTTTTTCTATTTGGGCATAGCCCTTTTCAGTTGATGTGAGTGCCCTGCTGCCAAATGCAATTGGTTTACCTCTCTGAGTGAGGGCGGCCCCCAATCCTGTGTCTGACGCATCACATTGAAGTGTCAACTCCTCGTCCTTGTTGTAATATTGCAGGACTGGTGCTTTGGCGATTTTGTCTTTCAGTCTTTGAAACGCTCCTTCTTGGGTGTCTGTCCATTCCCACATGTTCTCCTTGCGCGTGAGTTGTCTGAGAATCTCACAGTCATCAGAGAGGTGTTTATAGAATTTTGAAAGGTAATTGACCATCCCAACTAGTCTCTGTATACCCTTCACATCGGTCGGTCTTGGCATGTCTCTGATTGCTCGTGCCTTCTCCGGGTCCAGCTTAATGTCGCGCTCTCTGCACCTCTGTAGGAAACCTCTGACTTTCTCGTCGTGGTCCTTTTCCGCCTCCTTTTGTGTTGCTCCTTCACCCGTGATTAGCACGTCATCTGCTATGATGTAGACTCCTGGGAGGCCCTCCAGGGTCTGCATGAGCTTTCTTTGGAACACCTCCGGCGCTGGGCTTATTCCCATTGGCATCCTTAGCCACCTGAAGCGGCCAAAGGGAGTGGCGAATGTAGTAAGGTAGCTTGACTCTTCTTCTATTTTGACATGCCAGAAGCCTTCCTTTACATCACAGACTGTGAAAACTTTTGCTTTAGACATCTCTGGCAATACGTCTTCAATGGTTGGAAGAGGATAGTGACTTCTTTTTAGTGCACGATTTAGTGGTTTTGGGTCTATACAGATCCTCAGTTTCCCATTAGGCTTTTTTATAGAGACCATGGAACTGATCCAATCAGTGCTGCGTTCCACTGGTGCAATTATCCCTCTTCTCTCTAGGTCTTTGAGTTCTTCTTGAAGTGGTGTCATCATGGCTACAGGTACTCTGCGCTTCGGCAGTTTCACAGGTGGTACTTTGTCATCTATCTCTATTCTATATTCACCCTCCATACAGCCCACACCTGTGAATACATCCTCAAAGTCGTTCTTTATTTTGTCCATGGTCATGTGACCTCCTTTTGTCACTGTGTTTGACTCCATTTTTACTATGCTGTCAATAGCCAGAATGTTTTCGTATTGTACTTTTATTAATTTCATGGCCTCGCTAGCTTTTCTGCCTAGTAAGGGGGTTCTGCTGCTTTGCTCGACTACTTGAAACTCCAGTCTGTACAGCTTGTTGTTTCTGGGGTTTCTGACCTTCACCCTGCATGTGCCTAGAGGAGTCAGCTTGGTCTTGTTATACATCACTAGCACTTTCTCTGTGTGCTCTAGTGGTGTGTCTGGATTCAAAAGATCGATCGGAATGATATTGCAGGTGGCTCCACAGTCAATCTGGAAATTAACTAATTTTTTCCCTATCTTCATTCTAGCAAACAGCTGTCGGCCCTGACTGTTTGTCATTCACCTGGTTCACCTTTTCACTCTCTCCATGTTCTTCAGTTATGCAGTTGACATCCTCATATGAGTCACTGTCACTTGTCTCCTCTGTAACAGCATGCACTTTCCTCATTTTCTTACTGGTCCCTGGTTTTGATTTGCACTGAGCTGCAAAGTGGTTTTCCTTCCCGCACTTTTTGCACTTTTTTCCAAAAGCTGGGCACTTTTTCTTATTCCTTTCATGTGTTTTGCCACAGAATTTGCACTGTATCTCGTTCTCCTTTAGTTTCACTTCTGTCTGTTTTAATGCATGTACTTCCTCTACCGTCTGACCTTGAAGTGTTTTGCTATTCTCCCTCGATAGCTCCGTAGCTCTGCAAATGTTCAGACAAGACTCCAGCGTTAGCTTTTCCTGCCTGAGTAATCTCTCCCTCAGTGCTGAGCTGTTCGTGCCACACACTACTCGGTCTCTGATCAAAGAGTCTTTAATGCACCCAAAATTGCAGGTGCTAGCGAGCACTTTCAAGTCAGTTACATAGGTGTCCACATTTTCATCTAATCCTTGATTTCTCGTGAAAAATCGGTACCTTTCAACGGTCTCGTTTGCCTGTGGGTTGCAGTATTCGTCGAACTGTTTCATCATGAAACTCACAGTGGTCTTTGCTGAGGGGCTCGTAGACGCCAGAGTTGTCCAGAGCTCTCTACCCTTTTCTCCGATGAGGTAGCTGAACAGCTTCACTTTAGTAGTCTCGTCCGCAGTTGGCATAGTAAGGTCCATGTACAGCTCGAACTCCTCCTTCCAACTTCTCCATGTCTTCGCTAAATTGGCGGAATCCAAAGCCAACGTTCCCGGCGGTTTTAGCCCTTCCATCGTCACCGTCGGCTAACTAGCTAGACTGTGCGTTATCTAATTAAAGTACTTGAGGGTATTTTTCCGTGCTGCCACCATGTTTCATTATGTTCTGTGTAACACTATACATAATGGACGGTAAAGCAGTTCCTATGCTTACTTAAACTTTATTAAAGACTCGGTCTCACTTCACGTTAGTTTACATGCGTGCTGGTAATTCCTCTAACAGGTGCGTGTCCTAACTCTGTCCGTGTGGAACTCCTGTACATGTAATAAACAATCCTATTGTTACAGAATCCAGCGGCAGCCATTTATAGGTGATCCACCAGTCCATTAACCAATTGGCAGGCAGCACCTGGAGAGAGGGAGAGACCCTAAGGTGGTAGCACCACCCCTAGGCAGGGAGGAACAATAACACAAAAATAACAACTCTAAATAATGACTCTGGGTCATAACAATTCTTTAACAGAATTTGCAGTCACGTTTCACATTTGAGTCTTATCTCAGTCATGTGTGAGCAAACTGTCTTTATGATAATTATTTGACATACGTCTTACTTTGTTTTAATATTTTTCTAGTGTGTCTGTGCATGTGCATGGACAATATGTTGCAGGCAATTATCATTTGCTGATAAAGGCCGAGGCCTCTGGGCCCACTTCAGATGCAAAAATATGGTAGGCATGCTCCAGAGCCACCAGGCAGGCTGCTTTGACTGTGACATGGCTGCATTGCCATCCTCTTGGGCAGCTACTAATCCACCATGAACTGTGGAGAAAGTCTACGCGACGCTACAAAACTAAACACTCTGCAGAGACACAGGTGCTGTTTCTGAGGACAGACAGGATATCTACAGTATCTGAAATATGGCGCAGCATTAATCTCAGTTACTGTAATCTAAACACAATGCATGTAAACTGATGCTAAGCAGATGCTTGCATGCTCATCCCCTGTCTGAAAATGCGTTGCCACAAGCACGGTGGGGAGTGCCCAGAGACTCCACCACTGCCATCTTTCACCAACAAGGGAAGCATTCAGGTGCAACACATCAGCTCACACATCACGGGGTCAACCAACAAGACTGGAGAGAGGAAAATGAAACGAACATTCTCAATCAGTTTCATTTGTTGCCTCCACATTGCCTCAATTATGGCAATATTGCCTAGCATGGGCTTTTGTGGAAAGCAGAGAAATATAGATTTCAGGAGCACTGTTGGATATCAATCCCATTTATATCGGCAGCCATGCCAATTCAATTCAATTCATCAGGAGATAAATTGTGTATGCAGTATTTGTTTGTAGTGTCAATTCTTTTTTCCACACGTTTAGTGGTCTGCCACCTCCTTCCTCTCCACCTCTTCCATTAGGCTTCTCACTCTTTACATGCACAGCAAAAGGCTGGTTGTTCAAGCAGCCCTTGGTAAAAGACTGTGGGTGTGCTGTTAAAAGTTTTGGTACTCTGTTGAACACATTGAACGGCTATTTTCAGCCATGGAGGTTGACGCTTGAGCTGCACAGCTAACTGAGCTAACGGTGTAGAGATGGGCTTAGTTGTGCTATTTTGTACAGTTAAAATGATCTGACACTTGGAACTGCAGTTTTTGGGTTAGTTTTTACAGTGACAGAGGTCGCAGCTTGGTGAATGAAAACATAGTTATCATAATTCATTCCTACTTCATTCTGTAAATCTGACCAGTGTGTCAAACATTTAAGCTGCCAAACAAAATTGAAAATATATTTGTCTGAAAAAAAACTTGCATTGTCCCCAGAATGTACAACACTAATTTTATTTACAAAAGCATGAAAACCTACAGAGAATGTATGTGCAGAGTCTGACACAGTGAGAGGTGTACAGTGAGGCAGTTAGGTGAAGATAGTGCAGGCTGTTTTGTACTCACAGTGCAGGTGTTGATGTTCTGCCGTGTCCTCGTGCCAGCTCTGATAGAGCAGCTTTCATCTCAGCTCATCAGACTTATAAATGGAAGTGTGTACTGCTAGCCAGGCCAAAGACTTTTCTTCCCCTCCAAGCTGTTTCTGTGTCAGTAATTTTAGTCTGTGTGACAGGGGGTTCTGTTTTGTGATCATAAGGGCGTCAGTGGTTTATAATTTAGTATGTGCGTGCAGATGATGGATGACGGGAGAGGAGGAGAGCTACTTCTACAGCATTATGTATTAAAGAGGTTCTTGGCTGCAAAGCAATATCTACTTACTGGCACTGACTGCTTCACACTGATCTCTCTCTCACACACACACATACACACGCACACATGCACACACTTTCTTACTTGCTTTTTGGCTTGCTCTCATTGCCTTGTCTTTTCTTCACTGTTTTCCTGTCATGTCTTGTCATTTCTTGACACATGCTGTCAAAATGTCACACAATATAAATTAAAGATAACGACAGAAGCGTAACCGAAAATTAACCAGCTTTTACCATGTTTTAGCATTTCAGAAAGACAACAAAAAACCTGTACAAGCAAATACATTGAAAAATAAAGTCTAACGAAAAGAAGCTCAACTAGAGATGGGGCAGGGCTAATTTTGGCTCCTTTGCTTTTTTTGTAGAATATTTGTGAAGACATGTCAATAATCTCTCTGACACTGATTGAAAATGAGGATTACACATATGTCATTAAAATGAACTAACCAGTAAGGCTTGGAGCCAATTGCTGATTGCAACCACCTCCCCTCCTCCCAATGTCTCCCTGCTAGGATGAAGGAGAAATATATGTCCACTGGCCACATTAAATGTTATGTGTACATTATTTTATGAACATTTTTCACAAAGTTTTTTTCAGATAAATCATGGACCATGCAAAGTTAAAGCATTAACAGAATAATTATCAGGTTTAGACTTAATCAGGTTTAGACAAAAGACTGTGCTCATCCCCTCCCTCATTTCACCTGCCAGTTTAAAGTTTTTATCCCTAACCTCACCAACAATTAAATTCTAAATTCTCATGTTTTATCATTCTCATCCTGAGGCAGGCCTGGAGTGAAACAGCTAATGAATGTTCACACAGTGCTGAAAACAAGCTGACACACTGGAACAACACAGGAGCAGCTGAAGCTTTGTAGTTCATCCCGCTGCACCTGAAGGAAGTATTCAATCAATGCCCATTACTAATACTTACTGCATTTTTTATTTGTGCAGCATCTGTGATATCTACTCGTCAAGTATGGAGAGCACTGGTACGCAAAAGACAGCTCTGGTATTGATTTAGGGCCAGTGAGAGGTGAGGGAGGTGAGGAGAGTTGGTTTTTAAAAAGACCTGACCAAACAACGTGAACATGGGGAACATGTACAATGACCAGGACTAGAAGTAATGAATTACACTACTCATCAAACATTACATTCTTGCTGACACTATCCCACTGCGCAATGAGACGTTTGCAAGGCTGTACATGAAGATGGAAAAAATGTACACATCTTACACTGTGTACACTCATACATACTGCAACATTACACCTCACATGACTCTCGAAGTATGGTCCACTCAAGTACACTTATTGTCTGCAAGGTCAGCGATGAGTGTGAGGACTCCTGGGTTCACAGCAAAGACATCCTCCTTTTGCTTTGCTCTACTTTCTTTCCTCTCTCCTGTCAGGGATTTGGACAGACGAGGACCACAGGAGCAATACGTTTCAACAGTTTATTAAAGGGTTTGGTAGATGGGAGTGAGTCTTTGTGTGTGTGTGTGTGTCCCTGCGGCTGAGAGGCGTAGAGTGTAGACGGGGGTGGAGGGTCCAGGCTCTCTCTCCGAAAGGGGCTGGAAGTCCTGGGGAAACACACACACACACACACAGCAGGAGAGGAGTGGCAGGGCAAAACTTCAAGGGCAGTAGTACCGTCAAGGGCATGGCAGAAATCATGGTCAAAAAGGCAAGTCAAGTTACCGGGTTTGTAGAGCAGAGGGTGGTCGGGCAGGTCCGGGATCACAGGTAGGAGTCAGAGTAGTAGCAGGTAGCAGGCAGGAAAGGTGCTGGCTTAGCAGACGATCTGACAATGTGTGCTGGGAAACACGGCTCTTTATACAAGGCATGGTTAGCAGGAAATGAGGAGCAGCTGGCTGGTTAACGAGGGAGTGGCAGCAGAGACAGGTGAGAGTAATCAGCAGAGTGGCAGATAATTAGTGCTCCTACCAGGCAGAGGGAGAGGGAGCTCACGACAGAACCCCCCCCTCAAGGGACGGCCCCAGAAGTCCCAAGAAACACCGCCAAGACTGGGAGGGCGGAGGGGGAGCCGGCAGTTGGGCTGATTACCCTCTGAATGGGGAATGGGCCGAGGAAGCGCGGTGCCAACTTTCGTGATTCCACCCGCAGTGGTAGATCCTTTGCTGACAGTCACACCTTTTGTCCAACATGGTAAGCGGGTGCAGGAGTCCTGTGATGGTTGGCACCAGTGGTGTAGCTGGAGATGGACTTGAGGAGTGTGGCACAGGCCTGGGCCCAGGTGCAGCGGCATCGGCGGGAGTAGGCAAGGGCAGATAGACAAGTGAGAGCATCCCGCACTTGTTTCTCAATCTCCCAAGTCAGGACACCTATGACGCAGGGACTGGGCAGAATGGGTGCAGGATTCTGGGAAGGGGCGTCCTCCTTCTGGAACTGGCGGGAGAGTGAGTCTGGCTTGATGTTACGTGATCCTGGACGGCACTTCTCTGCCTTGACGTAGAGCGAGTTCTGCAGGAGGCGGAGAAGGACTTGCTGGACATGATGTGTGTGTTCAGGCTGGGTCTTGGAGAAGATCAAGATATTGTCTAGGTAAACGAAGACAAACTTGTTTAGGATGTCCCGCAGTACATCATTCACTAGGGCCTGGAAAATCGCTGGAGCGTTGGTGAGGCCGAACGGCATCACGAGATACTCATAGTGGCCGGTTGGGGTATTGAATGCCGTCTTCCATTCGTCACCCTCCCGGATCCGCACTAGGTGGTAGGCGTTAGGTCCAACTTTGTAAAGATCGTGGCCCCCTGGAATAGCTCGAAGGCAGAGTTGAGCAGAGGCAACCGGATACCGTTTTTTTAGTGTGATGCTGTTAAGGCCACGGTAATCGATGCAGGGGCGAAGGGTCCCCTCCTTCTTCCCCACGAAGAAGAATCCGGCGCCAGCAGGGGAGGAGGATGGACGGATAATTCCAGCAGCAAGAGAGTCGCTGATGTACGTTTCCATGGACCTTCGTTCAGTCTTGGGTCGATGTGGGGGCAGAGACGTGGCTTTGACTTTGTTGAAGACCTCCCGGAGACCGTGGTAGCATTCCGAGACATTGGAGATGTCTGGAGCTGAGTCGGGGGGTACAGGGTGAGAGGGTGGCATGGCCGCAAGCAAACAGGTCTGGTGGCAGTCCTTTCCACACTCTCGGATCTTTCCAGTTGCCCAATCAAGGTGAGGGTTGTGCCGTCGGAGCCATGGGTAGCCCAGGATGAGAGGTTGGCCCGGGGAGTGGAGCAGGTGGAACTGAATGGTTTCACTGTGGTTGCCAGACAGCATCATTTTAACAGGGGTGGTGAGCGAGTTCAGTGTCCATTATGTTGGCTGCGGCGCCTGAGTCCTCCAGGGCAGCCAGTGTGTGGGTGGAGTCGGAAAGATGAAGACGGACCTGCACCGACGGTTTGTGGTTGGAGGACTGGATGGTCATTGAGCTCAGCCGGACTCCTCCTATGTCTGGTGAGCTTGGGCTTTTAAAGGGCAGTTGGCAACACGGTGTCCTTCTCCTCCGCAATACAGACATAGGTTGGAGGAGATTGGTTGGTTTGGAGGAGTAGTTGGGGAAGACGGCTGGACAGTCGGGACGTGACGAGAGCTGGTGGCTGGGGGATCAGTCGATCTATGCGCACAGCCAGGGCGATGGCGTCAGAGGGTGGAGGGCCGTTCATGAGAGACCAACTCATCCTTGCTCAAACTCCGCTGTTCCCCAGAGTCGAGCCCGGCCTGTCAGGTGAGTGATTGTGTACCCGACTTTAGCCCCTTCTATGGCAAAGGTTCTGGGTTGCAGAGAGAACTAAAGACTGCAGCTGGTCAGGAACGGGCGCACTTGCTTTGGGTCAAATAATGTCATTATTACCTTGATAGCATTGTAATTGCTCAGAATCAATGTAGAACTCGCTCTCCACTTCTCTCCTCACTTGATACAAAAAGTACGCATGCGTGCAGGGTTGGTTTTCTGGGTGGGCGGGGCAGTGTGCTGCGTGCTGTGAGCAGCAGCAGGAGTGAGTGACAGGAGAAACTCCGGAGAACTAAATGCAGACAGCTTAAAACATTTACGTGACAAGTACTCGATGGTCACGATATTGTCATTTCATACATTTCATGGAAAACAAGCCGCGATATATCGAGTATATTCGATATATCGCCCACCCCTAGGTGAGAGTAATCAGCAGAGTGGCAGATAATTAGTGCTCCTACCAGGCAGAGGGAGAGGGAGCTCACGACGTCTCCGGATTTTATTGAAAAGACACACCTTGAAGCAAAGAAGTAAGGATAAATATTACGGTGTCTAATATGTTATGTTTTTAAATATCTTAACAGAAAGATACCACACGATCCAGCTTTGTGGTGGACACAGAGCTGGACTCTGTGGCAGAGAGGATGACTCTTTACACAGAACGTTCACCAGACAAACGAGTGTGTTCAGTGACAGGCTTTATCTTGCTGGTAAATATAGTATGTATGTATGTATGTATGTGTATCTAAGAATCTCTATGTATCTAAGAATTACCTCCAGAGGAACTCCAGTGTTGATCGCAGTCCCACTAGGTAGTGTATATTAAAGCAATAGTAACTGCCAAACATCAGGCAGATGGCACAGGGGGAGGCAGTGATGTGGTCGTTGACAATCTTCTGATCAATGCTTAACATGAAGCAGTCAGCAGTGAAGCAAGAGGACCCTGAGAATAAACAACATTAACAAATATATATTACAGATCTGTGCATCTGTGTCAACCATTTAACTACATTGCAAACTTGGTTCAGACATACCACACACAATAAGGCAGGTTGTTGCTGGCACAGCCTCCATCTCAACCTCTTTTGGTCCATCTGTGACTGTGTCTTCTGCATGTGGCACACTGGATTCTTGTGTGGTAGCACTTGCAGCACTCTGAGCATCTTCATTACCTGTTTCACAAATCACATTTTACAAACAATTTTTATGTTTTCTCGACATGTGAGAGGTAAAGGAAGATTTTACACTAAACACACGTGTGCACCCTCTCACAGGGCAAGTTACTTGCTACCCCTCTACTATATACTCCTTCAAGTGAACACCCAAAGCTTTTATCCCCTCACACTGCTCTTCACAAAGTGAAACTGTGCATTTTAATCTCGTTCAAGTTTTGTCCAGAGTAACTGTTGGCATGATGACAATAGAAGTGCGCTTTGAATGCTGCATAACCAGTACACACCTGCTTGCAACTAGCTGCAACACACTTGAACATACACCTCGGTTCATTGCTATGCAGTTTGCAATGGAAAAAAAAATGCTTTAACAGATTTAACTGTTTCTGCACATACGTTAGATGAATACATCTTAAACGCCACGGTTTGCATACAGCAAAAACAACGTTTTTTTCTCTCTTTTTTTCACCTTAAATCTCATTTCAATTAACTGGGTGCAATTTAAACTATTAGCTTTCTGAAATGTTCTGCAATATTTCCATACCTGAGAAAGAGAGCAGCTCTGATGGATGGGTGGGTGGATGAGAATTCTCTGCACAAATAGTACTATAATAATACTCCCAAGGCATCACCTTTTGTGTCCATGTTTATTTATATCATGTGTCTTTCATCTCCTTTTTTGAAATCCATACAAAATCAAATACAAACTTTTACAAAATCAAATATGGTGCTCATTAAACATATTTTAATTAATACTAGCCCGTACCCATGTTGATTAGATACACATGTGCGTTTCAGGTGCAATTACATTACATTCTATTAACAGATGTCCAGATGAGGTACAAATGTGGACGTCATATTAACGTCTGAAACAGGTCTAATAGTGACGTCTAAATCTTGGATCTATTTTGTACGTCAAATTAACGTCTAGATGTGGTCCTTAACATACGTCCAGATGAGGTTCAAATGTGGACGTCATATTAACGTCTAAAACAGGTCCAATAGTGACGTCTAAATCTGGGATCTATTTCGCATGTTCTGATGATGTCTAGATGTGATCCTTAACAGACGTCCAGATGAGGTTCAAATGTGGACGTCATATTACTGTCTAAAACAGGTCCAATAGTGACGTCTAAATCTTGGATCTATTTCGCATGTTCTGATGACGTCTAGATGTGGTCTTTAGATGACGTCCAAATTTGTAACGTCAGTACGACGTCTAAAAAAGGTCCAATATAGACGTCAAATATCTGACCTATTTTGCATGTCGTACCGACGTTTAGGTGTGGTCTTCGACGGGCCGACCTAACACTGACCTGATCTGAACGTCTTTCCGACGTCCGATACAGTAAGGACAACATATATAGAAGAAACAACAACAACAGCATTACAGTATGGAACAAATAGGCCCTTTGTGGTGTGGCTCTGAGACCGGTCAAGTGGACTGGTTAGTCTAAATTAACTATAAACTAACAAACTAGGTGTTAATTGTACAACAGTTAATTGCATGTGAGGTACAGATGTCATAATTTATGTTTACTGATGTACATACAGTGTGAATGTGATGTGCATAAAATAAAAAATAAATGGTTTATTAAAGCTTCTGTGTTTTGAGAAAGGCCTTGTGAAAATAGGGCCTGCTGGAAAATAAACTCCAGTCATATTTAGAATCTTTCATGATGCACACTTGCTACACACACACTCAGTCCTGTCCTCTGAGCCTGGTCTTCTGCAGTGTAGTTGCTATTCACACACTATTTAAGTACATTGGAGCATACTATGAATTCTAGGTGCTGCAACACCCTCTGTCTGCCAAACTCCACCCGTACCCCTGTGAATCTTACTGACTTTCCAACATTTTGCAGTGAAAGGACTGTCTAGACCAGGGGTCTCAAACTCGCGGCCCGCGGGCCAATTGCGGCCCGCAGGACGATAGTTTGTGGCCCCCGCCTTAATATTAAAGTTTAATGTCAGTGCGGCCCGCGAGTTTGATATGTATGGCAGTTTACAGTGTTGTGTGCGGAGCTGAACGAACCTACCAATCACGGTGGGGTATATGGCTCGCGGGGGCGGGACATCGGTCGGGCTTGACGTAAGCAGAGAAACATTTGTCAATGAAAGATACAGCAGCGTTGCCACCATGGAGTCCTTTATATATTATATATATATAAAAATAAATCAATACAAAATAAATCAAAGTGATGCGTACGCGGCGGGATAAAGGAAAAGGTAAGAAGCTCAATGCAGCCTAATGTAGTCTGCAGTCACATAGCGACACCTGTCCAGCGGCAATAACAGTCCCCGGTAACCCGGACCAATTATAAGGTTGCACCGTTATTTATGAGTTATTATGTTTTTTATTTCCATCGCGCTATTTGCATTGTATTCGCATTCCCTCACACAATGAACATTACATATATTTCTATATGATGTAAAAGTAGTCAAAACAAATAAGATCGACAACAGCATGATGTCATTTCCGGGCTTTTATCCACCGACCGCCGTGCTGCGGTTACAATAAAAAGAAGCGGGAATGACGTTCTCCATGTAGTGAGACGTTCACTGTCCGTCGGCTAAAGGCTTGATTGAAACGTCAATGCGACAGTGACAACAAGTTGAAATCTATATATTACACAGCCCCAAACATGTCTTTTTCAAAGCCTGCAGTGAAGAGAAAGGTTGGTGATGAGCACAGACAATTTCAGGAAAAGTGGAAAATGCAATTTTTCTTTGTTGAGCATAGGGGCACCCCGACATGTCTTATTTGCACAGAGAAAGTTGCTGTGTACAAGGAATACAATTTGAAACGTCATTACACAACTAGACATGCTGAGGAGTATGAGAAATACCAGGGAGATGAGAGAGCCAACCGGATTGCCAATCTTAAAACATGTCTACTGAGGCAACAAGATTTCTTCAAGAAAGCAACCAAAGAGAGTAATGCAGCAGTCAAAGCTAGCTACATGGTTAGTGAGATGATTGCTACAGCAGGAAAGCCATTCACAGAAGGTGAATTTGTCAAAAAGTGCATATTACAGGCTGCAAGTATAATCTGTCCTGAAAAGAAAGGTCAGTTTAGCAACATCAGCCTTTCTGCCAACACCGTGGCAGAGCACATTTCTGACCTGTCAAATGACATTTATGACCAACTGTGTGAGAAAGCCAAATGTTTCAGTGCATACTCAGTCGCTCTTGATGAGACCACAGACATCACCGACACTGCCCAGCTCGCAATGTATGTCTGTGGTGTTAATGACAATTTTGAAGTGATGGAGGAGTTGCTCAGAGTAATTCCAATGCATGGCCAGACCACTGCTCAGGAGATATTTTGCCAGTTGTGTGATGTAATCAAGAATGCCGGTTTGCCATGGAAGAGGTTTGTTGGGATAACAACCGATGGAGCGCCCTCAATGACACGGAGGAAAAATGGACTGGTGGCACTTGTTAAAAAAAAACTGGAAGAGGAGGGTGTGGAGGAGGCCATTGCGCTGCACTGCATTATCCATCAGCAGGCCCTTTGCAGCAAATGCCTGAAGTTTGACAATGTAATGTCTGTCGTTGTGAAATGCATTAACCAAATCAAATCCAGGGGCTTCAAGCACTGAAGGTTCCGTGCTTTTTTAGAGGAAATGGAGTCAGAATATGGGGATGTGCTCTACTTCACCGAGGTACGTTGGCTCAGCAGGGAAAACGTATTGAAGAGATTTTTTGAGTTGAGAGCAGAAGTGAAACCCTTCATGGAGAATGATAGAGTGGCTGTTCCTGTGCTAAGTGATCCCAAATGGTTAATGGACTTAGCTTTTCTTGTTGATATCACACATGAGCTTAATGTACTCAACAAGAAGTTACAAGGCCAGGGGCAACTTGTCAGTGCTGCCTATGACAACGTGAGAGCATTCTCCACAAAACTAGTGTTATGGAAAGCCCAGCTCTCTCAGACAAACCTTTGCCATTTCCCAGCATGCAAGGCACTGGCGGATGCAGGCACACCATTCAGTGGTGAGAAGTATGTTGACGTCATTTGGAAGCTACAGGAGGAATTTGATCACAGATTTGCAGACTTCAAGACGCACAGAGCCACATTTCAAATTTTTGCTGACCCCTTCTCCTTTGATGTGCAAGATGCCCCTCCTGTGCTTCAAATGGAGCTCATTGACCTGCAGTGCAACTCTGAACTCAAAGCGAAGTTCAGGGAGGTGAGTGGAAAAGTAGACAAGCTTGGGCAATTTTTGAGAGAATTGACCCCCAGCTTCCCTGAGCTTTCCAGGATGTTCAAGCGGACCATGTGCCTTTTTGGGAGCACATACTTGTGTGAAAAGCTCTTCTCCACCTTGAACTTCAATAAGTCCAAGTATAGGTCCAGACCTGATGATAATCTTTAAGCCATACTAAGAGTTTCAACTGCTTCCTCCCTCCACCCAAATGTGGCTCGGCTATGCGAGAGGAGGCGCTGCCAGGTCTCTGGCAGCAAGAAGTAGGCAAGAGGAGCCATGTTCAGAAGAACAATTCATGTTTTTCAATGTTCCATTCATGTTCAGGACAATTCATGTTCAGAAGATCAGTTCATGTTCTTCAATGTTCCATTCATGTTCAGGACAATTTATGTTCAGAAGATCAGTTCATGTTCTTCAATGTTCCATTCATGTTCAGGACAATTTATGTTCAGAAGAAGGTATATAGTCGCTAACTAGAGAAATCTAATTATTATTATTATTATTTTCATGATTATTATTATTATTTTATTTATTTATTAGTGATTGTTTTATTTTCTTATTCATTCTTAATTAATTTATTTATTTTTTCATAGATTCTTAATTTATTTATTTTTTCAACTTATTTTGTGTTAAAAAATAAAGAGATTTGACAAGAATTTTTCTTGTGGAAAACCTGATGCGGCCCAGCCTCACCCAGACTCTGCCTCCAGCGGCCCCCAGGTAAATTGAGTTTGAGACCCCTGGTCTAGACTCTCAACAGTCTGCTATCAGAGCTAGCCAGCTGCTAACTGGTCCCACATGGGCTGAGCAAGAAACCACAGACTCTACACACACACAAGTAAAAGGGATAACCGGAGGCTGACATAACCACTGCTTGTTATTAAAAAAATTATCACATAACAGTGGCAAAGAAGTACACACATTTCTTGATATGCAAGCAGACAACTGGACTGAGAGCAGACAAAAACAGCCAAACAAGACATCCAATGAAAGATGCAGAGCTGCACGGAGAGCAGTGTATCCTCTGGGTTTTGATTTAAGTCAAGAAAACAGCCTGGAAATGAACGATTGCTGGGAACAGAAAGAACAGCACCGTGCCAACAATTTTTCAGACTTATGGTATAGGTTTTATTTAGGAGTCTACACCCATGCTAGCTGCTCTGTGAGGCAGTACTAAGATGTGAGGCAGTGTGCCAGGCTTTGAGGCCAATTTGAAATACTGGCCAAACTGTGTAAAGACAGCACTTGCAATGTCACATGATGAACACTGGTCTAAAAAGACTTCCAGCTCCAGCTTGCATTGTATAGGAAGCATCTGTAAAACGATGGATAACGGTGTGATGTGAAAATGATGAGCTGTGTAAAATGTTTCACGATTAGAACTTCATTCATATATTCCAATAACATTTGAAAAGTGTAGAGGAGCCACACAGTTAAATCATTTTATCACCATAAAAGTCAGTGGGGAGCTAAACAGGAAGTTAGCTGGTAGAAGCCTCTGTAAGTACTACGGCCCATGCACAGTATATTTTACCTTATATCTCTTTAAAACATGAATTGTTTTTGGGCATATAGTATTTGTGGTGTGATCTAGGAGTTTAAAGCCTATCCACCAGAATGAGTCGGGCAGAATGTGAGACTGACTCACAGCCAAGCACGACAGATTGCCATGACGGGAAGAGGTATACCAGTGTGTGTCAGTGACAGTTTTTGGAGCAATACCTCCGCAATAACCTCAAGATCAAGGCAAAAGGGGCTACAATATGCATGGAGAGATATATTCAAAATATTAGAATACGCAACAAAGGCAACATAACCATTATTGAGGCTAATGCTTTCCGGTCCCTTTACACAGCATTTATAGGATTGTGAAACTCAGGTTGTTGCTTGTTGAGGTGCTGTTTTCGACTTTGTTGAAAACTGATGAAAAATAAGGTTAGGGAGCTCCAAGCATTGAGACCCAACACAACAACAGCTGATATAGCTAGCGTTAGCTAACACGTTAACTAATGTTGGCTGAAGCTAAAGGGCTCACTGAACTTAGCTTAGAGGTTAACGTTCTTCAATGATATCCTTGTCTTTGGTCTACTTTGTGTTCTTGCCTCTACTTAGACAACACAGTATGTAGTTAATGTTAAACATTCGTCCTTACCTTTGAGCAGACATATGTATTGTAATAAATGTGGGTTTTCGCTTTTACTATAAAAGCTAAGGATGTCAGAACCTCTGAACAAAGACTCGGACAGGGATGATGTGCAACAGAGAACAATCTTTATTAATAATTAACAAACGTTCATAAAACATGTGGGGGCTCTGATCTGACAGAGAGATGCCAGTCGGAGGCACAGGCTTCCTTCTAGAGGGTCACAACAACGACAGGCTTGCCTCTAATACAACTCAGTGACAATCCACTGCACATAGGCTAGCTTCACTAGCTTCTAAGGCACACTTTCAACACAGCACGCAGAGTCCATACACCACTCCACACATGACTAACCTGCAGCATATGGCACCCATTGACCCCCCACCAGACACTCCTGCCCCACCACTTCATATAAAATATTAAAATAGGCCGACCTATACACACACACTAACATATAAAGCTAAAAAATAGATTGTAATTTGCTCGCCGTCCCCCGGGGTCTGAGCTTGTACCGCCGTCCAACCCAGGGCAACAGCTTCGCTGGATGGTGAGGACAGGAACTGGCTGGCGTTCAGGAGGGCACTGTAGCAGCCGCACAGGGAGCGATGGCCACACAGCACTTTCTACAAAGGGCCTTGATCTAGCTACAGGAGGCAACCAGCATCTAGAGTTGCCAACTGTTCCGTAAAATACGGATTTGTTACGTATTTGGTTTATAAAATCCGTATTCCGTATTAAGTACGCACGGAACGCACATTGTTCCGTATTTCTGCCATAGACGGGGCTATCTTTGTTTCTGCCAATGGGGTAGCCTGGTAGCCTACATGGTAGCCTATTAAAATTACACATTTATCTGTAAGAGCCTAGGACAAATAAATACCTCCTCTCTGAGTCGGCCAGCCAGCCAGGCCTCTGTCTACTGTCACACACACCATCAAACCAAAATGCGCTATTTTAATTGGCCGTCATTTACCTCGAGCAACGGAGAGGAAGCTATGATGATGGAAGATTCACAAGCATGGCAGAAAACGAAGAACGAGATGTGCGGGCGAAGAAACGAAGATTACAAAAATATAGAAAAGAATGGGAAAGGGAATATTCATGGGTAGAGTGTGTACGAGGTAATGATTTTAAGGCAAACTGCACAGTGTGCCGCTGTGTGTTCACCATTGGACACGGCAGAGTTTGTGACCTTAAGCAGCACGCATCCGGCGAAAGTCATAAGAGGAACGAGAGAGCGCGGAGGACTCAGGCAGATCAAGTCCTTTCAAAGTTTCTGGTGCGTCAGGCACCAGAAGCAGATTTGGTACGTATAATAATTATTCCTTCCAATGATTGAAAGTAGCCTATACTGTACATCGACATGGAAAACTTATTTTGAAAGTGAAACTGTATGGGAGTGCCCTGCTGTGACAGCGCAGTAGCCAGTAGCCTAGACCAAGACTGGATGGATGTGCAGGGATGTCAAACATTAGTCACTCAATTAGTCACAGATAATTCAGAGTCTAATAGTAAAGCACACATATTCAATTATTTTATATATCTAATTTTTTTTTCTACAGGTGACTGCTGCTGAGGTAGCACATGTCTATCATACAGTGAAGCACAGTATAAGTTACAACAGCTCTGACTGTGCACTTAAGCTCTGTCAACGAACACTGAATGATTCCAACATCGTCAAGAAGATGTCTTGTGGGAGGACAAAAGCTGAGGCGCTGTTCACTGATGTCCTTGCTCCAAAGGCAGTAGAGGAGGTGATCAAGAAACTTAAAATGTCTCAGAATCCTCTGCCATTCTCTATACAAACTGATGCCTCTAATAAAGGCAATCGCAAGATGTTCCCCTTGGCTGTGCAATTTTTCAGGGCAGACACTGGGATCACCCACAAATTGGTTGACTTTGTTGAAAGTGCCGATGAATCTGCTAATGGAATACTGTCCACAATTCAACGTTCACTTGAAAATCTAGGTCTTTCATTAGACAATGTCTCTGCATTTAGTGCAGACAATACAAATGTCAATTATGGCATCCACAATTCCGTATATTCCAAACTGAAACAGTGCAATGCTAACATTTTACGAGGCAATTGCCATGCACACATTGTGCACAACACAGTAAAGCATGCCTTGGATAAGCTCTCCATTGACATAGAAAACATTGTCCTTAAAGTGTATAGCTTTTTTTCCATATCGGCAAAGAGGAGAGAGTCACTGAAGGACTTTTGTGAATTCTGTGATGTTGAGTTTCATGATATCTTGCGACATGTGGTGACTAGATGGCTGTCTCTCAACCCTGCAGTCACCCGTCTTCTCCAGAACTGGATTCCTCTCAAGTCCTATCTCGTCAGTATTGGTGGAGATTGTCCAAGACACCTCAGAACACTACTGAGATTAGCAGAAGATGCTGATGAAGTTAAAGAGGATGACCCTGACATCGTGGAGGTGTATCTCCTCTTCTGCAACAACATCCTCTCTGTCTTTGAGGCGGTGGTTAAAAAGCTGGAGAGTAATGATACCACATCAGTTAAGCTCTATGCCATCATGTTGTCCTTTCTCAGACAGCTGGCTAAGAGAAGAGATGATGAATTCTATGGCTACCTGACAAGACAAAAGCTGCAGCAGCTCTCACCATCTGATGCAGATGTGGCCAGAGAGGAGTTCACAGCCTTCCTCAACACAGCCATATCCTACATAGAGAAGTGGTTTGATTTTTCACAGGATAACTGGCTCTTTCACATTCAGCCCCTCTCTCTGTCATCTGGCAGCATCTCCTATGATGACATGGTTAAGGTCTCTGAACGGCTTCACCTGATTGGCAGGATCAACATGGATGCACTCTATGATGAGTGTGTTACTGCCAACTCTGTTCTTGAGCATCTCACAAAGCATGAGGACTGGGTGTCCAAGGGAACAGCTGAGCGATGGATGGCAGTTCTCCAGCAAGTGGAAATTCCAAACATCCTGGCAGTTGTGTCCTTTGTACTAAGCATCCAATCTTCAACTGGCTATGTGGAAAGGGTCTTCTCCTTAATGAAGAATAAATGGTCTGACGTGCGTAACAGATGTTCAGTTGAACTAATGAAGAGTGAGCTGATGATCACTCTGAATTATGAATTGTCTTGCACAGATTTTTACACTGCAGTGGTGAAGGATAAACAACTACTTACTACAGCAAGAGATCAAAGAAAGTACAAGTGGAAAAAATAGGCTTTATGGAAGTATAAGTGCAGTGGTACTCAAATAGCAAATAGCCAACAGTAAAATAGTAATTAAGTGTCCAAAAAAACAACAATGTCCAACCTTGATGTTAAAAAAAAGTCAAGCTCAAATGCATTTTTTTTTATTTCATGTCTGTCAGTTGTTTTGTCAGTTTGCTGTTTAAGGAGACATGGAATGCTATTATTGTACCTTATTCTCTGGTAATGCAATGTTCAGCCTTGATGGTAAAAAATGTAAGCTCAAAAGCAACTTTCTGATTTAATTTCATTTCATATGGCCAACACAGATCTCTATTAGGTAACGGAATGTGTTCATCCTTTATGTTAAAAATATAGGCTAAGCTCAAAACTTTTTTTTTATTTTATTTAATTTCTTATGGCCAACACAGATCTCCAGGTACCGGAATGTGTTCATCCTTTATGTTAAAAAATACAAGCTCAGTGTTCTCAGGGGACATGGAATGGAATGCAATTCTCTGATATGTTAATAAATTGATTGATGTTAATAAAAAAAAACACATTTGCTATTACTATAGCTTTACTAGCTTTTATTCATGTCCGCTGTGATGTCCACAGCCTTACTGCGCCAAAATGCCGTGCACCCCCGTTCCTTATTTTCAGATCTGAAAGTTGGCAACCCTACCAGCATCCCCTCCTAATACATGAACCACAAACTCCCCCTGGCTACCTAGCTTCATCAGCTCTCAATCACACCATGCTTCATTATCTTCGACACATTTAGCTGGCATACACACTGTTTAATCATTGTAAGCACCTCTCCAGTTGTGTTTTTGGGTTTGGGGGTGGAAAGAACACAACTCCTCCAGTGAAGCTCTTGGGGTATCTACTGTCTGATTTACATACATCATAGGCACAGTGCTACCTGTGTGGAGATTTTCAAGTTATTTTACTGTACCGTTTTCTAATAATCAGTACATTTATTCGGGACTTTGTCTGGGGACAACCCCTCATTTCGACCTCCCACTCTCCTTCTTTCCTTTTCTAGAATTGGGCTTCATATCATCATTTTTGCTTTTCACTCACTTGATGTCCTTGTGTTTTTATTGTGTGTGTGTGAGTGTGCGTGTGTGAGAGAGAGAGAGACCATATTACTTAGGACATCCAGCCAACCCTGCAGCAGCCCAAATCAAATGGTCATCCCCCAACTAGTTTGATTTTTTTGTATACCTGCATGTTATCAGGCAGTGTTGTCATTGGCAGTCAGTCATCGTTGTTATTTGTGATTCTGTATGTGTTCCTCACGCTTGTATGTCCTTTGTTGTTGTTGTTGTTGCAGTGAGCAGCATAAAAAGTAAGGAAGCTAACTCAAAACTGTTAAGATTTTATTATCGTTAATAATCATTTAGTCTTCACTCCTTTTTTGCTATAATGAAACAAATCCTAAACACCTGGTTTCAAAATTGGTAGCATTATTTTCTAAATTCTCAGGAGTGTCAACAAACCACATCAAGTCTGCTTGGGAGGCAGAACTGGGTTCCAGACCTAGATCTGCCTCCCATCAGGTGTGGAAGGAAGGGATGGAAAGAATCCACTCTGGTTCAGTCAGTGCCAGATTGCAGCTGATTCAATATAAAACCATGCACAGATTACATTACTTCAAAGAAAAGATGAGCAAAATGTATCCTGACGTTGTGCGATCTGCGACAGGTACAACCAAGAAATAGGGAATGTTTTGGTTCTGTTCTAAGAGTCCTTTATGGCAACAAATCTATTCATGGTATTGTAATGTTTATGATGTACAGTTTTTGTTCTGCTTGGTTGCTCTGTGCAGAAGACCATTGGATTTGGCACATTTGTGGCCAGTCAACCAACACTCTCAGCTTCTCCAGATGGCTCAGGTTTCTGGGATACATCTTGAGAGGCTTTGCAGCAATCTGACAGCCCCATTATTGATCACATCAACTGCTCCAGCTTGTTGCGCTTACATATATACATGCGTATAATCATAAATTAGGACAGTATTATATATATTTATATGGAGACATTTATATATTTCATTTAACTGTTGTAGAGATTATATATATATATATATATATATATATATATATATATATATATGTGTGTGTGTGTGTGTGTGTGTGTGTGTATTGTAGTATACTTGTGTGTACAGTTCAACTTTGAAATAAAAAATAACAAGCTATACGAGTGTATAGGTGAATATACCATGAAGCCGTTACGAGATGCACATGAATGCACCATGAAACCACTCACACACTTTACGAAGCGACGTAAACGGCACTCGATTTTGAAGCGTGGACAACGTGACCGCAATGCCTGACCTGACTTTGATCTGGTATCACGACACGAGGTGGACCTAACTTGAAGCTGGCTGCTAAATTGCGACATGAGCGAGTCTTCGCATGAATTTTCAACAGAAAATAGCTTCACTCAAGTTGTTAATCGTGTTTGGAATGCACTGGATGTTGCAAGAAGAGAACTGGCAATGCACAGGGATGAAAACTTGCTGACTGATACAAGAAATGCATTTCGGAGGTGAAGACGAGCTGGTCGGATGTCAGGTAAGTTAAAGTTGGCTGTTTTGGGGATTCTCAAATTAGCATTGTCATCAGACTGTTAAATAAAGTAAACTGACTTAATTAACTATTGTTCTTCTGCGTGTTTCATGGCAGTTTTATTATTTTTATTGCATTTTTTAGTGCCTGCGACACGAGGCACCTACTCCCATAGTTTGCTAGCACATCTCAAATAGTAATATTTAACATGTTTATTTACACACATGACCAGCTAGCGCTAACGCGCTAGCCACTAATTCTAGCATCAGTTGCAAATGTTAGCAAATGTCATGTCTTGAAAACAATGGTACAATGGCAGAAGGTTTGTATAAGGTCAATATTAGTAATGTCCTAAATGAGCTGAATCTTGTGATATATATTTTTTTATTTCTGTAGTACAAAATATGTGGAAGTTGCTTGCTAATTTTGTACTACAGAAATATAAATTATATCATTAGGTTCAGCTCATTTAGGACATTACTGCTATATTGACCTTATACAAACCTTTTGCACATGAGCAGCTAGGGTGTTGGCACTAGCTGCTCATTGTATTAAAGACATGATATTTGCTAACATTAGCAGCTAGCACATTAGTGCTAGCTGTTCATGGTAGTAAAGACATTCTTAATGCTAACATTTGCAGCTGATGCTAGAATTAGTGGCTAGCATGTTAGTGCAAGCTGGTCATGTGTGTAAATAAACATGCTTTCAAAATGATCGTGTCTGGGTTTTTTTTTTTTTACATGTCCAAGCAGAGTTGGGTCGTGCCAAGGTGGGTTGAGAATGGGGATTGGTGGGGAACTGGCGGTATTTCCGGGCTTAAAAAACCATGGGAGTCAAAAAGCCGCTTTATCGTTACTCAAAAAGGACTGGGTTAGTAAGTTATAATGTAGGACACTACATGGTTGAATATGTATAATATGTATTAAAAGATATATTTAAAACAATAATAATAATACGTCCAAACAAAAGTAGTCTTGTGATGTCGGCAGGCCTATAATGCACGGGGGGCCCCTGCGGTTGTTACCCGTTCCAACAGATCTGGTTGCTAATGGGTAAGCAGGTGTAGCTGAGTTAATATTTTATTTAAAAAGCAATCAAAAGAAATCGTAAACATTAGATTATTTTGTTGAACCTTGTCAAAGCCAAATAATCGTAATGATTGGTTCGGAAAATTTAACTCTGTATGTTTACTCCCTTGTCAGACTGTAATAAGTGAAGTAAATGTGAAATAAAAAATCTTTTTTTGGAGGAGGAGCCAACACCCATTTGCATAACAATGTGTAATGTCTACATTCTGTTTTTGTACAGGAACACAACCTGAAAATCGAACAACTGCACTTTGGGACTAAAGCTCTTCCTGTTGTCAAATGCTGATCAAATTAGCCTTCCACCCAGTGCAGAGTGCACTAAACTAACCAGAAGAGGTTTAGGTAATGTACACACTCACTTTTGAATGTAAGCAAGCACTTGAGTTTTATGAATTTATTTACACACATCCATCAACACTGTTTATTTGCAAGTGTCGGACACAACGTTTGTCTCTGTCTGTATGCCACTGTGCAAATGTGGAAAACAAGACAAACTGTAAGCAGTGATGAAGGGCCCTCACAGACCCTGTCCCATGTGGAAATCTTGATTGCACCCACGGCACTCTATTACGGAGTGACACCTGATTCCCTTTTTCCACCTCAGTCAACTGTGAACTCACAGACAGAGGAGAGGAAAGAGAAAGGTGTGTGGGCTGCCAAAGGAGGTGAGCGAGGAGGGGTGCATGTCACTGAAAAAAATTTATAAAGTTGATCATGTTGATTCAGATAAATAAAATGGGGCTGCAGCCTGTATGGCTGCACAACAAGGCTTAAACACATTTTAAAATCAACTGTTCGACCGATCTGAACGCTGTTATATGTGTAGTGAGCAGGATTCATCCTACTTTGGTTAAGACAACATGGTTTTTTTTTCATGGGGTAAAATGTTGCACAAAGTTGCACAAATATTGGCATTGTATGATTAATACATTACCATCACAGCACTGTATGTTGGTCATGGCCTGTTAAAGACACAATAAAGCCTTGACTTGCCAGTAAAATTGAACCAATTACCTAGTCAGTATATATATATATATATATATATATATATATATATATATATATATATATATATATATATATATATATATATATATAAAAGTATATTTTTTTATATTTTTCTCTCCTTATTTTCCAGAGATCCCAAGTTATGATGTGGCAGGGAATGTCTCAGACAGATGTTACGTCCAAATGTCTTGGACTCTTTCAGAATTTAATAATTACATCTGCCAGAGCTTTCCCATGATTAGCCTTAATGTCATTGGGTTTTATCTAGCGCGAGCTAATAAGTCCAAGGTTCTGGCTAAAATTCAGGCTAACACAATAAATGAACTAAGAGCAGCAGTTGGCAGAAGCCGGATGTATATTATTCCCCAGACCAGCATCACACTGCCATTGGAGGTGAGTTTTTGTTGTTACAACACTCCTTTTGATTATTACCACATGTATAACAGTTACAGTTCAGGCAGTTTGTTTTTTCATCCAGATGTCAGAAGCTGAAAGGACTTGTGCCCTCCCAGAAACATCTACTTCAGATGGATGTGAGGCAGTTCCACAGTCTCCACCGGCTTCATCATCAACATCACTGATGAGCACACCCATTGCCTCATCGATAGCCATCAGCGCTGCACCCTCACCCGTTGCCCCCCCAGCCATTTTGCCAGGTCCATCCCAGTCGGGTGCATCATCAGCCTGCACAGTTCTGCCCTCACCTGCTGTCCCCCAGTGCACACCTACACCCAACAGTCATGCAAGTCCCCAGTCTTCTCCTCTCGCTACCACTTCCCTCTCTTCAGTGTTGGACACTAATGTAACATCACCAGTGATAGACTTGAACCCATCACTCGTAAGTTATAAAAAAATAACACATTTTAGTATGTACTTTCGATCATTCAGACTGAAGTGAAAAAAATGTTAATGTGGAGTAATCTTTATTACAAAGTCATCCTTTCAAGTTTAAAAGCTAAGCTCAGTAAAAGACAGCTGGATTTAAATGGTATCTCTTGTCAATCAACAGGAGACAAGTTTGGATTCTGCACAGTGGCTGAATGCAGGCACCCCAGAGGTAAAGTTTAGCATGACATTATGTTGTGTGTTTTTGTAATGCAGCATTGAGTATGTTTTGTAAATACTGGTATATTTACACATTATCATCTCATGCAACATTTTACTTTTAAGGTCTTCTACAGAAGGTCACGTTTGGAACCACTTAACAGGTATTTAGGGGGTTTACAAACTGCAGGAATTTGTGACACCACTTTTTTACACCCATGAATAGCCTCAATACCCAATAATTACATCGACTTTACACTGAATGTCAGAATACATCAGTAGATTAATCCCAGTACAGTACTAGTGTTATGCAAAAAACATGCAAAGTTTGACATGTTATATGTAAAACTGTAAATCTGTTTTTTTAGGGTTCCTGACAATGACTTTATCATTGATGATTCTGAAGATGGGGAGGAGGACGACATGTTTGACATTTTTTCAGAAAATGGGGTTATTCCATTGGTAGGTTTTCATTTCTGCTCACTGAACACTGAGAATAACACTGGGAAAATATTTTTGTCGAGAGTTGTTCATGAATATGCATTTTGCATACTCTAAATGAAATTAATTGGATATTTAATGGTGTTCTTTATACATGTTGTACCCTTTAGGAAGAAGTGGATCTTTGCACAATTCTAAGGACTTTTAAAGAGGAACACATTTCTGACGACCAGATATCCATCATTTGCATCAGGAGGAGAAAGCTTTTGGAGAGTGCCATTAAGGCCATCTCCAGGGTCACATTTTCCTGGACTGACTTGCCACAGATAGAGTTTGTAGGAGAAGATGCAGATGATATGGGGGGACCACAACGAGAGTTTTTCAGGTCTGAATACTGCAAGTAATTTGTGAAATGTTTTATAACAACTTTGATTTTTTTTTTCCTCATGAACAGCACAGTGATACAAATTGTCTTTTCTGTTGATTTGTTCTAGACCAGGGGTGGGCAATTAATTTTTATCAGGGGCCGCATGAGAAACCTGAATTGTGTCAGAGGGCCACCAACTTTCTTTCATTGTAAAACGCTCAAATTAAATATTTTGAATAGCTGATACTGATAATCAGAAGAATAAAGCACTCTGTAAATATTTATATTAGGTTATGTGAAATTGTGGTGTATTGGTTAAATAAGAAAAACAATCATTGAACCAGTGCAATTTATTTTTAACTTGTTAATCTCCACAAACAATAATTTGTAATGTTTTCCTCCTCATGTTATCTCTTCAGTGAGAATAATCCAGTCTGCTCTGGGCTTGAACAAGGGCATTGAAATCTGGCGGAATGTCTGAAGTGGCTATGCGAAGGACAGTTGAGAGGTGGTCATCAGTCATAGAGGATCTGTGTTTGGATTTGTTGAACTTCATAACTGAGAATGTCTGTTCACAATGATAGGTAGATCCAAAGAGGACTAGGATCCTCTGAGCATGCTACCTCAGGTGTGTCAGTGAGACTGACTTGAAGTGATCTGCCAGAAGTGTGTCAGACTGCAGATCAATGAGTTCCATCTGAACTTCTCTTGGTGCATCATCCACACTGCAGTTGAAGGGAGAAGAGACCATGTACATTTCACTCTCAAGAGTTTTGAAATCTTAAAATCGCCTTGAAAACTCTGCATGCAATGTTTCTAACATGGTTGAGTACTTTTGGAGGTGATCACCAGATCTTTTGGCTTCCTTAAGTGTTGGCAAGTGGGTCAGAATGTTGTCCTTCACTTGGCTTGAGAGAAGCTGCAGTTTTCTCATGAAAGCCTTCACTGCACTGTACATCTCATGCACAAAAAGGCCCTTGCTCTGCAGTTTGACATTAAGTTCGTTCATTAGTGCAGTCACATCCACAGCGAATCCGAGGTCTGCCAACCAGTCTTCATCTGAAAGTTCTGGGACGTCATGACCTTTCTGAACACAGAACTCCTGAATCTGGTCTCTCAGGTCCCAGATACTTTTCAGAACCTTGCCAAGGCTGAGCCACCTAACAGTGCAGTGATAGCTTATGTCACCATGTTCAACCTCATTTTCCTCCAACAAAGCAACAAACTGTCTGTGATTTAAAGCTCTCGCTCTGATGAAGTTAACTATTTTAGTGACAGCATCAACAACATGTTTCATTTTTAACACTGTCTTACACAACACTTCCTGATGTATGATACAATGCAAAAATGTCAATTTCTGATCAGGGTTCGTTTCTGTCACTTTATCCTGCATTCTCTTTAAAAGTCCAACATTTTTCCCAGTCAGATTTGGACAACCATCTGTTGTCACACCTGCAAGCTTGTCCCATTTCAGTCCTAACATGTCCATACATGCATTTACTTCTCTGAACAAGTCATTACCTGTGGTTGTCCCTTTTATTGACTGCATGGATGCCAACTCCTCCGTGATTTGAAAGTCTGCGGTTATCCCACGTAAGAAGATGAGCAGCTGGGCGGTGTCACGTACGTCGCAGCTCTCATCCAAAGCCAGAGAAAAAAAGTCAAAGTCGGCCGCTCTGTTCTTCAGCTGAAGTTCTAAGTTTCCCGCGATGTCCTTAATTCGCCTCGTTACAGTGCGTCGGGAGAGTGAAACGTTCTCAAACGCGCCCTTTTTCTCTGGGTACATCAGCGCAGCAGAGTCCAATAAACACTCCTTAATAAACTCTCCGTCGGAAAACGCCTTACTTTTTCTGGCGATTTTGTGAGAAATGACATAACTTGTCCTGACGGCTGCATCTCTGGGAGTGTGAAGTTTAGTGAAAAATCCTTGTTGGGTTTGTAGTTTTGCAAGCAATGCATCAGACTCCCTTGCACGCTCTTCACCAGACAGGTTTCTGTATTTATCTTCATGCTTGGTCGTGTAGTGGCGATTCAAATTATATTCTTTAAACACAGCAACCTGTGTACCACAGACTAAGCACACTGCTTTACCTTTAATTTCTGTAAAGAAACATTTGGCAGTCCACGGCAACGCTTTTCAAAATAAAATTTCAAAATAAAAGTTGAAAAAAAATGTTTGTTTAATTTATGGTGTTTATGATTGGCCTCACGCGGGCCGGACAGGGACGTACAAAGGGCCGGATGTGGCCCGCGGGCCGTAATTTGCCCAGGTCTGTTCTAGACTCTTGATGATAGAACTACAGACCTCTCTTGGCATCTTCGAGGGAAAGGCTGGCCAGGTCTTTTTTACTTATGACCAGGCAGCATTAGAGCAGCGAAAGTACTTCAAAGGTGGCAACCTCATTGCGTGGTCGATTGCACATGGAGGTCCATGTATCAGAGCCCTGGATCCCAGCCTCTTCCAGCTGATGTGTGGCCAGGAGCTACAACTGGAGCAGTTTGACTCGCATGTGCTGCCTCACCCTGATGTGCAAAGCAAACTCAAACAAGTACTTAATAATCATGTTAATATTTATTGGGATTTTGAACAATTTATTACTTCTGGTCAAAGTTGACAAAAGCATGAAATAGCATTACATTTATAGTAAACCATAACAGGGCAAGCTCCATTGTTCTCACTCATATCCAGCAGTACAAGACTGCAGAGGACCTGACTGCACTCCAGCAAGACCTGGGTGACTGGATTGCAGAGTGTGGCATTCCAGGCATATTTAATGCTACAGTGGAAGACATGCCGAAAATCTATGCATACGTAGTGAAGCACTACATCTTTCTCAGGTAAACACATGAAATAAGCTTTACAGTTGTAATTACTAAAAAACATATGACAATATAAAAACATTACTTTCTACTAACAAAGTTTGGAATCACTGAGAAATATTTATACATTTGTTTGTATTGGACAGAGATGTATAATTTTATTCTCCAAGGCATCAAATTGATCATAAATAATAATGATAATGTTACAAATTACCAGGAAAAAAAGAGAAGCTTCCATCTTAGGATCAGTTTGTCTAACTAGAGACAGATGTACTTCTGGGCTGGGCTTGTTCTTCTTTCTTTCCTGCTCATGGCCGCTGCAGCTGGCAAGCTCTTGTGAATTTATAGTTAAGAAACCGTCACTGCATAATGTAAGAATAATTTGTGACATAATTTTTGATCATCCAATTATTCAGCCCCCCAAATATTACATATTACATACAGTAACGCACATGTTTGATCTTTGTTGGTCTATAGAACAGCCAAGATGATACACCAGTTCACAGATGGAATGAATGCATATGGGAAGCTGTGGGACCTGGTCATGGACAACTGGATTGCCTTCCTGCCTTTGTTCACCAACATGCAGGAACCTCTGTCAAATGCAGCTTTCAAGGCCATCTTCAGGTATAACTACAGCACAAGAGGATCCAACCATCGTGAGGCAGAGGAGGACACCATCTTCAGCTGGGAGATGGTTCTTAACATGATTGAAGGTAGATTTCAATCCTTGTTGGAGCTTTAATTATTAGAGCAAAATGTTGACTAATGGTTTGTTGTTTGACAGAGCATAGAAATGTTTTCAGCTGTTAAATTTGCATGCTTCACATCTTGCAAACTCAGAGATTTGATTTTAGACATGAATATAAATGTTAAGTGAAATTTACTTCTTTGTTGGCAGACAAAGTGACAGAGCTGAGATTTGAAGACCTTCTGATTTTTGTCACTGGAGCAGATGAAGTCCCTGCCCTCGGCTTTCCCAGGAAGCCCTGCATTGACTTCTATGAACAGGAAGCAGGCCAGCGTCGTTTGCCCTACGCATCTACCTGTGCAATGTGCCTTTACCTCCCAAGAGGTATCACAGAGGAGGACAAACTGCATGAGATGCGTTTCCAGGCCACAAGAGACTCATTGGGATTTGGAAAGGTTTAGTTCACAACATTAGGAATGCAACAATCATAGATAAGGATGGTATGTTCATTAATTGCAGCCCTTGCTGCATCCATAGTCTGAAGGTTTGAGTGGTTGTATTATGTTGTTAGAACAAAGTTTTGAAGTTCTCTTGTACACACCATATACCTTTCCTTTAGGTCTGCTGCTCCATCCATTGCATTTTGCAGCATCCGCTGCTGTTCAGAGGTCAGGTTATAGGGTGGTTGTGACACACTCACTCTTCGATCAAGGTCCTCATTGTTTGCCTCTAACTGGGTGAGCTGTATGCCATGTCTTGCCAAGGCAGCTTCCAGACTTTATTCACTTTACGGGTCATCTCCAAAGACATTGTTGAGAGCTGCTGACTCCTGTTCACTGTTGGACAGCATTCCCTTCATCCACATTTGTGTAGGTGTATGGTTGTTCGCAGATCTGATTCTGTGGTTGTTCCAAGCACTTTTAAATAAATTGAGTCGTCTCTTGATCTCTGGTTTAAATACTACTCGTAGTGCCATTTTATGAGTGTTGTCTTCTGGGTTCAATATTTGTTCATCTTCAAATGAATAGAACAGTTGGTAGAAGTAGTGCACAACCTGCTGGAAAACATCTCTCCAGAGACGTTCTATCCTTTGATTGTGTACTGAACGACCTGTAATGTGGCTTCCTTGTCCCTGCAAAAGGTTCATTAAAAGAGCCACAAGAGTATTCTCCCCTCCGTGGCCCGATCTGACTCTGGAGGGTAACCCGTACCGACAGGTGGCCCGAACAAAATAACTCAGCACTGTCAAAGCTTTGTTGTTTGTGCTGCAGTTGATGTAGGTTATTAGTCTGGTGTTGCCATCAATACCAGCATGTGTCACAAAACCCCACCTGCAAAACATAACGGATAAAATGGAATAATGTATTACTCTATTACATTTGCGCCACTACATTCATAACTACTCAAAATATTTGTGAAAAATATTTGCTATAAAAATGTGAAAAATGAATGTGATAACAGACAAAACAAAGCTGGGCTAGCGAGTACAAAACCTGGACTTGAACACATGCAGTGAAATTGAGTCTGTACTGCCAATTTAATATGGCTCCCTAATTCTTTTTTACCACTACAGAAAAAAATACAAGAGTTGACCCCTAATTACCGAATGAGACGCATATGGCCATCTATGTGCCATAAACTATTAGGAAATGGCACATGGTACATTCTTCTAGCCACAGTCTGGCTCCATCTCTGGGCTGCAGCAGATGGATCAATTCGGTTAAGGGTCTCTCGAACTCTTCTTCTTTGCACTACAATCCCCTCAGCATGCAGGTACGCCCTCATCATCTGAATGGAGTTGATAATTCAAGATAATTAAGATAAATTTTGTATTTAAAAAAATGATAAAACCTATAAGGGAATATGTAGTATGCTTACTTCTGAGCCTGATCTTGGAAACTGGTTGTGGAGTCTCCTGACATGCTCCTCTAGGTTAGCATCACTAATGGGAGTGAATCTTTTTCTTGCCGAAATCTGGATAGATTTTTTATGCAGGTATGAGGAGGAACAACCCAACATCCTTGCCATGGCTCTGACTGTGAAGTCTGAAGTAAGAAGCAGCTCAAGTTGCTCTCTTGAAACGTCAAGTGCAGGTCTCCCTGGTCTCCCTAAAACATGGAAATAAAATAATTAAGTAATTAGGTGTCAAAATATAGTTACCGAAGTTCTTAAAGTGGAAACAGACAATCTTTAAATTTTTCCAGTTAATTAATTTAGTATTTTGTTAATTATATCAGGGATATCACTGATATCCCTGATATCAAGGATATCCGTGATATCAGTGATATCCTTAATATCAGTGATATCCCTGATATCCTTGATATCAGTGATATCCCTGATATCCGTGATATCAAGCATTTATGATGTCAGTAGTACTACTAGTAAGGTGCAAATGTCCCACTAGTGCTACTAGTGTATATTTTGCCACTTACTAGTGCTACTAGTGGACATTTTGGCCATTACTAGTACTACTAGTAGACACTTTGCACTGATATCACGGATATCCGTGATATCAAGGATATCCGTGATATCACGGATATCAAGCATTTATGATGTCACTAGTACTACTAGTAAGGTGCAAAAGTCCCACTAGTGCTACTAGTGGATATTTTGCCACTTACTAGTGCTACTAGTGGACATTTTGGCCATTACTAGTACTACTAGTAGACACTTTGCACTGATATCATTGATATCCGTGATATCACGGATATCAAGCATTTATGATGTCACTAGTACTACTAGTGAGGTGCAAAAGTCCCACTAGTACTACTAGTGGACATTTTGGCCATTACTAGTACTACTAGTGGACATTTTGCACTGATATCACGGATATCCATGATATCACGGATATCAAGGATATCACGGATATCACAGAGGATTGTGTACGCCAAACGTGGTCTGACTTGAAGACGGGGCAGAGCAGGGCACGGAGGACTCCATTCCTCTATGCGGACCGTCCCTCTGCTTCTAGCCGGGGATGGCGCACCTCGAGCGGCCAAAAAAGATGGCTTCATCCCGGCTCCCCAGAACCACTGATCCACGGCTGTCTTGGCTTGTGGGCTGCAGAATATAATCTATCTAAAGGCAAGCATGGTTTTACCTGTCTTTAGTGTGTATTTCGTGCGTTATGGACACTTTATGCTCCGTGTACGCGGAGTGCATAACTCTCCAGAGTTCTGGCTCCCCAGAACCACTGATCCACGGCTGTCTTGGCTTGTGGGCTGCAGAATAAATAAGCGGGGCAGGGTGGATCTGGGGGAGGCACCGGCGTGCCCGTCTCTACTTTTTATGTCCAACAGATATGTGTGTTCCATCAAAATAAACCCCATAACAGCTGAAACAACAGCATCTGATTTCAGTCTGTGTGCATGTAGCTGTATAACTGTAACAATTACAACAATTAAGTTATCATCTTGTGATGTAAATAAATAACACAATTTAATCATTAAAGACTCTTTTAATGTGTAGCCGTGGGTCAAGGCTTAGTTGGTTCAGCACCATGGACAGCGTTGAGAGAGAGAGGAGAATAACGTGTCCATCACAAGTCAGACCACGTTTGGCGTACAAAATCCTCTATTCTGGGGTTGTTTGTTTGTTGCTATGGTAACATTTAAATATCCCTTCAAAATACGATACGCGAAGCTGTTTTGACGGCTTCATTGCCTCGATATTATGCAGTGCGGGCTTGTTATGTGGGTATCACGTACCGGCATTTTCAAAACAAACCATCGTCCAGACTTGTGCGGCCCGATAACAATTGCTCCACGGCCGGGTACTGGTCCGCGGCCTTGGGGACAAAAAGTATTAAAATAATAATTCTGGGCATATTAGCCACTACATATCTATCTATCTGTCTATCTATCTCTAGATTAGCTTAAAATATTTTAATTCCTACAAATGGAGATAAAATTGATATTGATTTGTAAGTAGTATAATATGTAATAAACATGAATAAACAAAAAATACAAAAGAGAAATAAACAAATGACCTAATTAATAACCATTTTAATACTAAAAATGATTTTAGGTCATTTTCATTTTATAATAATACAAAATAAGTTGACACATCTTCCAAAATGACTGCTGTTAAACACTCTGGTATTCAGAGCTGCCCCTTTAAGGCCTCAAGCACACAGTTTGAACATTCACCAATCAAAATCCATGTCCCACCTTCTTCATTTGCATGCAGTCCACTAGTACTACTAGTGGACTGCATCTTGCAACTTACATGTACACAAGTAATGGGAAGGATGTCCACTAGTAACACTAGTGAGACTATTACGATGTTACTAGTACTATTAATATGTACCAAACTGCCCACTAGTAGTACTAGTACAGCATTTGTGACCTTACTAGTACTACTAGTGTCAGCCAGAATGTCTACTAGTACTACTAGTAAGGTGCAAAAGTCCCACTAGTGCTACTAGTGAGATATCACGATCTTACTAGTACCACTAGTAGAGGGCAAAGTGTCTACTAGTAGTACTAGTAATGACCAAAATGTCTACTAGTAGCACTAGTAAGGGCCAAGATGCGTACTAGTAGCACTAGTAAGTGGCAAAATATCCACTAGTAGCACTAGTGGGACTTTTGCACCTTACTAGTAGTACTAGTGACATCAAAAATGCTCACTAGTGTTACTAGTGACATATATTTTTTTTCTTACTAGTATAACTAGTAGAACAAAGTTTGTCTTACTAGTGAACCTCCGGACCTAACATGTAAGGAGTTTGGTTGTACTAGTATGACACAATACACTACTAGTGCGCAACTAGCGCGCTACTAGTGCGCAATTGCACACTACTGGTGCACAACTTCATTCAACTAGTAAGACATTTCTGTAACATGTAAGACATTTCTATACACTAGTAGGACAACTTTGGCGTACTAGTAGGACAACTACATCTTACTAGTGCAGCAAAACTGTGCACTAGTTGACATCTGCACACTACTAGTACTACTAGTGAGGCGGCAGATGTTAACTAGTAGAATTTTATTGTGTCACTAGTAGTACTAGTAGCGCACAGTTACATACATATATGTGTGTGTGTGTGTGGTGTGTGTGTGTGTGTGTGTGTGTATGTAAGTATGTATGTATGTATGTATATATGTGTATATGTGTATATGTATGTGTGTGTGTGTGTGTGTGTGTGTGTGTGTGTGTGTGTGTGTGTGTATATATATATATATATATATATATATATATATATATATATATATATATATATATATATATATATATATATATAGCTGAGAGAAAGAGAAGAAACAAAGTCTACAGTAGCAAGAAGAGTATTATAGCAGTCAAAGGCCAGTGCCTGTACAAGGTGTTGTGGAGAAATTGCTGAAGTCAAAGGTCAATGGTGAAATCAGGAAGGAAGAAAGTGTTCAGGAGCCTCCAATGTCTTATGCTGTATTATTTATTAACGCTTGGCCAAGGAGAATTAGAGACACTCTCAAAGTTCATCAGAAGTGCCTGAGTCAGTCTCAAATTCTGCCCAACTCATGCTGGTGGTTAGACTTTAAACCCCAAGATAACACCACAAATACTATACGCCCAGAATTAGTCAAAGAGAATGTTTTTACCTATGTTAGTGTTACTGTGGGCATATTCTTGTCTGGAGACACTGTTGTCTGTTTATGTTAAAGGAATGTCAACAGCAAGCTTTCTATTATATCTATGAAGGCAAGATTCAATTCCTCCGACTCTGGCCACCACAGTGGTGAGATAGGCTTGCATCTGCTGTTTTCAAACAAAGCCAAATCGGACCAGACCCACATGTGACCCAGTGTAACCTAAGGATAGAAAATTCCATAACACAAGGAGCTGAGTACCAAGCAATGATTTCTGCAGTAACCCAGTAGAAAGAAAGTGATGATTACACTCCTTGCAATGCCAGTTTGATGCCAATTTATTTTAAAGTTGACAGTTCATTATGTATAGCAAATGACTTACACATTAATGATATATATTAAAAATACAACCTATCCCTCTGATGATGTGAAAAATGTCTGTGGGAGCCTTCTATGGAAAACTAATTTCATGATAAATGAACAGGAAACAAATACCCTACTGTACCAATGATCTTATCAATGCTTATCAATGATCATTTCTGATGTGGCTTTCATAAAGTGAACTCTCACACAGGGAATGTGGATGAGGGTTCTGACAATATGTAATTACATTGGCTCTAGACTGTTGGTCTAGAGCCAAATGATGTCCCTCAGTGTCTAAGGAATTAATGTTTTGATTTTTTTTTTTGGCTTGAACAGAAGAATAGAGTACTCTTGAATACAAGATATCATCAGGTTTGTGATTATTCTGTTATTATATGTAAAAAAATTCCCATTTTACATATGATAAATATAGTGGTGTAGTTACTGATTACCCATACATACATAATTTTAAACAGTGCAATCCACTGTGAAAGTAATGCAATACATAGCCCAGCACTTGGAGCACTGCCTTTGATTTTTGTTATCATAATCATCATGCAAGTACATTAACTATATAACTATCACAATCAAAAACAATAAAATAATGAATGAACGAAAGTTGAGTGTCTTTATGGGAAAGATGCAGTCTGAACAGATGAATTGTCAGTCTGTGATGGAAGATGTGTAATGCAGGGCAGAGCTCAGGAGCCAGGACAGCAAATAACACTGATTTTGTTGAGTGTTAGCTAAACCCCTCTCATAGTGAGAAAACTGAAAGCAAGCTGGCAGTAGCAGTGTGTAGTGGACTGGCTGTGGTGTATGGTTTGTCCTGGATATAGGGTGGCACTAAGTCATACATGCAATACGGTAGTACCAGTGTCATAAATTGGACCACAACCTTCACCAACTCCTGGGAGGACATATTCTCCAGATGTTGTGGAGAACAAAACTGATCATGTAGATTTGTTGCTGTGATGTTAGCAGTGAAGGACAGCTGGTCATCCAGTGTCATGTCCAGGTTACAGAAATAGGGAGGTTATGACCGGGCTTACCTGGAAAGAAAAGCAGCTCAGTCTGGTTGAGGTTGAGCTTCAGGTGTGCTGCCACCTGAGTTTCAGACAGGAGAAAAGACAAACATTTGGACATGATCTGCATCTCTAGGGTGTGGTCTTTGAGGTAGGACGTGATAATAAAGAGCACAAAGACTTCCATTCTTTGTTCTTGGAGGGTGGATAGGAGAACCTGGTGGCTTACTCTAGTGAATGGTTCAGCAGAATGACAGTAGAGGCTACTGTAACAGTGCAGAGTTACTCTGTGACAGTTTCAGTTGTGTGGCATACCTTCAAACCAGTCAGGTTCATTTATCATTTTATTTAGCTAGAATATTTTTATCCAGATGGCAAAAACAGTCTTTAAAGATTCTGGATATCCTCAAAACAGAAGCAAGTGCTGTTGAAGAACTTTTTCTTTTACCTCTGTGTTGCGCCCACCTGGGTGATGCATGGCAGCCATTTTGTACCAGAACGCACCACAGATCAGCTTGAAGTGGGGAGGGACTCGGGAGGGAGATAGAGCCACTCACATTGTGAGATGTTTAATGGCCAGAGGGAAGGAAACAGTTTGGGAATTGTGCCAGGTCACTGGGAGACCCCTTACTCTTTTTGATAAGTGCGATGGGATCTTTAATGACCAGAGTGAGTCAGTACCTCGGTTTAACGTCTGATCCAAAGGGCACTATCTCTTACAACACAGCATTCCTGTCACTGCATGGGGGCATTGGGATTTATAAAGAACAGAGGGAATGATGGCCCTTATTGTCCCAGCAACACAACTTAGTTATAAATCTTTTAAAAGATTACATCTTCTTCATTTTCTATTATTACTTATTACCTTAATTGACAATAATGACACAGCTCCAATGTAATTCAAGTTCAAGTCAAGTTCAAGTCGGCTTTATTGTCAATATTGCAATATGTACAAGACATACAGGGAATTGAAATTGTGTTTCTCTCTGTCCGAACAGCACTAAACATGAAATATAAAATACAAAATATAAGTGAAGAGGAAAAAAATCCTATCAAAAGTAAAGAGAGCACAGAGCCAAAACAACAAACAATGTGTTTCTGTCAGAATACTTAATTACTCCTTTCTATCATTTCCACGCAGCTTTCCTGACAGCCTGAGGACAAAGGGCTCCTTGAATTTGGATAAAGGGAGCAGACTTTCATCGGCTCTGGAAGAGGTATAACAAGAGAGAGACTTGCTGAATATTTCATACCCCTAATGCTGCGGCAGTCACACCATTCTGCATGGAAAGAAATCTCTAAAGACCAGATCAGGGAGTGGATGTCAGTATCAAGGATATGGCTGTCATCAAATCCATTGTCATTGTTTGCTAGTTCATAGGGCTAACAAAATGAAAGGTGTTTGATATAGCAATTCAAAACTGAAATGTTTCAATACATGTTGGATGTGTAAAACTATGTATGACAAGACCAGACATTACTTAACTGATGTGCACACTAGCAACCAACCGGAAGGGGGTCTACTACTGGTGGTGTATGGATAGCTATTGACAGTGTGACGTATGAATTACTTTTTACATTTCGTGAATAAAACTTGTCAGCCTGGTTTTCTTACCAAGGTGGAGGAAGGTCACGAGACTTCTCAAAAATAGAACCAAGGCAAGCGGTTTTTCAAACAAGCAATGCTTAGGACATCGCTGTTGAAAAATATGCCTGCTCGCATCGCTACCAGTTAAGAAGGATCTTAAAAAAAGGCTTTAGATTTTGACATCAGCATTTAAAAAAATTCAATCAATGAGAGAAATTATTCCGTTAACGCAACCCATTTAACATGTTTAAGCAACCAAAAACAATGATCATGTTTGGTTACCTCACTGTAGCAAACAACAAAGCATATACCTTGTCAATAATATTACAAGCTAACTCCATCAGCCTACATGTTAGTGAAAGATATCTTCAGTGGAACAACAACCCTACCGTCTGTGTGGTAAGCAAACAGTGAGTTAGAAAGATACAAGTATTCAAAGAATAAACTATGACACACCAAAGAATTATTTATGGTTCTACATTCACTGCTGATGTCACTATTTCCTCTTAAAGCTCAGAATCTTTGTTTGAGTCACTAACTACACTGTAGACCTGTCTATCTTGTACTTGTCATACATTAAATTATATGCTTTAGCAATGACATCTAAGATAGTAATGGTTTTATACTGGACTCAGTTATATTTAGAGGTGTAAATATGGAGGATGTGTAAAAAACCTCTCAGTATAATGTATTCCAGTACATCACATTCTTTAACTGACCTCTATAACCGAATTCACACATTTCCAACAGTGTCACCAAAATGTGTGATATTTTGAGTTGTCATGACAGGGAAAGCTGTTACTCTAATATGAACATTCAAGTACTGCACTGATTTTTTTATTAAAAACAACAACAATTACATCTTCTCATTGCACCCCCTCTTGTGCAATGATTGAATGGCAGCCAACTGGAGAATTAGCACCACCAAGCTGCTGAAACTGAAATCATTTTCAACATTTCAACATGTGCTCCTTTTCTAAAGATTACAGGTGAACAAAATGTTTATTCCAGATGCCGCCATTTTTCATGCAGCCAGCTGTTTTCCTAGTCTGTTCATAGTTTCAATCACCTGATCTCCACACCCACCTGTTCACCACCTACACAGACTGCCTTAGTAGCCTAACAACACAACTAACAACACAACCCCACTCTTTCATGTCAAAGTCATAATCATTGCATATCTGTCATCCTCACTTACCATAAAATATACTAAAGTATACAGTATGGATTCACATCAATTCCTGACATCCTGTAAGTCGTTTTCAAGCTCTATCTTTCGCTCAAAGTTCTAAAACCTTTGCTCTTATCTTCTAATGCAGTCTTGCATCAGTAAGTTGGTCTCCATCCAAAAGAAAGATGTGAGTTTTTCCACATGATGCTGCTGATATTTTCTGTTATACAGAACATTAGGGGGGTGAGGCTGAGATTCCCACTGAACAGTGCAGTAATTGCAGCACTTTACAGCTGCGCTGAGATGGAGTAATAAAGAGCATTGTGATTAATTCATGGTAAGTACATACACCCATACACATATATACACAGATGTTATTGCTCTCTGGGAGACTGAGTCAGTCTGGACAGAGAGAAAAGAGAGGAGGTAAACAAATAAACGACAGGCAAAGGGATGGAGGGGTTGCAAATGATGGTTCAAGGGAGGAGGAAGAGAAGGCAGTGGTGAAGAAGAAAAAGAAGCTGAATATTAGATAAAGATGGAAAGGATAGAGGACACGAGGAGGAGGCCTGTCTATCCTGTCAGGTTTGATTCTAGCTGGTTCTGCGCGGCTACAGCCTTGTTCAACCATGTCGGCAGCTTTCTCTTTACTTTGTATGCTCTTATGAAATCCTCCACTGTGTGTAAAATGACTGAATGAATGACCCAAAACAAACAAACAAAGATTTATTTATTCATTTTACAAGTAACTCCCCACACTGACTCTGTCCACTTGTCTTATCTGCATCTGTTTATTCATATGATCCATTTCTGGGTGTTTTTAAATATATATATGTATATATGTACAGTATTCACCCATCTTAAGCTGTCATGTCTTATTGTTTTAAAGTTTGAGTGTCTCAGTAGATTGTCAACCAACCATGGCAATCCATCCATTGTCATGTCTTGAACTATCATGTTTTCTGTTATCATCCTGTCTTGTCTTTCAGGTCTCGACCTTCCCCTGTGTGTCATTCATGTTCTCTGATTACCTGCCTCCCTCATGTGTTTCACCTGTTCCTGATTGTTTCCCGTCCCCTTTTCCCTCTATTAGGTCTCTGTGCTCCCTTTGTTTGTCGCCAGTTCGTCTTGTCTTGTACAGCGTCCCAGCATCTGTACTACCATTCTGGGTTCGGGACGCAGACACGGTCAACACTTTTAAGAGTAGACTTAAGACTTTCCTTTTTTAATAAAGCTTATAGTTAGGGCTGGCTCAGGTCATCCCTTAGTTATGCTGCCATAGGACTAGACTACTCTGTCTATCTAGCCATCTGTGGACATGTCTCATTAATGCATGTTACTAACCAAACTTCCCCGGAGTTTCTGTGCTCTATCGTCCAGCAGGTTCTCGTGGATCGTGGCTGCTGTGATCCTGCACGACGTCCACTGCACATATTATTACTGTCATTATTACTATCATATCTGCTACTGTGGTCATTTTATCATTCATTGTGATTCATTGTCATTTTATCATTCATTGTGATTCATAGTTATTTTGTCAGTCATTGTAATTGTGCAATATGTTTGTGTTGATTTGTCCTGTACACGTGAGATCCATTGCACGTCTGTCCGTCCTGGGAGAGGGATCCCTCCTCTGTGGCTCTTCCTGAGGTTTCTTCCACATTTTTTCCCTGTTAAAGGTTTTTTGTGGGCAAGTTTTTCCTCACTCGAACCGAGGGTCTAAGAACAGAGGGTGTCACTCCCTGTACAGATTGTAAAGCCCTCCGAGGCAAATGTACTATGTGACTTTGGGCTATACAAATAAAATTGATTGCTGATAAACTGAGGGCAGGTTGCTGTTTCACTACATGTAACCCATTCTCTATTGATTTTCATGTGCAACCATACACCGCACCCTGTCTGAGACTGTCTCATCCAACACATTTCCTCCTACTGTATATACAATACATCCTGGATGTATTTAGATGCAGCCATCTTGCACTTCTGTTGTAAACATGGTGAGCCGCTACCAACATTTACAAATATCATGCGTAACCTCAAACAAGCTTTCCTTTTCTGCAGTAATGGAGTCTTCTTGTGAGATTGTGCATGGAGACTGTGTCTGTGGACTACATTACCTATTGTCTTCTCTATGGTGATCGTGCTGCTTTCAGGTCTTTCTGGAGCTCTTTTTGGTGCTTGGCTCTTGGGTGACTCTTCTGACCAAATTCTGTGAGGAGCTCCAGTGCGTGATTGGTTGATGATGAAGAAACGTTTTTCCTAAGAATGGAAGTAACCAACCAACACCCAGTTGATTCAAATGAGCACATGTAGAATAACTAATTAATCTGGAATTAGTTGGTTTAGTGCTTTTTCTTCCTGTATCTTTCAACTTTATTGCACTTTATTATGGGTTGTAATGTTATAATTTCTTTATCTGTGTAGATTTATTAAGTTAATACTAATGTCTAACTGTATTGGAAATATGTTTAAAGTATAATTAAACCCTCAAACAATTTGTTTCATATGAAAACCAGTGTATATGGGTATTTAGTTCTGTTGTTGATATTATGCTATATATGTTGACATTATATAGCATTCTCCACCTGCTTGTTGAAACTTGGCGATTGCATTTCGCTGATGATCCATGTCTTTGCCAATTTTTAGATTACCCAAGAGGCAAAGTTGCAGGACAACCAAGGTGGTAGCACCACAGTCACATATTCTGAGCTTCAAAACTGCTCCACAGAAAGCTACAGGTGACGTTATGCTTACTCTGTCCTTCTTATGTTACCTCACACTAGCCAAGAAACCTAGTCCCTTTAGTGACTGTCCTCTGCTGCATTCTTTTAATTTGCCAAAGGGAGACAAATATTGTTGACTTTCTAGTTAAACTGGGGTTGTTTTGTTGGCATTTGTTCACCATGAAGTTAAATACAGCTCCATCCTGTCCCATCACCATGTTCAGCAGTCTATCTCTTGAGGACTTGACGACGATGTTCATGTTGTACCTCACCCATCCCTGGACAGGTACCCTTACATATACGTAGTGCCTCTCTATCCTTATTCTCATATATTTCTCATTGTGCATTTTAACATCTACAGTAATTAGATTGTATTGTTTTGTTTTTTACCTTATGTTCTCTTATCTTATCTTAGTTTGGTAATATCTTGATTTTTCTTTGCTGAGAGGACATGATTCCTCAAAGCTCCTGCAGATGAGGGAAATCAAAGATGGGGTCCACTCAACAGGAAGACTGAAGAGTGAAGAGGTGGGCAGTGTGAGTGGGATTCAGGAAAGAGATCAAGTATCAGCTCTCAGCAGTGTAATATTACTTTCCTTACTTCCTTACTCACTTAGAAAAACCTTTGAAATTCAATTTATGCAATAATGTAATGCTACCAATCAAAAATATGCTCCTACTTATTATCTTTATTTGCAGTTATCTAAAACCTATACTCCACCTTCATCTTCTGATTTGTTTTCCTTATTGCACTCACATGCTTAGCTGTGTGGATGATAAATGGTAAGAGGGACTTTCTCTGGGCTGGAATATCCCCAAATCGATTTTCTCAAACAGAAATGCATTTCTATACCAGGCAGAGTTACAGGAGGAAAACAGGGTGGTGGGACATGGAACAGAGAAGAGGTGGTTGTAATTCACTGGTAAACAAACCCAGATTCAGCAGTACAGGGTGCTTTTGTTTCACTTTCTATTGTCTTTTGTTTTACAGTGATAGACTGCTTTGATCAAAGCTTCTACAAGAAAAAACAAAGTTACAGGAAGTGCTTGATTTTTTTTTTCCTGAGAATATTAAAATTAATCTACTGTCTGTGAATGAAGTGCAGATCTGGAGTCAGGATGTGGTTAGCCTAGCATAAAGACTGAAAGCAAGGGGAAAGAGCTGGTTCTAAAACAACCCAACCAGCACCTTCAAAGCTCATACTTGAGTTATTTGTATAGACAGAGTAATATGAAAACAACATCCGATATTCATACTGGGTGACTAAACCCCCTTGGGAGCACAGAACACATGATCATCAGTCTAAAAGGGGTGCACACTTATTGTGTGTCCAAATAAGCATATTATGTCAGTGCATCCCCACTTATAGGCCTTAAATGATTATTTTTATATAATATAGCACAGGTCACTGTCGGACCATAGTCCTGTTACAAGGCACGGACACAGGACTCAACTGCAGGACTCCGGAGGCAGATACAGGAGGTAACTAGTCTTTAATCACAATCAGAGGTTTGGTACATGGGAGATCAGTCAGGTAAGGCAGGCAAACAATCCAAAGGGAGAAGGCAAAAGCAGGGTTCAAAAACAGGCAAAGGTCAAAACCGAAAAGCCCACTAGAACAACGCTAAAGAGTAGGACACATGGTACACTGACAATCTGGCACTGGGGAAGGGGAAACAAAGGGTTTAAATACACAGGTAAGGGTAATTAAGGGCGTGACAATCACAAGGCGGGAAACTGGGAGGCTGGAGTAGGTGGAACAGGGACTGCCTGTGACAAGTCCGGACCCAGAGCTGGAAGCAACATATGACCCGCTACTCAGCGAAAGAGATATCCTACTGTAGCAGGATGAGGAGCTCTACTTTTGTTTTTTTGGGTGTTTGTGCTGCCTCCCATTCATTCAGCTTCTGACCAATCACAATTCGAGGCTACGCTATATAGGGATGCAGTGTCCCTCTTGGTGGCCTCTTGGCTCTTTGGCTCTCGGGCACGCCCACTTCCGGCCGCCCGTTTCCGCTGTCGCCGCCGCCGCTGCCGCCGGCCCGACACCACACGTCTGGCGCTACTGACCTGAACGCTTTGCCGTCTGGATCTTGGGTGGTGGTAATCAGCCGTCACGGCTGCCTCCCGCAAAGCGCCTCGCGCCTCCCATACGCCAGTGACGACTGATCCGCACGTAAGATACATGCCAGCCTGTCCCCCTCCGCCCCTCAATGATAGCTGTAATATCGCTAGAGTAATTTTATATTTCCCTGCAGTAGGTGGGCTCGGACACTGGCGACGCTAGCCACTGCTGCTTTGCTGCGACTCTGCTTTGCTGCGACTCTGCTTTGCTGCGACTCTGCTTTGCTGCGACTCTGCTTTGCTGCGACTCTGTCTTGCCTTCACCGGCGTCTGCCGCATGCTGCTGGCCTCGCTTCATCGGCGTACCTTGGGCCCCTGTATTTTAGGAGTGTGTGTGTGCGTGCGTCTGTGAGTGTGTGTGCGTGCGCTTCTGAGTGTGTGTGTGCGTAGGGTTAATCTCGCTCCTGTTGCTGGTCTGTAAATTTGATTTAGTTACCTTTTTTTTGGGGTTAATTAGTTGGTTATTTGAATCGCATATTTGATTTAATGATTTGTTTATTTGTTTTGTTTTTCTTGAGTTGTAACGTTTTGTTATTATGTGGATTTGACCATTTTTATGTGTTTATTTGTTTTGGTTAAATAGTTAAATAGTCCCTTAATTTTGGTTAACCTTATTTTCTTTTCCTTCCAGTCACTGCATGATTTTGGTTTCTTTATTAGTTAATTTTGGATTCAGTGACTGTGGCCATGTGTTTTTTTGATGATTTATTTGGATTATTTCATTAGTAGCTCAGGAACCGTGCTGATTTGTTTCCTTTAAATTTTATATATTTTTTTGAGTTTTGGGCAGTTGTTTCTTTTCATGATCCTTTGGCGTTCGTTACGTTCGTTCAGTTCCTGCCCATTAATTGTTTTGTTTATTGGTTTTCTGAATTTAGTTTGTTTCTTTTTATTTCAACTTATTAACCCTGTCCCCTTCTCTCACAGGTGCTGGAACCTCCCAGTGGTGCTCCGGGTGTCCCGGTGGTGGCGTCCCCCCTTTTTTGTGTGCTGTGTACCCTCCGGTTCTCCCTTTGCACTCCCCCTTGTGTGTGAGCGTTTGTGTGTGTGTGCGGGAGTGTCACGAGCGACCGGGGCTTTTCTCCTTGGGGTTCCCCTCACCTCCATCCTACCCACTTCCTCCCCACTGGTAAGGTCCAGCCCTGTCTGCGTCCTCCCTTCCCCAGTGACCCTGTGTGTGGGTGCGATAGTCCTCGTTTTATTAGATTTTACTGTAATAAAGGATATATGTTAAAACTTTAACCACGTCTCTGCCCATAATAACGGACTTGTGTGCCAACATTTGAACTATTTCCTGGGGCGAAACTCCCCGGGTGGCGTTGTCGCGGTGGGTTGGGGCGGGTCCTCGCTAACCAGCACCCCTCCCCAAAGAGTGAGCTGCCACATTTTGGCGTTGTCGGCAGGATCAATTTTGAGTGCAGAGACGTGTGTTCATTTCTTTTTATCCTAGTTGCTTTCTTTCCTTGGGGCCCTTGGTAGAAGCTAATCTTATTTTATAGTGTGTCTAAACGCAAAGCAGCAGTTGGTTTCTTGTGGGCTGTTTGGTGTCGTGTCCCCGGTTCCTCATTTCACTCCGCTGCCTAGTCCTTGCAATCTGGGTTTCCGCGTGCATTTATTGACGTGTAGCTATGGAGGATATGCAGGAATTGAGGGAGTTGGTGGCTCAGCTAAGAGCAGAGAATGAGAGGTTACGGCAGGAACAGACTGTGACCGTGCCTGATCCTAGTGCTATGGCCTCGACCTCTGCGGGGCCTCCTATTGCCCCTTCCACAGCTAGTGCCCCTTTGGGGGAGAGACTGGTGCTTGTGCCTAGGGACAGGAAGTGCCCCATGTTTAGGGGAAGGACAGGCATGGGGCTAGCTGAGTGGGTGGAGGAGGTACAGGCTTGCATGAGGGCACGACATCTCTCTGCGGCGGATCAGGCGTTTTTCTTGTTCGACCACCTTGAGGGGGAGGCTCGCGAGGAGATCAAATTCCGCCCCAGTGCGGAACGGGGAGACCCTGCTAAGATAATTGCCGCGTTGCAAGAGCTGTATGGTTGTTCTGATTTGTACGTGGCCTTACAGGAGGCTTTCTTCTCGCGACGGCAACAAGAGGGGGAGTCTCTGCAAGAATTCTCCCTTGCATTGTTAAGCCTTATGGCATCGGTGAAACAGCGCGCACCTGGTGACATGCCCATTGCTGAGGCCCTGTTGCGCGATCAATTTGTGGAGCATGTTATCGACGGTGCCCTCCGCCGTGAGTTAAAGCAACTTGTGCGTAGGCAGCCAACTGCCACATTACTTGAGGTCCGCAGCGAGGCGATCAGGTGGGAGTTAGAGGGTTTGCCGGGAGGAGCTAGAGGTCGAAGTCGCTCCGTCCCCTCGGTCCTTGGGCTTCAGTATGGCGTCCAGAGTGGTCATCAGACGTTAGCGCGTCCACATGTGTCGGAGTTGAATGAGATGAGGGAGATGCTCAAACTCCAGCAGGAGCAGCTCAATCAGCTCACCCAAAGTATCTCTCTCCTGCAGAGTTCTCACCAGCGCAGTCATGCCCCTCCTCGTGGCCCCATCATCTGTAGACGATGCCACCAGCCTGGTCATTTTGCCCGTGAGTGTAATGGGGTTCGGGCTACCCCGCGCCCTCATTCACCCCCACCGGCACAACAGTTTAGCAGGCAGCCCCATGCCCCCAGACCGTCGGAAAACTAGCGCCCACCGAATTGCAGAGCCACAGTTCGGGGGGAGCAGCCACTGGCTCAGGAGTTGCATTGGACGATGTTGCTGAGTTGTCCAAGCTCATGTCCTCTTGTCCTCATGTAGCTGTCAGTATGGGTGGGGTCGACGTTCCTTGTCTGGTAGACACTGGTTCCATGGTGACTACCGTCACAGAGAGTTTCTTTCACCAACATTTTGAGCCCTGGGGCCAAGAGAGACTTCAATCTTGCCATTGGCTTCAGCTTAAGGCAGCCAATGGCCTGGCCATTCCTTACATCGGCTATTTGGAGCTTGACATTGGGCTCTGTGGTAAGTTGCTACCGCGATGCGGGGTTTTAGTGGTCAAGGACCCTTCTGGTGGTGTTTCTGCTCAGGTTCCAGGGATTTTAGGCATGAATGTGATTCGTAAATGTTACAGAGAGCTCTTTGAGCAGCACGGCTCGGCCCTTTTTGACTTGCCTACGGTTTCTGGAGCCCCACAGTCAGTTGTGCAGGCACTGCAGAGGTGCCATCAGGCCACTGTGCAGGCCCCTCTGCAGGCCCTTGGAAAGGTCAAGGTGCGTGGCAGGGCGGCATGGCGGATACCAGGTGGCACAATGAAGATTGTTGCGGCTACCTGCTCCAGTCAGTATTCGGGTACCACTGCATTGTTTGAGCCCTTGGACACGGGCCTTCCTGCCGGGTTGCTTGCCTCTCCAGCTCTGGTTCGGGTAGAAAGAGGAACCGCCTACATTCCTATCGTGAATGTAGGCTTCACGGACGTTTTACTCTATCCCCGTACTGTTGTTGGCAGTCTGGATGTAGTGAGCATTGTGAGCATGCCGGCTGGGGTCACAGAGGTGCCCTCTAGCATTGCCACCATGGCATCCCAGTTCGCTTCTGTTTCAGTTCCAGAGCAGATAGCCGCCATGGAATAGCAAGACTCGCAAGGATGCCTTCCTACTTCCTCGCATTGAGGAATCTCTTGATGCCCTCACCGGGGCCCGCTGGTTTTCCACTATGGACCTTGCCAGTGGGTATAACCAGGTCCCGGTTGCTGAGGCAGACCGACCTAAAACCGCGTTCTGCACACCCTTAGGCCTCTTTGAGTGGAACCGCATGCCGTTCGGGCTCTGCAACGCCCCTAGCACTTTCCAGCGTCTGATGCAACGCATTTTCGGGGACCAACAATGCCAGTCTTTGTTACTTTACCTTGATGACATTGTGGTCTTCTCCTCCACAGTGGAGCAACACCTGGAGAGGCTGGAGGTGGTGCTGGGGCGGCTGCAGAAGGAAGGCCTTAAGGCGAAACTTGCAAAGTGTGCTTTCTTCCAGCGTGAGGTGCGCTATCTGGGGCATGTGATCTCTGACCAGGGTGTTGCCACAGACCCTAGCAAGGTGGAGGTGGTGGCCAACTGGCAACCTCCCACCACCATCACTGAACTGCGGTCATTCCTTGGTTTTGCAAGTTATTATCGCCGGTTCGTTGAGGGGTTTGCCAAGTTGGCTGCCCCCCTCCATAGGTTGGTGGCTGAGTGGGGAAGCACCAAGTCCAAGAAGCGGTCTGGGCATGGGGAGGCGTTGAACTGGTCAGAGGAGTGTCACCACAGTTTTGAGGCCCTTAAAACCAGGCTCACCACGGCCCCTGTGCTGGCGTATGCTGACTTCTCCCTCCCTTTCATCTTGGAGGTGGATGCTAGTCATGGCGGGTTGGGAGCTGTGCTGTCACAGGAGCAGGGTGGTAAGGTGAGGCCTATCGCCTACGCAAGTAGAGGTCTAAGGCCCCCTGAGCGCAACATGGCCAACTATAGCTCCATGAAGCTAGAGTTTTTGGCACTTAAGTGGGCCATGACGGAAAAATTCCGGGAATACCTGCTTGGCCAGAAGTGTGTTGTCTATACGGACAACAACCCACTTAGCCACCTGTCGTCTGCCAAGCTTGGTGCTACGGAGCAACGCTGGGTAGCCCAGCTTGCTGCTTTTGACTTTGATATTAAGTACCGCTCGGGGAGGGTGAACACAAATGCGGATGCCTTGTCGCGTCAGCGTCCTCCTGATGCACCTGACATGGAAGCCATGCTCCCAGGGACATCACTTCCGGAGCCCTTGCAGCAAGCCCTGCAAGTTCAACGCTCCCAGGCCACCCAAGCGGTCATCGTAACTTTGCCACATCATGCCCCTGCTGACCTCAGGGCACTCCAGCAGGCTGACCCGGTCATTCGGGAGGTCTTGACCTTCTGGACCCAGAAGCGACGTCCGAACCATGAGGAACGAAAACAGCTGTCTCCACCTGTTTTGGCTTTCCTCCGCCAATGGGGTCGCCTTGTGGAAGAGGATGGACTCTGCTATCGTCGAGTCTTCCGCCCAGATGGTGCCGAACCTCTCCTTCAGTTATTGTTGCCTGCTGCTTTGAAGGACCAGGTTCTAACCGAGGTTCACCAGCGGCATGGCCACCAGGGCATTGAGAAGACTCTGGAGCTGGTGAGGCAGCGGTGCTACTGGCCTGGCATGTCCTCAGATGTGACACACTGGTGTCAGACGTGTGAGAGATGCCAGGTTGCTAAAACCACTCAGCCCGCTGTCCCCAGCTTCATGGGGCACCTGATGGCATCCAGGCCGAATGAAATTCTGGCCATGGATTACACGGTGTTGGAGCCCACCCTTAACGGGGTTGAAAACGTCTTAGTCCTAACTGACGTGTTTACGAAATACACCCTCGCTGTTCTCACCCGTGACCAAAGAGCGTCCACTGTGGCTCAGGCCTTGGTCACTGAATGGTTTTATAAGTTTGGCGTTCCAGCCCGCATACATTCGGACCAAGGCCGCAACTTTGAAAGCAGCCTTATCCGGCAACTTTGTCACCTTTACGGCGTTGCAAAGTCACGCACCACCCCGTACCATCCCGCTGGCAATGGGCAGTGCGAGCGGTTCAACCGCACTCTGCACAATCTGCTGCGTACCCTGCCTGTTTCCCGGAAGCGGGACTGGCACTGTTGTTTGCCCCAGCTGTTGTACTCATACAACACCACCCCCCACCAGGCAACTGGAGAAACGCCATTCTTCCTGATGTTTGGGCAGGAACCTAGGCTCCCAGTGGACTTCCTGCTGGGTCGAGTACAGGCTCCAGTTGGTGGTGGTGGTGTTGACGAGTGGATTGAGGAGCATCAGAACCGCTTGCGGATTGCTTTTGAAGGCACCCGGGAAAGGTTGAAGGTTGCAGCTGAGCGCCGTAAGAACAACCACGACCAGCATGTCCGAGAGGCTCCATTGCGGGCGGGTCAACAGGTGTTGTTGCGGGACTTTAGCACAAGAGGGCGTCATAAAATTCAGGATCTGTGGGGCTCTGTGGTGTATAGGGTCCTGAAGGCGCCAAAAGAGGGAGGCTCGGTGTACACCATTGCCCCGGTAGATGACCAGACGATGACTAAAACTGTCCACCGCACCCTGTTAAAGGCTGTGGTTGGGGCTGGCGCTCCAGATGGCCCTGTTGCCCCTCCTTTACCCCTTCTTGAACAGTCACTGTCGGAGGAGGAATTGCCCTCTGACGGCGATTTGTTTGTGCTGCGGCATGAGGCTCCTCCATTACGGCCTCCACGAGTGGACCCAGTTCAACTGGGTCGGCGCCAGTCGAGCTGCCTTCTGCCCGTTTGGCCGTTCCATCAGTCGCTCCCCTTAATGCCAGTGACGTTCCGGTGCGCCGCACAGCACGGGCGACGGCGGGTCAACATCCCAACATCCATCACCTCCCAAGATCTGCTGGTGACACTTTACCTGGGGCAGCAACTGTTTCTGGCTTGGTCTCAAATTCAGTTTCGGCTATTTTTAGGCCTTGGAATTAGCAGGGACCTCAGCTCGGTCACATCGTCGGGGCGACGATGTAATTGGGGGGGGTAGATTGTAGCAGGATGAGGAGCTCTACTTTTGTTTTTTTGGGTGTTTGTGCTGCCTCCCATTCATTCAGCTTCTGACCAATCACAATTCGAGGCTACGCTATATAGGGATGCAGTGTCCCTCTTGGTGGCCTCTTGGCTCTTTGGCTCTCGGGCACGCCCACTTCTGGCCGCCCCGTTTCCGCTGTCGCCGCCGCCGCTGCCGCCGGCCCGACACCACACGTCTGGCGCTACTGACCTGAACGCTTTGGCGTCTGGATCTTGGGTGGTGGTAATCAGCCGTCACGGCTGCCTCCCGCAAAGCGCCTCGCGCCTCCCATACGCCAGTGACGACTGATCCGCACGTAAGATACATGCCAGCCTGTCCCCCTCCGCCCCTCAATGATAGCTGTAATATCGCTAGAGTAATTTTATATTTCCCTGCAGTAGGTGGGCTCGGACACTGGCGACGCTAGCCACTGCTGCTTTGCTGCGACTCTGCTTTGCTGCGACTCTGCTTTGCTGCGACTCTGCTTTGCTGCGACTCTGCTTTGCCGCGACTCTGTCTTGCCTTCACCGGCGTCTGCCGCATGCTGCTGGCCTCGCTTCATCGGCGTACCTTGGGCCCCTGTATTTTAGGAGTGTGTGTGTGCGTGCGTCTGTGAGTGTGTGTGCGTGCGCTTCTGAGTGTGTGTGTGCGTAGGGTTAATCTTGCTCCTGTTGCTGGTCTGTAAATTTGATTTAGTTACCTTTTTTTTGGGGTTAATTAGTTGGTTATTTGAATCGCATATTTGATTTAATGATTTGTTTATTTGTTTTGTTTTTCTTGAGTTGTAACGTTTTGTTATTATGTGGATTTGACCATTTTTATGTGTTCATTTGTTTTGGTTAAATAGTGAAATAGTCCCTTAATTTTGGTTAACCTTATTTTCTTTTCCTTCCAGTCACTGCATGATTTTGGTTTCTTTATTAGTTAATTTTGGATTCAGTGACTGTGGCCATGTGTTTTTTTGATGATTTATTTGGATTATTTCATTAGTAGCTCAGGAACCGTGCTGATTTGTTTCCTTTAAATTTTATATATTTTTTTGAGTTTTGGGCAGTTGTTTCTTTTCATGATCCTTTGGCGTTCGTTACGTTCGTTTAGTTCCTGCCCATTAATTGTTTTGTTTATTGGTTTTCTGAATTTAGTTTGTTTCTTTTTATTTCAACTTATTAACCCTGTCCCCTTCTCTCACAGGTGCTGGAACCTCCCAGTGGTGCTCCGGGTGTCCCGGTGGTGGCGTCCCCCCTTTTTTGTGTGCTGTGTACCCTCCGGTTCTCCCTTTGCACTCCCCCTTGTATGTGAGCGTTTGTGTGTGTGTGCGGGAGTGTCACGAGCGACCGGGGCTTTTCTCCTTGGGGTTCCCCTCACCTCCATCCTACCCACTTCCTCCCCACTGGTAAGGTCCAGCCCTGTCTGCGTCCTCCCTTCCCCAGTGACCCTGTGTGTGGGTGCGATAGTCCTCGTTTTATTTGATTTTACTGTAATAAAGGATATATGTTAAAACTTTAACCACGTCTCTGCCCATAATAACGGACTTGTGTGCCAACATTTGAACTATTTCCTGGGGCGAAACTCCCCGGGTGGCGTTGTCGCGGTGGGTTGGGGCGGGTCCTCGCTAACCAGCACCCCTCCCCAAAGAGTGAGCTGCCACACTACCTGTCTCTGATTGGCCGGTCTTCGTTGCCTTCATGGGTTTGAGTTGGTTGGGTTTAGGCATGGGGACTGAGATTGATCAAGGTGAGGGCAAGAATGTCAGCCAATCACAGGCAGGGTAGGGTGGGCCTTCAGTGGCAGTGAGTGATGGAGGGAAAAATATAAAGGAGTGAGAGAAGAGAGAAAAGAGGTCAAACTGTGAGTCAGTGTGCCATGGCGTGTGCTAAACACTGAAACTGACTTAATCCAGAAGATTGCAGCCAAATCAGCTGATAACATTAATATTATTAGGGCCCGAGCACTGACAGCGGTGCAAGGACCTATTGTAACTGAAGGAGTTTTTCCACGTTATAAATTTCATTTTACTTCTTTTCTGCCTTCTGGGATAAATTACGTGCCTGTAACGTTTGCGAAAAGTCACAGATTTTTGCCGGCGCATCATGCCTGTGAAAAAATTTGGCGGTCAGGTTCTTCTTCAGCCATGGAGGAACAAAAGTTATAGACAATACTAATGTCTAACTGTATTGGAAATATGTTTAAAGTATAATTAAACCCTCAAACAATTTGTTTCATATGAAAACCAGTGTATATGGGTATTTAGTTCTGTTGTTGATTGATTCAGTTCCAAATCTTGACATTATATAGCATTCTCCACCTGCTTGTTGAAACTTGGCGATTGCATTTCGCTGATGATCCATGTCTTTGCCAATTTTTAGATTACCCAAGAGGCGAAGTTGCAGGACAACCAAGGTGGTAGCACCACAGTCACATATTCTGAGCTTCAAAACTGCTCCACAGAAAGCTACAGGTGACGTGATGCTTACTCTGTCCTTTCTTTATACTGTCAGTGCTGCTGATTAGTGTTACCTCACACTAGCCAAGAAACCGAGTCCCTTTAGTGACTGTCCTCTGCTGCATTCTTTTCATTTGCCAAAGGGAGACAAATATTGTTGACTTCTAGTTAAACTGGGGTTGTTTTGTTGGCATTTGTTCACCATGAAGTTAGATACAGCTCCATCCTGTCCCATCACCATGTTCAGCAGTCTATCTCTTGAGGACTTGATGACGATGTTCATGTTGTACCTCACCCATCCCTGGGCAGGTACCCTTACATATACGTAGTGCCTCTCTATCCTTGTTCTCATATATTTCTCATTGTGCATTTTAACATCTACAGTAATTAGATTGTATTGTTTTGTTTTTTTACAAAATTTGGTACACGTATGTGTCATACCCAGTCGCACAAAAATGCTTTTAACGGCTTCAAACTTGCCCAGGTTACTCTTAAACCATGGGGGATTAAAAATTAACACTTAACACTTTATTGAATTATTGAACACTCACCTATAGCGCCACCTGCTTGTGGTTGGAAACGTCTATTTGCTTCTACACCTTGCGTACTGTCCTACAGATTTAATAGTAAAGGCTTCAAACTTGGTCAGGTTCTTCTTCAGCCATGGGGGAACAAAAGTTATAGACAACTTTTCCAAACGTCTAAACAGTGTGGCCGTGATGAGTCTTCAAAGTTTGAGGTCTCGCTACAACTCGCCACAAAACACAAAGTCGCTTATAACTTGTGGATACATTGTCCTATCCTGACCAAACATCGTAGCGAAGGGCGTTTTCATCATCGCACGGTCATGAAACTTGGCACACATGTCCACCCTGACGGCCTCATGGTAAATGGACTGTACTTATATAGCGCCTTTCTAGTCTTCCGACCACTCAAAGCGCTTTACACTACATACCTCATTCACCCCATTCACACACATTCATACACTGACGGATGGCATTGGCTACCATGCAAGGTGCCAACTGCTCATCAGTTTGAAGATCTAACTATTCATACACATTCACACACTGATGGCACAGCCTTCAGTATCTTGCCCAAGGACATGCAGACTGGAGGAGCCGGGGATCGAACCGCCGATCATCTGATTAGTGGACAACCCGCTCTGCCTGTGAGCCACATGCCACATGCATATACATATGTGAAGGGTATCGTGTGTGGGGGTGGAGCTAAATGGCTCTCTAGCGCCGGCCACAAATTCAAAACCTCGCCACTACTTGCCACAAAACACAACTTGTGGATACATTGTCCTATCCTGACCAGCGCCACCGCCAAATTTTCAAAAAACCCCTGCCATTGGGGATACTTTTGCGTAGGCGGCCGAAATTCGCTACGTGCCTCCATCATGCCCAGATGCACACAATAGCCTCTGGGCGCCATGGTGCCATATGCACAGGAAGTTGGACATTTTGGGTGGAAGATGGCACCATTTTGACGGATGTGTGTGCGATGTGCGTGGGTCGGCGTCAAGTGCCTACCCCGACGTGCACACATGTGAGGGCCCGTACATCGCTGCTTGCAGCTTTAATTATTATTATTATTGTTATTATTATTATGACAGTACTTTTTATTTATAATTTGGAGTTCAATTTCAAATTTACTTTGCTTTGACTTTATTATTTATTTGTTCTTATTTCTTTGATGTATGTCCAGAGTGTCACTGAAAAAGAATATTGTTGACATGACGTTGAATTATTGATGTGAGTCACTGACTTCACACACTGCAGGTGTTGATACAATGACAATGCTGTTCAATATATATATATATTTAATATACCGTATTTTCCGGACTATAAGCTGCTACTTTTTCCCGGGCTTTAAACCATGCGGCTTATACAAAGATGCGTTTTTTCTATTGATTTTTCTTCAGCCGCTAGGGGGTGCTCTAACTAGAAGAGTAAAAACGAGACAGACGGGAAGTCAGTGCAAAGAAGAACTAGTTTTTTATTTAGCACATGCTACACAACACGCACGACGAATTATTGACCCTCTCCCCCTCATCATGCGAAGCACATGAAGAAGTTCATATGATGGAGCTTTTAAGTTGACGGCCATTGAGCTGCAAGCTGTAAGCTTGGTGTTAATGAATCCATGGATCAGTTGAGGTATATAAATAAACATTTATGGTACAAAATCTTTCTGTGTATCCTGTAAATATCTCATTTCTCAACCTGGATATCCGCGGCTTATAGTCCGGTGCAGGCTTATATATGTACTTTATTTTTTTTTTTAACTTAGTGGGTGCAGCTTATATTCAGGTGCACTCCGGAAAATACGCTATATCAAATAATTAGATAATGTATAACTAAATTACAAAACATGATGATGCTGCAGACCTGAACATCCAGACCTCCTGAAATCAGAATTGACTACCCTTGGTATATAGCAGTGTTTCTCAAACTTTTTCAGACCAAGGACCACTTTGTCAAAAAAAAAATTTTCAGGGACCACCTGACCCCGTCTTCAGCCACCTATCCATCATTGTTTCACATCCTCTCCGTGCCTTGTTTTAGTTAAAGTTCACAGCTTTTGCTGCTCTTTTCCTTGCTTTCTTTTCCATACTTACTGACGTGACAGCGGAATGATTTTGTCTATAGGAGACGCCGTGGTTGCTTAGGCAACAATTTGGGCACTGCTAATTCAGATTTATCTTCATAAATCCAATATACATATTTAAAAAATATATTTGTCTGCATTTTTGTTCAGAGAACAAATTCGCTTTACACTTCAAATAATGTTAGATAGGACTAGGGCTGATATGGCCTGTAACCAATATCTCGATATTTTTAAGCTATATCGCGATACACAATATATATTTCGATATTTTTGTTGTTGTTTTGTATTGTTTATTTCTAATAAATATTGTCATTATTTCCATGATAGCATTGTAATTGCTCAGAATCAACGTAGAACAGTAGATTTACACTTGCTGTGAGACACACCTCTTTTATAGCATTTTAACACTTGTCATATTTTTTATGAATTTTTAATACATTTCATGATGTAAATATGAGCTTTAAAGCTCAATAGCTTCCAGGTCCTGTGACCTATTGGCTCAAAATCAGTGTAGAACAGTCGAGCTACACCTGCTATACGACACACACTCTTTTTTATAGCATTTTAACACTTGTCATATTTTTTATGAATTTTTAATATATTTCATAATGTACATATGAGCATTGAAGCAGTGCAGAATCATACTTGGCATATGAGACACATTTTTAAATCAAATTTTAACCATTCTTCATATTTTGTAAATAAATGTTTAATACATTTAACACCCACGTTTTATTTTAAAAAAACCGGAAGTGTCCACACGCTGCAGTAAGCCAGCGCTGACTTTCCAGTTTGTGGAAAGTGTTTGCCATAAAGTCGGCAATAAGGGCGCACTTGAAAATATTGGAGCAGCTGACGTGACCACGCGAAAACGAGAGACGTGACCGCAGCTGTTTTTCTTCAGAACCAAGTCGTCCGTCTCCATCTTCAATTACCTCACTTGGACTCTTGGCTTCACCTCTCCTCACTTGATACAGAAAGTACGCATGCGCGCAGGGGATGTTTCTGGGTGGGCGGGGCAGTGTGCTGCGTGCTGTGAGCAGCAGGAGTGAGTGACAGGCGAATCCCCGGAGAATTAAATGCAGACGGCTTAAAACATTTACATAACAAGTACTCGATGGTCGCGATATAGTCATTTCATACATCTCACAAAGAACAAGCCGCGATATATCGAGTATCCCTAGGTAGGACTCCACAAACTTGAGTGGGAAATTCGAATATTTTAAGAGATCCTCTCACGGACCACTTGAGGTCGCCACACTTTGAGTAACACTGGTATATAGTATATACACATTTACACTTGTAATAACCTTATTCATATCAGTTATTTGTTTCCTTTAAACTGTGAGGTACTATTCATAAGATGTTCAGCTTCTGTCCAGTTATGAGTTACTGAAAGTTGTATACTTTGAGGTTTTACATTTAAATATGGGAACATTGTTTAAAATGAACTAAGACTTTTAATTTCTAATACAGAGTGTAATAATTGTTTACTTTAAGATTGCTGACCTTGGGGTGGGATTAATGCCTTGGGTGAGACTGAGATCGCGCAAGATGTGAGTAGAAGGGGACGAGCAAAGACGGGAGAGAGATGCGTGAGGGAAAAAAACAGCGTGTAGCGTTTTTTGGGTGTGGTTTTGACCATAAGTTTGAGCAACTAAGTTGTTGTTTATTTAAATGGACGATAAAGTGTTTGTCGGCGACTCCGCTGAAGACGTAAGGGAGCGGTGGGACAGTTCGCCGTTGCTTCAGTGTGTTTTAGTCCGGTGAATCCAGCTAGCCGGAGCTAGCTCATCTTTGTCGCTGTTCGGGAGAGACGTCAGCCCTGCCTCTTCACGGACGAGATTGCAGCAGGAGGTCGTGCCGTGCTGTGCCGGGTCCAGGAGGTCGTGTTGTGCTGTGCCGCGCTGCTGTGAGCTGTGCCGGGATCCAAGAGGACCAACCCGTTCTCATTCCCAACGCGTAAAATACCGACGCTTTGTCACGCCCCTTGGCGTCTGATACCGACGTAAAAGGTACCCTTCCGCGTCTGTATGAAACGCTCTGGGTTGTCTATTGACTCCAGTATAATCCGTTTGCGCTGGTAAGAGACGCTCAGAGCAGAGCTCCAGCCGTCCATTCACTCCAATAATAACCCGACCACAGCGATACATGACGCTGCAAGCTACAATCTGATTGGTCAACCGAGGACCCTCTGCCCGGAAGTGTTTTTCTCGTGTTGTTAAAGATTTCTTTTAATAATATCATCAACGTTTCTCAGCACAAACATGCCAAAGTGTTACTGATAATTCAACAATAAAATAGCTTCATGTTGTGGCCCTCGCTATGTTTTTTTTCTCCTTCTAGCCTGAGAAATAAACTTTATTCCTATGTTTTGGATAGCGGAAAGGCCTACACTACCCAGAATGCTCGACCACTGACGATAATATCATCAACGTTTTTCAGCACAAACACTGTGTGTGTGTCACCATTGATATTATGACTGATAAAATAAAAAGTTAATCACTTCTCTGTTTAATGTGCTTTTTATAATGTCTGTTTTTAGACAGAGCTTGTTATCAACAGACCTTTTGAGAAGGAAAAATGAAATTTCCTGTGTGCAGTTTGCGCTGGAGCTGTGCTGTGTATATATTCATATACAGTAACAATTTTATTCATGGAAAGCTTTCTGGGCTGCTCAAAGGATCACAAAAGCAGCATGCAGCACACTCACCATGTGAGTTTTGTTCAGTGTTTTGTCGAAGAAATCATCAAAGTCGAATTGACATATTTGCTAGAGTGTGTTTTATTAAAAAGCATGCCGTCACACTGGTAAATTGACAGTCACAGAACATATCTGAGCCACCTCAAGCTGACCCCAAGGTCAAGGCCATATCCCCTGATAACTCATCAACGCTTTGAGGTAGGGGCCTGAAATCAGCACCTGCGCATTGGGACAGCATGGTCGACCATGGTGTCGAGTTTCAGATCCGTGCGCCCTTCGAGAGGGTTTAGAGGTCAGCCGTTCTGTACTTAAGGAGGTCTAGTAGTTCAGGCTTAAAAACACCAGTTTGGTTTGTGAATAACTCATCAGCGCTTTGAGGCAGGAGGCTGAAATCTAAGTATGTGTATCAGGACGCAGGGTCTGATCAGGGCCCCTATTTTCACCCCCGTACCCTCTTTGGAAAGGTCAAAGTTCACCCGTTCTGGACCCTTTTGGGGAATAAATTGACAATGCTTTGAGGTAGGAGGCTGAAATTTGACTATGTCGTACGCCGTGGAGCCTTCTGCTGGGATTTTTTGGTCCTGTCACAATCCCATCACTGTAGAGCTAGTTAGCTTTCTAGAAGGTCAACAGAGTTGGGACTTTGGGAGCCTGACCCAGACCTCCATTTAGAATAGCACAGTGAGTTTCATGCAGTTTGGTGCATTTTTGTGGCAGCAGCGAGGGCGCAGATTCGTGTAACGGCGTCCTTTCTCGGCCCCGCCCATCGAAAAGTACTAGGCCGATGTGGACCAGAACAACATCTATCCGCTCGTCTCATGCCCCTGAACAACATACTAAAATTTCAGACCTGTGCGACTTGTAGAAACACATGTCCTCCAAAACCTCCACGCAGGTCAGAGGGTATAAGACTGCATGATTCTGACAGGACCCCAATGCTCAGGAATCCAGACGAGGCAAAAAAAATTCTACTGGACTTGTGGTTTTTTTTTCACCGGTTCATTATTCAAGGCCCCTGGGGGATCCTCTGTTCCAAATCTGGGGCCCCTGGAGTCAAATGCTGCCGCGCGGCGGCCAAAAAGACATGTTTTTTTTTAGTGAGTCCCCCAAATCTGACCCTCTTCTTTTCCGGTCACTATCTCCTGATAACTCATCAAAGCTTTGAGATAGGGTCCTGAAATCTGCACCTGCGCATTGGGACAGCATGGTCGACCACAGTGCCGAGTTTCGTACCCGTGGCCCCTTGGGAAGGGTCAGAGGTCAGCCATTCTGTACTCAGTGAGGCCTACTACCTACCTTTTTGGGATTAACTTGTCAATGCTTTAAGGCAGGGGTCTGAAATTTGAGTATAGATCAATATATATCAATAGACTTCCTAAACTGATATTTTACTACCCTACTTATACTGTGTACTTACACAGCCAAATATTTAATTGTCCTTTTTTGATTCTATTATTTTTTTTCTGTGTGTGTGTGTGTATGTGTGTAATGAGAAGTAGACCACAATAGTGAGATATCGAGAGCTGTGAACACATTACATGAGATATTATTGATCTATTGGATTCATAGATGTTTTATGTACTTAAGCCAGTTATAGAGTGAAACAGAGACTGACACTGACTGAAATGTGTATTCAATATTTTATTCTGAACTTTTATGATGAACTTTAACTTTATTTCTATTGTGAATTTCAACAACTCTGCAACCTGTGGTGGGCTGTTTTACAGATAAGCTTGCGCAGGTTCCCATGTGTCATCCCACACTTTGCCACTGTCAGGAAAAGAAAACAACAATAACAACAACAACAACAACAACACACACACACAATATAGGTTAAAAGGATAAGTAAGGTTGTGACTTATAAGAATGTCTAGGTTGATATATCTTCTATATTCATGTCATGCTTTATACAATTTCATTTGAATCCAAATTAGTCCAATCAAATCAAATACTACTACTAGGCCTCGTTAAGTAAAAAACGGCTGACCTCTGACCCTTCCCAAGGGGCCACGGGTACGAAACCGGCACCGTGGTCGACCATGCTGTCCCAATGCGCAGGTGCGGATTTCAGGACCCTATCTCAAAGCGTTGATGAGTTATCAGGGGATATGGCCTTGACCTTGGGGTCAGCTTGAGGTGGCTCAGATATGTTCTGTGACTGTCAATTTACCAGTGTGACGGCATGCTTTTTAATAAAACACACCCTAGCAAATATGTCAATTCGACTTTGATGATTTCTTCGACAAAACACTGAACAAAACTCACATGGTGAGTGTGCTGCATGCTGCTTTTGTGATCCTTTGAGCAGCCCAGAAAGCTTTCCATGAATAAAATTGTTACTGCATATGAATATATACACAGCACAGCTCCAGCGCAAACTGCACACAGGAAATTTCATTTTTCCTTCTCAAAAGGTCTGTTGATAACAAGCTCTGTCTAAAAACAGACATTATAAAAAGCACATTAAACAGAGAAGTTTTTATTTTATCAGTCATAATATCAATGGTGACACACACACAGTGTTTGTGCTGAAAAACGTTGATGATATTATCGTCAGTGGTCGAGCATTCTGGGTAGTGTAGGCCTTTCCGCTATCCAAAACATAGGAATAAAAGTTTATTTCTCAGGCTAGAAGGAGAAAAAAAACATACCGAGGGCCACAACATGAAGCTATTTTATTGTTGAATTATCAGTGACATTTTGGCGTGTTTGTGCTGAGAAACGTTGATGATATTATTAAAAGAAATCTTTAACAACACGAGAAAAACACTTCCGGGCAGAGGGTCCTCGGTTGACCAATCAGATTGTAGCTCGCAAATCGTTAGTGGTTGAGCATTCTGGGTAGTGTAGGCCTTTCCGCTATCCAAAACATAGGAATAAAAGTTTATTTCTCAGGCTAGAAGGAGAAAAAAAACATAGCGAGGGCCACAACATGAAGCTATTTTATTGTTGAATTATCAGTGACACTTTGGCGTGTTTGTGCTGAGAAACGTTGATGATATTATTAAAAGAAATCTTTAACAACACAAGAAAAACACTTCCGGGCAGAGGGTCCTCGGTTGACCAATCAGATTGTAGCTCGCGAATCGTCAGTGGTCGAGCATTCTGGGTAGTGTAGGCCTTTCCGCTATCCAAAACATAGGAATAAAACTTTATTTCTCAGGCTAGAAGGAGAAAAAAAACATAGCGAGGGCCACAACATGAAGCTATTTTATTGTTGAATTATCAGTGACACTCTGGTGTGTTTGTGCTGAGAAACGTTGATGATATTATTAAAAGAAATCTTCCGGGCAGAGGGTCCTCGGTTGACCAATCAGATTGTAGCTTGCAGCGTCATGTATCGCTGTGGTCGGGTTATTATTGGAGTGAATGGACGGCTGGAGCTCTGCTCTGAGCGTCTCTTACCAGCGCAAACGGATTATACTGGAGTCAATGGACAACCCAGAGCGTTTCATACAGACGCGGAAGGGTACCTTTTACGTCGGTATCAGACGCCAAGGGGCGTGACAAAGCGTCGGTATTTTACGCGTTGGGAATGAGAACGGGTTGGGAGGACGCCTGAGGTTTTTTTTCTATGACCTGAGGTATCTGAAGCAGATCAGGGTTTTCCTTACGAGCTCCAACGTTAAGCGCGCCAAGCACGTTTAACACTTCTTTATTTCGTTCATAATACAAAGTTAAACTGATGTGCTGTGTTTGTCTTGTTTTATCAGTGTGTGTGACTTTAAATTCATAGTTTACCTTAGCCTCTCATCTGTCGTTATAGAGCAGGGGTCGGCAATTAAGTTTGGACGCGGGCCAAATTTTTTTGACAATTCCATCGCGGGCCTTGATCATTGGGGGGGGGGGGGGGGGGGGGTGCTGCGTCCTGATTGGCTGAGTGAGAACGGCACGTATGTTCTACGTCCTGATTTATTAAGGGAGCACTGTACAAAATGCGTGTAACAAGGTGTATAAAAGTGTGTGGTTAGAGGTTTTACGGCCTTAAACGCCCACTGCGTCTGTCATGAAACAGTCAACCTGCCCTAGCAACCTGCCGTAACCAATGTATACAGCAGCGCAGATCTGCCGACCTTGTTTGGTTTCTTTTTTTTTCATTTAATAAAACATATTTGTTCACGTTGTCCGTTGCAAGAGGGACACAGGACACTTTTATTTTCCACAGGTTACAGCGCACGCACGTGCCAATTAGCGTTCCGACCTGTGCGTCAAGTAAAGAGGCTGCGAGGATGTTCTGGCTGCTGTTTTGTCACGTTACTTATCAGCTACTTTTCAATAAATGTTGTGAAATCTGTGGAATTGTTGTAGTTTGAAGGGAAACATGAGGTTTAAAATATATATTTAAAAATATATGTATATATTAAAATAAATCAACGTCATCTAGCGGGCCAGATATAATTGATGGCGGGCCAGTTCTGGCCCGCGGGCCGCTAATTGCCGACCCCTGTTATAGAGAGTGTGAGTCATTAGTTACCCTAGACAGTATTTATTTTGAGATGTATCTTCCACCATATTGAAACGATTGATGTGTTATTCTGAAACTGTCATACAGACTATCTGAGCAAACCGTCTAGTTGTACCCTCGCCTCTCGCAAAGCGAGGTCACTCTAAACTGTTCTCTGTGGTCGCCCCCAAATGGTGGAATGACCTACCAACGGCTACAAGAACAACAACATCACTTTCTACCTTTAAAAAACTTCTAAAAACCTTTCTGTTTCGAGAATGCTTCCCTGCCTAACAAAACTAACAAAACTAACAAACTACTCTGTGCTCCTTTACACCATTCTCAGCTTATGTCCTCCTCTGTAAGTCGCTTTGGATAAAAGCTTCTGCTAAATGCAATGTAATGTAATGTAATGTAATGTAATGGGTTTGATAACATTGTGCTTCACTGTGCTATATTTCCTGCTGATGAGATTGAAGCTTGGTGTAAACGTAAACAGGTAGCTTACGAAAACGCATTAGTCTTAAGTGAGGTTACTTCTGATGTCACAGACGATATCCTGTTTCAAGCTTTGAGTTTTGTTAAAGTCTTTGGTAAGGTCAAGATAGTTGATCGCTCGTCTAGACATAGCTTATAAGACTCAGTTTGAGTTGATACAGACATCTGCTGACCTCACTAAGCAAACCATCCCTGATCTTGTTGGACTCCCTGGAGAGGTCGGTCCTTGGCCTGTTCATGTGCTTACTGTCCCTGTGGGGGATGAAGAGTTTCAAGCTAAACTGTCTTTTCTGACGCATGAAGGCAAGACCATCTCTGATGTTAAAGGTCTGCTCAGCCCGTCGCCCCTCGACATGAACACTGCGCTGATCAATGCTATCAGTTCTTTGGTGGATAAATGTAACACTGTGCCTGCTGATACTCAAAGTTATCGAAAGCTCTGCATGTTTTCGACCTACCCCTAGTGGCGAAGAAGAGTATGACGCATGGGCAGAGCAAACAATGCATTTGTTGGAGGAGTGGCATTGCAGTGACAATGTGAAAAAACAGAGAATCGTGGAAAGTCCTAAGGGATAGGCTGCTGACATTGTGAGATTCCTAAGAGCACAGGATCCAACTGCTACATGATATGTCTATATGCAAGCTTTAGAAACCACTTTTGGTACCACTGAGAGTCCAGCTGATCTTCTTGTCAAATATAGACACACATTTCAATGCGAGAGTGAAAAACTGTCTGCCTACCTGCTTAGGTTGGATAAGCTACTACACTGTGTTTTCAGGAAAGGAGGTGTGGTGCTGTCTGAGATGAATCGACTCCGCATTGAGCAAATTGTGAGAGGTGCATTGCAACAAGACATGATAGCTCTTCGCATTCGCATGACACACAAGCTGCGAGATCCTCCTACCTTCAGTGAGTTGTTGAAAGAGGTTAGGGAGGAAGAGGATATGCTTCAAAGTAGACATGATGTGAAGAGTACAGTGATGTCTAAGATGGTCACTTCGGTCCCCAAGCCTGTTCCTGAAATTCAAGCCAATCCTGAAGTGGAACAACTGAAAAAAGAAATCAGTGTCATGAAAGCAGAAATGATTAACCTTAAAGCTAGTAACGTCGTAGCCCAGCCAGACAACCAAATTGTACAGTCTGAAATCCCTGTTAAGACAAAATACAGGAGAAATGACATCCCACAAAGGGCTAGTAATGAAGAGGAAAGACCTGGAGTATTTTGCTACAGATGTGGGGAGAATGGACATTTTAAACAAGACTGTAAAGGTGAAGAAAACCTTAAGAAAGTCAACAATCGCCTCATCAAACTGACAAGGAAGTCGGGAAACTACCGCGGGATCCAGTAAAGGAACGGCCTGGCGTCCCGGTGGTGAAAACGCGTTCCACCAAGTGCATCAATTCAACCGAGAAAGTGGAAGACACCATACCTGAAGGCTTAGTAGGGCCGAGCTCTGCTGTACCAGTGCAGATTGAAGGCAATATGTTAAAGCCATACTCGATACTGGTTCTCAAGTGACTTTGCTGTGCAGATCCTTTTACGACAGATACTTGACACACCTGCCATTGAAACCTATCAGTGCTTTGCAAATATGGGGTCTCAGTCCTGCTGATTACCCGTACGATGGCTATTTGTCTCACCTGATGAACCAACAGAGGAGCCAAGGTTTCCAGAAGAGCTCTTGGTCAGGCCAGAGTTGCAGGCATCCACTGTGGTGATGTCCAGAAGAATCACTGTGCTGGTTAGAAACCCATCAGCAAAAGAGATCACATTAACCAGAGGAATGCCCATTGCTCACCTGTTTCCAGTCGACGTGATGACATCGCCTGGAGTGGCACCATCTTCCACCATCTTCTTTCAACTTTGGAGATTCACCAGTACCTAAGGAATAGAAGGAAAGGTTGGTGGGAAAATGCTTCAACGCAGTGAGGTTTTCTCTACCCATGAATTTGATGTAGGATGCTGTAGGAGTACGCATCACACCATCAAAACGACAGAGGACAAACCTTTTCGAGAGAGGTCTCGCAGACTGCTACCTGCTGATGTGGAAGCACTGAGAACCCATTTGTCTCAGCTGAAGGATGCTGGGATCGTCACAGAGTCACGAAGTCCTTATGCCTCGCCTATTGTAGTTGTAAGGAAGAAGAATGGCAAGATAAGGATGTGTGTAGACTTTAGGACACTAAACAGATGCACTATTCCTGAGCAATATACAGTGCCATAGATTGAAGACGCCTTGACCTGTCTAAATGGAAGCAAGTGGTTTAGTGTGCTCGACGATGCCACAAGGAGTGTCAGGTGCTCCTGCGACTTTTCAGCGAATCATGGAACAAACCGTTGGAGATATGAACTTGCTGGAAGTCTTGGTCTATCTCGATGATCTCATTGTGTTTGAAGCAACACTTGAAGAGCATGAGGCAAGGCTGTTAAAGATGCCTGACAAATGAAAGACGAGGGACTCAAGCTGTCACTAGATAAATGCCAGTTCTGTCAACCATCAGTGACTTATGTGGGACACATCATATCTCAAAATGGGGTTTCCACAGATCCAAAAAAGACTGAAGCTGTAACCACATGACCCAGGCCAAGGACTGTGACTGCTTTGCGGTCATTTCTGGGGTTTTGTGGATACTATAGGCGCTTTGTGAAGGACTATTCCAAAGTGGCCCACCCCTTGAACCAACTGCTGTCCGGCTATCCACCCGCTGCCAAGAAGTCAAAAATGAACCAGAACATTGTCTACTTAAACCCGTCAGAACCTTTTGGCTCCAGGTGGGATGGCAAATGTGAAGCAGCCTTTGAGGAGTTGAAACGGAGGCTTACTCAAGCGCCAGTGCTGGTTTTCGCAGACCCACAGCTGCCCTATGTGCTACATGTTGACGCTAGCCAAGGTCTAGGTTGCGTTTTGTATCAAGATCAAGGTGAAGGGTTGAGACCTGTTGCTTTCATCAGTCGAAGCCTGTCCGAGCGGCATTATCCTGCACATAAATTGGAGTTCCTGACTTTGAAGTGGGTAGTAGTGGACAAATTACATGACTACCTGTATGGGACAAAGTTTGAAGTGAGAACAGACAACAACCCGTTAACATATGTGTTAACATCTGCCAAGCTAGATGCAACGGGTCACCACTGGCTTGCCGCGTTGTCCACCTACGACTTCAGTCTCAAGTACACATCAGGTGTTTAAAACATTGATGCAGATGCTCTTTCTCGTCGTCCACACTCTGCATCAGCTCAAGAACAGGAGTGGAAAGACATCCGCTGCAGGCGTGAGAGTCATGTGTCAGATGACTGCTGTGACTGAACAGGGAAAAACATGTCTGAGTAGGGGAATCGACCACTTAGGTGCCTCTATGCATGCTATCCCACAAGCCTACTGCAATCTGTCAACTCTCAATGTCAAGGAGATGCCTGTTTTGAGTTCTGCTGGACTGTCAAAAGCTCAGCAAGAGGATCCTGGTATTGGTGAGATATGGTCAGCTCTCGTCCAAGGAGATGCAAGCCAAGTTGACAAAGCAAAACATCAAGCCTGCCCTCTGCTGTTGAGAGAGTGGGATCGGCTAAAGATGCAAGAAGGAGTAATGTACCGAATCACAAGTCCGCCTGGCAAGCCCTGACGCTTTCAGCTTGTCCTGCCAGAAAAGTACAGGAAGGTGGTAATGAAATCATTGCATGATGACTCTGGTCATTTGGGCCTTGATAAAACGTATGGCCTGATTTAAGATCGGTTTTACTGGCCAAAAATGAAGTCAGATGTTGATGAGTACTGTAGATCTTGTGTGCGGTGTATAAAAAGGAAGACTCTACCCAAGAGAGTTTGCAAAGTGATGGGCCATTTGACCTTGTGTGTATGGACTTTTTGTCCATTGAACCAGATTCAAGCAATACAGAAAATGTTCTGGTCATCACTGATGACTGTACATGCTAATGCTCAAGCTTTTCCAACGAGAGACCTCTACAGTAGCGCAAGTGCTAATTGAGAAATACTTCATCCACTATGGATTGCCAAGGAGAATGCATAGTGATCAAGGAAGAAATTTTGAGAGTCGTCTCATCCATGAGGTTCTGAGTACACTTGGGATTGAGAAATCCAGGACAACGCCCTACCATTCTCAGGGGGATCCCCAGCCTGAGAGGTTTAACAGGACATTGTTGAACATGCTCGGGACCCTAGAGCCAAACAGGAAGAAAAGATGGTCAGCATATTGTACACCTTGTCCACACCTACAACTGCACTCCCAATGAAGCCACTGGGTATTCGCCCTATTACCTCATGTTTGGGCGTGAAGCAAGACTGCCAGTTGACCTGTGCTTTGGCACATCCAGCGATGGCACACCACAGAAAACTTACCTCAAGTATGTGACAGATATGAGGAAGGAGTTGAAAGGTGCATATGAACTTGCAGAATCCATTGCAGCCAAGCAGAACGAAGAAAATAAACGGAGATATGACTAAAAGATAAAATACGAAATTTAGGATTACAAGGGAAGCATAAGTTGGCAGATCGCTGTTCTTCAACTCCTTATGTAGTGAAAAGCCAGATGCCAAACTTGCCTGTGTTTCAATTGAGACCAGAGGATGGAAATGGCCCAATCAAAATCCTCCATCGAAATAATCTTCTACCTGTAGGACACAAAGTCTGCACAGATCTAACACCAGATGCTGATTCTACATCAAAAAGGAGAGTCTTACGAACAAGACGAAAGAAACCTCCCAAAGATGGGTCAGTAAAAGATAAGATATCACAAGAAACACCAGACGAGAGATCTGGGAAAGGAGATGTAAAACCAGGTAACTGTGACTGGAAGGGATACACAGATTCCGAGGATGAGGACTGTTGTATGACTTATCTGTCAGAACTCCCAGGGCCAAAATGGATGAAGAGATGTAAGAACCATTTAGCTTGGATCTAGATATTGCCTGGAATCACTTGACAGAACAACCAGAAGTGATGCAAGATATGGTGGAAGGACCACAAAATGAGCCAGAGTCTAATGAAACAATTGAGATACAAGAGCAGGCTCAAAATGATGAGACACTGGATGCAGAGAATCACTTGTCACAAGACACAGAATCAGAAACTGAAACCAGAAGAACTCAGAGAGTCAAAAGAGCACCATCCAGGTTAACCTATGATACCTTAGGGCAACCAAGTGTCATTGTAGCTCCTATAGTGAAATATGTCTCTTGCCTTTATAAGTGGATAAGTGCCCCTCTTATCACCTAGTTACATGTTTTATGTCTGAGCACTTACATATGTATTCTGCTATGTTTGTGTGTGGTTTCAAAAGTACAAAGCCATGAGGGCATGTCTTATATTGGTGGGGGGACAGTGTAATAACCTGATTCATATCAGTTATTTGTTTCCTTTAAACTGTAAGGTACTATTCATAAGATATTCAGCTTCTGTCCAGTTATGAGTTACTGAAAGTTGTATACTTTGAGGTTTTACATTTAAATATGGGAACATTGTTTAAAATTAGCTAAGACTTTTAATTTCTAATACAGAGTGTAATAATTGTTTACTTTAAGATTGCTGACCTTGGGGTGGGATTAATGCCTTGGGTGAGACTAGGATCGCGCGAGATGTGAGTAGAAGGGGACGAGCAAAGAAGGGAGAGAGACGCGTAAGGGAAAAAAACACCGTGTAGCGTTTTTTGGGTGTGGTTTTGACCATAAGTTTGAGCAACTAAGTTGTTGTTTATTTTCATGGACGTTAAAGTGTTTGTTGGCGACTCCGCTGAAGACGTAAGGGAGCGGTGGGACAGTTCGCCGTTGCTTCAGTGTGTTTAGTCCGGTGAATCCAGCTAGCCGGAGCTAGCTCATCTTCGTTGCTGTTCGGGAGAGACGTCGGCCCTGCCTCTTCACGGACGAGATTGCGGCAGGAGGTCGTGCCGTGCTGTGCCAGGTCCAGGAGGTCGTGTTGTGCTGTGCCGCGCTGCTGTGAGCTATGCCGGGATCCAGGAGGACGCCTGAGGTTTTTTTTCTATGACCAAAGGGATCTGAAGCAGATCTGGGTTTTCCTCACGAGCTCCAACGTTAAGCGCGCCAACTATAATTATTGCAAGCTTGCATAACTAAACTAAACTTACTAAACAAAAGACTGCACTCAGTACCCGGGGTTTTATTTCAGTGTTTATGTTGTGTTTTTTTCATTTCATGGTATGTTCGATACATGTTAAACACTTCTTTATTTCGTTCATAATACAAAGTTAAACTGATGTGCTGTGTTTGTCTTGTTTTATCAGTGTGTGTGACTTTAAATTCATAGTTTACCTTAGCCTCTCATCTGTCGTTATAGAGAGTGTGAGTCATACGTTACCCTAGACAGTATTTATTTTGAGATGTATCTCCCACCATATTGAAACGTATTGAGAATTAAAGGTGCATATAGTACGGCATATATCACGAGCCGATTGGTGGGAGGGTTACACACTGTACACTACATTTCAGTTTAAGTGCAGCCAGGCTGCCACAAGAAAAGAGATCAGAGTCATCTCTGGAGATTTTGCATCTCAGACTGCAGTTATGGAGGTTGATGAGTATACAACTCCCCATTTTCTAAAAGCTACAATGTATAGTAATGTGTATTTTAGTCCCCCCAGTTTTGAATGTAATCCTACTGTGTCAATGCTCTTTCAGCCTTTTATTTCACCAAACTCGTCAACCACTAAAAGTCAGTCACAGATTTACTCTTGTCTGGTGGCCTTTGCTCACTCACTCTCTCCTTTTCTCTTCTTCGTGGTTTCCTCGGTCAACATCCTCTTCACTCTCTTCTCCACTTTCTTTATGTCCATAGAAGAGTTGAGCCCGTTTATATTGCCCACTCAACCAGCTTTGCTCTCAGTTAGCATTCCCCTACACCTGCAAAACTCTTCTTCCCTGTGGTTCAAAACACCTGTGGTAAAGACTAACACTCCAGTCCAGGCAGCCCAGGTAACAAACTGACCTAACAATAGCTAACGGCAGCTAACAAACTGATCTAACGTTAGCTAACAGCAGCCACAGTTTTCAGTTCTCTTTTTCTCCGTAAAATATGATCCATGTTTACTAAAATCACTTCTCTCTGGTGATCGTATCCAGAGCTCAAAGTTACAAAGTGTGAGAACAGACGTGCAAATAACAGAGACATCATTCACCTGATTAGAAGTCAGTGTAGCATCAACATGATTTAAAACCTGTCATTAATAAAATATAGATAATATAATAAATAGGGGTCCATATTCAGATATGTAGTTTACCTGTAAAGGAAGGCTGTTAACATCCTGCAGTGGAGATATTAAAGTTAAAAGACAGACACAGATATGGGGTCATTGGTTGTCAGAGGAGTTAAAAAAGAATGAACACTGGACTTTGAACTGACAAATGAAAAGGAAGGTGCCTCCAGTGATTGAATACTAATAAAGTAAGTATTGTCATTATTTGAGAGGCAGACTGCCTGCCCCAGGGCCAAAACTGATATAAATAAAGTACTTAAATATTAGAGGATCTTGTTCATCCTCAGTATTACAGTATCAGCTGCACTTAATGGTGAGGCTGGGTCAGCCACTTTTAAAACTGGGTAGATAAATTAATGCTTCCAGTTATAGATTTATGATTTCCTTCAACAGTGCTGTGTGATGTATTGACTTAGATTTGGCTCTTAGACGTGATCTTTCCCTGAGCTAAAATGATCAGAATATTCAGAAGCAGGACTTTTTATATGCACAGTTGCTCTATATTGTGATAACACAAGCTAATGGAAGTCTTCTCTCTCCAACCTGCAGTTAAATATCTCTATCTTGCTCTGACCCAGTGCCTCACTGCGTGCTGTGCCAGCCCCTGTCTCAGGGGCGCAGATAGTGGGTGTGTCAGGTGTGTCATGACACACCCACTTTTGAATGACCGTAGATCCGTCCCACCCACTTTTATGTAGCTTAACGTTTTTTTTTTTTTTTTTTTTTTTTTACTTTGTCTTCTTCAAATCTTCTGATTCAAGCATCACGAGGAAACCAAAATATGAACTAACATAATATTCGGTTTACTGAGGTGTGTGCCAGTAGCGGTTTTAGGTACGGGCGGACAGGGCAGCCGCCCGGGGCGCCATTTCGTGGGGGACAATAACCTCGCGAATTTTTTTCGATACCGCTCATTAAGACAGCGGAGCGGGCGCCCCCGTGGGCGGAGGGTTGACGAGGTAGAGGGGGAGCCGGACAGACTGATCAGGGCGCACGGCGCATCCAGGGGCGCACGACAAAATCTCCGTCCCGGGGGGGGGGGGGGGGGGGGGGGGGGGGTTAGCTTCGTCCCCCCCAGTTTCTCAAACCTATCTGCGCGCCTGCCCTGTCTGTCCATGATGACAGTGAACATCAGGTTTTATTTGTGCTCCAGCTGTGATTTTCATTTCTATCCAGCTGATGAAACAGCCTGTTGGCCTGCAGCTTGACAGGGCTTAACAAAACTGTGTCTTTTCAGCTTGTTGGAGACATAACATTCGTGCCATATTAAAACACAGTCCAGTACTATGTCATACTATGGTATGATTATACAGTACTGCAGTACACTGCCCCATCTTGATAGGAATTATGTTCAGACTCAGATTATTTTCCCAACCTCAAACAAAAAAGTTTAGTAGCCTTAGTTTATTAATATCCTGGTTGCAATATATTGTTGAATGAATCTTTCTAAATGATCGGCCTCACCTCCTTGTTAGTCCATATATACCTGTTTAATTCTCTCTCTCTTTGAATTTGAACATGAATTGATCAACAACAATACTTAATACCCAACATAAAGATGACAAAGAGGTTTGAAGGTTTAGACACCTTATTTAAATTAATTACATTTTTGTTGCCCAAGCTTAACAATAGTTTATTTGTCTTTAAAAATATATCCATTGGATGTCATTAGAGATTTGCAGACTCGTCCAATATTGCCATTTTTGCTTGACTATAGGGCTGTCTTATGACCAATAAACTTACCTTTATCTGTACATGTGAACAGACACAAAGGCACACGAAAAACGTTGTTTAAAAAAAAATGAAACAATTCACTTAATCCACTCGTTTGGACCTGTGGTATCATATCATAGGTCTATGAGACTATTTCAGAACCCCAGACATCCACTATCACCCAATGTACACATTGTAAATTAATGAGATTTTATGGAATTATGAGCACACTGTTGATGTTTCCAACAGTGTATGCTGTCTCAGAAATAAAGTACCACAATGTGTTTTTTTCTTCACATGAAGCACATTACACCTGCTGTTTGTCATCTTTCTGTGTTTTACAGTAACATTTGGTCTCCCTGCTGTTTTATTCTCGCATTTTTTAAATGCTGTTTAAATTAAAAACTGAAGTTTAATTATCTCACCCACTGACAGGTTTTAATTTGGTTCAGATATGATTTCAATTTTGGATATGAGTCCTAAAGGCTTGTTAACATTGGGATTTTTTCTTGCAGTGCAGATCACACACTTCAAAGCGCACAGCTCATAGAGAGCCAGTGAACAAGGTAATTAGTATGTATAACTCATAAAAACATAAATCCCTGGGGACTTCCGGTGGGACGGAGAGCAGCATGGACGTGTGAGGCAAGAGCTCCTGCATGCCAACCTAAAACACTCGTGAGAAGATATGCGCTGCTCTGACACGCACAGAAGAGCTGGAGTCGTGGAGTTACGAAGCAAACGGTGCACTGCAGGACATAATACAAGAGCAGAAAATGATAATGGACAAACTAGACAACTTAGAATCGCGGTCCCGTCGAAATAATTTAAGGGTGTATGGCATACATGAGGAAAAAGAGTCCAAATATGACTCGGTCGCACAGTTCATGGATAAATGGCTCCGTGAGGAATTTTCCATAAACTCGGACCTGCAGATTCAACGCGCTCACCGAGCCCTGGCTCCAAAACCAAAAACGGGCCAAACACCCAGATCGATCATCATTAACTTCCAGCAGTTTAAAGTAAAGGAGATGATATTGAAAAAAGCATAGGAGAAGAAAACGATCGGAGAAAATAGAATCTATTTTGATCACGATTACTCAGAAAGGACACTGCAACAACGCAAAGCGTATTCTAACGTCAAAAAGATCCTAAAGAAAGAAGGCATCCGCTTTCAGACACCTCTCAACAGGATGCGCATCCACTGGTCCAGCGGGGTGAAAACCTATGGCAGTGCAGACGAGGCAACCAGAGACCTGCGGGAGAGAGGATACGACGTGGAAAACACGGGGACCAGCACCGGAGGATCCACAATCGTTAAGAGGCTACAATCAGCTGGAACCGCGACATGGACACAGACCAGGAGCGGACGCAGCGGGGAGGCCGGCAGACGCGCACGCGAAAGATTGCATGACTTTCATCTGAGGGGAAATAACACCGGCTAAGTATTTGTTTCACTGTTAACCAGAGATAAATCAAATATGAAAAGGTTTTTGCTCACCAAGGTTGAAGGAGGTTTAAAATACAGCAGTATACAGTTTGTTATAATGGGTTATAGATAAATGGACTGTTGGCTTCAGGATTGATACACAGCTGCAAGGACTGGTATGAGAATATTAATCCTGTTTGGATTGAATCTCATTACTGGGTGGGGGCCCTTTCTTTGTGAGAGGCTTTCCCCCTCAAGACAACAAGAGAGTCAGCAGAAGTTCAGGGTTGTTGACATCTCTATGTGGAGGTCACTTTTTTTGTATATAGTTCAAATAAGCACTGAACAGTTTTCGAAAGTGCTTCTCGTTCATGAATGTTTAACTGAAAGCCTGTGGATGGATATTTACGAAGTTAAGACAACTAAGATAGTTTATGGGCACTAAACAGGGAGAACTTAAAGTTCTTTCTTTGAATGTCAACGGCTTAGGAAACCCAGTCAAAAGAGCTAAAATAATGACCAAACTTAAAAAAGAAAAAACACAGATAAATTTCCTACAAGAAACTCATCTATCGAAAGCAGAACATGAGAAATTAAAGAAATTTGGATTCAAAAATACTTTCTATAGTTCACACCCCAGTGGTCGGAAAAGAGGAGTAGCGATATTGATGTCTAAAGCAACCAATTTTGAGTGCCAAAAGGAAATAAAAGACAACGAGGGAACTTATATTATAGTAAAAGGGATGATGGGCCAAACAATGATAACACTGGTCAACATTTACGCCCCACCTGAGAGTAATAAGGAATTTTTCAAATCTCTGTTTGACATCATTGCATTAGAATCAGAGGGCATTTGTATATGTGGGGGAGATCTTAATGTGGTGATGGATTATGATAAGGATACATCTAGTTTTAGGAGAAATAAGAAACCGATAACAAAACTGGTCAGAAATGCATGGGAGGAGATAGGATTTTTTGATGTGTGGAGAGATCTGCATCCACTGCAGAGAGATTTTAGCCATTACTCAAAAACACACTCGGTGTATTCCAGAATTGACTATTTTTTCACGCAGAAAGAAAATAGAGATAAAATTAAAGATTGCTGGATTGGAGTAGCAGATGTGTCTGACCATAATGCCATCTACCTTAGGATTCACTTGGAATGCAGACAGAAAGATACGATATGGAGATTGAATGTGGGGATATTAAATAATGAATCAGTAGTTGAACAAATTAGGGCGGATATACAAACTTACCTGGATGAGAACAATAATGGCGAAACAGACCCTGCTATATTGTGGGACGCTTTAAAAGCTGTGATACGTGGAAAATTGATAGCAATAACAAGTAATATCAAAAGAGAAAGGATAAAACGGTATAAAATGTATATAACAGAATTGAGACAACTGGAACAGAAGCATAAGGAAAGAGGAAAAGTTGAACCAAAGCACAAACAACGAATGAACGAAGTGAGAAAGGAAATTAACAACTTACTTCAATATGAAACAGAAACAAAAGCAAGATATTTAAAACAAAACTACTATGAATCAGGTTCCAAAGCAATGAAGTTGTTAGCAAGACGCTTACGGAAACAACAGACAGAAACCACAGTTAATAAAATACACGACCCAAAAACAAACCAGCCTGAATATGAACCAAAAGAAATTGAAAACATTTTTAGAAACTATTACAAAGAACTATATTCTGAGCCATCGACTTTAGACCAGAATGAAATAAGAACCTTCCTTGACTCTTTGGACCTGCCCTCGATAGGCACGAAACAAAATGAACAGATTACAGCTAAGATAACAATAGATGAAATCCGGAAGGCTATACAAAAATTAAAATCAAGCAAGGCACCTGGTAGTGATGGATTTCCTTCTGAGTGGTACAAGAAATTTAGCGAAGAACTAACACCACTGCTCCACACGACGTTTAATTGGATCATGACTTATGATAGAATACCCCCTTCGTGGACTGAAGCAATCATTACAGTACCCCCCAAACCCTCTAAAGACAGGGAGTATTGTCAAAATTATAGACCGATTTCAGTACTAAATGTAGACTATAAATTGTACACCTCAATTCTATCAAATAGACTCCAATCATTTGTACCAGACTTAATAGATGAGGATCAAAGTGGGTTTGTTAGGGATAGACAAACGCAGGATAATATAAGAAGAACAATGCACATTATACATAAAATACATAAAGACAACATACAAGCAGCTTTGATCAGCTTAGACGCGGAAAAAGCTTTTGATAGAGTTAATTGGGAATTCTTGTATTTAACTTTGGCAAAATTTGGATTTAACTCAAAGTCAGTCCAGTGCATCAGGTCTATCTATAACAGGCCTACAGCTAGAGTAAAAGTCAATGGCTCTCTGTCAGAAAGATTTGTCTTGGAGAGAGGAACCAGACAGGGCTGCTGTCTCAGCCCTACTCTGTTTGCCTTATATATTGAGCCATTGGCCCAGATGATCAGACAGGACAGTTCAATAGAAGGCATAGAAATCAATAAACAAGAACATGTAATAAGTTTGTTTGCGGATGACATTATGATATTTTTAAAAAATCCAGCATACTCATTCAAACAGCTTACACAACTTCTTAACAGATTTGGTCTTTATTCTGGCTATAAAGTAAATATACCTAAAACTCAAATTCTCATGCTTAACTGTTCACCAAGCCAAGAACTTCGGGAATCGCAGATAAATTGGGAAGCAAAACTAATCAAATACTTCGGAATTAATATAACCAAAGATCTCTCTAAAATATATAGTAGTAACTATGAACACATTGACAAAAACATAAGGAGAACACTTACCCATTGGGACTAACTGACAGGGTAAATGTGGTAAAAATGAACATTCTGCCACGTCTGCTATATTTGTTTCTGTCCTTACCTGTTGATATACCGAAAGACCAGTTTTTGAAATGGGATAAATGCATTTCAAGATTTGTATGGGGAGGTAAACGGCCCAGAATACGATATGCCACATTGCAATTATCTAAAGACAAGGGGGGATTGGCACTCCCAAACCTAAAAGAATATTTTCGTGCTGCACAACTGCGACAGCTAATCTACTGGTGTGATGAGGGATACGTATCTCGATGGAAAGACATTGAATTGTCTGCATTAAAATACCCAATTCAAACAGGTATTGGGGAAACAGAGACCCCCAATTATATAAAAGATGAACAGAATTTCAACCCAGTGATATCTTTTACTTTGGATATATGGTACGCTACAGTGAAACAACTAAAAATAGGAAAGGAAATAGGTCTATTAAAGTGGATTGCATTTGATGATAAATTTGTGCCCAGAAAACATGATGCTAGATTTAATCAATGGATAGAAAAAGGAATCACAGCTATATGTACAACTGTGAAAAAAGGAGAAATGAAAAGCTTTCAAGAACTAAAGAATACACATGATCTAACGAATCAGGATATTTACAAATGAGGGACTATTATAACAAAAGTATCAAAACAGCTTAAGAGAAAATACACCCCATAATAAAACTACTTGTAAAAGGTTACAGTCAAGCTATTCCAAGGGCGGTGTCGGTTTTGTACAGATGTTTAATGGATTCTAAAACAGATTCAACATTATATGTTAGAGCCAAATGGGAAAGGGAGCTAGGTGTAGGGATTCCAGAGGGGATATGGTTTGATATGTGGAAAATGCACCAAATTACAACACAGTCTTTAAAATGGAGGGAGTTTAGCTGGAAGAATATGATTCGATACTTTATTACACCTAAATTTAAAAGTAAGCAGACAAATGCACAGCAAACATGTTGGAGATTATGTAACCATATGGATGCAGACCACACACACATCTTTTGGAAATGCATCAAAATACAACCTTTCTGGGAGAATGTTCATTTGGTTATTTGTGATGTTCTGGGGTATGTGATTCCCAAATCTTTTTCAGTTCTATACCTTGGTCATTTGGAGGGCATGGTACATGCGGGTGATCAATATTTAACCAGGATTCTTTTGGTTGCTGGGAAGAAGACCATCACTAAAAACTGGCTTAAGCCTGACACTCCAAGTCACAAACAATGGATGTTTATTATAGATGATATACTACAGATGGAGCACCTTACATATAAACTGAGATTGAAAGAGAATGTTTTTCTAAAACAGAGTGAAAAATGGTTGTCATACAAGGGAAGACATAATTAACCGGACTGGCTTAACATTAATGTAATTCACACAGGCTGTTTGTTTTCTGTTCTTTTTTATTACATATTTAATGTTGTATTGTTTAAATTGAAAAATAAATAAAGATTGTTAAAAAAAAAACATAAATCCCTAATCATAAAGATTCTTGCAGACTTAAATTGCTGACATACAGTGATGGGGCTTTAATAGTGAGACAGACATGTGTGGGCACATGTACACACTAACAGGTATATTAACAGGAGTAACACAGTAATGTTAAGGCTGCCACAAATGTTCTGTAGCAGGGTAAACAGAGAAGTAGTGCTCTGTGTTTTAATACATGATTTTATTTTTAGTTAGCCATGTGTTTTACAATATGACCATGAGTTCATTCAAGTTTATTCATGCAAGAAACTAAACCAACGAACCAAATTACTAACATTACAGCAGTCAAAAAAAAAAAGATTTTGTTGTGATTTGATGACAATAAATAAATCCCAAGGATGGATGGATCCCCTGAAGTCATGTCAGCTGCCGAGAACTGCTGCAAAAAGGTAAATAAGAGTGTAGATAAATCCACTTTTTAATCCAAAAGACCAAAAGTTTAAAAAAGTCAATTCTGTGTCCCTGCCATCGGTAAACGTCAGTATGCCTCTTTGCACAGTTCTCTACTTCTTCGTCCTCATGTTGGACTGAGGCCAAACTATATACGCACATTGTCCCTTTAAGCTCCTCAAGTCTGTGCTTCATCTGCCTAAAGTTTTTAACAAAAGCAATTAAACTCTGTGCTGCTAGCCTCTCATACGTTTTTCATGAATTTCAGTTCACGTCTTTATCTGCAGCTATGAGGTAGAAGAGTGCAGCATACATCGTCCAAACAGAGTTTACTGTACTGAGCGATGAAGCCACCCACACCTTATCCCCCAAGATTCAACCAAACCTCAAACACACACCTAAAGTACTTCATGGACTAAAGCATCAAGCTCTCTTAGGTTCTTTTTGGCTCACAATAGAGACAGTATAACTTGTGATTGGTGTCTGCAGTGCTGCATCTGATACAGACAACTCCAACCTGGTTCAAGAAATACCAGCCAATGAGGCCAGGGAACATACTTTTTAGTTCGGAGTACAGTTGTGGTAGCAATGGCAACTGATCATAGGTCACCCACAGCCTGTCACCCACAATCAAACTGAGAGAGTGAATCTTATGTTGGATGCAAATGTTACCGGCGTCAAACCTAGGGGAAATCTGAGCCGGCAGCAATGGTTACACAGGCTAGGGAGCACTGTCTCCCTTGTGAATCCACAATGCTAGAGCACCACCTACTGGCATAAAGGTGTAATGCCTTTATGTAAAACTGATTGAAAGAAATTAAATGTCAGTGTATAAAATGTCAGAATGCATGTTAGAGTAGTTCAAAATTATCAAAAATTAGGGGGGGTGCCTGTTTACATAAAAAACTAAATACAGAGCGTTTTTCAACCTACTACACTCTCCCCTGCTTCAAGAGATGTCTCCGGACATCTAGAACCAAACTAACACAAGTATTGTATAGCCGTCGAGTATCAAAACAATGTCAATGTACAGTCAATTTGTGTGTATAGATGTAGTCTTTCCTTTCAAGTCAAGTCACTGTGTACGTCATCACTAGCATGTCCACATTGCCTGTGTGGGATAGTAACAAGTTTCAGAGACAGGAGGGAAAAATGAGGGCATGGCGCATATACTGAAGGGTAGGGGAGCATGAGACATGGGGTAAGGGCTATAGGCAAACATCAAATTTGCTCCGGGCCTCCAAGACTGAATTGAAGGTTGTCCAAGATAGTCATATGTGAGCATTTCTCGAGGTTTCAGTGCTCGGGTTGACTTCCTCACTGACTAATATTTCTTCCCCTTAGCTGAGCGTTTTTCGCTGTTCTCTGAAGCAATCTTGTAAGCCTCCTGCATGTGAGAAGCCCATTTCTGTGCATACTCTTGTCTGGACTGTGGCTCTTCTTCAGGTTTCAAATCAAAGAGCAGATCTACAGGCAAACGTGGGGCTCTCCCGTATAGGAGAAAAAATGGTGAGTAACATGTTCCCTCGTGTCTCGTGCAGTTGTACGCGTGGACGATGTGGGGTAGGTGTTCCTTCCACTCTGTTTTTTTCTTCTCCTGCAGGGTGCGGAGCATCTGTAGAAGTGTCCTGTTCAGGCGTTCCACAAGATTCCCCTGTGGGCGTTAGGGAGTGGTTCGAGAGTGGGCAATCCCTGCCAGTTGCTGGAGTCTCTGGGAAAGGCTGTTCTCGAACTCCCGGCCCTGATCATGATGTAGCTTTCCAGGGTACCCGAAGTGTGGAATGAAGTCATAAAAGATCTTCTCAGCTGCAGTACGGCCTGACTTGTTCTTGGTTGTGTACGCCTGAGCAAAACGAGTAAAGTGATCAACCAGAACTAAAATGTATTCATAACCACCCTTACTCTGCTCAAGATGGAGATAGTCAACAGACAGGAGCTCAAAAGGAGCACTGGTTGTGATTGAACCCATGGGAGCTCTTTCAGGAATGTGAGGCCGCTTCTGCTTAACACACTGGCACTGGCGGATAACATAGTCTTCAATGTCACGTTGCATAAAAGGCCAATAAAACCGTTCTCGTGCCAAATGGATGACTTTGTCGGCGCCAACGTGCCCCATATCATCATGTAGGTGTCTTAACACAGTCGCCTTCAGCTTACAGGGAAGAACCAACTGTTTCCGCTGTCCTGTTTGCCTGTACAATATTCCCTTGTCAAGCTTAAGTCTGTTCCATTCATGTATTAGTCTGCGTGTTTCTCGTCCCATTTGTCTCTTCCCTTTATCCTGAGGATTCCACCCTGTTTTCTTTAGGTTGATCACTTCACAGATGGACGCATCTTCTTTCTGAGCAGCCCTAACACATTCTGGAGCGATAACTGGAATGCCTTCAGGAACTGTGTCATCTACATTTGACTGCAAGTGTAACGTGGCCACCTATGGGACGTCACTGTCCCTCACGGCTTTGTCCCCCTGCCAGATGGCAGAAACCACATCAGGAGGCATTGTCTCTGTGTACTCTTTTTGATGGTCGTCCAGATGCACGGGGTGTCGTGACAGGGTGTCAGCATCAGCATTTGACTTGCCTGGCCGATATCTGATGGTGAAATGGAAATCAGCTAATTCACCCACCCAACGGTGCCCAACTGCATTCAATCTGGCTGTGGTCAAAATATAGGTAAGGGGGTTATTATCCGTGTATACGGTGAAGGTGGGGGCATAATAGAGGTAATCTCTAAATTTATCACAGATTGCCCACTTCAATGCAAGGAACTCCAGCTTACCAGAATGGAGATGGTAGTTCTTCTCAGCAGGTGTGAGTGTCCTGAAGCCATAAGCAATAACACAGATTTGTTTCCCTGTTGTTGATAGAGTACTGCCCCCAGACCTTCATTTGAGGCGTCGGTGTGAAGGACAAAGCGCAAGTTATAGTCTGGATAGGCCAGAATGGGTGGACTGCTTAGCATTTCAACAAGGTGCGACACTACAGCACTGTGCTCTGATGTCCACTGGACAGGTGTTCTGGATGCAAGCTGTCCACTCTTTGGGCTCTTTGACTTAGACTTGTTTGATCTTACTAGGGTGGCTTTCTGGCTAGACTCATTAGGACTCTCGATCAGCTTAAACAGTGGACTAGCTATCCTAGAAAAGTCCTGTATGAAGGTCCTGTAATAGCCTAGAAACCCTAGGAGAGCTCTGACTTCTCCCACATTCTTTGGCTCTCTATCCTTCAAGTGCTGAACTGCCTCAAGGTCTTTAGGGTCTATCTGGACACCTTCACTAGTCACTAGACGCCCTAAATATCTGATTTGACTCTTGAACAATTCACATTTCTTTGGACGTAGTTTAATACCATGCTCTCGCAGGCGGCAAAGCACCCGTCTCAGGTCTTCAACATGGTCAGGAAAAGTCTTGGAAAAGCAGTACATCATCCAAATATGGAAAACAGCATTCATCCCTTAGACCATCAAGGACTCCCTCCATGCACCGCTGAAAAGCAGCTGGGGCGTTGGTAAGGCCAAACGGGAGACGGATCCACTCATAAAGTCCCCACTGCGTGCTGAAGGCAGTCAGATGTCTGGAGCACTCATCCACAAAACCCTGGTGGTATGCACTGCCTTGGTCGAGTATTGAGAACCATGAGTATCCCCCCAGACGGTCCAAGAGATCCTGGATGCATGGGAGAGGGTGACGGTCGGGGATGGTTTTTTTGTTCAAACCCCGAAAGTCAACACACAGACGCAAGCTCTTGTCCTTTTTTCTAACACAAACCACTGGAGATGAGTAGGATGAGTTGGACTTTCTGATCCAGCCATGGTCGAGCAGGTTTTGGACATATTCCTTTACCTCTTTGTACAGGGGCTTAGGAACTGAGTTGTAGGACGTTTGGACAGGTATGTCATTCCTTAGATGGATTTTTAGTTGCAAACTGGGGATGCAACCAATGTCGGAATCATCTTGGGCGAAGACATCTGACTCCTCATACAACATTTCTCTAACAACCTTTTGTTCATGTTCCTCCAGGTGTGACACATCAACAGGTTGATGCCATTTCTGTTTTGTTTTGTGTTGCTCACTCATTTCTCTTGGCTTGTCTGTCCTGACTTGAGCTGACGAGGTGTTAATTGGCTCTGAGCCACTGGGGAAACAGTTAACTGGTTTGATTTCAGTAACTTCCTCCAGTGTTCCTAAAACTGTTCTCTTTGTGAGATAGATGTCATGTTTAGTGGTGTTTTGAACAGGGATCTTAACAATTTTGGTGGACCCCCTGGGAACATCAACTAAGGCGGGAAACAATTCTAAACCCTCAGGACAGTTACTCACTGGGTTGGGTTGAAACAGCATAGCCCCACCCCCTGGCCATTCCCTGACTCTGCACCTCACCTCACAGATCTACCCGGCAGGAATAATTACACCTCTCTTCCCTGTCCTCACACTGCACTCTGGGACTGTCTCATCTGGGGTCAGAACCTGGGAAGCAGAAACTAGGGCTTCCACTGCACTGTCACTGATACTTAAGGCTTCTTTAAGCAAAGCAGAAATATCAGCATCACCTCTCTGTTCTTTGATTATCTCAACAATGACATTACTGCCCAAAAGAGAACAGTTAAGACAGTTCTAGCTGATTAACATTGGCACTTGTATGGTGACATGTCCATAGTTCTTGCTACAGACCTGAAGTTCAACATCTGCCTATCCATCAAAGGGAACATCTGTGCCATTAGCTGCAGCGATCGCCAGAGGCTCAACGAGAAGGAGGGTGTCAAGCGGCTGGATTTGGACACTAGGAAGTGCTTCTTCCATCCATGCTTTCCCCACCATAGTCACTTGGGCCCTTGAGTCAAGCAACATTTGAAGAGGGACTCCATTAATAGCACATGAGACCATACATCGTTTTCCTACGAGCTGTGCTAGTCGCTTTCTTGTCAGCAATTGTGTGCTTGCTTTTACAGAGTTGGTTGTTTTAGAGTGGCTGGTTGTTGCTGGGGGCTCCTCGGCTGTCACGGTCACTGGCTACCCCTCTCCAGTGGCCTCGACCCGTTTCCCGACACCCTTCTTTGAAGACAGCCGATGGCACGATGTCCAGCTTGGCCACATACAAAACAGTGAGGGCAGCTCACCTTGCTCTGCTGTACACAGTTGCTGCATCTGCCTCAGGGCTTCAGATGTTGGTGGCTGAGGGTGGGCTGCAGTTGAGCAGGGGTCCCCAGGTGTCACGTTGTCAGTGGGTTTTACCATCTGGACTAGATGTTTGGTCAGAGAAGACACCTGTGCGGTCAGTTCTCTAATAGCAGCACGATTGGCCTGTAATTCAGTGTCAACTGTAGTGTGCTTAGCTGGGTCACTACAGTCGAGCTGAGCAGGGCTTACAGTCACTGGTCGGTGTTTAGCTACTGTGCCAAGGCGTTTCAGTCTTTCTGCCTCCTCACTAGTGGACTTAGTGATTTGATCTAAGAGAAAGTCATCACTAACTTGCAAGTCTGTGATAAGAGGTTTAAGATCATGTCGAACATGGTTGCTTTTCTCGTTTAACCCTTGATAAAGAGTATGGAGAAAGGTGCCCTGAACAAGCTTTTTGTCATAGCTAAACTCTGCACCAGGCTGCTGAGACTCAAACAAAACACGCTGCTTTAAACCCATTATCTGGTACAAAAACTGCTGTGGGCTCTCTTTATCTTGCTGTTTGGCATTACTTAGCTCTTGAAAAAGCTCGGTACTGTTTTTGTCTCTGATGTGTGCGCGGAGAAACCGCTTAAGCTCATCAACAGTTAAATCACTTTTGTTTGTTAACATCTCCCTGAATGTACCAGGCTTTATGATCTTGAGTACAGTGCAGATTACCTCTAACCCAGTAAACCCTTCCTGCAACCCTTCATCTATTTGTTTACACAGGTTACTGTATGACATGTCAGAACCAACATCAGAGATTTGCCCACCATGTAGCTTAAACTATCTGCGTGGAAACAGAGCTGCAACATCATTTACCCTCCTGTACCTGGTCTCCAAAGCTGGAAGACAGACTCTCTCTTCCATGCGGAACACCACCAACACCTGCTGTGAGTGACCTGGTCGATGTAAAAGTGTCAAAGTTCCTGGCAGACAGACCACTGTCTCTTCCAAGAGGTCCTGGGTGTGTGTGAATGTCTATCTTTGTCCAGTGATAGGGGTGGTAGTGAATGAGTGTCTCTGTTCATCTGCCGTGGTTGTGTGGAAGTGTCTGTAATGGGTGTGATAGGGGTAGTAGTGAATGAGTGTCTCTGTAGTGAATGAGTGTCTCTGTTCATCTGCCGTGGTTGTGTGGAAGTGTCTGTAATGGGTGTCGTTGGCTGTCTGTCTGAACTGTTATGGTCAGGGGGAGGTTGAGTGGGGCACTGCGCCTGACAGGCTGTTGAATCTCCCGTCCTTGGTCATGTCTTAGGCGCGGTCTGGCTGGCTCCACTTCCTCCAACATCTGTAGCCAGCAGGTCACTCAGCATGTCGTCAAGGAGGAGGAGTTGGCTCATGCCTTCATCCTCCAAGGCACTCAGTTTTTCACATCTCAGATAGTCAACAATCAGTTCATACAGTTCTGGTTCACTCAGTTCATCAATGTTGTGAGTTGCGCCGCCATCCTCGATCGAACTCACAACGGCCATTAACTGGTTCGTACTCAAATATGAAAGACTCTTCTGGATCTTGTGGATCAGCATCCGCCGCGGGGTGACAGTGGCCATTATGCAGTTAAGCTGGTGGCTTCCGCTCTCTGGATGACGCCCTGGATAGCAGCCTTCCCTGAAGCTTTAGGCACTGGCTCACGTTGTTTTGGCACTCACTTCACCAGGCAGTCCACTAGCTGATCCCGGACGAGCCCCCAAATTGTTACCGGCGCCAAACCTAGGGGAAATCTGGGCCGACAGCAATGGTTACACAGGCTAGGGAGCACTGCGTAGCCAATATACATACATACAGACGCTGTGGATCAATAAGAGAGAGGACCGAAATTAGCGTCTTGCTCATGCCTGAACTTGTTTATTTTTAGCTGCGCATGAACCAAGCTAGGTAGTTAGGGTCTCCCTTGTGAATCCACAATGCTAGAGCACCACCTACTGGCATAAAGGTGTAATGCCTTTATTTAAAACTGAATGAAAGAAATTAAATGTCAGTGTATAAAATGTCAGAATGCATGTTAGAGTAGTTCAAAATTATCAAAAATTAGGGGGGGTGCCTGTTTACATAAAAAACTAAATACAGAGCGTTTTTCAACCTACTACACAAACACAGTGATTCACCAGCTTTTCGTTTGCTCCTGTCTCACAGGAGCACAGTGAACCTCGACACGCCACTGGACCTCTGGATGCACCCGTGCTGAAACCTTTTCCAAAACAACAATAGACTTTATATTGGTTGCATCAATACTTAAGAGATTGATCCGTCCAGATCTAGTTGTCACTAGTTTTGTGTTACAAGTCTCCTTTTGGGTGCTAAAACTTTGATCTGTATCAGAACAAGTCTGTCCTCAATAAAACTGCAGCTGAGTTCTGCTTTTCTTCTTTAACAATCACCCGCATCTCTATGAGCAAAGTCAGCGTCTATCCAGTGGCAGAGAAGTCAGTGACCCTGACCCAGTCACCCTGAGCCAAGCAGCAGTCTGATACACAAGAGCACGCGCTCTGAGCAACAACCCACAGAGGTGTTCCTGCTGAAGTCTCCTTCTTATCTAATGCACAAATAGCCACCAAACAATAATTCACCATGGAGAGAGCCGACTGCTAACGACATTTTGCAGGGTAGATAGTTAATTGGCTTGTCAGCAGCCACACCAGTAAATCTCACTTGGGTCCAGCTGGTTGCTGGTTTGCTCCTCATGCTTCAGTACCACTAACAACAATGTCTGCACATGACATGGAGGCCACAGGGCAAGTGTATTCACTTTGTGTGGGGGTGTTAGCGATCTCTGGGATCCGATCTTGGGACGATTCATTACTGTCATCGGTGCTAGACCTCTTTGCGCCCTTGCCCAAACAACTTTCTAACGACGACTGCTTCTTGCTCATCGTAGCTAACGTACACTCTGTCGCTGACCATGAGAAGAACGGCTGATCTGAGACAGCGCTGTGGGAAAGTAGCCTAGGTGTTGAGGGCGGGGACAGTCATCATTGAAAAAAACGAATGCAATATGCAGCGTCCACGCATAGGCTTATCTAACATGAAAAATTCTCTCTCTCTCTCTCTCGAATTTTTTTTTTATTTCCCCCTAATGTCGCGACCCGGTTCGGAATGTCTCGCGGACCGGTACCGGGTCGCGACCCGGTGGTTGGGGACCGCTGTCCTACAGTGTCGGAGTGTAATCCCACTGTGGTAAATATGTTCAGCTGTACTCGAGTATTTGTTTGATTACATTACTTATGATCAAAAACAACTGTGCTAACAGCCAATCATCAACCAGGTCACCAGCAGCAGCTAATATCACTGACTAGTCCAACTCTCTGTGGTCACCTGTGGTACAAACACCAACATTTACAAACGAACTGAGCTAACATATTTCTTTTTGATTATTTTCACTTGTTAAATTTATTATTTTATTATCTTTGCCCGTGTGTCCTCTATATCCATTTTAGTATTTGCAGATGCAATGATTTAACAGTATTTACTCATGGGGTTCATGAAAGTTTCATATCCTCTTAGTGAATTATAAATGTATACTATACAGCAATACTGTCAGTGCAGTATAAGGCTTTATAAAACAAAGGGCTTTGAAATGTCATTATTGAAAGTATTTACATAATAAAAAGCCACATTTAGATTTATGTGACCGATCTTTAGTGTGTGTGTGTAGTAATAGTGAGTTAGCACAGCCAGGTGACAGGGCCTGTAATTACAGCCAGGTGAGACCAGACAGCCTGTCTTCTCCAGAAACAGAAGAGGAATAGAGGAGATGCACACACACACACACACACACACACACACACACACACACACACACACACACACACACACACACACACACACACACACACACACACACACACACACACACGCACACACACACACACACACACACAGGATGAAAGCCTGTCAGCAATACATGCGTTTTCATCAAAAACACCAACACTTGTTAAATAGATGTAGAATGTGTAGATGTAGAAATACAAGTTGGATTCCCACTCTAGACATCCTTATAGCTGTCAGTGAAACTGGATAAAAATAAGAAGCTACTTAACCTTACATTTTTAGCCCATAGCCCCATCTTGTCCGAGCATAGCATGTGATGTCCCAGGGTTGGTTAGCTTGGTTGTCTTACAGTAGTGCAAATTGATAGCTGTCAGTCATAGATCAACTAAAAAGCAACGCAACAGTGGTCATGTTTGTATTGCCCCTGGATTCAGCAATGAGTTTTACAGTCAAGAAAAGACCATCTATTTTTATGTTTTGCATGAAAATTGGCAAGCAGTTCTTTATCGATGGCCGGCTGCACTGTAGCAAGAGAACCCTCCAGTTATCCGTGATGCCAGGAGTGGTAGCAAGCATTTTATAAACAAGGATTTTTGGTGAATCAGAGGTTTTCAAACTGGGAGGCCTCAAAGGAAGTGAAAAAAATGAGGATTGATGATTAGTCATTACATTAGCTATGCAATGCAGGTAACATGGACTAGGCTAAATGTGTGTGATTTCATAAGGAGTAGTTTTGGGTTTTTTTCCACTGTCCCAGTCAAAAAAATAATAAATACCTTAGGACAGACCTTTACGTATTTGGTCTGAATATATGTCAAACAGCAAATTTTGGCCAACTCTTCCCTTATGTGAAGTTCCTCCTGGTGCAGGGCTTCCCTTTTCCTCCTCCCATTGGCAACCATCAAAACATATTTTAGTCTGTTAATATGAGATTTATTTGATATTAGATATAAGATGTTTTGTGTTTGTACAAAAAAAAAACCCTGAAACATTTAAATCAATGAATGTAACATTTCTGACATGGCTCATTGTCTTCACATGAAAGTCAGCACCGCCCTGCAATCACAAGTTGCATTTTTTATTAAAAAGTGAACTGTCTGATGTAACTCCCAGCCTCTGATGTTCAATTCAAGTTACCCTGCAGAAAGTTATAGACAGTATTACATCATACATCAGGTCTGTAGAAGCTTTTTGTCAAACTCATATAAAAAAGCAGATATTACACAGTATTGTCATCTCCGCTCATGACATCCATCACTAAGTATAATTTAATGTTACTGACCAGTATTTTATAGTCTGTTTGTTATTATTAAAAACAAGTGGAGTGCATATATTATTATTTTCATCATTATTAATATTATTATTTGCTGCTGCAGGTCTCTCTGCCTCTCCAAACTCAACTGGTCATGACAGATGGTTGTCCACCATGATCTGGGTTCTGCACACAAAGTGCTTGCAAATGGTGGGAATGGTTTGGTCTGAATACAGAAGTGAAAAAAGGCACAACACCACAACAGGCCATTAACAGTTTGTAATTAAAGTCTGTGTAGAGGTAATTCTGAGATTAAAAAAATCATTAAATATGTTGGAAATAGTTGCTGAAAGCCTGTGAAAAGTCTTTGAAGGATATATTACTAAAATGTGGAGTGAGAGGTTCAAACTGTTTTTCACCAGGAGTTTGCGGGTGGTCCTAAAAGGCGGCTTGATGACACACTGAGGCCACCCTGAGCATACCCAATCATTCAAATTTGGCGGGTGGTTAATAACACTTTCTTCTTTGGTCTGACAAACACATATTTATTCTGACTTTACACGGATAGACATGGACATTGCTTTGACATTGCATTTACAGAAAATCTCTCTGCATTTAAAATGTGTGTTTTACGTTCCAAGATTTGGGATCTATAAAGTAGATTTGGTTCGTCTCATTAAAAAGTGTATTTTTACAGTTTTCTCTAGCAGGCCTAAAGACAATCAAAGCTAGTGTGTGTGTGTGTGTGTGTGTCATCTTCTATTTTACATTATGTGTTGGGAGGAAGATGTATGAATGACTGTGCTGGGACTTGATAACAGCCATATTAAACTGTGTGTGTGTGTGTGTATGGTACATTACAGCATCCTGTTGTGAAAACAGGAAGAAAAGCAATTTTATTTGTTGTTGTTGTCTCATCTGCCCATCAGACTGTTGCGCTGACACGCTGTCCTCTGCGGCACTGAAAGGGACAATTATTTTATTGCTTGCACTCCTGTCTTTATTCGTCCTTCTGTCAGCCTCACAAAATGGAGTTCTTATACCTGTGTATTGTATCAACTCATTATTCACCTAAAGCTGTGTTTATAAAGATGATTTATGATCATATTTGCTGGCACCATTCTAGTACTGTATGTAGAAGCAGATCATGTCCAAGCTCATGGACTTTAAACTAAATATGGAACAGCTCCACATCCCTGGATGACAATCTTTTATGTTATCCTGTAAAGGTTTCTTCTTCTTCTTTATTTGCCATGTGTGAATATCTCTTATTCATAAAGTACATTTTCTATAAAAAGTGATGTAGCTCAGCCTCTGGCAGCAATATTAGAGCACAGGCACTCAGCTCTTGGCAACAGCAGTTTACAACAATGGAGGGCACTTCTGAAAATAAAAACTGGGCACTTCCACGGGCCTGAAGAGACACGGCAAGCACACTGTACTCTATGTACTGGCTATGAGCCTTAAGATTCAGTTTTGTACTTTTTACAACTTGGTTCTAGTTTGGTGATATTCTTATGCATTATGATTATAATATGATCTGATTATGATCTAAATATCTGCATACAGCTTTACCTGTTGAGGAAGGAATAAAACAAGTAGATGATTTAAAACCTACTGAACATACTTTAAACAAAATATTCAGTTGTGAGCACAAGCACAGTTTAGAATAAATTCATATCTATCTCCACCATGCAGCTTTCCAACCTCCATGGCACAAGAATTACAATATACAGTATTTATATAGAATAAGTCTGTGTGCTGTCACAAACCTGCAATGAATGAATGTGTGCGTGTGTGTGTGCGTGTGTCTGTTTATGTTTCTTATCACAATCACAGTTTTCTCCTATACCTTGGGTTACATGACCCCAGCCAGATCCATCTGTCAAATGGTTTTATTTTTTCCCCTTGATTGTCATTTATCAATACTGTACAGCAAGAGAACAACATCAGTCTTTAGAACAAATGTCTAAAAACTTTCTTTATGTTGAACTGACAAAGACTTCTGGTGACCATGTGAATTATGAGTTTTGTCTGTGCGGAGAAAAGACAAAACTACAGTATGTTGTTTCATTTTAACCACCTGAAAAGAGTCCCCTCACAACAGAAACAAAACTACATTAGCAACTGGAACAACAAAAGCACAAAGCAAATTTCAGTCGATGATACTTGTAGCAGATTATCAGAGCACAGTCAAAGACACAAAGTAAAAAAACAGAAAAAACCCCAGGGAGCACAGTCTGGCCAATGAGACAAATCCAAGAAATCATGGCTCCCCAAGGAGCGTTTGACCCAGCTAAGACAGAATGCACAAAACTGCAGCCAACTAAATATTTTTCAAATCATAAATTTGACCATAGAACCGCCTGGAAACAGATGAATAAATATGTCAAAGCAAGACTGTGTAACCTCTCTAGCATAAAATAACAGAAATCAATGCTACACTGACTTCTAATCAGGTGATTCCATCATGTATGCCTGTTTCTGCACTATGTAACTTTGGGCTAACAAGTTTTGTTGTTTGGGCTCGGTAAGCAGGGGAATACCAGAACCAGGCTCAAGCTAAGCTAAGAGGAAAAAAAGGACAGAGTGAGCGAGCAAGAAGCCGCCAGACAAGAGTACATGTGGGACTGACTTTTAGTGGTTGGTGAGAGCTTGGTGAAATAAAAGGCTGAAAGACAGACGCCGAGCTGCGCTGACTGCTGTTGGACTAGTCAGTGATATTAGCTGCTGCTGGTAACCTGGTTGATGATTGGCTGTTAATTAAATGCAAAAATACAAATTTCTACAGTGTTCCTTTGAATATTTCTGCTGATATACCTTAAGGACATATATATGTCACATGATAAAAGGTGGGCAAAATATGGTCATCACAAGATCCAAGATACATACTCAGAAATCTAATCTTCATGACAGCTGAACAAACTCCATCTGCTGATAAAGACAAAAAAGGATGTAACTGGACCGTCTGTTTATTGTTTCCAAAGTCAATAATGAAACACTGCACACAAAACAGCACAAAAGATAGATGAAGACGATGAAAATAGGAGGTACAAAAGAGCAATGAATGTCTCTGTGCTTGCATAGAGACAGCCTGTGCTGAAGGTAATGATCTGTGTGTGTGTGTCAGAATCATTTATTGGCCGTGTTCACATGCAGTCAAGCTTAAATTGCTTTATTACAAAAGCAAAAGCAGACACTAATTCAGTGCAATAAAAAGTGAACAGGAAGGCAGGGCAGCCTGTCATAACAGCTACAGTTGATGAAGGCTAATGGAAATGAAATACATTATTCCTCACAATTAATGAATCATTTTCATATTGTTTATATTTTGGAATGATACACGTACACGCACGCACACGCACACACACGCGCACACACACACACACACACACACACACACACACACACACACACACACACACACACACACACACACACACACACACACACACACACACACACACACACACACACACACACACACACACACACACACACACACACACCCCTAATAAAGACACAGAGAAAATTAACATAATGAAGGCTCCGGGCTTTGTATACACACATACACAACACACACATCTGTGGAAATCAAATAGAGACGACGGCTGTCGGCTCAGGAGAGCAGCACCAGGCGAGGTGAGGTACTCTGTGCGGATGGTGCAGCAAGACCTGCGACACTGGTGCCCAGTGGTATGCTCAAATGCTGATGGAGATCACAGTGATGGCCTGACCAGACTACACTCTTAGAGGTTCGGTTTAAACATATTGGTATGAACCTCATTGGGCCCTTTAACCTGGAGCACATGTGGAACCGCAGGGTTCTGGACCTCCCCATCTTCAGCTCCAGATTACTCAAGTGGCAGAGACGAGTGGTTGACGTTGACTACGAGCTTGTGCGCTGACAGGGGAGGCGCAACACAGATTTATCAACCTGCTTACAGCTTGGAGACAGGCAGAGGTCTGTATCTCTGGTGACGACAGTGAAGGAGAGAGATGAGCCATTCCTGCAGCAGCATTACGCTGATGTGTGCAGATTTTAGAGAAACTTTAAGGAATGTTATGAACACAGAGGGCCACATAGCATGAACATATATAACACAGAGAAGAAGACTCATGTTTCTATGTACAGTTGACATTTATAGAGCTAATACAAAACCACTGCGGTACAGATCATTTATAAAAAGTAAACCATAACAACGACAACATAAATAGTTCAGAATCCTGCTCAGTAAAAATATCTTGGTCCCCTTCCAGCGTCAGAGTTGAAGCTGAGGCAGAGAGTGACTATGGATGAAAGAATGGATGTTTTATTGCTTTCACGATCGAACATATCCACGACCAGACTGGAGCTCCTTGACAAGCGGGACATTTAGCCCCGCTGCATTTTGTACAAATAAATTACCTCAAACTTCCCCTGCTGTTAAACGTGGCCACGTTAAGAGAAGCCTGTGAGGATTAAAACTACAGGACTGTCCCTGGCCTGGGTTTCTCTGAACGCTTACATGATGTTGCTCCACCCTGAATGAACGCAGTCCTGAGGGAATGGCTGGACATACAGTTTTTTTTTTCCTCCAGGAAAATGACAATATTTTAAAATACTGAACATCAGCAAAAACACTGAAAAAAAAATCTGCACCACCGAACTCAGAACAGAACAACAGAATGTAATACTTGTCTTTGCTGTTGGGAAATGTGGACTTCAGCGGAGTAAACTGTAGTTTACTGTCGAACAGTCGGACCATCAGTCTGTAAGACTGTACAGACTGACAATAAAAATTCTGTTTTCAAACACAATACTACTCATTGATCACCTTTGAAGTTCAGTCTGTATCAAGGACCAGTCATGCTCTAAAGAGGCACAGACAAATTCATCTTTACAAAACAGGCAGTGTTAGAGGCTTGGGGACTCCTTGAAGGGCGAGGTGGTCAAACACTGTATCCGGTAAGCTAACAGCTAACACGCTTCCTACGCTCACTTCAAAAAGATCATTTCATTCATTAAAGAGAGTCATTGAAGGGGCCAGTCTGCTGATGGGACAGAGAAAGGCTTCAGTCAAAGTGGACGGTGACACAGCTACCAGGCTTCTCTTTGGCCATCTGTTCCTTCAAAAGGTCAGCGCTGTCAGGAAAGTTTGCTGCTGGTTAACAGCGAATCAAAGTTCACCAAATCACATTCACTCAGAATTAATTCGCCTTTGAGAGCCAATCCACTGATCGTGCAGATTCCACTGAAACGATTGAACGAATGAACTTAGACACAAAACAAGGCAGTTTGAAATGCTAATGTAATCGACCCTTGAGTGGACATTCACAGCTACAAATCCCCCTTCAGAGAAACAATAAAGACATTTTACTGCTGCTCTCAGCCATTACAGCCCCATCATGTCAAGCTCAATCTGTTCCTCTAACAAGGACATTAACATTCCCTCACTTATCTCATGTTTATGTGCACAGTGTGACATTTACTGTGACATTTGTTTGTCAGGGAGCAGCTCCAGTCATGCAGGGAGAACACTGCATCATGAAATGATCATACTAAACACACTTCATATGAGAGTACAAGTAGGCCTGTGAAGCTGCTTCTTTCTTATTTACTATGTGTTTGGTGGGTTGCTGAGCTGCCATGCCATACACTAGCATTGACTGTCTTTGAGAAAAAAATAACAAAATTACAGCCTTGGGCTCGGCTTGTGTTTTCAGGTCTCAAATTTTGCCCTACATGTCAGGTCAGTGCCGTTGAGGAAACAGGGTTTGTTTACGGCTTATTTGCGTGTGTTAGGCTCTTTTGTACTCATCTGAACACAGCCCTTACGCTGATCATATGAAGCAAAGTGAAGTGAAGAGACTGATCGGGGGAAAATAGAAGTAAAGAAGAGAATCTCCTGCTGCACACACTCTTTGTGGTTGTGAACTATTCACCTCGCAGCTAGATTGAGGCTAAAAGCTGAGCAGTGTGCTCCCAGCAGCGGCTGTGATGAGAAAAAGACTTTGTTGTTTGTATGTTCGATACTCCCTTTTAAATACTGGTTAAAATGTGGCAGACCATTTTCAGTCATGACAGTTCTTAAAATGATCCTTGTGATATATCAAAAAATGCTTTTCATCCTTAGAGGAACATGAAGTCATAGGTGTAATGCAGATGTGGTTGAGGCCTGTTTGAATACAGTAGCACAGTTCAGATGGGATGCTCGTGATGATACACATGAGGTAAGAATGAGTATGTTGAAAGGATGATGCGTGTCGGCCTTCACTAGAAAGAAGTTCAAAAAGATGGTTGTTCAGCATCACACCGTCCAGACATGCTGTTGACGTCTGCCACACTCCTGCTGGGTTTGATCTTGATGCTGTGTGTCTGTATATCCAATTATGTCCAAGCATGTGTGAGTCTTAGTGTTTGTATGTGTGTGTGTGTAAAGATTAGGTGTGTGTCTTATTGCTGCTGGGTGGAGACTTTATATTTTAAACTGCAGATGAACAATTACATCTCCTTAAAAAGAAACATACATTTGTTTTTCATAATAATTTGATTATTGATCACTGATCAGTTGAGGAAACTGCCTAAGGTCTGCATGTGTATGCAGAGAGATAAAAGTGACGTTGACCTTTGGGCCTGACTCTTGGTAAATGTGACCCTTGAAGGTCCAGTGTGGAGGATTTAGGGGGATCTATTTGAATAATACAAATACAGATACAAAGTTTACCCAAAGAGCAACAATATAGTTTTTTCCTGTGTCACTATGTGTGTGTGTGTATGTGTGTGTGTGTGTGTCATGGGATCTGAAGCTGCAGTTCTTCATCCTCCTCGTCCATGTCACTGGTTGGACCATCTGGGTTTTCAGGACCGAATCGAGCTGTTCGCATTTTCCCAAACAGACCTGGATTCTGCTGCTGCCGCCGCAGTCTGACATGGTCAGAGAAAGAGAGATAGAGACAGGTAGAGAGACAGACACAGAGACAGGTAGAATGACAGACAGGTAGAGAGACAGACAGGTAGAGAGACAGGTAGAATGATAGACAGGTAGGGAGACAGACAGGTAGAGAGACAGACAGAAAGAGCATATGTTGTTAAAATAACATGACAAATCTGTGTGTGTGTCTGCAGGAAGCATGATGTCATGTGTTAGAATGGATGGTGTCCACGGTTCTTGGACATATCTGTAATAGGGCAGCATTCAGCACTTTCCTCCTTTCTCCTCTAACAAGCTCCTCTAAGCTCCTCCTGTGCTGTCCACTTTTCTTCACACTGCTCAGCCACATGCAGGCAGAGGTCATAGCATCAGGTTAAAAGCAGGCGGGGGAGCTGAAAGTCTACAGCTGAGCGACTGTAGCTGCCCCACGTTGTTTTCAATTGGAGTTACACACTGGCCTGGCTAACAGCTGCTGTGCTTTGGACAGTTACTCTGAATAGTCCAGGGAACAGGTTTAGTTTAAAGAAGTCATTTCAGATTTGGATGTGGAGATTATGCTCTGTTATGGATCACCACTGATGCAGTTTTCCGTCATCTGTCATCACTATTAACACAGACTGGTGAGTCAGCTCTGGTAGTTTTCTGATTGTACTTGGACAGTATATGGACAAAAAAAGAATAATTAATCGTGCACAATGTGTGTTGACTTCACCCATGTGGGGTGCTATTTAAAGTTTACAGTCATGTTAGCAGCTTTGTGAGGCTTTACATAGACACAGTGGTCAATTGAGCTAAATGCTAACATCAGAAGCACTAAACAAACTGAAACTTTTGATTCAAAGTGAAGAAATCTGTTAAATATCAAGTTGTTTCAGTGGAGGTAAAAAGGTTCTAGCTGCTGTATAACTCCTGGATGGAAAGTCACAACATCATTCAATTCAATTCAATTTTATTTATATAGTGCCATATAATAAAAAAAGTTATCTCATGACACTTTCCATGCAGAGCAGGTTTAGACCGTACTCTTCATAATATTATTAACAGAGACCAACACTTCCACTATAAGCAAGCACTTGGCAACGGTGGCGAGAAAAAAACTTCCTCCGCTGTGACAGATTCAGTTAAAGATAGAGAGAGGGGACAGTTCATGAACAGATTCAAAAATCTGTAGCGTCACCATCAAATAATTATATGGATTTAATATGGACCAAAGTGGTGGACCAACAGCTTTAAAAATACTGTATGTCTCTAAGTACCTAAAGTGATTCAGGAAGAGTTGACAGAAATTCACAGTAGATCCTCAGTGACAAGCAGCAATTTACTGTGGTACCAATGCATTGTGTAACAGTACTGACTGCTCCTGTGTCTTCAGTGAGATAAACTATTTGGGACACTGACGGGTACAAAGATGAGTACTGAATCATTTAAATATATAATAAATACCAGCTAAGGGAATATGAGGTAGGCAGAGTTGAGTTGACTTCAATGAGCCAAAAAATGGATTTCATATCACTCAGAGCTGCATGTGTGTCCAATAGATTTCGAAGGAACATTTAGACCACAACACCAGCTCAGCCACTAAAAGCTTCTCAGGCACTTAGCAAAGCTTCAGACATGAATGACGATCACCAACAGGGTGAGACAGGAAATAAGAAAAAGAGGCACGAGGGAACAGGAAGAGGCCGATACGCTTGCCATTGCTTTGTTTCAAACGGTGCTGTGGTTACTCTTTCGCTGAGCGATGAGGAGGATCGATGGCTTTTGCAAAAACACCAAAACATTGGATCATCTTCCCTCACCACAGATGGAAACATGAGAAACCGCTGATTGAAAGGCAGTGTGTGTGTTTGTGTGTGTGTGTGTATCAGAGCACTTTGTGGTTGCATTGTATTATACGTCCAGTCTATCAAGTCAGTAATGTTTGCCAACATGTAGCACTACAACAGGCGATGTATGACAGACAGAAATATTGAATTAAAGATTTGAAATACAAAAAGAATTATCATTATCTATATTACAGTGAAGACATCAAAGCTGTGAAATTCTTTTGTAAAAAATATCTTTTATATTTGATATTCTGAGTATCCATGTTTTGCTTTAATGACAGCATTCTCTCAATCAGCTTCATGTTGCCATTTTAAATGATGGCCCTCTCTCAGTTTGTATGTGGTGGGACAGGAAGGGAATCAGGAGCCATGTTCATGTGAATTTGATATCTGGTTAATTAATTCATTTGAAAATTAATTACAAAGAAATCCTGTCATGGTCATCTCACATCTCCACCGTGCTTAAGAAAGCCCCGAAACCAGTGTAAAGACAAAACCCACCCCAGCTACAGCCTGTTCACCCTGCTGCCATCTGGCAAGAGATAAGTATCCACCACAGATCAGCTTCTTTCCTCAGGTCAGCTCTTCTACATCCATGCTCCACCATGAATAAATGTTTTTTCTGGTGAAACAAAAAGTAAAGCAGTCCCTGAAAAACTGAATGAATAAATTCCAGAATGAAGAAAAGCTAAAGATACACCCTTTACAAGAGTACACAGCTTTTTGTCAGTCTCTGAAGCGGTCACCATGCCGACACGCCTGTCACTCCTCTACAGAGCTGAGCAACAAGAGAGCTCTCTGTTACTAGGGCAACCTGCGACTGGGAGCTTGGTGATTGGCTGTCGGGTGGCGGAGCAATGTGGAAAAAAAGACAGAGAATGCAGAGGGAGAGGCAGAGAGACACGGAGCTGAGGACTGAGAGTGTGTAAGTGAAAGACAACACACACACACACACACACACACACACACACACACACACACACACACACACACACACACACACACACACACACACACACACACACACACACACACACACACACACACACACACACACACACACGCACTCTGGAAAAACTTGAATGCCGTCTGGATTTTGATAATAAAATACTACTGTAGATGATTTGATGGTGTGTGTCTGGCTTTTGGAATCCTGCAGTGACACACACTGCATGTTCACATTTTCAAAAATGTCTTTCTTTTATTTTTTCGGTGTGACTTTGTCAAATAGTCACAAAAGGTCACACACTTTTTTTTTTAAACATAGTCTTTGTAATACTTGAACAGATTAATAATTCAGATTCAACAAATAAATCTGATACGACACCACCGTGACTGGTGAGTGTTCATGGGCTGTCACAAGTTGAAATGTTATGCAGGTCTGCAGGGGGACAAATGAAGTGTTATCCAAATCCCTTAGACAGTATTTATTATAGTTATTGATAGCTGACAGGAAATATTTTTTTCAGTTCAATGTGTCAACGACAGTTCTTGTTTTTTATATATAACAAAATCCATATTGGCACCAGTTTTTGTGTGTGTGTATGTGTGTGCGCACATACGCGTACATGTCTTACCTAGACTGTAAGTGTTCCAATTGTACCTGCAGGTTCTCAGTCTGCTCCACCTGCTCATCCAGAGACCTCTGCAGCTTCCTAGTCTGGTTATGTGACTCATCCAACTTGAGACACACACAAACACACACAGGAAAACACACACTGTGAATATCACAATTGGGTTTATGCGATTGGTAAACTCTTACGCTAACACACACTCGTGCCTTTTTTTCCCATGTGAGCAACACACCGAAGAGCCTTCAGGGTAACATTCTAAAAAAGCTTTTCCTGCCTGTAACTGTGCTGCTCCCTACATCACTGGGTCCTGTGGGTTCCACTTAAGAGTCAAATCCAGGCATGGTGAGATGATTAAAGGGAAATTCCAGTGTGTTCAGCCTGGGCCTTGTTCTCGTAATTGTTTGGATTATCTGCATCATCTCTCCACCTCCAATGTACAGTAGAAAGCTGTAGGCTCGCGCTAGCGCTTATATATGTTGTTTGGCTACATTTTCTTATAGACTTGAATTGCGTTTCCTAAAAACATGAGGACAATTATCTCTACAGCAGAAGTGATGAGTGAACAGTGAGAATAACTCTAGAACACTGCGCTCTCAGGACGCTGGGTTCCTTGTGGTTCCTATAGTCTCCAAAAGTAGGGTTATGCCTAGCCAGGCACGGTATTGGTTGAAGATGCAGTCACATCTCCCTTACCGAAATAATGCATGTTACTAACCAAATTTCCCCGGAGTTTCTGTGCTCTGTCGTCCAGCAGGCTCTCGTGGATCGTGGCTGCTGTGATCCTGCACGACGTCCACTACGCATATTATTACTGTCATTATTACTACCATATCTGCTACTGTAATCATTGTATCATTCATTGTGATTTATTGTCATTTTATCAGTCATTGTAATTGTACAATATGTTTGTGTTGATTTGTTCTGTACTTGTGACATCCATTGCACGTCTGTCCGTCCTGGGAGAGGGATCCCTCCTCTATGGCTCTTCCTGAGGTTTCTTCCACATTTTTCCCCTGTTAAAGGTTTTTTGTGGGCAAGTTTTTCCTTACTTGGACCGAGTGTCTAAGGACAGAGGGTGTCACTCCCTGTACAGATTGTAAAGCCCTCCGAGGCAAATGTACTTTGTGAATTTGGGCTATACAAATCAAATTGATTTGATTTGATTTGATAACAGCCCACCTGTCTGCTTCAGCCACCACACAAGGAGTCTCCAGAATATTCTGTTGTGTGGTTTTCTGTGTACAGTTTGACTTCATAGAATACAGTAGTAGTGATAGTGACAATATACAGTCATGTTCCTACCTCATCCTCGGCCTGTCCCAACTCTTTCTTAAGCTCCTCCACCCTCAGTCGCAGCTTTTTGACTTCAGCCTCGTGGCTCTCCACCCTCCGGTTGGCGTGGGCGAGCTCTGCCGTCTTCTCCTGAAACTGCTTCTTTAGTTTAGAGTGAATGTGGCGAAGGTCAGCCAGCTCCTGAGGACGCAGACAGACAGTTTGGTCAAGAAGCTCTTCTGTCTCATTTACTACTGAAAGATTTGAGCTGACTCATCAGTTCATCAATAGGTTCAAGTTGTTTATGACCTATACGTACATAAATCAATAGAAAAAAAGACGAATAAAGTAACATGTAGAAAAAGCTTGTTAAGTTGTATCTTTTTTATTCTCACAGACAATCACTATTTTCTCTACATCCTCTAAACTCTGTGTGCATGATGCACGATAAGATCTGAATTGATATTTTGAAAGCAATTTAAATAAAAATTTGAAAAATGTCAAAGTAGAGAGTTTAGGATACACATTCAACACAAAAAATCTTAATTCATTTAATTTTTCGTTTTCACAATTATTATTTAAATATATTATATTATTTATATTTCAAAAATATTTATAAATTTTTAGTTAGATTAAAAAAATTATATATGTAGATTTTGTAACTGAGCATGTGCAATTAAATGGAAAATGACATTTTAATTGGATTCATTTTAATATGTGCAGCCACACATGTACGGACTCCAGCTACTCATCTGATTTTTTATCTTTAAACATTAAGATCTTTATAAAATGCATTGCACATTTAATCAGTCGACCAAACAAATACCACACACACACACACACGGCAGCTGCAGTGCAATCAGTTGAAATCACTCGCTTTACCTGTGGTGCTGTTCACACTGAGACAGTGAGGAAGCCAAACTCTGATTTAACAAAAGAGTTCAGTGGAGCCTGTGGCACTCTAATCTTTGTTTGATTGCAAAGGGTGATATTCCTCAAATAAAATATGAGAAGGGTCTGATGTAATACAACCAGGAAGAGACAAAATCCGATACTCAGTCTGACTCAAGAGTTCTACCCACAAGCTGAACAGATCTGTGGCCAGTGGAACCTTCAGACAAACACAGAGACAACTGAGAATGGAACTGATGAAAACTCTGCACGCTCTGTGTTCAAGGTTATAAAACAACACAAACATGAATAAGTAAGTCAAACATATACTTCTTTGATTGTGTTAAATAGTTTGAATGGATTTCTTTCCTCCCATATTCTTCTGGACTGCTTCATCAGCCCAGTTTCTCCACAGATTCATTAAAGTTTCATCTACTTGGCCAACAGGACATCCCAAAATATCCACTTCCAGAACAAAAGGTCTGATAAACGAAACAGGATTACAGTGTATGCCTCAAAGCAGAAATGTCAGCCAGAAACCTCAATATTCCCCCAGACTGAAGATTTATCACTTTAAGAACATGGAAAGGAGGAGAGGGGTGCGGCTGGGACTCCCTGACTCTAATAAACACAAGACATCATCACTGAATCATCTCTGAGCATGTGTGTGTGTGTGTTACTTCATTAAAGTTTCTTGTTAATTTAGAATTTTGTATTTGTGCCAAGTCTGTGTCCGTGTATACATTCACACACACACACCACAATGCCTGTTAAATGTTTCTCCTTGACTGGAAAGACCCTGACGTCTGCCACTACATCTGTTCCACTGAAACACACACACACACACAGAATTGGGTTTATAATCAGAGCTGCCCAGGAGAATAGGGGAAGGACATTGAGGCTGGAGCGAGGAGGGAAATGAAGACCATCAGATGAATAAAAGCAGCAACAATAAACATGACGACGTGACGACCGTTGGCCTATGCTTCCACAGGTGTGTGTGTGATGTGTGTATATATGTTCCTGATCAATCATGTCATGTAAAAACAAAATTTGCCGTGTCGTGTGTAAAGACTGTCCTCATGTTTTATTTATGTCAGCTGGCTCAAAGATGTTCACAAATAACATAACATATCCACATTCTTTGTTCTTTCTTCACTTCTTTCCTCTCTTTGTCTTCCTCCCACTCCTTTGCATCCTCCTCTTTTTCTTCTCTCCCATCTCTCTCCCCCTCTGCCCTTTGATCTTCATTTACTTCACCACACACACCCTCCTGCCTTGGAGTCTGAGAACCAATTCCCCGTTTTTGCTCAAACACAACGTCTGGAATAATTATTTTGTCTCTCCTTTTGATTCTTTTTATTAGAATCTCTACCCTCTGTTTGTGTGTGTGTGTGTGTGTGTGTGTGTGTGTGTGTGTGTGTGTCTGTTGCTACCTGCAGCATTAAATTACCCTGAGATCTTCATAAATAACCATGTGGTCAAGGTGGTAATGGGGACTACTGTTCCACCCAAACCAACTGCTTATAGGAGGGAGCAGGAGACTAGAGATCGATCACGCACGCACGCACATAGGAACAGCTCTGAGCAGAAACCAAATAATTTCAAAGTAGCTAACCCATATGGGATCTCATCAAAACACACTTATAAAACTCATTAGTATATAAAACTACTGCACAGTAATAATGAAACTTTTGCATGAAATGAAATGAATGAAAAGAGACAGACTGAACACAGCAGGTCTACCTGACGCCTTCATCCTGACACAGGTGCACCCAGGGTAAACAACCCCACCTGGTGACCATTGGCGTCATAACAAGACATCCATCCATCCATTATCTGTAACCTCTTATCCTCAACAGGGCCACGGTGGAGCTAGAGCCTATCCCAGCAGACTTTGGGTGAAAGGCGGGGTACACCCTGAACAAGTCACCAGTTCATCACACATAGAGACAAACAACCAATTACAGCTGTGTACAATTTAGAGTCACCAGTTAACCTGTGAATGTTTATGTGTTTGGACTGTAAGAGGAGGCCAGAGCACCTGGAGAGAACCCACATAGACACAAAGAGAACATGCAAACTCCACACAGAAAGGAACCAGCCGAGGTTCAAACTAGGAACCATAACAAGACATCTGCTTATGATTTACTGAATCTCCAGATATTCATCAGAATGTTATGAGATCTTATTTTAATCAACTTTATTTCCATTTTGATTGTTCTGATCTGTTGAAATATTTCTTCACACTGTGATTCTGTTTGAAAGGTGCTGTACAGCTAACACGCCTGTCACCTAACACAGTTAATGTAAACTATCTAACTTGTTTAATGCACTTAACTTTCGATAATTAGATTGTGTCAAATGTCTATGGTTCAAGTGAGCAAGTTTTTAACTTTTGCCTTACGTTAAAAGATTTTAAACATTTTTAGCCTTTAGTGAATCTTTTTATTTCAAATATATAACTACTACTTTATTGAATACAGATTACATTTAATTCACAGTCAACATGCGCAAGAGGAAAATAGATATTTAGTTTTTGGTCAGATCTACAGTTCTGTTAACGTCACAATTTGTTTTACAAATTTTAGCCACTTTTCAGTTAGCTTTGCTCATATTTTAATAGTATTTACTGTTTGCGTTTGTATAAACTGTTTTGATCATCCAGATACCTAATCATCTCAGTGTTTTCAGAAAATGAGCTAGCTTAGCCAGTCAGGTAGTCTAGCCAGCTACTAAAATGAATTATAATAATGCATTGTAGTGAGGATACTGACGATTCATAGAAGAGACAAGCATGCAGATCTATGTGTCTGTTACTAACAGACACTTGAGTCTGTAAATCGACACACTTCACTGATGAACCACAACAGTGTAGAGCAGGGATGGCCAACTAGTCAGAGACTAAGAGCCACTTTTTTTCTGTGTTACTGCAAAGAGCCACATCATACACATGGGCAGCGCCAGCCAAGCATATTTGACGCATGTTATGTGAAAGCTCCTGAAGAGCCGCATGAAACTAGTTAAAGAGCCGCATGAGGCTCGGGAGCCGTGGGTTGGCCACCCCTGGTGTAGAGTAACAACAGGTTGCATGAGCCCACGGCCAGTGCCCATTCTCAGCTGTTCTCCCGTGTCCAAAATGCCTGCTACACCACCTGCATCGACTGATGGTGAATTTATCCCTTCTAACTGTTGTTAGAAAATGTTAACCTCCCATCTAAATAATATGACAAAATACTACAAAAAAGAAGAGTAAACACAAAGCTTACTGTAAAGGTGTCTGGAATAAGGGTGCTAACATGTCTCTTCCTTATTTAGCCACTTTCACAGTTAGCTGTGAAGAACCTAAATCACAGCATTTAAAAATAATGGAAACTCAGTGAAATAGCTAACACTACTGCTACTTGTACGAATTGGAACTTTAAAGGCTAATTTTAATATTTCTAATACTAATACTGCTACTGGTATATAGTTTTACTAATCATACTACAAGCCCTACTGCAACTATTTGCAATACTAAAACTTCAAGTGATTGATACTCTACCTATGAACTAGTGTTTTTCTAGTCTTTGACAACTCAAAGCACTTTAAAATGAAAGTCACTTTCCCCCCATGCATTCATTCACTGAAAGGAACTAACATTCACTCACACTCCACCAATGGCACAGCAAACAGTAGCTAGCTCAAGGATATTTTGACGTGCAGACTGGATGAGTTGGGGAAGATATACAGATATTATTATTTAGTTTTGTATAACAGCCAGTGAGTCTTGGCAATCCCTGTTTAGTAAAGATGACCCTTGACAACCCTAATGAAATATTTGGGAACCAAATTTCTATAGTTTTATGACAATAAAACTATAGAAATTATGATGAGCTCTCTATACACACACAGTATATAGAGAGCTCATCAGTGTGGATGTTTGGTGGATGATTTGGGTTCATGAATGAAAGGACTGATGAGACAGAAGGAGGAGGGTGGCTGTTTCTGGTGGAGAACATTCTCCTCTGCAAGGTAGAAGCTGTGCCCACCTTGTTTCTCTCAAACAGCTCACTCTGAATGGCCTTGAGGTCGGTGTCGAGGGCAGAGGCTGCCTGCCGGCGTTTCTTGGCCAGTTGCTCCTCTAGGTCTTCAGTCTGGGCCCTCAGCTTCTTGTTGTCCCTCTCCAGGGTGAGTTTCTCGGTCTCCAGGCGCTCCCTGCGCCCCCACTCTGCAGCATTCTCCACCTGCAGCCTCTCCATCTGATGGAAAAACAAGAGAGAGCAGAGAGAAGAGAGGCTGAACACACTGAAATGAGAAATGTACGCTAAGTGTACCAACAAACCCTGATGTAGACAAAGCTTTGAGATGGGGTCGCATTAGAACTTGCAGCACTTTTAATTAAGCTGACAAGAAAAATAAAAAGAAGGATCCATGCAGAAGTGATGTGACGCAGGGAAGAAGTGTTTCACAGTAAGGGCAAACCTGAAGGTTGTGATGCGCGCCACCTTCACATCCATATACCCGATAAACTAACTGCTGCTTCAGAAGATAAGTAGTCCTGCATGGTTCTATTTCATATAGAAATGAAATGTTTATGACTGCTCACAATGAAACCACTAGTCTGCTGAACTTGTGATGATACTCATCTATGCTGACTGCACAGGGTGAAGAGAGATCATGTGTCAGACACTTGATGGCAGTGTAAGCAGGATTATTATCCTCAGTGTAGATACGTCTTGATGAGAAGGAGAAACTGCTGAAAGGAGAATATAAAATCCAAAAGACTCAACTGGAACATTAAAGTAATACTGATTTTAAATCATGTTGATGCTACACTGACTTTAAACTGCTGACAACCGTAGTTGCTATTAGCTAATGGTAGCTTAGTTTGTTAGCTTAAAACAAACAAAAAAACAAAACAGACGTGGCTTGGTGGCTTAATGCCTGCCCACCCCGCTTCCATTACCCATAACTCCTTTCTGTATTCCGCCATGCTGCTGTTAACCCTTTCTCCATCTTACACCTCCTCCTCTGCCCTGCAGTCTCCTCACCTCAGTTCGTAGTTCAGCTAGTTTCTTGTCCATGCTGGTTCTGGCTCCCAGTTCGTCCTCCAAGTCTTCAGATATGCGGCCGAGCTCATCCTGGTGCATTTCCTTCAGCAGGTTCAACTGGATGGTGTTAGGAAGGGTGGGGAGAAAGATAAATGTAGAAGGTGTGGGTGTTTGTTTTTGTTGGTCTTGTTCTTCATTCTTTGTTTTTAAGAACACGTTGAAATTTAACATCTGACGCTTAACATATTGCCCATTTACACATCCAGAGTCATGTTTTACACGTGTCATATTTACTCTGCTAAATGCTCTCCACCATGTTCATCAGCTAGTCTGTTTCTGTCTGCTGGTGCAGATGGTGCATAGAGGTGGTGTAGAGCTTTTTCACTCATCTTGAGAGAGCTGCGACTGAAACAAAGGTGCTACAGATGAAACTTCTCTTTCACATCTTTAATAAAAATGTCTCTGTCTTTGCATCTAAACAGACTTTTTTAAATTTTTACTGCTGCAGGACTGTTTACTTGGTTACATGCACTTTAATGTACTTTCATACAATCCAAAATTCAAGTTAGTTCAAGTCAGTTATGCTGAGGAGGAGACAGGAGCACTTCAGTGCTCAGCTATTCTGCAAACCTTGTAATAGCTTGACATTTAATGTTATTTACAAGTTTATGAGAAAAGACTTTTACTCCAGAAAAAGTGGAACCACACATCTTCTGTGATCTTGACGTATCTGGGACAACAATCTATAGATAAGGATGACCTAATCTCCTTTACCATCCCTTCTCTTCCCTCCTTGTTCTTATCAGTCATTGCATCTCTGCCTGTGTCTCATCTGCCTCCTCTCCACATTCAGCGATTCGCCCCTCTTCCATCTCCATCTCTTTTCCCTGCTTATCTTCAAAGCACCCGTCATCACCATCTACACATCTCTCATATCTTCTGACCAACCCTCTCCTCTCTTTCTCTCCGCTGCTTTTATCAAGCTGACTCTGTCAGTCAGTGAGATTTTTCATGAGATGTATGTTTGCTGGCTCCTTTTCTTCCCTACGGCTCATTTCTCTACAGGCCTGGACTGCCCCCGAGTGGTGAAACACTGCCAATGTCCAGACACCCTAGACCAGGGGTCGGCAATTAAGTTTGGACGCGGGCCAATTTTTTTCTGACAATTCCATCGCGGGCCATGATCATGGGGGGGGGGGGGGGTTGGTGCTGCGTCCTGATTGGCTGAGTGAGAACCGCACGTATGTTCTACGTCCTGATTTATTAAGGGAGCACTGTACAAAATGCGTGTAACAAGGTGTATAAAAGTGTGTGGTTAGAGGTTTTACGGCCTTAAGCGCCCACTGCGTCTGTCATGAAACAGTCAACCTGCCCTAGCAACCTGCCGTAACTAATGTATACAGCAGCGCAGATCTGCCGACCTTGTTTGGTTTTGTTTTTTTCATTTAATAAAACATATTTGTTCACGTTGTCCGTTGCAAGAGGGACACAGGACACTTTTATTTTCCACAGGTTACAGCGCACGCACGTGCCAATTAGCGTTCCGACCTGTGCGTCAAGTAAAGAGGCTGCGAGGATGTTCTGGCTGCTGTTTTGTCACGTTACTTATCAGCTACTTTTCAATAAATGTTGTGAAATCTGTGGAATTGTTGTATTTTGAAGGGAAACATGAGGTTTAAAATATATATTTAAAAATATATGTATATATTAAAATAAATCAACGTCATCTAGCGGGCCAGATATAATTGATGGCGGGCCAGTTCTGGCCCGCGGGCCGCTAATTGCCGACCCCTGCCCTAGACTCTGTGGGTGCCACTTAGCAGAGGCTCTAGCAAGTGCCCCTGGAAATCAAACTCTACAGTGCATTATGGTGGAATTCATAGTGAACTTTAATGTAATCACTTGATTAGATAGATTAGAACATTATAGATATAAGTTTTTTTCTATAAGGCACATATACTCTGTTTCAGGAAAGTGTTTATGTGCACTGTGAGGTCAATTTGAACAATGACGTTTATTGTAAAACATCTTCGTCTCAGTGTTCCATAACCACATTTGAGGTTTCATTGTAAAAAAAAATGTGTTTATGTCCATAAAGAATATCGGCCAATTTGAATTTTACTAAAAAATTCAGGTTTCAGGGGTGTTGATTAGCTCAGGTCAGTATCCACCCCATGAAGGCTGAACAGCGGCCCAGGGTTCCAATCTGACCTGTGGCCCTTTGCTGCATGTCGTTCCCCATCTTTCTCTCCCCACATTCCTGTCACTCTTCAGCTGTCTTGGCTAAAATAAAAAGCTTGAAAAAGGCCAAAAATAAATAAATTCAGGTTTCACTTATTTCCAGGTGAGGCCATTTTGTCTTCACTGACATTGTTTCACATGTCTTGCTGGTGCAGCTCAGACGTGGATTAACATCCTGCTTAAACAGTTACATGAAGAATTACAACCTAAACTAAAATTACACTTAGCGTCGTGTTCTACATCATTATAATTCATCCTACTGTATATATTGTTACACATATCATGTACTCTTTTAAGATACTGCACATGTCAGAACTTGTTCTTACATATCAACCTGCTGTCAGCCCAGTACCTGCTCCAGTGTCCCTCAGAGAACCATTAAGAGCTAGAACATGTCTTTCTGTGCTGTAAGATTCTTGGAATGTAAATGTACTTTATTTATACAGCTCTTTACAACAGTCCTTTCGGTGTACCTAAGTGCTTTACAGCAGGTAATAAATAACGAGAACAATAAGTAAAATAAATAAATTAAAAACAATAAAGGAACAGTAATACCATAAAATGCAACAAAATCGAGATAGATAAATTGACCCATACTACTGGCTATTAAAAGCCATCCTGAAAAGGTGGGTTTTTAGCCTGGATTTAAAAAGGCCAGGTCGGAAACGAGATGCATCTCGACGGGGAGCTTATTCCAGAGCCTGGAGGCGGCAACAGAAAAGGCTCGGTCACCCCAGTGTTTGTATTTCAACATGGGCACTTCCAACAAAAGTCGATTGTTAGACCTCAGAGCTCTACCAGGATTGTGCACAGTTAAAAGCTCAGATAAATACGAAGGGGCGAGGATGTTAAGAGCTTTAAAAACAAACATTAAAAGTTTAAAATCAATTCTATAAAGAACAGGAAGCCAATGAAGGGAGTTAAGAACAGGAGTGATATGTGCACGTCGGTTGGTGTTGGTTAAAAGACGGGCAGCAGCGTTTTGCACAAGTTGAAATTGACTGAGGGAAGACTGGGAGATGCCGACATAAAGTGCATTGCAGTAGTCTAACCTTGAGCTTATTAAGGCATGGATGGAATGCAGAACAGTAAAGAAAAGGCACTGACAAGCAGGTTTCTGCATTTAATGAGTTGCCTACAGCTTTAGGGCTCAGTTCACATTTGCTTAAGAACCATGTTCCATAATCCATCAAGGCCAACTCAGACCAAAAACATTCAACCCAACCCTTAATCAAAAATAAAGACCAGCTGCTGATGGATGAAACCCATGTCTCCGACATTAAAGCTTTCATTGCCTCATAGTAAGTAGACCCAAGTGTAAAATGTAAAAGGACAGTATCAGCTTGAAGGTGGAGAAGGTAAAGCCAGCTGATCTGGAAGGACACTTTTCTTTGCTGTTGTTTAGAAGTCTCTGTGACTTTGATCCATGCTTAATGCGTTTCAATGCTTCCAGGTAACCACCCTCATACAAAGTCCTCGCCAAGACTTGGCAGTACTCTGTAAGTACACTGTTTCCCATAAAGTTAGAATCATTTTGTTTTCAGACACGTTCCTCCTTCTCTTTTTATTCTTATTCATACACATCAGGTTCATTGTCACAATCATTTCACGAGAAGAGGTAAAAATGTTTTATTCCAACTTCATGGACAACAGTGTACATTGTTAATTAGTATAAATGGTATTTTCACCTGTCGTCTACAGTGTGCTCAGACAGACAGCAGAAACGCTGCGTCATGCTACAACAGTTCTGATGTCTCTTCCAGTCAAATAGATCATCTCTCTGACTGTGCACAGCGGCAGCCTGACTGCATGGACGTCTCACCTGTTTGAGAGCCTCCTGTTTGGTCTTGGTGAGCTCCTCATATTTAAGTTTCCACTGACTGAGTTCCATCTCCAGCCTCTCGATGCTCTTACTCAGTGCCAGCTTGTCTCTGGGGAAGACACAACACACATTAGTGATGTTCAACTGTCTTGAGAATTCACATTTTAGATGACCATCTATAGAATCTCTGAGCAGATCAAAACCATTTACAGTCATCCCTCGCTATATCGCGGTTCACTTTTCGCGGACTCGCTGTTTCGCGGATTTTTGTGTGTGTAATTTTGCATGCTTTTTTTTTCACAGCGTACTCTACAGTATGAACGCGCAATGTGTTCTGCGTCCTAAGGGAGAACCGCACATGTGTTCTGCGTCCTGTTTAAGGGAGTCCTGTACAAAATGCGTGTAAAAAGGTGTATGAAAGTGTGTGGTTAGGGGTTTTACGGCCTTAAAACATGTTTAATAATTGTAAAACTTACTTCGCGGATTTTGTTTATTGCGGGTTATTTTTAGAACCTATCCCCCGCGATAAACGAGGGACCACTGTACAGCCTCTGAAACACCATACTTGCACTGTTATTTAAAATGAAATCTGTATGCTGCTCAATTAAAAACACATGACACGTGACCATGTTAGCAGTGATTGTGGCTAGTCCTGACTTCAGTTACAGCCAGTAGCTGTACAGTCCCAATCTAAAACATGTCACATTTCAAATGGAGGACACATTTCTGCTCTTCAGCTGCTGTGACAGAACAAAGGAGGCCACTGCATCACATGTTACACTGATCACAACACTCTGAAAACGGTAATGTAGGAAACTACACTACAGCTGCACTATGAGAAACCTGATGCTCTCAAAACCACGTGAAAATGTGAACAGGTGCCTCAGAAAATGATATGAATGATGATGAAGCACATAATGTAATTAATAATTAGTTTGGGAAGCAAAATAGACAGATCTGAAAATTCTGCATGACGTCATTATTGTTACCATATTTCCATTATAGTTTATAGTTTATTCTCTCTCTCTGGCTCTCTGTCTGTCCCTCTCTATATAAATATGTATTCATGATGCAGATTATTTAAAAAAATATGATATAATAATATATCATAGAAATTATTATAAATCTGGTTATTATTATTATTATTATTATTGATGCATCTCATTAAAGTATGCTTTTAATATTGCAGCAAGTGTTAGTTATTTTAACAATTTAATATAGTATAACATGTTTTGTCAGTTAAATATCAAATATCTGCAAAATAACTATAGCGGTTATATAGATGAAGTGGAGTATAATATTTCTCCCTGCAATGTGCTGGAGTGGAATTATCATGAAATAAGATTCTGCCATGACTGTATGTTATGTCAAATGCCTCTCTTACTCTCTCTCTTTCAGCAGGACTTTCTGGGACTCGTCCAGACGAAGCTGCAGCGCGTTGAGTTTGCTGGAGTCTTCCTCCACCGTGCCAATGTCATCCCACAGCTGCCTGCTGCGTTCCTGCCGGCTCAGGCCGGAGGATGAGCGTGAGCTGGACAGGTTAACACCACTGCGACTTTCCCAGTCCTCTGGGTCACCTTCAGGGGCTCTGGAACGAAGGACAGAGTCCAACACCTCCAAGTCCTGACAAAGATAGGAGTGAGAGGGGTGTCGTTTAGCTCAGTTGGTAAAGCGTCCGCCCCATGTATGAATGCTCAGTCCTTGCTGCTGCGGCCCAGGGTTTGAATTCAACCTCTGGCTCTGTCCTGCATGTCAATCCCCATATCTCTCTCTCTCCACACATTCCTGTCACTCTTCAAGCTATGTTAAATAAAGGTCAAAAAAATCTTTAAAAAAAAGAAGAAGATAGGAGTGAGAAGGGGAGATCAGGACCTTGTTGAAACAGGGGCATACTTTACACATGACAGTGATGTTGTGACAGCAAAATCCAACAGTCCATTTTGATAGGTGAAGCTGTTAAACCAACAAAATGAATAAATAATACCACATTGTTTTTTTAAGATTATTTTTGGGCTTTTGAACCTTCATTTAAAAGAGACTGCTGAAGAGTGACATGGAACTCTGTGAATGACGCAATGCAGCAGATAGCCACAGAACATAATACCTGGCAGGACATTACATCATCATATTGATGCTGAAATCATCTAGAAATCCTTATATTGTAATTAGTATCCTATGTATTAATGTAAAGGAGAGCCAACATGTTGGAACAGGTTACTGTAGTCAGTCCAGACACACAGTCATCAGGAAGTGGTCCATTTATGGCAGGGGTGTCCAAACTTCTTTCAAAGAGGGCCATGTGAAGATGCCCAGGGGGCAGTACTAACATGTAAAAATAAAAAAAATACCGATAAAAGTTACATACAAATGCAATGTTCTGTAACAATTTTATTTCATTGTCACAATTATCTTTTTTTTTAAATGACAATGTAACTAAATCTAAGCCAATCAGGCATGGACAAATCTAAAAACCAGTTCTGCCTTTCTGAAGTCAGATAACAAAGAATACACTGTATGGAATATAATAAACTTGCATGAAGTTGATACAAATCTAAACCTCATGTTTATTTTAAACGTGACTTTTTATGAGAAATGCAAAGTCTTAACATTTAAATTAAAATGTATCACTGTCTCTTCTCTTTCACAAAATCATTCAGTAGGTAATATTTTGTGTCACATCTACAGATATAACAGCAGCAGTTATGTCCTTAAAGGTTCAAATGCTTTGTTATGTCAAATCTTCCAGCCATTCAGTATTTGACAATCCTAGCAGGCCATAAATAATATATAAAAACGAAGCTGGGCCGGACATGCCTTACGCATTCTATGTAATTGGAACAGCAGTGATGTCACTGTGTTGTTGATGAGTGATGGGAAAATGTCTTCAATGACACACGACATCACTATTGAGCCTACCTCTGTCTGCAAACCAGGCTTCTTTAGTGGAGCAGTTTACACTGACACAGCATGTTCAATAAAAATGGATGGCTGCCTCTGTCATGGTGATTGTTTGCTACAGTGCAGATTCACATGGTTGAAGATGACACAGAACATAAGCATGGGTTTCGAATAACTCCACTGCAAGTGATTCCATTGACATGAATTGATTTTGCTGTTTTAAAAGCTGGTGTGAGCGAGACTGTATTTGAACAGTCAAAGGTTTTCCCGTTGTTTTTACCGTGAATACATACAACGAAGTATCATCAGCGGCGGTCCTGGCCACATTTGCGTCCTGGGCGAACCTGGGCGAAACCGCCCCCCCGCCCCGGGCGGCTGCCCTGTCCGCCCGTACCTAAAACCGCTACTGAGTATCATGCTGGTGTGACTTGCAGCAGAATGGTGAAGCTCTGTGGGTGAGGTCTTTACCCTTGTCTGTGTTTATTATTTCCAACTCTGCATCGCTGGAATAATCCTTTGAGAAACATTTACCTTCCTAACATTCCATGACTCCTAACAAAACATCAGCGGGGATAAAGACTTCCTTCAGTTTCAGTCATGAGTCTCATTCCAAACTACCCACATCTCTCTTCCCGCAATATTTCACTCTTCTGTCCTCACCGTTTTCCGCTCCACCCTCCGTTCCTCTCTACCAAGGCTGCAAATCAAACTGTTTCTTCCTGAAGATCATGTAAGGTTTCTGCTAACGTGCTGTCTCAGCAGAACCCCGAAACTCTTGGGTGGGTTCTCATGACCAAACATTTTCACATCTCATTTTATTTAATGGCCTCAACAGAAATTAAATTGGACATGTCTCTACATACTTTTCCTCCTCTCCACATAGTAAATCTGTCTGCTTTGGCACTACAACAGTAAAAATCGAAATGTCTCCCCACCCTAGATCTTCCACGGCATCTGCCAGATGTAGAAATGTGAGGTCTCAGTCTCCCACAGGCTCATAAAGCTGGTGGTTCTTTAACATAATCAACATGCTGCCTTAAAGAGTTTCATAAATATCTAATCCTGTGACTAAGAGTTGTACTAAGAGTTTTATTTAGAAATGGTTGTTTGAAATAAAGTGGCAAGGAGCACATCAGACATTTGGTGCATTTCAACATGACCTGTGTTGAAATACTAGCGTAATCAGTTGTACTCGCAAGATCATGAGATCACAGGAGCACGATTTGATTCAGACCAAAAAGTGTCAGTGCCGAACTACTACAGCTACATCATTAGCTACAGGTGTGTGTGTGCAACAACATGTGGGAAGTGACTGCTAAAGAGGTTAGCGTATCTGCTGCTAGCATCAGTTCCATCAGGAACATCAGGAGTGTTTCGTCACTGAAAGAAGAGCGACGCTGAAGAATTTTCTGGATGAAAAGATGTTTTCACTCTTCTCCTGACTGTAAGACTTTGACTACATCATAAGGTTCATTGATCATATGGTTCATCTATGATAGACAGTGATGGAACATCCAATCACAAAGTAACTTGCTCAAGTTGCTGCCCTTTTCCAAACAGTTCCCAATGAGCGTCCAATTTGGTTTGAGAACATCGCAACAGGTAGGGATAATTTGAGCCTCAGTCTGATTCTTCAAAACCGAGTGGACCTGAGAAGTCCTCTACTGTGGGGAACACTTCAACAAGAGACCTCATGAACACCAGAAACAGACAACATCAGACCAGGAGTCTGTAAATAGCCAGAGAAAGATCAATGAGTACAATCACATCTCTCTGCTGCTTCTGACACAGAGGCTGATCGTCATGATCTTAAAACATGTTCGACAATAACAAGCTGGATTAAACAATTAAGCCACACAACTGTCAAATTTGTGGTTTTAGAATTTTAGAATAATAATGTGCTTTGAATTGAAGATATACTCTTTCAAAGTTTGAAAAATCCAATCTGCAAACAGTCTCATCAATCATACATCATAAAACTGGCGGATGAAAAAGGCGTAACATCCTTTTTAATACATCTGTGCTGCTGATGTCATTACAGGTACTGCCCAACAGAGGGACCTGGTGTGTAACACATGTCAGTGAGACGAGCCACACTGTGCCACATGTGGGAGTACTCAGTGTGTGTGACTGTGAGAACCAGAACAATGGAGAGAGACAGGAAATGGAGCTCTGCTGTGTGTGACTACCAGTTAAACGCCGCTGCACAACCGCCACAGCTGCCACCACTGACAGACATATTATCATGGTTTACTTGAAACGCTGCAGCCTCAGTGTATATTTGTGTGTGTGTGTGTGTGTGTGTGTGTGTGTGTGTGTGTGTGTGTGTGTTACCATAGAAACCTTGCTTTGGCTAGATGAAGGTCAAGTGTGATCGGTAATGACAGTGATCTTCATTCACCGTCATTTTGAAGTTAAAGCAGAGATATGTATGCGTATGTGTTTATGTGTCTCTGTGGTGAGACAGGACACAACTGATACACCAGGGACACACCATTGCTATAGACCCAGTAAACCCAGTGAGAAAACACAGGAGGTCAAAGCACTGATGGGACAATAGAGTGGTACAGTTAGTATGACTGCAACTAACATTCCTACTGCACTGCTGCCATCATTCTGGACAACAGCTATTGGACTATGGACAGTGACAAAATTTTCTGAATTTTGGCTCGGTATGCCACCACAATGGATTTAAAATAAAACAAATGTGATGCAACTGAAATGCAGACTTTCAGCTTTAATTTTGATAATAAAATGGTATGAAATGTTTAGGAACAGCAACTATGTTTATACACAGTTCCCTTATTTCAGGGGCTTAAATGTAATTGGATAAACTGGAGACAAAGATTGCTTGAAGTCTGGAACCCACAGACATCACCAAATTCTGGGTTTTCTCCTCTATTATGTCTTTAGGCCTGTAGCTGTCATCAGTTGTTGTTTGTTCATAGGTCTTTCTACCTTCAGTTTTGTTTTTTAGCAAGTGAAATGCATGCTTGATCAGGTTGAGATCAGGTGATTGACTTGGTCATTGCAGAATATTCCACTTATTTGTCTTTAAAAACTCCATAAAAATATTATTGGATCATTGTCCGTCTGTAAAGTGAAAAAACTTTGAAGTCAACTTTGCTGAATTTGGCTGAATCTGAACAGGCAGTATATCATGAGCCATTCCAAGTCTTCTCCATACTTCTTTTCTTCCAATCATTCTGGTTCAGGTTGATCTCAGTGTCATCTGTCCAAAGAATGCTGTTCCAGAACCAGAGATGTATAGTAACGAAGTGGAACTACTTAAGTACTGTACTTAAGTACTAAAATGCAGTATCTCTACTTTTTTGGAGTATTATTTTTTCCCCCAACTTCCACTTTTACTGCACTACATATTTTTGATGAATTTAATACTTTTACTCGGATACATTTTTCACGTGCTGAGTCGTTACTCGTTACTATTGTAGCGTCCAGCTGGACACGTGATGAATGACGAGGCGATATTGAACATACTGCATTTATTGCTGAACGGTTTGGTTCCAGGACTCGGTGACTGTCGGCCGGAACCACGCCAAAAAAACAACTGAACAGTCCCGGTGTCACACTGTAACATTAGAAGTTGTGCCTTAATAAATATTTGAAATATTATAAACAACAGTACTTGTACTTGTACTTTTACTTTCAGTACTTGAGTAGCATTTTTTTATATACTTCTACTTGCAATACTGAAGTACAAAACATTTTGAATACTTTAGTACTTTTACTTAAATATGGTGTTTAAAGAACACTTCAACTTCTACTCAAGTCAGTTTTTTGATATAGCACTTGTACTTCTACTCCACTCCTTTACTCCAGTACTTTATACATCTCTGTCCAGAACTGGGCTAGCTTTTTCTAATGTTTTTTAGAAAAGACTAATCTGGTCTTTCTAGTCTCGGGGGTTATTATTGGTTTACACCTTGTGGTAAGCCATCTGTACTTGCTCTTGTAGTCTTCTCTTTATGGTAGATTTGGAGAATGATGTGTCTACCTCCTGGACAGTGTTCTTCACTTAGCATGATGTTGTTAAGGGGTTTTTCTTTACCATGGAAAAGATCCTACTATCATGCACCACTGTTGTCTTCCATGGACCTCCAGGCCTTTTCTTAACTTAACCAGTGTTCTTTTTCTCTTAGAATTGACCGAACTGTTGATTAAGAGTATTGTACATGGATTTTTTTTTTTTGTAGCCTAAGGATTGTCTGTCTCACTTGCATTGTGAGCGTGTTTGAACGCATGCTGTGGGTTCACAGCAACAGCTTCCAAATGTGAATGCTACACCTGGACTGAACTCTGAAACCTTTTACCTGCTTAATTGATCAAGAACTAATAAAAGAATAGTTCACATCTGTCCATGAACCAGATTTTGAGTCAACTACTTTTGGTCTCTTGAAAAAAAAGGAACTACATATTACTAAACATTTTGTCCAATTTGGATGTGAATACTAAATTAAGCCCATATTTATTATTTAACTGAAATCTGATTTTTTTTTGATAAACAGCTAAAACAACAAAACTGTATATATGGACCCAACTGATGTTAAAAGTGTTGGTTTTTCTGACAAACAGGGAGGCAGAGAGCAAGAGACATGGTGTTAATACTGTGTTATTTGCAGACAAACACACTTCAATGTCTTAACAACAACACAAATAAGTTGAGTTGCAGCCTGTAGTGATTTTACAGTTTGATGAACACGAACCACAGTTACAGTAATCAGATATGAGGTTCATTAATAACAACCTGAAGGCTTCATTACTTTATATATACAAGTCCATATTTAACGCACGCTTTGTTTCTATTACAACATTCCTTGGAGCTTGGTGATCAGCTCACTGTGATTGAGCAATGTTGCACGGGTATAAAGCTAAATAAGCTCAATGCAAGGCAAACAAATGTGGAGGCTGATTATTTGAACCATTCACCATGTTCTCTCAAAGAGACATGGTATTCATACTGAGTGATTTGCAGACAAACACACACACTCTTATGTCTTAACAACACAAAGAAGTTGAGTTGCCTGTAGTGATTTTACAGTTTGTGTCTTGTGACATGAACGCTTACATGAGCTAAACAGGTTCCCGAATCCATCCTTCATCACATACAACATGAACGCAGCATCTGCAAATTGCTTGTTTACTTCACTTGAGAAATATGACCCATGATGGTACTTAATGCTACTATCCCATACAAGCTTCAGTTGTCCTCAGGAGTGTGCGTGTGTGTGTCAGTATGAGTGAGGCTGAGCTGAGGAGGTTTTAGGGTTAGGATGGTCTACATAGGATTGGCTGACAGAGAAGAAGTACTGCAGCATCCCTGAGCCCTGAGGGATAAGCAAGTGTGCGTGTGTGTGCGCACGTGTGTGTGTGTGTGTGTGTGTGTGTGTGTGTGTGTGTGTGTGTGTGTGTTTACCCACAGTGCTAGAGTCTCTTAAATAGGACAACCCCTACACACCCTTCTGGTGAGTGATCTACAGGGTTGGGAACACAGCAGTCATGCTGACCTACATTCACTGAGGCTCAGGTCACATTGTCCATTTAACAGCAGAGGACATGAGCACCCTGATACCAGAGAGACGGTCATTGCATTTCATATCCATAGGGATGGGTGATATGGACTAAAAAATGTATCCCGATCTGGTATTTATCACAGTAACAATAAAAATGACGATAAATAAACACCAATTCAGCCTAATATTTTTGACTATGAATCTATCACCAAAACAATAATAAAGGCTAGGAGGAGCTGGTGGTGGACCTGTCTATACCTGCTGAATGTAACCACTGTGAAACAATCAGGAAATAACTTTTTATTTCTCTGATTAATTACAGCTTTATTGAGGCCGCCGCTCGCTCTCTGTTATTGTTGTCTGTCTCTCTGTCTCTCTCTCTGCTTCAGAGACATTTCAGGCTGTCTGTGGAGGTTTGACCCAGTGTCTGATTGGCGGCCGGAGTGTGAGGGAAAGAGCTCCTCACTGCCCGGCATATCTGCCAGCAGCTACCTGATGCATAACCTGATGCAACTTGGCATTGGCATATTTAACATCCAAAACAGCAACACTGTCATTATGAACTCATCTACATGAACTCATGCATATAAAACACCACTAATCTCCCACTCATTCATGTCAAGGTGGTGCTGGAATAATCAAAGCTTACATTTTCGCCATTGTCACAAACAGCTTGGTTTGGCTTTTTTCTCAAAATACCATTTTTGACATCTCGACAGAAATTGCTGGGCCAGTCATTCTGAAACTGAATCAGGACTAGGGATGTAACAATGCATCGTGACACGATTAAAAATCGGTACAAATGCTTGACGACTCGCATCGGTTAACAGAAAAAATGAATCGCGATTCTTGGCGAATGGGAACCCGCACAGCACGTGCTCTCACTGGTCAAACAGGCTTCCCGGTGTGTTGCGTGAGCGTGGCGTATTTGGTTCGTCCTGCACGCGTGAATTCAAACCCTTCGGGAGTGTTTCAGAAGCGAGCGCTTAGCCTGCCAGACTTTGTTTACTTGCTCAGATTTGGACATTTTCCCGGTGTATGTTCTTCTTATGCTCTGTGGAAATTGACGCATGCTGCTCGCAAGTTTTGATGTTTTTATTTTATTGTTATGTACAAAATATTAGACTATTTTCTATTAGACCCTGAATAGTATGTAAGGGTTGATGAGTAATGAAATGTAAGTAATTTTGTATGTACTGAAGTTCCCAACTTCATTGTGAGATTAATTTAATTAATGAAATGATCAAATTAATTCAGTTGCTCTCATAATCTCTTTTTTGCACAGAAAAAATGTGGCTAGTGGAAATTCTGATTGGCTGGTAACTTCAGAAACTTACCAGCCACATTGGCTGGTGATCAAAAAAGTTAATTTAGAGCCCTGGTTACGCCCCCTCGTGAGCGAAAACTGCACATCAAACCAGTTAATAGCAGTTTACTGTGAGATTGTTTCTAAAGAAAGCAGATATTTGTCATGTGTTTTGTTGGTTAAGATGTAAGTTGCACTTTTTATAAGAACACAAACTGTTTGAGAGTTTCTGTAAAGAAAGATTTTTTTCCTACAAATAAAAAGGTAATTTTATTTGGTCATAATTTGCCTGTAGCTCATTTTGATTTTAAAAAATCGTGAAAAAATCGTGACTCAAATCGAGTCGTGAGTTGAGTGTATCGTTACATCCCTAGTCAGGACTCCATGGACTATTTCCACAGCACAATCGGAATAATCTTATCAAAATATATAATTTGCAAATATTTTCACGTTGTGATAACAGCCTTTTAGAGGAGTTTACATGCTAAACACATTACGCTTCAGCACTAAGGGGCACCACAAATGTGGGTATTCTCTGGGTATGAGATATCACATGTTTTAAATGGTGTTCACATCAGTCAGTTCATGAGTCTGCAGTGATACCTAAGTTTGACTTCAAGTTAAATCAATCTTAATGATAATGAAAACATTTGAAAACATGGGAAAGTGAGCAGAATGATTTCATATTATTATCACCAAAATTTTGAAGAGTTTGAAATTTAAACAGACAAAATGCCACAGTTTTGCATGTGATGTCATTGTCTTCACAGCAGTGAAATCAGTAAGACACGTCACATCTCTGGGGATTCAGGGTTTAAATCCCCAAGTGGCCCAGTCCAACTTGCCAATAATGTTGTAATTCATGCATGTGCATGTTGTGTGTTTTCTTTCATTTAGATCTCATGATCTGTTTGGACACATCATTACCACCTGCAGCTATATTATATGTTTCTGTTGTTCTAAGGTCTGTTTTAAAGTCAAACATGTCTCTAAATGACAACTGCTGATAATAAAACATCTACATGTGCACTCACCTTTTGTTGACCCATCTTTTGTCTGTCCAAGTCCACGTCCCTCACTGGTTCTGGCTCTGGAGACCCTAGTGGTCCCTCCCCCATCCTGTCCAGTTTGCCATCAGTGTTGACCTGAGGGGAGGAGGAGGAGGAGGCAGGGGAAGAGGAAGGGATAGTTGGAGATGAAGAGGAAGAAGCAGCACAAGGGTGTGCGGGGGATGAAGATGGAGAGGTGGCAGATGGTGGAGGAGCCGTGTGGGCACTGCGGAGTGTCTCCTGCCGTAGTGTCTCATTCTCTGAGGCCAGTTCCTGCCGCTCCCGTCGCACACTGGTCAGCTCCTTGGTGATGGTATCCAGCCGCTGCCTCAGTTGACGAACCTCGTCACGTGCACGGTTACGCTCTGCACGGACCTGGGAAAAAATAGACCATCCTGTTGGTTCCTCTGAAGACATAAACAAGTCATGAATATAGTTTTGCTTTCTAAAGTCTCAGTTTATTCTGCTGGTCACTGTAGTCTGTAGAAAACATTACTCAAACGACAAAAGAGGAAATAGTACATTTGTTTGGGACTATTTTCAGAGGCAGACTAAATATATAGGGAGAATTCGTGGTAGCAGGACAGTAGTGATGCAGGAGTCGACCTACAAACCTCAACTTCATGCATTATCTTAGTGACACCGCTCTCTCTCTCTGTTGTCCCTCCTTGACAAGACCCCAGAGCCCTTTGATTGGCTAGAATACATCATAGATACCGTCCACTGATTGGTTGAAAAAGAAACTAGTCTGCCTAGTATCGTTTGTCCATTCGTCAATTCGTCTGCGCTTTCAGTCTGGCGAACATCTATATTTTAATTGGTCTTTTATGCAGCGGAATAGAACAAGGAAGTGTCGGACAGACACAAACCGCACATCTCTCTATCATAAATCGTTTCAGAGATATTCACAGATATGTAAAACTTTAGACTTTTTGGGCGGATCTGCCCAAGCCATCCCCAAAGGATTTAACCAAAGTGGTGGGAGCACTTTTGCTTTTAGGCATGAAGATGCTGGATTTATGTTCGCCGCCATTCTCTTGAATCTCCTTACTCTGACTGTGTAAACAGGAAGAGGAAGACGTTTCTCAAGGTGTCTGTGTAAACAGAGTATCTAGACGGGTAACTTGCTAGAAATGCTCTACAGTGACACTAGCGGCTGGCTGACCTAATTGCGACCTAATTGGAAATGGGCAGCGAGCACAGTGCCAGGCGTAACATGGGGGATCTGAATGGGACCTTAATGTATCGATACTCGCGGCTAAAAAATCAATACTTTCTGGGAAAAAAAAATATTGATATATATCGCAGGATCGATAAAATTGCTCAGGCTTAAAGGATACACAGTTCTTGTGAGATATAATAAATTCAATTAATCAGTTAAATGTAAACAAATGAATGTGAGTTGAAGATTTATGAAAGTGTGTATGTATGAATATGATCTTGAGGCATTGCTGTAGTAGTAAAATAAAAATAAGCTCTTCAGTATTGATTTTCTTTCCTGGCTTCAGTAACCAGTATCCCACCTTGCTCCACTTCTCTCTCCAGTTGGCGGTGCAGTCCGACCACCACCTCATGGTCTTCTCCATCTGGGCCGCTCTGGCACGCGCCTCCTCCAGCTCCCTAAGCCTCAGCTCCTCCCTGCTCTCCCAGTCGGCCCCGGCTCCATCGCCAATGGCTCCCAGGGATCCCAGCCCGAGGCCTCCCAGCCCGGGCGACAACAGCAGCGGGGGGCTGGAGCTGGGAGTTGCTCCAGTGGGGCTGGGGGTGTGGGTGAGGCTGTCCGGGGAGCGAATCCCCCTTTCGGACCCCAGACCCAAGCTGCACAGCAGGCCACCTCCGGTTGACTTACCGCCTTCAGAAAGGTGGGGGCTGGGAGTGTGGTTCATGATGGAGGTGGTGGTGTGGATAAGGACACTGAGGAGGGTAAAGGGGGTGGGGGTTTGTGAGCAGGGATATTCAGGAGAGCATGGTCCTCATCAGTCTGTGATCAGCCTGGAGACAAAAACACAGCAACAGAAGAAGTTAGCCATCAGGAGGAAATACATCTGTTCCCCTCATGTGGTCTTGACACAAATTTACCATCTTTGAGAAGAAAACAATTCAAGGTTGATCGAAAAAGTAAAAAAAATCTAAGTTTAGAACGCAGTCCAAGGAAATCACTGACAGACGCTTGGTGCTGCCTTCGGGGGGAGGAAAGCCCTCATCTGCTTCCTGAACACAATAAAACCAGAAAGAGGCTGGAAACACGACGGAGGCTGAAACTTCTACTGCTTAATGAGAAGCAGCTCGATGTACAGCACAAACAGAAACACTCACATGCACACGCATGAGCACATACACTGTATCTGACATCACTACGAGAATTTTACAGTAATCATTCCATCTCAGTTCTGAGGAGAGAGAGAATACTGGGACATGTACTGTTCACCTGATATCTTCTCGCTCACACTATCATCTCTGTCTCAGCAGGAAGATTAAATTAATTATTCCTAAAAAAACAAACAAATCTAAAATAAATTAAAGCTGCAAGCAGCGATGGTCGGGCCCTCGCACATGCGCGCACGTCGAAATGTGCGCATGTGGAAATGTGCATAGAGCGCCACGCCCACAGCGTTTCCCCAAAATTCATCATTTTGATAACTTTTACTCAGGAACTCTATATGAACACACCTACCAAGTTTGAAGTGAATTGGATACAATCCCTAGGAGGAGTTCGTTCAAAGGATCTGTGGATATGACAATTTCATTTCAAATACAAACACATCAGGAGATATGAGCAAAAACAATGTTTGCTAATTATAGCGCCCCCTAGAGACAAAATGTCACCATATTTGTTTCCTGGACTTGGGACAGATCCTCGATGCATGGAACCAAATTAAATCGCCCCTTCGCCGCTGATTTCGATTGGCTGTAGCAAACAAAGTTGAAATTGAAAAATCAATCTAATAACTTTTGTGCGGATTGCTCTAAATATTCTTTGTGCCGATTTTCGTGAGAATCCGTCAAAATTTGTGACCGCTGAAAATTTTGTTTCACTTTCAACATAATCCAATATAGCAACTACAATCTTAAGCAGATGTGAAAATTTTGGACAGGACCTGAATTGTGACCTTCCACAGTATTGGCAGACATGAAAATTTAACGTCAAATCCAAACACGTCAAGACAAAAAAGCAAAAATGCAATTTTGGTAATTATAGCGCCTCCTAGTGGACAAATGACACCAAATTTTATTGGCACACTTTGAGGCGGGTCTCGATGCACGTGACCGAATGTGGTCTTCGGAGGTCAAAGCATTGCCGAGATATGAGCAAACGTCCTGTTTGGCGGCCAACAGCGATTGGCTAACATGAAAAGTTGGCATCAACTATTAATGGGGCAACCCACAGTATCTGTGGATAAGACAATTTCATTTCAAATACAAACACTTCAGGAGATATGAGCAAAAACATTGTTGCTAATTATAGCGCCTCCTAGAGACGAAATGACACCATATTTGATAATTTGGTTCCGTTTCGCCAAAGCGTTCCTGAGATATAAGCTCACGTTGAAATCGGCGCCTTCGTCGCTGATTTTTTCTTTCAAACAGCCCCCCACAGTTTTGGACAAGAGACTTTTTTGTAGGTCCTGCCATGTTGTACAAAGTGGCTGAGTTTCATAATTCTGTGTCCAAAACTGTGGCGGGGCTGTTCCAAAGATTAATTCAAGGGGGAGCCATATAGCGCCTTTATCCCGCCCCCTCATTAATTATGCAGCCGAATTGTGCATAATATTGGTCTTAACAAACATAACAAGTTTCAGACAGCTCTGACAAAGTAAATGATAGCCGCACAGTTTTGCCCGAAAATCAGCAAAAAAGTAAATGGAGTCTTGTTTTTTTGTGAAAAGAATTGGCAGGGTCGACTTTGACGCACCGTCACGGCCACGTCCTCTGATAAAAAGTTGTGATTTTGATCACTTTTTATTGTCGAGGCCTTGTGAATACACACGCCAAGTTTCATCATCGGATGAAATCCCTAGGAAGAGTTTGTTCAAATGCGACCCCTGGAAATGACCCAAAAAACAGAAAAAACACAAAATTGGACGCTGTACGGTTCACTGTAGCCCAGGGCACCAAGCGACTTTTTTGTGCGTCTGGGCATGTTACATACTCCCACTGAGTTTCGTACACATTGGTGAAACCGTGGCGAGGGGCACCTCAAAAAACGCACACCTAGGTGGCGCTGTGGAGGCATATGCGTACGTCCATGTATGAGACCCCCAAAATACGTAAGTTTACACCTGACATGGGGGGTAGGCAAATTTTCATGAGTTTTCGGGGGGATATGGGTCGTCAAAAATGCGATTTACTTATTGACGGAAGAAGAAAGAAAATAAAAACGAAAAAAAATAATAAACATACGAAATTCGTGCTCAGGCCCTAAAAATCAGATTATTTATAGGTTCTACACTTTTTTTCATGGGGATTTCAACCCCTGATTATTTACACCAGTCCATCACAAGCAGCAACCTCCATGGCTGTGAAGTAAAGCCTGTACCAAGTGCCAAAAACTGCAGTTCATCAAACGTCCACTTGAGGCTGCCTACAGAACATGCCAATGTCTATAAGACCCCTGATTAAAAAGTCCAACTTCACAGCAGAACTGCAAAACTGTACTGTACGTTTTGATTGTCATTGATTAGACATCTAAATACTAATCCTGTCGTTCCCACTACTCTCTCCTTCCACCTACAGACCTCAGGATTGTTCAAACCTGCAGACAGTAAAAGCACCACACCACACTGCTTATGGCCCTTTCAGACACAACAAGACAACAGCACCCTGAAACCTATTATGAAACACTTAATTCAGTATTTTTGTGTGTGCTTATTTTCTTAAAGCTGGACATGTGCATGTGTATATTTTCTGTAATCTCACTATGCTCCACTAAAAAACAGACCACCACCCCACCCTCTCTCCTTCCCGTGAGGAGGCGGAGGAAGTTCTGGAGGAGAGCTGGACCTGTGGGAACAACTCCAGAAGAAAAAGAAAGGAAATGAAGCAGGTTTAGCATTAGCAGCTGGAGGATTTAGAGAGGGAAGGTTAATTTAAAATCTGACCCAAATCAAAGTCTGTGAAATCTGTGCGGTGTCACGCATGACAGAAATCAATTGTGTGTTTTAATGCAGCGCTGAATCTTTGAGTATTTAGTATATTCTGCATTGATTGATTGGTCGACCATTGCATTCATCTTTTTGACTCAAGGTTGTATATTATAAATTAAACATTATATTATTTATTTTTGTATTTGCTGTATATACAGCAGTTGATACCTGTACATTTGTACAATTGTCAAACATTTGCTCGACAAGAGGGTGTTACAATATGTTATTGCAATATTATAAAATTCTCTAAAAAAAAAAGACATTGAAACATGTGAAAAAGATTCTCATGAAATTCAAAGTCAATAAAATGTCAGCTGTGTTTGAAAATCAATTTCAGGAAGTCTTTAAATATTTGTCTTTTTTTGCACCAGTGTCAATTCTGATGGTCCAACTCTCAAACAAATTACGAATAGATCACAACAACGTAACAACAAATTACACCTGATAAACAATTACACAATAAAATGCAGACAGGGTGAAAAAGGAGATATTCTTCATAAAACAGCTAAATAAAAATGATGCAATGTGGCATTTTCAAAAAGTCAGAATTCTTGAAGTGAGAAATGAATTCTGGGGCTAAAGCGTAAATGTTAGTTCAGCTTTAGTGTAGTTTTTTCTGGGTGGGCGGGGAAGTGTGTTGCGTGCTGTGAGGAGCAGCAGGAGTGAGTGACAGGCAAAACTCCGGAGAATTAAATGCAGACGGCTTTTACGTGACAAATACTCGATGGTCGCGATATAGTCATTTTATACATCTCACGGAAAACAAGCCGCGATATATCGAGTATATTCGATATATCGCCCACCCCTACTCTGGATTCTCCCTCTCTTACACACACTCACGCACACACCCTCCGACACAAAAAAAGCAATCCTCTTAGTATTCGCTGCATTTTTCATTTCCAAGGCAGAGAAGCGAGGCACCTGGTAGTGTGGAACAGAGCTGACGTATAAAACAAGCAGCTGGCTTAACATGCTGTATCCACACTAAACACACTAATGAAGCGCAGAATAACACACGCACGCACGCGCACGCGCACGCACACACACACACACACACACACACACACACACACACACACACACACACACACACACACACACACACACACTGTGTGATTCATACACATCCATGTAGGAATGTGTAAAACACAGTGTCATTCACTGTTAGCCTGCACTAACCTGCACTGTAACTCCTCTTTTTCCCCACTCAAGTGCCCTAGTGCGTGCGTGTGTGTGTCTCTTCTTTTTCCCACATTTCACTTCCAGCATGGCTATCTTTATGTCTGCAAAGATGCTGGTGCAGCAACTCCATCTAGCACCACCAGCATCTGTGTGGAAATAGGGCAGGCAAAAATAAAACTCATCAGTGCACAGAGGTGTACTCCAGTTATTATTCTGTACAACTGCTTATATAGAAACAAGCGTGTAGAAGCTGCTTGTATCATACATGATGAAATCTTAAAAAAATGATGAGTTCATTCAAACTGTAGCTTCTCCAGAAACATTAAACAACAGTGACTGTATCACACTATGCAGAGAGCAATTTAATGGAATTAAGAGCAGCAACCTTGGGGTCAGGATTGTATTTTAATTAAGCTTTTTATTCCATAAACCTTAACAAGAATGTCAAAAAAAAAGATTTCCCAGCACTCATGATGACATCTTGAAAAGATTAGCTTGGAGAAAAGCTGTAAACACTGCTGAGAGGCTGAGACGACACAATGTTTGGAATTGTGTGCTTTTCACCTTCATCACCGTGTTAACACTGTAACCAGGATGTCTGCAGATTTGACGAACTGAATAATTCCATGTGTAATTTTCATCAGCAGCAGTTGCCATCGTTGTGTTTTCTGTGCTTTAACCTGAGAAACTGCATTTATATTTGTCCTCTGTGGGAGACTGAGGCCTTTATTTCAAACTCCATGCATGCAGCATATTTAAGTCCTAACGTCCTGTGAAAAACACTCTGTGGTGATGTAACACACATGGGTGTGTGGCCAACAGTGCACATCTTCTGTCTTTAAAAATGTCGGTGCAGCAACATGGCAGTCAGGGGAGGTAAGATCACATTTATAAAAATATAATTTCTCTTTTCTTCTTATTGTTTCAGTCTGAATTTAAAACTGTATGTTCATTTCTAAATACACATTTAACCCACTGTTCTTGTCATTTCCATACTTGAGAAAACAGCACTGTGTGAGGAAGAAGCCAATTTCGAGCAGCATTAAGTGAATCTCAGACTCCCTCTGCAAGACCTGCAAAAAATAGACTGGAGTACTGGAAATGATTGACCCCATGACCCCCACAAGAGAATAACATTCTGTGCAACGTGTTTCCTACATTTCAATTCAGGTCTCAGGAGGTTAGGGATATGTAATATCCTGATAATTTCTGGTATTTATCACAGTAACAATAAAAATGTAAATAAATAAACACCAATTCAGCCTGATATTTTAGACTATGAATCTATCACCAAAACAATAATAAAGGCTAGGGGGAGCTGGTGGTGGACGTGTCTATACCTGCTGAATGTAACCACTGTGAAACAATCAGGAAAAAACTTTTTATTGCTCTGATTAATAAAAGCTTTATTGAGGCCGGTACTGTTGTCTGTCTCTCTGTTTCTCTCTCTCACGCTCTTTTTCTCTTGTTCTCCTGCTCGCTCGCTGTCTAATCATCGGACACAAATCAAATTAAACTTCTTCGTGTCATTATATTTTGGGGCGTAAATTGCGAGTCAGACTCAGATTTAGAAGCTGGTACATGAAATAAACAAAGTTAGAACACGCACAGGTAGATGATCAGAGTTTAGTCCGTAATTCCACCTGGATAGTCTCTGCTCCCAGTGTCTGATTGGCGGCCGGAGTGTGAGGAAAGAGCTCCTTACTGCCAGGTGTATCTGCTCTGCCTTCCACCTAGGGGTGGGCGATATATCGAATATACTCGATATATCGCGGCTTGTTCTTCGTGAGATGTATGAAATGACTATATCGCGACCATCGAGTACTTGTCATGTAAATGTTTTAAGCTGTCTGCATTTAATTCTCCGGAGTTTCGCCTGTCACTCACTCCTGCTGCTTACAGCACGCAGCACACTGCCCCGCCCACCCAGAAACATTCCCTGCGCGCATGCGTACTTTCTTTATCAAGTGAGGGGAGAAGTGAAGAGCGAGTTAATCAAAGATGAAGACGGACGACTTGGTTCCGAAGAAAAACAGCTGCGGTCACGTCTCTCGTTTTCGCGTGGTCACGTCAGCTGTTCCAATATTTTCAAGTGCGCCCTTATTGCCGACTTTATGGCAAATACTTTGAGAAAACTGTGAAAGTCAGCGCGAGCTTACTGCAGCGTGTGGACACTTCCGGTTTTCAAAATAAGACGTGGGTGTTAAATGTATTAAACGTTTATTTAGAAAATATGAAGAATGGTAAAAATTTGATTTAAAAAGGTGTCTCATAAGCCAAGTATGATCCTGCACTGCTTCAAATGCCATATGTACATTATGAAATATATTAAAAATTCATAAAAAATATGAGCGTAAAATGCTATCAAAAGAGTATGTGTCGTATAGCAGGTGTAGATCGACTGTTCTACACTGATTTTGAGCCAATAGGTCACAGGACCTGGAAGTTATTGTGCTTTAAAGCTCATATTTTTATTATGAAATATATTAAAAATTCATAAAAAATATGTGTTAAAATTTTATAAAAGAGGTGTGTCTCACAGCAAGTGTAAATCTACTGTTCTACATTGATTCTGAGCAATTACAATGCTATCAAGGTAATAATGACATTATCTATTAGAAAAACAACAAAAATATCGAGATATATATCGTGTATCGCGATATAGCTTAAAAATATCGAGATATTGGTTACAGGCCATGTCGTGCAGCCCTACGTTTGTCAATGTGCGTGTTGGGCTGCGAGTGTGTCGCGCACACACATATCATACATACATGTCATCAATGGGAATTTATCTTTTCTATCGTGGGATGACATATTCTTACTGTGGGGAATGTTTTTGAGGATATATCGTGAACGATGACCAGGGCCGCTGACAGGTTTGGCTGGGCCCGGGACAAAAAATTCTCAATGCCGCCCCCAACCCCCCCGGCCGCGCGACCCGCCGTCCACCCGAAGAACCCTCTCCTCTCCCCGCCGGGGCCGGCGCATAGCTGGGGCGAGGTCAGCGCGGAGACGCGGGCGTCCACCGGCAGCCGCGCCCGACTTGTGCATGTTTACTAACAGTCTCGCGACCACTTATCGAATGCTGTCGTCTTTTTTTCTAGAAAGACCAAACCATTTTGGAATAGGGGTGATGGGGGGTTATTGGCCGTTTTTTCAAGGGCAATGAAGGCAAACATCTATAAGTCATTGTTTGAATGCAATTAAAGCACTTTTCTACCCTAAAAACCAACACATTTTGAAGTAAACGTATCATAATTGAGACCGACGTCATGGGGCCCAGTTATGGGCCCCCCTCTATTCCAGAATTCCCAGGGCCCGGGACAAAAGGCCCTTTAGTCCCCCCCTGTCGGCGGGGCTGACGATGACATATTGCACATTCCTAGTTGGAGATTGCTTTAAAATGGCAAATACAATGTAATTGAGTCAATTATAAAAACACATTTGAATGAAATACAACACCCTGGTTCTCTCATCACCTTGCCCCTCCCTGCTGCACCTCCAGCCAGCACAGTGATTGATGTCTCTGGCTGAGTAATCAAGCCACCACTTACTCTGGATCAGTTGATCATTGAGCTGATTGATGGGGCCACAGTATATCAAGCTGAACTGCAGCCAATCAGAACATTTTCGTCTCTGTGGCACTCTACAAGACATACCAGACAATCAATGAGCAGCATGGACAAACCCAGATTTAAATAAAAAGGAATACAAAATTATTTGATCAAAGTTCCACTTCACGTTGACAAGACTTTAAGTCAGGCAGCTGATCTACATGAGGAAAGTTTTTCCTTTTTCACTGTCCTGCTCTCTGCTTGACTCTGTCTCCTTCTGGGCTCAACCTCCATGTGAACCCACCCTGTGTCTTCACAGGGCCCATAAAACGCACTGCCAGCCAGCCAGTCAGACTACAGGGTAATAAACCCATTGACAGAACATCGGCCCTCGCTGACCATATGCTACACAGTCCAAACTTCAACTATCATCAAGAACAACACTAAACTCTGTGTTGTGAACACTTTATTTCGCTTGTCAGTGCACATGTGTGTGACAGTCAGGGTGTGAGCAGATATCCTGGGTGACAAAGGGATTGTGTGTTCACAGCCCTGATTTATGTGAATGTGACCGTAAAGAGACACAGCATGGTGGTACAAAAGGATTTCCCCCACTGTTCGCCAACATTTGTGTGTGTGTATACAGTATGTGTGTATACACCCAAATGTGTGGGTCGAAGTGAGTCAGCATGTGTGCTCTTTTCTCTAAATGAGAACCAGCTCTGGAGAACTTGAGCTTACTGGGATTGGCTGGGTCTAGAAGGTTCAACCACACAGTGAAAGAAAAGAAAGATCACGCTGCTATCTGACTCGCAGACACCATTCACTTGTCACTATTAGTGCTTTCAGTGAGCACTCACCATTTCACTTATTTACTAGTAGAAGCATGTGTATCGGCAGGGTTCTCACCAGGATTTTATTTTAGAGTAATGGGCAGCGCCGGTCCTGGCGACCCAGTTTTCGCATGAATTGCCATGACATTTGGTACAGACATTCACAGTCCCAAAGAAGAATCCTGCTGATTTTGGTGCAAAATGACAGATTCCAGTACAACATCTCAAAGTATTGTACTGTATTGTTTGTATGTATGTATGTATGTATTGTATTGCATTGTATTGTATGTATGTATTGCATATGCATTGAACCACGGCTCCCCATTCAACCACGGCTCCATTGTCTACACCCGGGATCAGCTGTTAGGCCTGCGACACACCCCCCTTCTCTGCACGGAGCGGCCGGAGATCCCCAGAGAGTTACGGAGGAAGAGAAGAGGATGCAGAGCGGGAGTGAAGCGCAGGGAGCAAAAAAGACGTTATAAACCTCGTCTACCGTCTGTTATCATGGGGAACGTAAGATCTCTCCCCAACAAGATGGAAGAGCTAACGGCGCTGACCCGACTGCAGAGGGAGTACCGGGAATGCAGCCTCATGTGCTTCACGGAGACGTGGCTGACTGAACTTTCTCCGGACTCGCACGTAAACCTGGACGAATTCCAGCTCGTCCGGGCGGACCGGAAAGCACCGGAGAGCGGTAAGAAGAAGGGAGGGGGGGATCGCTGTGTTTGTGAACGATAGATAGTGCCACCCGGGACACATCAGGGTGAAGGAGCAACTTTGCACCAGAGACCTGGAGCTGTTAGCGGTCAGCATGCGGCCATACTACCTCCAGAGGGAGTTCTCACAGGTCATTGCCATGACTGTGTACATCCCCCCCTCGGCGGTCGCTGCTGCAGCTACAGACCAGATCCACACTGTCGTCTCGCAGCTCCTAAACCAGCACCCCCAATCCCTCCTCCTCATCTCCGGTGACTTCAATCATGCCTCTCTGTCCTCGACTCTCCCCACCTTCACCCAGTACGTGAACTGCCACACCAGAGACAATAAAACGTTGGACTTACTGTATGCATGGAGAGGATCATCCTGGGACATTTAAGACTGCTTGTGGGCGCACAGCTGGACCCCCTGCAGTTTGCTTACCAGCCTGGGATCGGGGTGGAGAACGCAGTGATCTACCTGCTGCACAGATCACTGCTCCACCTGGAGGACAGCAGGAGCGCTGTGAGGGTCATGTTTTTTGACTTCTCCAGTGCTTTTAACACCATCCAGCCTTCACTGCTTAGAGTGAAGATGGAAAGGGTGGGAGTAGACCAACACCTGGCTGCATGGACGACAGACTACCTCACCAACAGACCACAGTTTGTGAAGCTTCAGCACTGTGTGTCTGACGTGGTGCTCTGCAGCACAGGTGCCCCTCAGGGTACGGTGCTCTCCCCCTTCCTCTTCAGTCGTTGGACTTACTGTATGCAAACATCAAGGATGCATACACCTCATCCCCCCTCCCCCCGCTGGGTCGCTCTGATCACAACCTTGTTCACCTCGTCACAGATTACACCCCTGTGGTGAATAAACAACGACCTGTGAAGAGGCGTGTGAAGCAGTGGTCTGAGGAGACCAGTGCCAGGCTCAGAGACTGCTTCGAGACAACGGACTGGGAAGCACTCTGCAGCCCCCACGGCAGTGACATCGACAGCATGACCGACTGCATCACGGATTACATTAACTTCTGTGTGGAGAACACTGTGCCCTCCAAGTTGGTACTGTGGTTTCCCAACAATAAACCCTGGGTGACCTCCGAGATTAAGGCCCTGCTGAACGAGAAGAAGAGGGTCTTCAGATCGGGGGACAAAGAGGAACTGCGGAGAGTCCAGAGGGAACTCCGGCTGAGGATCAGGAAGGGGAAGGACAGCTACAGGAGGAAACTGGAGGAGCGTCTGGAGCAGAACAACGCCAGGGACGTCTGGAGAGGACTGCAGACCATCGCAGGCCACGGAAGAGGAGTGGGGAGGGACCCAGTAAGCGGGGACAAGGACTGGGCAGATGAACTGAATCTGTTCTTCAACAGATTTGACTCTGCCCCCCCTCCCTCTCTCACTCCCCTTTACCCCTATTCACACCTCCCCTGGCGGGCCCCCCTTCCCCTGCTCCTCCACTCCTTAGCCCGACACCTTTAACACCTTCAACACCTAATCGCCACCGACTCACCAGTTCACAACGCAACACCCCCACACCCCCACCCCAGTCATCCTCCTCCCCCCTCTCCATTACTGATGATCATGTGAGGAGTCAACTAAAAAAGATCAAGGCAAGGAAGGCCCCAGGCCCGGACGGCATCAGCCCCAGGCTACTTAAGGACTGTGCTGACCAGCTCTGTGGTGTCGTCAGGCGCTTATTCAACCTGAGCCTGAGCCTGGAGAAGGTCCCGGCCCTGTGGAAGACCTCCTGTGTGGTCCCGGTACCAAAGACGCCGCGCCCCAAGGAGCCTAACCACTTCAGGCCTGTTGCCCTGACTTCTCACCTGATGAAGACTATGGAGAGGATCATCCTGGGACATTTAAGACTGCTTGTGGGCGCACAGCTGGACCCCCTGCAGTTTGCTTACCAGCCTGGGATCGGGGTGGAGGACGCAGTGATCTACCTGCTGCACAGATCACTGCTCCACCTGGAGGACAGCAGGAGCGCTGTAAGGGGTCATGTTTTTTGACCTCTCCAGTGCTTTTAACACCATCCAGCCTTCACTGCTTAGAGTGAAGATGGAAAGGGTGGGAGTAGACCAACACCTGGCTGCATGGACGACAGACTACCTCACCAACAGACCACAGTTTGTGAAGCTTCAGCACTGTGTGTCTGACGTGGTGCTCTGCAGCACAGGTGCCCCTCAGGGTACGGTGCTCTCCCCCTTCCTCTTCACCCTCTACACGTCGGACTTCACCCACAACACCACCCACTGCCACATCCAGAAGTTCTCCGATGATACAGCCGTCGTTGGACGTGTTTCAGAGGGGGACGATCTGGAGAACAGGACCATCATCAGGGACTTTGTCAGCTGGTGTGAGCTAAACCAGCTTCAGCTCAACACCAGCAAGACGAAGGAGATGATCGTTAACTACCAGAGGAAAGCATCACACTTCACACCGGTGAACATCCAGGGATCGGACATAGAGGTGGTGCAGAGCTACAGATTCCTGGGTGTTCACCTCAACAATAAACTGGACTGGTCTAATAACACCCATGCTCTCTACAAGAAGGGCCAAAGTCGTCTCCACCTGCTGAGAAGGCTGAGGTCCTTCGGAGTATGCAGAGCTCTCCTCAGGACTTTTTATGACTCTGTGGTGGCCTCAGCCATCTTTTATGCTGTGGTCTGCTGGAGAGGGGGCAGCACGGACAGGGACAGGAGCAGACTCAACAGACTTATTAGAAGAGTGAGCTCTGTCCTGGAATGTCCTCTGGACTCCACAGAGGAGGTGGGTGAGAGGAGGATGTTAGCTAAGCTGACATCCATCATGGACAACCCCTCTCACCCCCTACACGACACTGTGGGGTCTCTGAGCAGCTCCTTCAGCAGCAGACTGATACATCCACGGTGTAAGAAGGAGAGGTTCCGCAGGTCCTTCATCCCTGCTGCTGTGAGACTATACAACACCTGCACCTGATAATGTTGTAGTCTCTTGTACATGTCTGATTCTGTTCTGCTCTGTAACGCTTATGTCACACATTCCTAGAACTGCACATTACACTCACTGCACATTATATTATATACATAGTACTTTTGTAAATTTGTAAATATTTGTACACTGTGTTTTCCCCCCTTTCCCTCCTTCCGCTGCTGTAACAAGTGAATTTCCCCGCTGTGGGATCAATAAAGTATTATCTTATCTTATCTCTTATCTTATGTATGTATGTATGTATGTATGTATGTACAGTAGTAGCAACTTAAAAGTTCCCATTTAAGCTGAACGCCAGCTGAATGGCAGCCGTGTCCCAGCTGACTTTCAGCCAGCAGTCTGCTAGGTACCGTGACCAGAGTGACCCCCCTCCTTCTCCTGGGCGTGTCTATTTTTTACTGTAACTCCACCCATTCCTGTGATTACAGGGTATAACCAGGAGATGGCGCTTCTCTCACAGAGTTCTCTAAAGTTGTTCTACCTGGAGATGACATAGCTTACACACCTCATTAGCATTCTCGTTACTCAACCTTTCGTTTGCGCTTACAGTAATGGGCTTTTTGGTCTCCCAGTGTCACAGATCACAGAGCGGAAAATGCAGCTGGTTTGAGTACTACACACTATACAGTAGCCGTATGATTTGAGCGTGTTCATGAACTGAAGTTGTTTATATCTAACATTTTCCTGGTGAACCAGAAGCTATGTGTTGACGCCCAGGGCACTGGGCTACACAACCTTCTGGTGCAGCGTTGGTTTCGCTCTCCTCCTCCGTCCAGAAAGTAGCCGGGGCAGCACGACGAATCAGGATCGTAGGGAGGGATTTGAACACCCTCCCCCAGTGTTCGGCTGTGCCCTCCCCCTCCCTGAATCACAACAGTAATGGCGGCGCTTACGTGACAACACGTCCTACGTCACAAAGCTTCAACGTGAGTGGTCGAAGTGTCATGTCATTCATATGAGGTTGCTCCAACCACGTGCAAGCATTTTTTGACTAAACCACGCCTGCGGAGAGGCGTGAAAGGGCAGTGTACCAGTAGCCTGTTCTTTACAGGCTACTGGTTCACCAGGATAATCTAACATGTCACCATTCACCAAATCTACAACATCTAGGCTGTTCTGTCTTTACTAGTGGTGAGCCGTTATCGGCGTTAACATGCTGCGTTAACGTGAGACTCTTATCGGGCGATAAAAAAAATATCACCATTAATCTATTCTCAAAACTGTTCTAGCCTTTGAGGTCGCTTTTTGACCTTTTGACTTTTTTCTCTTTTTTTCTTCGCTTTAACTCTGTGGAGTCCTGATCTCTATAGCAATGTTGTTTTTAGAGAGTGTTTGAGTCTTTCTCGTGTTTTTTAAATGCCGCTTCCACCTGGACAGCTGCCTTTGTTTACTCCGGGAACAGCTGATCGATTAATTACAGTATTTACAGTATCTATGGCCACCACGTGTCTTTACATAATTACTAAAGCGTCTCGCCCTCTCTCTCGCTCATCTGCATGTAAACAACAAACTAGCCCTTAAAAAAGTTACAACAACAGTTCGGACGTACCGCAGACGACCTGCAGATACAAGCGAGCGTTTTTTTAAAATTAACAGTTTATTTGGAGGGGAGGGCTCGTTGTTGTTGTGCACGACATAGAGCTGCAGAGACAAGCGTTTTGGAAGCCCTTTGTTATGCAGGTATTTACTGTAGTGCACACTTTAGGCCAGGTAAACCATACAAACCCCTCATTAGCATTATCATTGTTTGCACTTGATGGGCTTTTTGGTCTCCCAGTGTCACACAGATCACAGAGCGGAGAATGCAGCTGGTTTGAGTACTGTATACAGTAGCCTTGTGATTTGAGTGTGCTTATGAACATGAATGACTCCTTTTCATTTTTGTCCATTCTATAGGCTAAATGGTATAAAGCGTAAATGGAAAGAATATGTATGAAATAAGTCAAGTATGTTTGGTTTTAATAAATTTTGCAGTATATATGTTATGTTTTTATTCTACATGGACACCACTGTTTATTTTCCACTATGCCCCCCTCCATTATAATAATACACCGCACAGCTTTTGAAAGTTCAGAGATAAGTCTTGCAAAAGTCCACGGTGACTCTCATTTGCCAAAACGTCTGCACGGCCCTTTACTGCGTGTCATTCCCTGTTTCTCTGCCCCCTCCTTCCTGTCTCTCTTCAGCTGTTATATGCATAAATGGCCCAAAAATATACTTAAAAACTGACGTTACGAGCGGAGTTTTTTTTAATAAAACGTTTATGTTGGCATGTTGTTGTTGTGCGAGTTGCAGATACGAGCGGCTGCAGCACTGCCGTGTTATCTTATCACACTTTTTTTTTCCTATCAATTGATCTGCTGATCAGCTCACCAGCTCACCCCAGCGTATCTGTTTAGATGTGTCTCAGTTTAGACAGTCTACGGTGAGAGCGGAACATCACTGCTCCTCCCAGTGGACAAATGAGGCATTGCAGCTGGTTTTCACACAGGCTGCTTAGGGGCGTTTCCAGTCAGGGCCTCACTGACTATGTCATCGCGGGGGATTACATTTCGGTCACGGTCCAGCGAAGGACCTGTGAAGGACCTGCGAAGCACCAGTCACCGCCCTGTCACGGAAACACGGGAACTTTTAAGTTGCTACATCTGTATGTATGTTTAGCCACTGATGGGTTAAAATGAAAGACTGAGCTTTAGATTATTTTTAGAAGTTGGTTATAATATGGTATGACTGGCGGCTGGTGCTCAGGAGGTAGAGCGGGTTGTCTCCTAATCAAGTTCGATTCCAGGCTGCTCTAGTCTGCATGATAAAGTGTCCCTGGGCAATATATTTAACTTCAACTTCAAATTGCTCCCGAAGGCTCTGTGTGTGATGAGCAGTTGCCACCTAGCAGCCTCTGCTGTCAGTGTATGAATATGTGAATGTGCAAACAGATTCGTAATGTAAAAAGTGCCTTGAGTGGTTGAAAAACGCTACATAACAACACTTCAATTAACATCAGGAGTACAGTATATGTTGAGAAGTCACAAGAAATTGTGGTACAAAATATATTGAGGTCATTTAGCTGTAAAATGTCAGACTGTATAACTGTAAAAAGAAGTTCTTAAAAGTCTCTGTCAAAAATGTCAGCATGGGCCTCATTTGAAATAGTACTGTGGTTTGAACATGAGAAATTCCACCTTCTGAGCTGTGATACAGTTACACCGATCTGAAAGCAACATTGTTCCAATATGAAACACTTAGAAGTTGGACTTTCATGATGATACGGCTGATCAGCTGATTTGCAGACAGCTCATCGTCTGTAGGCCACAAAGTCAATAATATTCTACTGATTAACATGCAGTTACAATGGGTTGGAAATGACCCAGGATGTCAGAGATAGACACTTTGTGAAACAGATCACAGAACACTTGTCGTAATGTCAGTAATCAACTGAGGAAGTTTCATGGTGATGTCTGTTAGTTTATGTTTATACCGTGTTCACCTGGAGTGTCTCCTCTTAAAGAGCACAGACACCCTGCTGGATAAAAGACTCACTCCATCTCACACACATCTGAGCAGCCATATCAAACAAGAAAACTTCATCTCCCATGGGGCCCCAGGTGTTATTGCAGTGAGAGGCTCCACTGTAGCAAACCATATATAACATTCCTGAACCATGACTCTCTCTCTCTCTTGCACACGTACACACACAAACACGTAAACCCTACATGCCAGCAGAAATGCACAGAAACTCAAACATGCTCACACTCAGAGGGAACGAGTTTGTGCTTCAAGGACAGTGTGGAGACTGAAAAGAGATGGAAGTTGTGTGTGTGCGTATGTGTGTTGTCTTTGTGTGTGTGTAGTATCAGTGTCAGTGTCCACCTCAGCGCAGGCTGTTAGTGCAGTATCACATTACCATCATTTATTCAATAGAAAGACAGAGAGGAGTGTGAAGGGGATGACTGGGAGGATGATTGATGGGAGCCTGAAGCGAAGGAGACACTTTCACTACACTCACATCAGTGTGTTATGCGACGCTCTGGATTGGATGATAAACAGCCGAGTTTCCACACCAAATCACAGGACATCTGAGGAAAGCCCTTCATACGTCCCAAACATGAGCAGTGATGCTTCTGCACTGAAAAATAACATTTACCAGGAAAATATTCACTGACTTTCAAAACCGTCAGAATTTATTGGAAGAGCTGTATAAATATTTGAAATGCACTGAAATGAAAATTTTCGGCCGAAACTGAATAAAAATTAAATAGTTGGCTGAATACCGAAACCGAATATGAAATGCGGTTGTTAAATTTTTCACTATTTTTTTTAATAATAAGAATAAATTTGTAGACATGTTTTATCAAAGAAAGTAAATGTTTATTTAATATCGTTCAAATATTCCAGAAGAATTTCCAGTAAGTATAATTATTATTTCATTTATACTGTTAGAAAGCCCATGTTGTTTTAATCACTGTTCATTTGTTCTTGAAAGAAATACTATTTAGTTTTTGTATATTTCCGGTGAATTTCCATTTTCCCCACGTTAATGAACACATCATAGTCATTCCGACGGTCATTGAACGCACCTCGCATGTGTGCGACGCCGTAATGTAGAGAGAAGTATATAGCTTCACTAAAGAGCAGTGTATAATGTATTTCTTGCCTGTGTTTTTCCTATATCCTGCATCGTGGATTTATTGTGTGAATGAGGAAAAGAATCAGCAACCCTGGCCAGATCACCACGCATGTTGTTTCATTGCATCAATTGCGGCACGCCACTATTTGGCCTTACTATTCAGCCACTTCACCGAAAGCCAAACGTGGCATTTTTTGCAATATTTGGCCGAATACTTTCGGTTGCCGAATATTCGGTGCATCCCTACTTAAAAGACGCCATCAGTGGCGCAATTTTACGGAATAACGTCTGCTACGAGATATTGAAATACATCCACACCGCAGACATGTTGACTCTTATACAGATGCTAGCTGAACTTCCTGCTTGCGTCATCACAATTCTGTTTCAGCCGTGTTGTTTCGGTGATGTGGGTCTTTTGGGCCATTTTCGGTGGTCGAATTTTCGGTGCATCCCTAATAAATATGGTTTTATGATATCACATTCAAAGGATACAAAACTATGTCTTAACTAGGAATGTGTGATATCTCGTCATTTACGATATATCCTCAAAAACATTCCCCACAGTAAGAATACGTCATTCTACGATAGAAAAGATAAATTCCCATTGATGACATGTATGTATGATATATGTGTGCGCGACACACTCGCAGCCCAACACGCAAATTGACAAACATGGTGGAAGGCAGAGCAGATACACCGGGTAGTAAGGAGCTCTTTCCTCACACTTCGGTCACCAATCAGACACTGGGTCAAACCTCCACAGACAGCCTGAAATGTCTCTGAAGCAAAGACCACGGGCGTCGCACCCGTGGGGGATGGGGGGGATGCGACACCCCCACTTTTACAAAAAGACGATTTCACCTCCCCCACTTTTTCTGAGATTTAAACTATTTACCCGTCCTCGCGGTCCACCAGCATACTGAAACGGAGCGCACGTCAGTTCTCCATAGGCTACATGAAAACCCATTGGTCCAGTTAGATCCATCCGGCCATCCAGCCAATCACAGCCATTTGGACCAAACCCACCAGGTCCGCCGCGCGAAAAATAAAAAAATAAACATTTTTTCAGAGCTCTATCTGCATTTCTTTATTACGAAGCAGACAGCGAGCAGAGGCTGTAACAGTCATCTGACCAGTAAGTAATGAGGAATTTTGTCGGTAACTAACAAAACTATGTCTTGCTTTGTGACATTTAAGTCAATATTAACCAAGCCAGGTGGCAAACAAACTTAGCATTGAGTCAAGTTAATGGTAACTGACAGAAGGTTTGCTAATTTGCAGACATCTACTTCTAAGTTTGATGATCAGACCATGTCTAAAAGAAAGAGACAGCAGACCATCGACTCATTTTTCAAGTCAAAGTGGAGTGAAGTAAGTGGAGTTGTAGTGAGAAGAGGGAAACATCAAGCTAACATTATATATGTGCAATCATGTAAGATACACATCTGCTATAATTACATAGCTAATCATGCCATATATCGTTGGAAAGCTAAGACTGTTGTGATTCGTTTGATGCCGACCATTTCAAGATAAAACCACAACAGGCATAATTAACGCCACAACAGAGCAATCACGCAATTATAAAAGGTAAATCAACTCACCAATAAAGCCACACAGAAACCAGCTGTTAGTCCGACAAAAACGTTGCTTGCTATATAAATAAAGATTGAGTTAGATGTTGGGGAGTTCTTTGACAGAAAATTGAAGACTCAAATCCTGCTTCCAAACTACCATCACCAGTGATAGCAAGTAAGCAAGTAGCAAGTAAATGTTGCTTCCACTTTTTGTTGCCAGGCTGGCAACGTGCCTTCAGCTGTTAGCCATAACTTGCCAAAGTTGATTGAGTGGTCAGAGCATTTTAATTATTTCTAGTTATACATATATATGGTTAATTTTCCCGATAATCAATGCAGATAATTTCGCTCATGTGCCACCCCTAGATCACCCCCACTTTTTAAAGCGCTGTGACGCCCCTGGCAGAGACTATCCAGGTGGATTCACGGACTAAACTCTGATCATCTACCTGTGCGTGTTATTTCATTTTTATATGGCTATCTCAACTTTCTTTCTAAATTTCAAATATGTGAAATGATTAGCTCATGCTAATCTCTATTCAAACAACAAACTAGAGTAACCACGATACTATACCAGACAAAGTATCACTGTTCCGGGTATTATCACGATACTGCTGCCTTTTTATTATTATTATTATTATTATTATTATTATTATTATTTTCGTGAACTGCAATGTATTTGTACAAGGTATAAATACTTATTAATTACTTATAATGTTGTTTGGTGCATGATAAACATAATACTGGTGAAGTAAAAATTAGACTGAAATAAGTTTGAAACAAGTTTGTTTTTGTTGAGCAAAATTAGTGTTGTCAGTCATAGACATATATACGTAGACGCGTTGAATCGTACATTGACACCATTTTGGATGTGGCAAAGTAGAGCGCAACCCTTAAGTTGCAGAGTGGCAACACACGGAAAAAGCTGTGAAAGAGTATTCTTTTCCAAGGTTTTTAACGTACACACACACACACACACACATACAAACTGCAATTGTATAGCTGTATAGATATGTATGTTCATCAATGCCCCCCGTGTAGCTGTAAACACTCAACATTAGAAAAATACATACTTTGGTTTGGTGCTTACTGATATCCTAAACATAAGGAGTAAACATTTATAATCATCACTTTAAAAGTTACATACGTTGTTTTTGGTGCCCGTTTGTTTCCCAGATATATTAGTGTGTGTGTGAATGGGTGTATAACACGGGACTCACACAGGAGGCGGAACGGCACCGGAACGGTAGTGCCGCGGTACTTTGCCCGGTGTCAACTCACACCGGACGCTTTTTAGCCGCGGAACGGCAGCGGAGCGAGGCGGCCGTTTTCACGTAAGATCACGCGAGACCCCGCGACAAACAGTGTATAAAGAAACAACAACAAACAGCTGACTTTGCTTCTCCGACGTGGAGGAGATTATAAAAAGCATCTGTTGTGTCATAAATGATTGTGTGTTGTTCTACTTCAGCAATTAGTCTCTCATCGTCCATGTTGAGACCCTTTGATCGATCTTTGATCACCTGATGCCACCGGTTATGACGTAACGTTGATGTGAAGTTGTAAAAAGCTACATGAGGGGGCGTGGTTATGGCGCTGAACTAGGCACACGTCTTTTTGTGAGCTCCTGGCGATATTCTAGTAAAATCCTGTAAATAATCATTTAACTACATGAACGGTGATAACTAACGCTTGTGGCGACTTATTACTGTATACCTGCGACAATATGCCGGCGAAGAAAGCACAAAACAAGTCTAAAGCACACTCTTCTCCGAGTTAGGACGATGACGACGCCTCAGAGGCTAATAGCCTAGCTAACTCAACAGGTGATGCTACCCTCGTGCCTCATGTGGACGTGAATACTGGACTGGCCCATAACACAGGGGTTATTCAGATACTCGAAGGGATCAGAGATGACTTTTCCACTGTGGATTATATTACCTGAAGTGCCTAATAATCATTTAAATATATAAGTAATTAGGATAATAAGACAGCAAGGATATTTGTCACCATATTTGCAATCAATGGTTGATGAAGTGTTGGAACAGTGTGAAATTTGTGCTCAGAGTAATGTAAAAAAAAGAAAAATAATTCCACAATTTGGCATACCATCAGAAATAAGCTATGATAATGGATCAGTATTTATCCAAAAATTAGGGAAAGGAAACTGGTGATTCACCTGCTGATGTTGATCAAGCCAAAGAGAAACTGCTTTGGATGGAGGAATTCATGGCTGAATATATAAAAAGATTAACTGACGTTTTGAATTTTATCATTACAGGTGTCTGAGCAGCTCACAAAACCAAGGAACCAATTCATCCTTTTAATGAAGAAAATTTTGTATGAATCAAATATCTAAAAATGTCTCCCAGGTGGAACCAGGTGTTGGGGACAACCAGAACTTCTATTTCCTGCGCTTTAACCAAACTGCCTATTAACCAAACTAACCAAACTGTTCCCTGTTATGTTTGACTGTCCAATTGACAGATGTGATGACTGTTATATTGTTCACCCCCTGACTTTCTCTCAAGGTAAATGGACAGCGCATGACAAAGCTCTGATTAAGACAGTGCTGAGTGTACCCAGGTAATAAAGGTAACATTCACAGCTGCTGTACCTTCGACTGAACCTCTGGAGCTGTGGTGTTTCACCCAACAGCCATTGCAGGGATAAAATCAGTTTTCTGCTATGTTCCATTTTAGGTTAAATTTATGTGATGATTCTGGCTTTACTGGTAGGTTGGTATTCTAAAAGATGTGTTTTTTAATCATTTAGAAATTTCCATTTTATGAATCATTTTTAAAATCTTTTTTTAATTATGGTTTTCACAGAAATGTAATACATGTTTAAAAGGTTAAAGTTACAATTATGGTATGATGATATGCAACTGATGGATAGCGACTGTTCATGGAAGTCTTCTACAAAGATGGATTCCACGCCACCATGCATCGCATGTGCTAGTAACCTCTCCATGGTGGTGACTCTCTACCAGTGATGGGGACTCGAGTTAGCGACTTGGACTCGAGTCGGACTTACGTCGCGCAAACAAAGACTTCCGACTTGACTTAGACTTGCTCCCAATGACTCGAGACTTGACTTGGACTTGTCTGTTGTGACTCGTGTGTGACTTGTGAATATTTTTTAATTTCATTATAAGTAGAAATGTTTGCAAGGTCATATTGACAATGAAAACCGGAGGCAGCCTGAATATTTCCCTCCATTCACTCACTACCCATGCGTGCAGCAGCGAAGGAACAGACGTCAGTCGACCGATGGTAGATAATGGCAACAGCAGTTCGTCTCGACCTGTGCCATTTGTCATTTCATTCGGATATAAAGATTTCACACAGACTGGTAATAGACGAACAGCATCGTGCAATGTGTGTGGGTCCGTGGGGTCGGGGAAAGGGAGCGGGGCTGGCCCCCGTCGTTGGCCCGCACGATGTCGGTCGCGGCTGCAGGTGGACGCCCGCGTCTCCGCGCTGACCGCGCCCCGCGTGCGCCGGCCCCGGCGGGGAGAGGAGAGGGTTCTTCGGGTGGGCGAGAGCCACGCTCTTCTCTCCGGAGAAGCCCCTTTCGACTACGACCTCAGATCAGACGAGACAACCCGCTGAATTTAAGCATATTACTACCAGGACATGGTCATATTTGTTGCCAAAGATTTTTTGTTGTAGGTTCAATTTAGACACACTACAGTAGCCTCTTTATTTGCTGCTGTTCAAGTTCAAGGAGCTGAGTCATCTTGTTGGCTTTGGTTGGCCATGGTTGGTTAAATTAAAAAAAAAAAATACACTAATCAATATCAAATGCTAACTAACAATAACCATTAAAAAACCTTTGTTTGAACAAAGCATCCAGGATGTTTCTTCACATTAGAGTAGCCCTAATTATGTGTGCCTACTATTTTAAGGTTTCGTTTGGAATTGCACAGTAGCCTACCTCTTAACAAGGCTCCTGTTCACACATACTTTGACCTTCTTCAAATGTTTAATATCCCTGGGAAGCTGAGCTTTAGCAGATTTCATTAATGTGGAAAAAGTAACTGTGTTGGGCACTGACAAAGCGACACAGACAGATCATAGCATTAAATAAATGGAAGTGTCCACATTCTAGTCCCCAAGTGATATGATGCTAAGTGAACATGCTCTGACCCATTTTGATATTGCATTTTGATATAATAATAATAATAATTAATAATAATAATTAATAGGTTATTGTAAATGGACTGCATTTATATAGTGCTTTCCTTACATGGTACCATAATGATAACGTTTATTTTGGTCATTTGAGACTTGATTTGGGACAAAAGACTTGAGACTTGACTTGAGACTTGACTTGGCATTGCCGTCAAAGACTTGAGACTTGACTTGGGACAAAAGACTTGAGACTTGACTTCAGACTTGACTTGGCATTGCCGTCAAAGACTTGGACTTGACTTGGACTTGACTACAGAGACTTGAGACTTGACTTGGACTTGGAAAAATGACTTGTGAACATCACTGCTCTCTACTGTGCGCAATGTACATGGGTCGAAGATTTTGCGATATCTTGATTTCAGCGATGATTGTTGTGATTGACTCAAAAAGAGAGAAGAAATTTGATCTAAAACAAGTTAAACTAAGTTGTATGGAACCCCTTCTAATTGCTAAGGTTTATCTACTAGGTGAAATAATAAATTTGATCTTTCTCCTCTCCCAGTGGCATGTTTGCACATGATCTGTGACCTCCCTGATGCCCTCTTTTAACACCTTGGTGTTGTAGGGGATCTTCGCTAGTTTAAAGGCCCTTGTTGACCTGAAAGTGGAACTCACACATCATGGGAATGGGATGATGGGGTACATAAGAGGGGTTCTTAATGTTTCTCACTGATTGTATGAATTCATCAAAGTCGACTGCTTTGTTTGGAGTGGTCAGCTAAAGATTTTGAACTGGAGAAAACAATGTGGTGCCAAATGGACCAAATGGACTTTATTATTAATAATAATTAATTAATGGACAATTAAGTGACTGTGAGTGACTGTTCTGTCTTAAGGTGATCATTGTCAGACCTTTTAAATTTCACCGAGTTATGTTGAATTCATTTTTATTTCTCAAGATGAGTTTTTTCTGCATTTGAACACAGCAAGCATGATTTAACACACACACACAGATTTTGGTTTATTTTACATGACTTTGATTCGTTGATTTTGTTTTATTGCTATACATGATTTTGATTTATTACTATTACAACATGACTTTGGTTTCATTTACACGTTTTGTTTTTGTTTTATTATTACACATGGCATTGATCTATTAATGATACATATAATCTGGATTCTTGTTTTATCAGGATTGTTTTATTTTGTTTGCGATTTTTGCTATACACATACGCATAATATTGTTCATGGTTGACTTTAACTCTGCTACACACGAGTTTGATTTGTTCTTGTAGGTTGTTTTCTTTTTGTTTGTTATTGTTTTATACTCATAATATTGTGATGTTGTTTTTTGGACTTTGTTTGACACATAATTTTAGTTTTGTCTTATTCTACATATAATCAGTATAATGTAACCACCAATGCAGGCCATTGTGTGATTGCCCGTGTTAAACATATAAACAAAAAGCGTTTCCGGGGGTCGTAAGGGAATTTTTCCCCAAGTGGGTTTTCGCCCTTACTTGCATTGCTGTGGTGTTGAACTATTGGTGGGGATTTGATATCCCCAGAGGAGGGATATGTGGTGTTCTGCGTGACGCATATGGCCTTGACCAGGATTAAGGAGTCGAGCACACACACACACCATGCAGGCTCATGGAAAACACATAGACAATATTACGTTCATGTGATGCTCAGAACACAGATATATGATTATAAGAAGGTGCAGGACATTTGGGTCCTGTGTTATCTTATCTGCTCAGGACAAACCAACATCTGAGGAAATACGCCAGGCGTAAGGATTTAAGTTACTTATCATATTATACTTTTTATCTCATCACATATTTTAATCATTGTTAAATGTTGCAGATTGCTACTGAGTTGTGTTGATATAGCCACTATGGTTAAAAACTCTCCTAGGGGTGGTACCGCTTAGGATACAAAGGAAAGAAAAACAGGACTTATCAACCAGAAGGTTTTGCTTGCATATTATTTTTACCTAATTATATAAAGTGTGAAGTTTCGAAATGTTCCTAATTTCCCCCTCCTTGTTGTTGTTGGTTTTAACTATGCTTTCAATTTTAATAGTGTCTGTTATTCTTTGGTTTCACTGTGAGCTCCCCTTCCAAAATTGCAACGTAATAACCACCGCCATCGCACCTCCTCAACACGATAGAGCACAGATGTTCCCTCTATTGCAGGTCCCACCAGGAGAGGAGGATGAGGATGATAGATATGAGGATGTAGGAGTTTGATTTGATTTTCTTGGGAGCCCAGTGTTTGCATTACAAGTGTGTGAATTTATTGATCTCTGAGTAGAGATCAAAAGGGGGAATTGTGGATTATATTACCTGAAGTGCCTAATAATCATTTAAACATATTAAACTGTGTGATTATGTTGAACTATTGCTTTTAACAATGTTGTATAATCAACAGAGTGTTTTTGCAGTTTGTCTGGAGGCAAACCTGGGCCGCATCTCTGTGTGTGTGTGTGTGCCCAATTAAAAACTGTTGCAGAGCGTCTGAATTTAGGCCAAGGTCAGGAAGGCCTGGGAAAGCAGCACGCACACACACACCCGGGCGGAGGATGCGCCCAGCAGATAAACCTGTATGAAGATAATAACAAATATGTAACTGCTTGTCTGAAGTAATAAAACTTGCTGGAGCCAGAGAGCGGCAGAACTCAGCAGGGCGTGGTGGTGTGCAGATCGCGGGGTCTGTAAGAACTGAAAGCTGGGTTTCCCTCTTGCAACAGGTGAAACTGAAGTACTTGTCTTTGTCTTCTTTAAAATCAACATCTCTTTTCTCTACATCAGGTCTACAGAATTCAGGGTGGTTTGAATCACCACAACACCACCAAGATGGATGTGGTCCTGAAAGCGATTCAAGAGGTTAAGAGAGACGTGCAGGGCTTCTCGGTGCGTATGGTAGAGCAGAGACGCGTATAAGCAGCGCAGAGGACACAATTAACGCGGAGAAAGGCAAGACCGAGGCGCTAGTTAAACAAGTGGCTCTCCTCACGAACAAACTCGTTCCCGTCGATCTAACCTGCGACTAGTTAACATGCCGGAGAAGAGGATGATGATGAAGATGAATGATGCGGTGGCTTTTCTGGAGAAGTGGCTCCCTGAGACGCTGGGACCAGCGACGTTCCCGACACCACCTCTCATTGAAAGAGCGCACAGGTTGCCCGGACGGACACGTCCTGGTCGTTCAGCCAGGCTGAGGGTCCTCATCGTGAAGTTTCTAAACTTTCAGGACAAAGTCCGAGTGATGCGAGCAGCCAGGGCCAAGGATAAAGTTACCTGCGACGGTCAAGAGTTTATCTTGTTTATTGGAGAAGTGGTTATCCATTACACTGTCGGCTTTTCTGGATGTGAGCCAGGCTGCAAGAAAGTCTATGTTGAACATTTCATATATATAAGTTTGTGTAGTTTATATACTTTTGCCAGGGGACACAATTGACCAGTTGGTCTTGTCTCGTTCCGTTATATTGACTGCTTGGTTTGGACTATCTGCTCCCTTGTTTACACTGGATCAGTGCGTGCACTTAACTGCACCCCAAGGTTGGGGTGGGGCTGTTCTGTTCTGTTCAGGTTGACAGCCACAGGGGTTCTATGGCAGATTTTATGTTTTATGTTTGTTTTTCTGTACTTTTCACAAAATGTTGCATTCTACAGGTGCACTCTCAATACTACTTACCCAACAGGTTCTCCAACAACTAAAAGGTGAAACTATGCTGCACAATCTGGTGTAATATTAAGATTGGATGACTTCAAATAAGGATTTTAAATTTACGTCTTGGAATGTTCAGGGAATGGTAAAGCTGACCAAACTAAAACAGGTTATTACCAGGCTTAAACAATTTAAGTCCTCAATAGTGTTTCTCCAAGAGACTCATTTACTCAGAGAGGACCTGGTGAAAGTATGTAGGAGATGGCCAGGCAGAGTGCTAGCGTCCCGTTTCCCCTCTCATTCAAGAGGGGTTATGGTGTTAATTCATAAATCAGTGCCTTTCCAAATAGTTAACACTATTTATGATAAAGCTGGTAGATTTTTGGTGGTTCAAGGAACCCTCCTGAGAGAAAATATCAATCTGGTTAATGTGTATGGCCCCAATAATGATAACCCTTCATTTTTTGAGAATTTATTTCTGTTGTTGGCCACCCTCCCTGGTAAGATAAAATTGGCAGGTGACTTGAATTGTGCCTTAGATGCGAAGCTTGATCGCTCGTCAGGGGTGGATACATCCCATTCTCAAACAAGAAAGAAAATACAACAATATATAAAAGACCTGAATCTCTGTGATCCGTGGAGGACTCAAAACCCCAACAAAAGGGAATTCTCGTGCTACTCCCGACTCACTCCCGAATAGATTATTTTCTAATTTCTTCATCATTGCTCCCCAGCATAGCCAATTGTATATATGATAGTATTGTGTTATCAGATCATGCCCCAATCTCACTATTTTACAACATCAAACAATTAAATAAACACTCTACTAATTGGTGCTTACACCCTAAATGCCTACAAGATCCTGATTTTATAAAATTTACAGGAGAGCACATTGATCTCTACTTTTCAATAAACACGAATCAAACAACAGCGACCATTATGTGGGAAGCTTTTAAAGCATATATTAGAGGACAAATGATAAGCTTCACCAGCTCTAAATTTAACAAGTTCAAACAGAAAATGAATGAATTAGACGCTAAAATAAGAGGATTAGAGAGGGAGGTTATCGTAGAACACACAAAAAAAACAGAAATTACTGACCCTTGAAGCAAAATACGAGGAGCTCTCCAAGCTTAAGGCGGAAGATGGTCTAATAAGACTTAAACAAACTTTTTTTGAGCAAGGCGAAAAGCCAGGCAAATTGTTAGCCTGGCAGATAAAGAAACTTGAATCTGACAGAGCCATTAATGTAATTAGGAATGAACGGGGAGAATTATCTGCAGATCCCACAGAAATTAATAACACCTTTGTTTCATATTATAAAACCCTTTATAAATCGGACAGCCCACTGGACCTGGTTAACCAAAACAGTTTTCTAGATGGATTGGCCATTCCCTGTATTTCGGAGGGTACAAAAACTGAAATAAAGAGGGAATTGAATCTGAATGATATCTCCAACGCCATTTCAAATATGAGAGGTGGTAAGGCTTCGGGTCCAGACGGGCTTCCGATAGATATTTACAAATTTTTTAAAGCGAAATTAATAGCCCCATTATTGGATGTTTATTTGGAATCCTTTCAATCAGGTCGCCTCCCCGCGTCATTACGTAGTGCTCTGATCACTCTTATTCTAAAACCAGGCAAAGCTTCGACTGAAAGCGGCTCTTACAGACCCATATCACTTTTAAACTCTGATGCTTGATTATAGCTAACGTTCTAGCTATAAGACTAGAGAAGGTTCTACCAGCCATTATACATGAAGACCAGAATGGTTTTGTGCAAAACCGTCAGGGATTCCACAATGTGAGGAGAGTTCTTAATATAATCCACGAGTGTGAGGAGTTCCCTGATACCACAATACTATCACTTGACGCAGAGAGGCGTTCGACCGAGTCGAATGGCCCTATCTTCTTGAGGTGCTTAAGCGTTTTGGGTTTGGGGATTACTTTCTCAGATGGGTCGAAATTCTACTTGTTGATTCTTCTGCAGTGGTATCTACTAATAACCTCATCTCACAGCCATTTGAGTTATTTCGAGGCACAAGGCAAGGGTCACCAATCGCTCCCCTACTTTTTGTAATAGCCATGGAACCATTAGCAATAGCAATTAGATCACACCCCTCAATTCACGGTATTAAGATCGGGGACATGGTACACAATACAGCAATGTATACTGATGATACTATTGTGTTCCTATCACATCTTGCAAAATCGATACCAGCTCTCTTAGAGTTGTTAAATCAATTTGGTAGTATCTCTGGGTTTAAAGTGAACAAAGAAAAGTCAGCTATTATGTTTTTAAATGTAAACAAAAGAAGAAAAGCTGCAGTTTCCCACCCATTTGTGAATGCTACAGAGGGATTTAAATATTTGGGAATCAGAATAACCCCAAAGATAGATAATCTTAGTTCAGCCAACTATGAGCCCATGGTAGAAGAAGTTTCGGGAAGAGATTGCTAGATAGACAACACTGCCTCTTTCTATACTGGAAAGAATAAGCATAGTAAAGATGACTATTCTGCCTAAATTTTTATATTTCTTTCAGTCGATTCCACTGTCCCCTCCTCCTTCTTTTTTTCCTAAAACCAGAAAGCTTCTTTCTAATTTCATATGGAACAATAGGAAGCCAAGACTCAGACTCTTCCTCCTACATTTACCTTAAGATAGGGGAGGGCTAGGGTTGCCAAATCTAGAATGGTATTACTGGGCTGCTCAGTTGAGGTCCACAATGTTTTGGTTTTCGAAAGACGTCGTCATGCCTTGGTTAGAAATTGAAAAACGGTCCTCAAAAGGTTTGCCGTTGAATAGTTATCTATACTCAGCATCTGTTAAAACATTAAAGAAAAATACTACTAATCCTTTTGTAAAAAACACTATTGTTGTTTGGCATGTAGTACAAAAAATGCTGAATGACTCCCAAAAGTTGTCCTGCTTCTCCCCAATTTGGGGCAATGATCACTTTACCCCGGCAAAGAACGACATAGGTTTTAAAGCATGGTTTAACAAGGGCGTAGTAAAACTACAGGATGTATATGAGGATGGTACTCTAATGTCATTCAATGAGTTAAAGGCAAAGTTTGATATTCCACATAAGCACTTTTTTAGGTATTTACAGCTCAGAAGTTTTATTCGGACACAATTAAACAATTCAGTGCAACAACCTCCAGTCTCCATCTTAGAAACATATGTGTGGACGGGGGCGTGGTGCATCAGCTGCAGGAGAGAGGTGTGGGGAGGGCTCAGGAGAGCAGCGCCAGGTGAGCGATTGGCACACCGGTATCTAACTAAATAATAATCACTCTCGCCCCTCTTCCCGAGCTGAGTAGCGTGCTGGACGAGGAGAGAAAAGGACGGAAAGACAAGCACGCGGCAGACGGCAGCTAGGACGCCTGCGAACGGCTGCAGCGTGACACTGTGCGAATTTCAATAAAAGAATCCATTATAAATCAGCTTTGGTCTCTGACTGGTCTGTGCTGGAACCCACAGTGGCAGTAAGCGTGTCACATTTTGGCGCCCAACCAGCTCAGCACAGAGGCGATGTCGGAGCCGCAGCAAGTTCAGCCGGTGACGGCGCTGGCCCAAATGGTGGCGGAGGTCGCCGGGACCAGGCAGTGGCCAGCAGGCAACCGCTCGCGGCGCTGCAGCAGCAGACAGAGAGGCAGACGCAGCTGCTGGAGGTGATGTTGGTACCAGGCCGTGAAGAGGGCCGTCCTGGACCGGCTGGGATATTCAGCTGAGGACCACCGCCGGAAGTTTCGGGGGACCAAGCTGGGGCCCGCCGACCGCCCATTCACCTACGCCCAGCAGCTGCAGGACGCAGCGTATAGGTGGCTGCAACCGGGGGAGACCACAGGCGAGAGACAGCTCATGGGGAAACTTGTGCTGGAGCAGTTCGTGGAGGGGCTGGCGGCCGGCACCCTCGAGTGGGTGCGCTGCCACCGCCCCGACGACCTGGCGGCCACCGTTGCCCTCGCAGAGGACCATCTGGCCGTCCACCCCCGGGGCATTAGAGGCGCGGCCAGCGCCCTCCGACCGTCCCAGCCCGGCACCTCGCAGGAGACCGGCGCCAGCACCCGGCTCCCCCGCACCACACACCCGCCCCTCCCCTGCTCCTCGTAATAATATCCCCTCTCTCTCTCTTTCGCCACAGGGTCCAGCCGCTACGGGCGCTGCTCTTAGCCCACAGAGGGTCCCTCAGGCGGCAGGGCAGGAGTGTTGGAGGTGCGGGCAGCCCGGACACTTCCGCCGCGAGTGTCCGCTGATGGAGGTCGGGCAGGTGATCCGGGTTGTCGGTCCTCCGGCGCCCTCCCCTGGTCCAGGAGAGACGTACAGCGTTCCGGTAAGGATTCAGGGGGGTACACATCAGGCTATGGTGGACTCGGGCTGCATGCAGTCTATAGTTCACCAGAACCTGATTCGACCCGGGGCATTGTTAGAGGCAGGATGGGTGGATATCAGGTATGTGCATGGGGATATTCACAGATATCCTGTGGTGCCAGTGGAAATTCGTTACAGGGGCAAAAAGCATAGTGTCAAGGCTGCGGTTAGCTCCCGCCTGGCGCATCCTCTGATCTTGGGCACAGATTGGCCTGGGTTTGATAGGTTAGTGGGGCAGTGTGTGGGGGTGCGCTCACGACCGACAGGGACATGGGATATGTGCGCTGTGCTCAGCGGTGACGCGAGGTTGTCCGACACTGCAGACGGGGAGGGGGTGCCAGCGGTGCCTTCTCAGGAGGCGCCGCAGGTTCCTGTGTTTGACTCCATGGAAGATTTTCCACTCGAGCAGTCTCGTGACGATACTCTACGCTTTGCCTTTGACCAAGTGATACAAATTGATGGTTACATGGTGCGCCCTGACGCAGCGCTAACGTATCCACACTTTTCATTGCGCAGGGACAGGTTATATAGAGTGAGTCGTGACACTCAAACAGATGACGTGACAACCCAGTTGTTGGTCCCGAAAAGCCGTCGGGAAATGATTTTCCAGGCGGCTCATTATAACCCTATGGCTGGTCACATGGGATATGACAAAACATTGAACCGGACAATTGGCTCAATTCTATTGGCCAGGCATTCGGGCAGACGTGCGCCGCTGGTGTGCGTCTTGTCCCGAATGCCAGTTAGTTAACCAACCGGCCATCCCGAGAGTGCCGTTGCGCCCATTACCGCTGATTGAGGTCCCATTTGAACGCATTGGGATGGACCTCATCGGGCCATTTCACCGGAGCGCACGTGGATATTGCTTTGTGTTAGTCCTCGTGGATTACGCAACGCGATATCCAGAGGCAGTGCCGCTGCACACCATCTCTGCAAAGAGTGTGGCGCAGGCACTGTTTCAAGTTATCTCCCGGGTTGGGATCCCGAAAGAGATCCTGACCGATCAAGGCACCCAATTTATGTCACGAACACTGAGAGAGCTGTACGGATTATTGGGCATCAAGTCTATTCGAACCAGTATTTACCATCCTCAAACTGACGGCCTCGTTGAGCGCCTGAATAAGACTTTGAAGTCCATGATCCGTAAGTTTGTGCACAATGATAGTCGTAATTGGGATAAATGGCTACATCCTCTGTTGTTTGCAGTGCGCGAGGTACCCCAGGCCTCCACGGGATTTTCTTCCTTTGAGCTGCGGTTTGGCAGGAAACCACGCGGTGTTTTGGACCTGGTTAAGGAAAGCTGGGAGGAGGGTCCGAGCCCAAGTAAGAATGAAGTTCAGTACGTCCTGGACCTGAGAGCAAAACTCCACACACTGGGTCAGTTATCACGCGAGAATTTGCTCCGTGCCCAGGAACGTCAACAGCGGCTGTACAACAGAGGATCCAAGCTAAGACAATTTTCACCGGGAGATAAAGTGCTTGTATTGCTCCCATCTTCCAACTCCAAGTTACTCGCCAAGTGGCAAGGTCCCTTTGTGGTCACACGACGAGTGGGTGACGTTGACTATGAGCTTGTGCGATCTGACAGGGGAGGGGCGACAGATTTATCACCTCAACCTCCTTAAAGCTTGGAGAGAGGCTGAGTCTGTCTCCCTGGTGACGGCAATTGCAGAGAGAGATGAGTTGGGGCCGGAGGTACCAAAATCGGCCGATTCTGCCTCGCTCGTTTGTGAAAACCATCTCTCACCGTCCCAGAGAGCAGACATTGCCAGGTTGCAGCAGCGTTTCGCTGATGTGTTCTCCCCCCTACCAGGCCGCACAAGCCTTATTCAACACCATGTAGAGACTCACCCGGGCGTGACAGTGCGTTCACGGCCCTATCGGCTAGGGATCGACCGATACAGGTTTTTTGATGGCCGATGCGATACCGATTTTTTCCCCATGGCCCATGGCCGATACCCGATTTCCGATACCCGATTTCCGATACCGATATGGGTTAAAAAAAGTTTTAAAAATGACAAATATTCCAGGTCTCAAGTTAAAAATAAATGGCCATTTATTTATAATAACATGAATAACAGGAAAATGACAATCATGTCTGAAGCCCATTGAGCTTTTTTTTTTTAAGTGTCTGCTTAATGCTTATACAGTATTATATCCACTTAAAAAGGAATAGCCCACATACTTCGGTGCTTTTATTCATTTTTATTTATTTAAAAAATATATATTAGTTTGGCTTGACACATTCAAAGGACTGTGGCTTGACAGTGGCAACAGAGCTTGACTGCACATTTGAGAAATGTTGGGGATGACACAAAGATTATTTAGAGTAAATGTTTAGGCCTATTTTACAACTGTAGGCCTATATTGTACTTGATATACCATTGCCTTTGAAGCAGGCAGTGACAGTAAATAGCCTGACTTGATCATCATCCGCATTGCAAAGTGAGTGAATGAATTGTAGATTTGTCACTTTTTAAAAAAATAAAAAATGGGCACACCATAATTTGTTTTAGTTGTGGAGAAACAAAACCTCGCTGCTTGCCCCCTGCTTTGTTTCAGGAAGAGGGGAGAGGGGCGGGACAAATCACAACAATCTCCCTTTAGGTTTGACGCATCAAACTTTATCCATTTTGACATTGTCTTAGTTAATATCAAATCCCACGCCACCTCTAACTCTAACGAAGTGTACCCTTATATTGCACACAATATGCGTGGCGAGTTACGTTTAGGAGGGATTTAGAAGTTTATTCAGTGATAATCACTCGCATGCCATTATTGCTCCCGCGGTGTCGACATGCACTGACACGGCGCTACCCCATGTGTTCAAAAATATTCCCGTACGTAAGCTAAAGTAGTCTATGGCTTAGCAAGCGAAACCCCAAAACGTTTCATTAGGTCCTGGACTGTTGGGTTCGTTGTGCAGTTATCTGATTACAGCAACTGTTCCGCTCCGCGCTGATCACTTTTTCTCGCTCCATCTGTCTCTCCCTCACGTGCGTGCACACTCACTTACACACACACACACACTGGGCTGCTTCACCGGTGTTGAACCGAATTGACAGTGACTGATAACAACACCGACTTCATTTGAACTTTAAACTGCGGGTGATTGCATCATAGCCTACTCTTAGTGTTACAGCTCCCTAGTTTAGGTTGGCAGTTTAAATGCGACGCACTTAAACAGCATTCCCGTTTTTTTCGACTCACTTAATGACTTTTAGGCACACGCATGCTACTGTATGCAGTGCAATGCCATGTGCATACTATGCTGCGGGGGCTGCAGCAGCGTGCATAGCGGGTCTTCACAGAGCTGCCCTTGAACGCCTGTCTGTAAATGACGCTGGATGCGTATCGGCCGTATCGGCCATGTGTATCGGCCGATGCCGATACACCTAAACAACGCTAATATCGGCCCAATATATCGGCCGGCCGATATATCGGTCGACCCTTACTATCGGCTACCTGAACACAAGAGAAAGGTGATTCAGGCTGAATTGGATCCCATGTTGAAGATGGGTGTAATAGACAAGTTCCACAGTGCCTGGTGTAGCCCCATCAATCTTGTAGTCAAGAAAGATGGGTCTATCCGGTTCTGTGTGGACTATCACAAGGTGAATGATGTTTCACAGTTTGACGCCTATCCGATGCCCCGGGTCGACGAACTCCTGGATCGCCTGGGCACTGCTCGCTTTTTCACGACGCTGGATCTGACCAAGGGCTACTGGCAGATTCCCCTGTCTCCAGCGTCCAAGGAGAAAACGGCCTTCTCCACTCCGTACGGTTTGTACCAATTTGTCACACTTCCGTTCGGGTTGTTCGGGGCCCCAGCCACATTTCAACGCCTCATGGACCGGGTGCTGCGGACGCATGCTGCATATGCTGCCGCCTACCTGGATGATGTCATCATCCACAGCAACACCTGGTCGGAGCATGTGCAGCAGGTGGCCGCGGTGCTCGAGTCACTGAGGCAGGCGGGGCTCACGGCCAACCCGAAGAAGTGTGCAGTTGGACGGAGGGAGGTACGGTATCTGGGGTACCACTTGGGCGGCGGGCAGGTGCGTCCGCAGGTAGATAAGACAGCAGCGATTGCAGCCTGCCCAAGGCCCAAGACAAAAAAAGAGGTGCGGCGGTTTTTGGGGCTGGCCGGCTATTACCGGCGGTTTATCCCCAACTTCGCGGAGCTGACCAGCCCCTTAACCGACCTCACCCGAAAGGGTGCCTCAGATCCGGTCCAGTGGACGGAGCAGTGCCAGGTGTCGCTTGAGAGGGTAAAGCAGACCCTCTGTGGGGATCCCCTTCTCCACACACCTAACTTCTCTCTCCCTTTTGTCCTGCAGACTGATGCGTCGGGCAGAGGGCTGGGGGCCGTTCTGTCCCAGCCGGACGGCTCCCCGGCCTAAGTCGGGCGGTGGAGGCATGTGGACGGGGGCGTGGTGCATCAGCTGCAGGAGAGAGGTGTGGGGAGGGCTCAGGAGAGCAGCGCCAGGTGAGCGATTGGCACACCGGTATCTAACTAAACAATAATCACTCTCGCCCCTCTTCCAGAGCTGAGTAGCGTGCTGGACGAGGAGAGAAAAGGACGGAAAGACAAGCACGCGGCAGACGGCAGCTAGGACGCCTGCGAACGGCTGCAGCGTGACACTGTGCGAATTTCAATAAAAGAATCCATTATCAGCTTTGGTCTCCGACTGGTCTGTGCTGGAACCCACAGTGGCAGTGAGCGTGTCACAATATGCTACAAAAAACTGCTTTGGTAAGGGATTGGCTCCCAGTTTTATAACATGTTTGTTGAAAACCATAAGGAAAACTCTGATAGTAAAAGACAGGAGTGAATTCGAGACTTACAAGAAGATATCTCACTCAGTGAATGGAGTCAAATATGCTTAAAAACACACACTCAAACCATCAACACTCGATTGAGAATGGTACAATTTAATTGGATAATGCGAACATACATCTCCCCTGTACAAATAAATAAATTTGATCCTAATATACCTGATCTATGTAGATCTATGTGATCTAAGTGTAACAGCTGTCAGGGTACATTATATCATTGTTTATGGAAATGTGAAGAGATTCATAAATTTTGGAGCTCAGTGATAAGGTACATCGCTCAGATCACATCTTCCCCTGTACCATTTTGCCCTAAGTTATGTATTTTAGGGATGTATCCAGATGACTGTACTTTATCCTGTAAGGAAAGAAAAATGGTTGACCTCTGTTTACTACAGGCCAAACGCTGTATTGCATTGTGCTGGAAGAATGTTGGTCGCCCCTCTTTTAACCACTGGTTAAATAACTTAACATCAAGCCTGACTTATATTGTTAAAAAGAAGGCTTCAGAATTTTATACCATTTGGAAGTTATTTCTGGAACTGTTGAAGAATGGAGATATGGAGGAGGCAGTGGAAGAATAAAATAAGGAAATTATCTAATCTGTTGTTGGAAATGGACATTGTGACCTAATACTTAATGCACTGTAACTTGCTGACAGATTTGTAAGGTTTATTTATTTATGTTAGTCATTGATTTATTTATTTTGTATTTTTATTGTTTATATTTTCCTGTCTGTATTTATTTTACTGTTTATTTACTTTTGTCTTTTTCAGTAAAGTCTGTATTATTGTTTTCTGTGCTGCCAAATGTTTGGGATGTTCGAGTTGTTGTAACTAAAAAAACAATAAATATGTTTAAAAAAAAAAAAAAAAAAAGCTACATGAACTGCGTATTGTGTTTTATTTTGGTAGGGGGCGGAAGTTTATCATGTTGATTCAAGGCCGGGGTTTCCAGTCTGGTGCGCAGTGCTCTGTGGAAATTTACGAGGTTCAGCCGCGGCTCGTGGTAAAAATAGAAATAAAAACGGAAAGCTCGCGCCATGGAAAGCGTGAGCCGCTTCTGGGACGCCTCTGGACCGCGCCCTGTGTGAGTGCTCTCATTGACTAGACTGACTTCTATTTGCTACGGTGACCGCGGCAGTACTGTGCTGCTTCCGTTCCGCCTCCTGTGTGAGTTGGCCTTAAGAGGCATTAACTTGAAGAACTTTGTAGAAAAGCGCTTTATGAAGTTCAGTCCATTTCCTTTTATCAGTTTACCGGCAGATCTGCCTCATCCAATATGGCGGACGCGTTAACGTAATGCAGCAACAGACCAACCTGCTCAATGAGGGCGTCTATGTATATATGTCTACATATGTCTATGTATATATGTCTATGGTGCCACTGACAGCGACGACGCGGCAGACTGGCTGCTCGGGCCTGGTGCTTCTGCCATGGTGAGTGTGTTGTCTCGTGTTTGTGACTGTAAGCCGTGCACGCGTCTGGGCGAGACAGAACTTTAGCTTGTTGTTTGTTTTGAAGCGAGTTTCTATCGAAGCAGAGCTGTCTTCATGGAGTTTGTAGTTGCCGGCAGAAACAACGAACAGCCAATCAGCTAACAGACGGGTGCACCCAGCGTGCGGATACAGCCTATTATATCCGCGGACGTCACCAGTAACAGGCAAACAGCCAATCATTCAGCAGCTGTGTAGTTCGGTTGCAGTAGTTGCCATGTTGGTTTGTTTACATTTCCCTTTGTTTGTTTCTTTTACACACAAACAGTGAATTCGCCTCTGAAAACGAACCGAGTTTTAGGCAGCTGATGCACCAAAAGTGCGACCAGTGTTTACCTTTTGCTATGACGATGATCATGGAAGCAAGCTGCCCATAGGCTTGGCGTAGTTATGATGGCGCTCCATGGCGTATTTATGCGGGTTGATGTAAACAAAAACTTTTTTGAAAACAATGCTATGTGCACAATGTTATTTTGGGAAACGAAGGGAGGGAAATATTCGTTTCTCAACATACCCAGCTATGTGTAAACGTAGCCTAATGTCTTGTGCCTCTCTCAACTTGTCGGATAAGGAGTCGCATTAAACAATGTGTCTCTGATCCATGACTGAGTTTGCGTTGCTGGTTGTGGCACTGGCTTTGTCTTTTTGTTTCTTTATGAATTTGTCAGGAGTGACTTTGTGCTTTTGTTTGAGATGGTTGAATAAATGTGTAGTGTTACCAAGAGGAGCAGCTGTTACCTTGTAGCAAATCTTAAGTGCTGCTGCTTCTCGTTGGATTCTTCTCATTCGCTTTTTAATCTCACTTACTGTTTTTGATACCAGACGACACACCTCCTCACTCTTTAGCTGCGTGAGGGAGTATAGGCTACCCCGTGAGTCAGCGGGGCCGCGTGAAATGAAATGTATTGTGCATGCGCGTCTCTTAGCAATTGTGTAATGAAAAGTGGAAAATAAATCGTTTAAACTTAAATATATGATTTTTGAGATCGTTTGACAACAAAATCGAAATCATGATTAAACGTTTTCAGCAGAAGCTAACAGAGATTTAAGTGAAAACTAATCACTGAGGAATCGATGTGTGTAGTTTTGTATAAATCATGTTACTAAAGTTTTCATTTGTCAGTTCTATACTGATTCGCTGTTTGCAGCCAGCCGCATGGTCAGTTGTTACAAAGATGCAGATGAAGATTTTTTCAGACCCATGACGCTGTAGAGCTTTGATTAATTTACATTTCACTATAGAAGATTCCGAGCTGATTTGCACAGACAGTTTGTCGCCTGTAGGCCACAAAGTCATTAATATTCTACTGCTTAACATGCAGTTACAATGGGTTGGAAATGACCCAAGATGTCAGAGATAGACACTTTGTGAAACAGATCAAAGAGCAACTAACAATTATTTTCATTATCAATGATTATTTTCTGCATAAAGAAATGGTTTGATCAGTAAAATGACATAAATAGTGAAAAACGTTGATCACTGTTTCCCAAAGCCCTGGGTGACATCATCACAAAATCAAATGTCTTTTTTTTGTCCACAACCCGAGGACATTCCTCAGGCTGATTGTTTGGAGCATCAAAAAACTCAAAGCTGCCTGAACAAAAGTAGTCCTGTCAGACCTAACCTGAGGGAAAATCCTGGTTTGAACATTGCAGCATGTCAGTCGAGGCTGCTGCACGACCAAGCAGAAGAATTAGAATAGAGACAATGCAAGAGCTTTAAAATAGGTTTAATGCGTTCTCTCCATCTGGTTTAAGTGAGCAGCTGGGCAACAGAGTTCTGAATCAATCGTAACTGATTTATGAGTTTATTTGGTAGACAGATAGCAGAGTGGTGCAGTACTCTGGCCTGCTGCTTGTAAAAGCATGCATCACTCTCTCTGTCAAACACAACCCTGTTTCATCACCATCAGCGTCACCATCATCATCATCACTACCATAATCATCATCAGCATCACCATCACCACCATCATGTAAGGTTACTGAGGCATGTTGAGGAAAAAAAACTTAATTAAAAAAAAATAATAATTCTGCAGGGCACAGCAGCTTCAGAGCTTCACACAGTGAAATAAGTAAGTAATAAATAAATCTGCATGTGTAAAATGAGGTAAACAGATGAAAGACACAGCTCTTTCTTTTCTTCGCTACAGGGGTTGTTGAGGTGAAGGAGATGATTCCAGGAAAGAGAAGTAAAAAGATTTGAAGGTAAAGCGCTACAGAAAAAAAGATATAAGGCCGTGGAGGAGCTACACCACCCCAATAAAACATCAGGCACCAACTAGCACCATCTAGCAGGTCTAAGTCTTTACCACAGCAGGCCATGTTCTCCTCCAGTGACAGCTGTAGAGAGAGCAGACATTCCTGCCTCTCTTCAGCTGTCACTATCTAGAAAAAGTGGAAATACAAAAAAAAATATCTTTCAAATAACAAATAACAAAAACACCTTGTATCTTCCACATTCACTGCCTCCATGGTGAAGAGTTAGTGATAAAGTTGCACTCATCCAAGATTTCCATATCAATAGCCTCACAAATATTTTAAAATAACTTGAAGTATGCATGCTGTTTTTTATTTGAGTTTATCATCTGTTTCTTTTTTCTGATGACTTGAGCTATGTATTGTATTGTGCACTATAATGTTACAAACTTGTTAGAAAGTGACATGCTATGTTTTAAAGGTGTGTATGATACAATAAAATCTGTTCCATTAGATATCCCTGTTAAAAAACGTCTTTGGCTTTGACACATTTTCATACGCTGTCTAAAACTAATATGATTGATAAATATGTGACAGACATTTGGAGGTGGAGATGATTGTGGATGAGACAAACAGCTGGAGTTGTATCTGTAAGGCACGGCTGAGGAGCTTTGGTCAAATACTGTCTGAACAGGAATTTGTCTGGATCTAATCCACTCCTACAGAGACTAAGAGTTCACAGCCTGTGACACAGAGCTCAGTGGGCAGACAAACACACAGGGGGATGGAGCAGCTTTACAGACCCTAATCACACACACACACACACACACACACACACACACACACACACACACACACACACACACACACACACACACACACACACACACACACACACACACACACACACACACACACACACACACACACACACACACGTGGGGCATTTACAGTTCCTGTGCTGTCACTGAGGACATCAGTGCATCGGTGGATTCAGTCTGTGGTGGTAACAGAAGCTGCTGTACCTAAAACAACAGTCAAATAATTGTACGATCAGCAACCATGGATTACCAGAAACATCCTGGATGAAATACACATTTATAAAGCAGCAGCCTTGGATGTATAAGAAGAGAAGTAAAGTAGGAGGAGGTAAAAAGAACTACAGGAATAAAGTGAAACTACAATTCCAGAAGGGTAACACAAGAAACATGTAGCAAGATTGCAAGCCCACCCCCTCCTCCTTGTCAAGTGTCAGGATTACATCTACTCCTCACTACCCAGAACACTGGACTAGGGGTGGAGCGACTCGTCGACGTCATCGATTACGTAAATACGTCGACTCGTAAAACGTGCGCCGATGCGTCGCGGTCGCACGGCCGGCGTATATGCGAAAGTAAGATTGCTGCTCGCGGTAAAAACAATGGAGGTAGGGGTGGGCGATATATCAAGTATACTCTGTTCATGTAAATGTTTTAACCCGTCTGCATTTAATTCTCCGGAGTTTTGCCTGTCACACACTCCTTGTGCTGCTCACAGCGCGCAGCACGCTGCCCCACCCACCCAGAAAAATCCCCTGCGCGCATGCGTACTTTTTGTATCAAGTGAGGATAGAAGTGGAGAGAGAGTTAATTAAAGATGGAGAAGGACGACTTGGTTCCGAAGAAAAACAGCTGCGGTCACGCCAGCCGTCTCTCGTTTTCACGTGGTCACGTCAGCTGCTCCAATATTTTCAAGTGCGCCCTTATTGCCGACTTTATGTCAAATACTTTGAGAAAACCGGGAAAGTCAGCGCTAGCTTACTGCAGCGTGTGGACACTGGTTTTCAAAAAAAGACGTGGGTGTTGAATGTATTAAACGTTTATTCATAAAATATGAAGAATGGTTAAAATGATTTTAAAAAGTGTCTCATAAGCCAAGTATGATCCTGCACTGCTTCAATGCTCATATGTACATTATGAAATATATTAAAAATTCATAAAAAAAATATGACAAGTGTTAAAATGCTATAAAGAGTGTGTTGTGAAGGCTGCTATTTTTGGTGCATACATTTCATCTTGTTACATTTGAAACAAAGGTTTTGTTTTTCAAGAGATGTGTTTGAATAAAGTCTTGAAATATTAAGATGACATGCTTTTGCTTTTTATTTAGGTAAATTCATTGTCATTAATCAAGTAATTAAAAATCATTGTTAGAATAATTGATAAAAAATTGTCGTTAGATTAATCGACTAATCGAAAAAATAATCGTTAGATTAATCGATAGAAAAATAATCGTTAGATGCAGCCCTACACTGGACCCACGACAGTGTGTTACCATTCCACCCTGTCCACATAGCACACATCCCCCACACCATCCTGCCACCATCATTGTCTACAGTTCAGCATCAACACCATAGTACCCTCCAGGCTCAAGGACCTGGAACTAAACACCTCAATGTGCATGTGGATCCTTGACTTATTGACAGGCAGAACAAAGGTGGAGAGGGCGGAAAGAAACTTCCTTCAGAGACCAAAATCATCAGCCGAATTAATTACCATACCAAAACTAATCGGTTAGCTTTGTGTCATACACAAAGCTGCACATAGAAGGGTTACAGTGAGTTGAGTTCAATATCTTCTGAGGGCGTAAAGCCACATACAGCCTGTCGTCTCCTGAGTGTGCAGAGGAGTGTGTAAAGGCCCTCTAAAAACTCATTAATTACACACTGCTTTAACTTAATTAAGCATTCAGGCAGAAGGATCAAGCTTGGGCTGCACATCACAGAAAACACTGCCTCTGTTAACATTCACATCACATTCAGACCGTGTCATCGAAATATGATTCAAGCTGGACTCTGATCACATCTTAACTTTAATTTACTCACACATCCAGACCTTCCATCACCTGAAATTCATGCTGTGGAATATTCACACCCTTACATCAAACTGATGGGATATACTTTATGCCGCTTGTTTCCCATCCACCATTCACCACAAGGATGCTGTATTGAAGTCTTTCCAGTTGATAGCTTGTGTTTATAGAAAATCTAAATCAGATGTGCATGGAACATTAAATATTCTCTGTCATGGGTTTACACTGGAGCACACTGCACACAGAAATGTTTCCCCTTCATATATTTTGCACTGATAGGATTTTATAACTTTAGGCTGCAGCATTTTAACCAAATTTGAAATCTATATAACACTACACGTCTGTTATTACATGCCCTGATGCCTTTCACCTCATCGCTCAATATTTTTATAGGGGTGGAGCGATTCGTCGATTACGTCGATTATGTAAATACGTCGACTCGTAAAACGTGCGCCGATGCGTCGCGCTCGCATGGCAGCCGGCGTATATGCGGAAGTAAGATGGCTGGGGGATATACTGAGTATACTCTGTTCATGTAAATGTTTTAAGCCGTCTGCATTTAATTCTCCGGAGTTTTGCTTGTCACACACTCCTGGTGCTGCTCACAGCACGCAGCACACTGCCCCGCCCACCCAGAAAAATCCCCTGCGCGCATGCGTACTTTCTGTATCAAGTGAGGAGAGAAGTGAAGAGCGAGTTAATTGAAGATGGAGACGGACAACTTGGTTCCGAAGAAAAACAGCTGCGGTCACGCCGTCTTTCGTTTTCACGTGGTCACGTCAGCTGCTCCAATATTTTCAAGTGCGCCCTTATTGCCGACTTTATGTCAAATACTTTGAGAAAACCGGGAAAGTCGATGCTAGCTTACTGCAGCGTGTGGACACTTCCGGTTTTCAAAATAAGACGTGGGTGTTAAATGTGTTAAACGTATTAAACGTTTTTAAAAAATATATATAAAATATGAGAATGGTTAAAATTTGATTTAAAAAAGCGTCAAGTATGCCAAGTATGATCCTGCACTGCTTCAATGCTCATATGTACATTATGAAATATATAAAAAATTCATGAAAAATATGACAAGAGTTAAAATGCTATAAAGAGTGTGTTGTGAAGGTAGCTATTTTTGGTGCATACATTTCATCTTGTTACTTTTGAAACAAAGGTTTTGTTTTTCAGGAGATGTGTTTGAATAAAATCTTGAAATATTAAGAAGGCATGCTTTTGCTTTTTATTTAGGTAAATTCATTGTCATTAATCAATTAATTAAAAATCATTGTTAGAATAATTGATAAAAAAGTCATTAGATTAATCGACTAATCGAAAAATAATCGTTAGATTAATCGATAGAAAAATAATCATTAGATGCAGCCCTATACTTTTATTTATTACACCAAATCTGATGTGACCTTCATTCATTGTCTGATGCTTATTAAGACAAGAATGACTTGACTGGGACGGCTGAATGATCCAGAGTCATATTACGCATTCTTCCTCTCACACTCTGATAATCAACACTAAATTAGCAGCATCCCTATCCAGAAAGCAACAGTCAGCAGCAGCAGAAAATGAAAAGCTGCTGCCTGAAACATGGACATTTAAAAAACATCAGACAACGTCCATGTGATACATACACTGTAACAAATTTCTGTAATTTCTACAGTAAAAATTTACAGTATCTTCTTGTTCTAATATTTTACTGGGTGTAACTGTATATTGCAATGCATTATGGGTAAAAAATAATTACAGTAACCTAAAGCATTTTTTCACAGTATCACACTGTAAAATTACCCTACAGCCTACAGCCTACAGGATGGTTCTGTTTTCACTTGGTTCTGACTGTAAACGGTACATGTACACGTCTAATTACAGTTAAACACTGTTATTAGAAGGCGGTTTGAAAGAGGACATTTTGATGGTCGACACGGGAGCGACATCCACTCACTCAAGCCTAAGTACGACGTTATTGGCCTATGAATTAAAATGTGATTTAAGTAGTAACTTAATGCAATATGATTTGACCGTATATTAGACTGGTTCGCGAGTCCAAGTTAGTTACAGAATATGCGTGTTGCTGACAGGAAGGAAGCGGAAAAAGTGGAAGCTGCAAAACCGGCATTTCGGTAAGAATAATGTTTCTTTATTTGTGTGTGTGAGTGTATTTCACATTGTTTTTATACGAGAATAAACGGGTTGTGGGACAAATGTTAGCTAGCGAAAAAAGTTAAGCTGACGCTAGCTACGAGCGTTAGCCCGTCACATCCTGGACCGCGGGAATATGAGACATTATCTAAAACCCTGCAGGTTAGAAAACTGTTGAAGCGAAAGCACATATGTGCATAGTGGCCCAGCTCCACGCTAATATGACATTAATGCATTAATGAGCATTTTGCGCGGAAAAGTTGCCTTCTATAAGCTCTAAGAAGTAGTGGTGTATGATTCGCGATTCATCCGGATCATTTAACTGACTCGGGATTCACGAGTCATAATCTCCATTACTTGGAACTTTTACCATCATACATCAGTAAAACATGCCTCTCTATTGTTGTTGATAAAAGCAGTCATTTCCACCACAAGAAATAGCTTCGTGGGTGTCTAACATAAGCGATTCACGGGAAAAGACCCGCGGATCGCTCGCCGATCCTGCAGACTCAAATGGTTCACTGCTTCAACCGTGTCTGGATCTTTTCCTCCGGGCAGTGAAACGAAATAGATTCAGACCCGGATGGACTTCACGGAGTTGTGTCGTCAAAAAGATTTTGTGCAGTCAAATCTAAGAAGATAAATACAGCGATAAACAAGATGATAGAAACTTTATTTAAAACACAAACACTCGTTTTATGGAGCGCAGGCTGAAAACAACGTGAGAGGGATGTGATGTCATTAACCTCATATTAACAGCAGCATTAAATGTCGTCATAATGATGCTCTTATTCGCTGCACTTGATTTAACACAATTAAGTGTTAAAAAACATTGGAGGCTTATACAGACTAAACACTGAGAGGATCTGCAGCATTATGTGTTCGTATCACCTGGAGTTATTTCCACATTTCTATTTCTATGTCATTTACTGTATGTACAGTTGAATGAGTGATGCTGACTGTGAGTTATGGGAATATAATACTGTATTTGTGTCAATTGAATATAATGCAGCTAAATAAAAACATTGTGTACTACTTACAGCATTTTTTAATACGACGAAAATGTAAAGTTTTATTTTCTGCATCAAAATTTCAAATTTACAAACTGTAGAACTGTCCTCGTATAATAGCTCTCAAATTTGAATTTATTTATCCTATTTGTAGTCTAAGACAGGCAGGCTGTGTAATTAAGCATGTTTGATTTGCTGTTGAACTGTTGCCACAGGTGCAGAGGAAAACCCTGGTTAATGAGCGCTACTGCAGAGGACACAGTGATCATCACCACACATCTGTGAAGACGAATTCAGGTCAAGATTTGTCAGTTACATTTAGATTGGTGACCACGTTTTAAACCAAAGCACCATTATCTTTGTCACTATCCTGAGCATATTCTGCGATTTAGACCTTTGATCCATCTTTGGACGTTGAGATTTAAGTAAGCATATTTTCTTCAAACAGTGTGCCAGAAAACTGCACAACTTTAAAAACTTGTGTGCTACTCTAGCAGAGCGTCACCAGCTCGTTCAAGCATACTTAGGTGCTGGGAGTCTTTTCCCTCCTGACATCCACATTGAAAAGGGAATTATATTCAAGTGACTATAATGAGAGCATCAAGGTAGCAACTGCTTCACTTAACTTCACTCATGACACTACTGTTGCCACTAATGCTGTCACTGTCAAAGGAACAAAGTACAAAAAAGAAATGTATGTTGTTCTAGGACGAAATGACGAGGGCATCCAAATGGGTTAGATTAAGTTGATTTTGATCCACTGTAGCGATTTTTGTCTACTTTGTTGTGGAGAAGCAGCTGGCTGTGGAGTTTATTGATTTGGGTATTCACAGTCTAACAGATGAAGTCCATGAGTCAAACTACACATGTGTTAAGCAAGAAGACCCCCTTGATTACTAGCCATTAATAGGCTATTAGCTGAATGGTACACCAGTTATAATATTTCATCTCTCTCTCCTAGACATATACTGAAATGTCAGCTCTGATGGAGAACATAAGAGAAGCTGTGTTGGCGGTATTACCCAGCCTACCAGAGGATAAAGTCCAGTCACTGCTGAACAAGTTGGCAAGCATTGGCGTGGAGTCCCAATCCGATCTGCAGTTTATTAAAGAGGAGGATCTCCCGGCCAACATCACACCTATCCAGTGCCGGAGGCTTCTCAATGCCTGGCAAACTCAAGGTATGTGTTAGATAATGTTTGTAAACCACATAAAAATTAAAAGCTAATTTCATAACATTGATGTGTATTGAGTGCGATATACTGTACATGTTCTTATGTATATTTCATGTTTGATGTTTTTGTAGTTATTGTGCAGCACTATCACAATAGAATGTTGTTTTTTTTTCTTATAGATCAAACGTCATATGTGACACTGACTCCTGTGGACCACTCTGACATAGTCCTCAGTACCACTCCTCCATCTTCTGAATCCGACAACACTTCAATGTCAAGCAGTAATACATCCAGAATGACTGTTAATTTAAGTGTCTGGCATGAAAACTTCAGTGTTCCTTGGAACAGAATGCCTCCTGGTATCACTACCGCAATTGCACTGGAGAAACGTCCATCTGCTAAAGACTGCAGGCAAATGGTTCGAATCATAGTTGAGGAAATGAGGCTGCATGAACAAAATCCATCAAAGTTTCAGTGCCAGGCAATAGCCAAGATGATTGTAAAGCAACATCCTCAGAGCTTTGCTGATGTTATGAGAGATGGCACTGTGATCGGCAGTGGCTATGCATCTCTTATGACTCAACTAAAAACACGAGTAGAACATGTGAATCGTGGAAATGCTCTCTCCAGACGATGGAAGCAGAAAAGGGTCTCAAATGCACCTGAAGACATAGCCAGAGGACCAGCTGACCAATATGGCTGCGTGAGATGGCAACCTGACTGTCCACCAGGGGAGACTGTAGAGGGTCTCAAAGAGAAAAAGAGTGAAATGCAAGACCTATATCACACTGAAGGACCAGCTGGTGCAGAGAGAGGATATGTGATTCAGTTAATGAAAACAACCTACTACCTACAAAGAAAAAATATCAATGCCAGCCCACCTCCTTCAATTGCTGAGCTGAAGACTGGGTGGCCATATCTTTTCACTCCTAAACAAATGTTCAGCCATTTCAATTTACTCACAGACATTAAAATTCTGGAAAAAATGGAGCAGGCTGTAGAAGAAAAGGGGAAGCTGATCCTTAGGTTCTTCCAGCACACGACAGCAAGGACCAGTACAGATGAGGTTGAGCGCATCCTGGTCAAGTACAACAAAGGAGAAAACTGTGATCCATGCACATGCGTGATTCTGCTTCTGATGGCACACTTCAAAGAGAAATATGAGTGGCTCATTTTACAGGCCGATGTAAGTGTAAAATTATTATACTGTATATTGAAGCTTTTGACAATTCCATCAATTTGATCATGTTACCCTCAACAGTGGAGCTGAGGGTGATGATAAAGTCTTCAATTCAAAATGGTGATAATGTTTTCAGTTTATTTTTTTTTTGTCTTACAGGTCTTCTCAACAGCAGCTGACGTTGAGAGAACAAAGCCGCTTCCTGAGTCTCCAAGACTTATCTGTCATCCTCATCTTGTCTGTGGAACCTATATAATAAACCATAATGTTTATTTATGTGTAGGTGATGTTCTCACGGCAACAAACTGGATGCTGAGCATTGAGGGCCAAGTGACTGTGGGTCCACACCAGAACATTGTGGCTGGAATGGCAGCGCTTTTCTCGTGCTATTACGTCTTCAATCTGGTGTACCAAGAGGAGGCGTCAAGCACACTGGAATTTATCCAAAGGTATGTGCTTGAAGGGGTTGCAAGTTGATTCTTTTTGTTACATTTTCCATTATGAATAACATGTAATGTTATTTTTATTCCACTCCCTGCATTTCCATTGTATTGCATTGCAACGTCACTTTCTGTTTCAACTTGCATGGACGGCACATCTGCAATTAATGCAATATTTTGTTTTTTTTGCAGTTTTGCATATTTAGAAAAATGATAAGCTCGTCTCCACAACTTGATGGGGTCTGCTGTTTCTGCAAACAACGTATTTCATTAAGTGTCTTTTTCTCGGATTTTGTGATTTCAGATGCTTCATTGGGATCAACCCAACCTCTGGCACAAAGATGACAAAGTGGATCAGTCCAAGAAGTGGGAAGGTGCATGAGAAGAGGAACAACAGTGTCAGCCTTCATGTCTCTGCACTTCTCAAAAGAATAATGGACTTTGAATGGCTTTGATCCTCTTGCAAAAGAAAGGGCAATGGCACACTGTATTTCATTAACAAAAGGTGGTTCCAAAATAAGGTTAGTTTTTGCACGTTAAACTACATGGAGTGCCATATACATGTTTGACTTTGTTGCTACAAATTTGAGTTATACTGAGTGGCTATGTTGCACTAGTCTTGTGCAGTCTGTTTTATGTTTATGCCTTCTATGCCTATTGTTCAAAATATGGCAATGGAATTTAAAGGAAAGTTCAAGTTTTATATTTTATACACTGGTATGCAATACACTGCATTGAACATAATTGTAATACACTGCATTGAGTCCTAATAAATGTTTTTGGCAGCACTGACTTGTTTTATTTAACAGCTGAAGATAATCTAATGTAGTGTTGATACATTTTGGATTATCAGCAATCAGTGTGCTTAATTTGCTAAACGTGCCAAACAAAGATTAACTGTAAAACTATTCTACAATGAATTACTGAATTATGAATAAGTAACAGCTATTTACTGGAAACATTAGTTGCCAGGTAATTCTTGTAATTTGAATGTAATACAAGATAATGTTGTAAACTAAAATACAATTAATGGTCGTTTCTCATATAAAACAACAATAAATTGCTGTAATTTATATACACCAAAAAACTGTAAAAAAAATCCATTAATATACTGTAAATAGTTTTACAGTAATTAACAACACTTTTACAGCACTTTATTGGCAACTTTTTTTGCCTGGTAATTACTGTAAATTCTACAGGAAATTTGTTACAGTGTATAGTATATGAGTACGAGACGGCTGCCTGCCCCCAGCTTCAACCAACCTCTATGTTTGTCGCATTACATGGGTGCTACTGCACACTGGCACACGTATAGACACATTAAAGAAGTATAGAGATTGCAAAAGGAAGCAGAGTGCTTTTACAGGCTCGGTTCTAACAGCAGGATCAGGCCTGCAGGCGCCACATAATAATATCAGGTTGAAGAATACAGCAAAGCCTGGCTACCAAGAGGGAACAGATTCTCATAAATGGTCCAGAAATATATGCAGTATAGGCTCTGAGCTAGGGATGCAAATTATCGATTAATTGATTAATCGTTAGTTGATTGACCTTATCGATCGATTAACGGTTAACAGCTTTTTTCCTGAGAACATACATTTCTCACGGTGTCTTTAAACATAAAGCAAAATATTGCTTATATGCTGAATACAAAAATGCATGTTATATTCCTCAACTAATGTTTTATTGTACCAGTGGGGATACGGTACAGATATGGCATTTAACCAAAATAAATTCTGCACAGAAAATTGAAATACATAAAAAAAATAATTGTGCACTGGCTGACCTGTTGCATGTGAAACATTAAGCAACATGCTATACAATATGGGCTTAGCCTACACAATATTAAGCCTACATATAATTATCTGGTAAAGTACTTACATGAAAAACTTGAAACATTAGCAGCAGCACTTATAATCTCCCTTGTTCTGAGAAAGGTAACAGTAAGATTACTAGCCCTGGAAAGTTACAGTAACATGTAGTACTGAACACAATTTAAATCATCCCTGAGGAAGGTGACAGGAAAATTAGAGGGCGTCTATTAAACAATTTCCCACAGAAATGTTGAGAGTGACGAGTGGGCTGAGCATGTTTATTTAGACACAGGAGCAGATAGCGATGACGCGCTAGCAATTAGCATGTTAGCATTAGCATGTATTTAATTCTTAGTGGCTAATGCTAAATGCTAGAGTGTCAACGCGGCTGCATGCAGGTTTTGAAGGTGGCATCTTAGCGAACTCGTAGAGCTGCTGAACTTAAAAGTAGCACTGCAGAGTTTACACTAAGCGTCTTTGTCATCATTACTTAGTTTGAAATGTTCCATACTCCACTCCGGGTCTCTCGCTGCGTTACGTTCAGGTACGTTAGGTGTGGCCTAGATTAAACAATGGCACCCTCAACTGGCGACACCATGACATTTCACTGAAAAAAACTCCTGTGGAAAATGGCCCTAGATTCAGTTAACCCGATTAATTTGATTTAATCGAGTAAATTCTTTTCGGCGATTAACTGGTTAATCGATTAACTGTTCACATCTCTACTCTGAGCATTTCTGTATAAAGTCAACAGTTGTCGTCGTCGTCGTCGTCATCGTCATCATCATCATCGTTGTCGTTCAAAAATCAATGTCACAAAGTGCTTTATGAAGGCAGAATAAAAAAAACAATGGTTATCAATACATCAGCTTTTTAAAAGGAAACCGAAAAAAGCAAGCACACGTGAACGAGCTGCACAGACAAACTGAGCCATTCTGACAACACGTGTGCAACAACACTGAAAAACAAAAGTGTGTTAAAAGGGCGACTTCTTCGGGACAGTCAATTAATGAATGCTCCAACTGACAGGGTGTTATTATTTGGTACACTGTGTGGCAGACTTAGGAGGATCTATATGTAACATGGCAGAACTGGAATATTCATGAGTATGTTTTTAAATATATAATCAGATGGAAATAAAAATCATGAGATCGGAGTCACACACTGGACCTTGAACAGTTCCAGCCTCTGAGCTTTTCCTTCCCATACAGAGTAAACACATTTCTGAGTTTTGTACAATTATCAGCTCTGATATTCTACAATCATCAGAATACGTTTCTTTTTTTAAAATCTGATTAAATAAATGAATTAAAAAAATTTGCTCTGGCTTTTGCTTTGGCTCTGATACAGCCGCCTCCCACCACTCCGTATGCTCACTCAATATCCCACCCACAGCAACATATGATTGGTTGCACGTTATGAGTTACAGCCTATCAACTGTAAGGCTGCTGTGCTGCAGACGGGCAGAAAGGAACGCATGCATTCAGTCGCTCTTCTCGCTCCCAGAGTCCAGAATGTTTCACTTTGTTGCAGTGATATATAGTTAAGTTTAGGAGCCTCTTCCTGTTCAGTGAGCTCATCTTGACTTACGTCTGTGCACTTTATGAGAAGAACAGAAGCTGCTGGGACACTGCTTACTGTACAATCTGCTGCTGCTCAACAGGGACGATCCATCGAGGAAGAAGACCCTTCATACTCTGATTTTTTAAATTTATTTTAAAATCTCAGTTAACTTTGGAAGAAATGCTGCAGGGGGCTTTCAGTTGCTGCATTACATTACCTTATACTTCAATGAAACGGTTTGTTATTGTAAAAAATTATATTTATACAGTGTCAAAATACACATAAAAGTGCAGAATGGCCCATTTCAGAATAAATTGTATTCAATAATTATACCATACTATATTATTAATTATATTACTGGATTATAACTTTTGATGCATTCATGTGTTAAACACTTGAATGTTGCTGCTGATCTGCAGAGTAAGTACAAGTACATGAATTAACGGTCCACTGTGTCAGATTCATGAGGCTGTGTTTACAGATGTTTCATCATTAATAATATGAATGATATTTTTGTTACCTCAAACCACTGGTTATTCGGAATTCTGACACAATGTTCATTTTTACTACTCTCCATATCAGTTATCCTCTGATATTGAGTATTCAACCAAAAGTAGACGGCCCAAAAAAGCAGGTGATTGTGAGTCCACACAGCATGGCCTTCTGCGGCTCCTATTCCCTACATCTGGAAGACAGATCACCCAGAGGCCACCAGAAGCAGCCAATGACGTCATCCAGTGGTTCCACCCAAACAGGACGGCGGCGTGTGTTTATATGCGTGCGTGCCTGCGTGCGTGTGAGAGTGAGAGTGAGAGAGAGAGACTAAGTTATGGATTCTTCTGACTAAAGGGAGTCCGGAAAGACAACATATGTTTGTTCAAGAATGCAGAGGTTCATGCTTACTGGAGTGATGCCAATTCAACGTCACTTGCACACACACACACCTACTCAGATTACAGCAGTTGAAAGGCCCAGGGTAAAGTTTCAGTGACAGGAGCAGACCAAAGTCATTCCTCTGCTTGCTCTAACTCACACTTTGCTGCCAGCCATAATTACCAAGTCCAGTCCAAACACAGCTAAACACACACACACACACACACACACACACACACACACACACTTTCCAAGAATAAAACACTGGCTGGGCTCACACAGTTTTCTCACTCTGTTTGGAGTTTGATAACTCTTCATGTGGATGATATGCATTAATACTGACTCCATTAAATGACACACTTTAATTCATGTTAATGTTTATATATATATATATATATATATATATATATATATATATATATATATATATATATATATATATATATATATATATGGCTGCACGATATGGCCTATAACCAGTATCTCGATATTTTTAAGCTATATCGCGATACACGATATATATCTCGATATTTTTATTTCTCCTGTAAATCACAATGAATGTGAAATTCAACCCTTTGATGCAAAAAATAACATAAGTATGATGATTCAAGTAGACCCTTCTATTAGAGTTTTTGTTAATTTGCATGCAAAAAGTGGAAAATCACAATCAAATTAATTAAGTACGCGAGACCCATGATAAACTGTGTATAAAGAAAACAACAACAACAAACTGCTGACTTTGCTTCTCCAACATGGATGAGATTATAAAAAGCATCTGTTGTGTCATAAATGATTGTGTTTTTTTCTTCTTTTTTTATACTTTATTAATCCAACAAATGGGGGAATTCTTTTTACACTCTTTTTTTTAACCCAGATACACACACATGCAGTACAAGGCATAGACATGCAATTTTTGGAGAAAGATAGTGGAGTGATGGGTAGCCCCCATGAGAAGCGCCCAGCAAGCAGTAGGGGGGGATTTTTGATTGACTGCTCACCTGGTGCCACCTGTCATGACGTAACGTTGATGTGAAGTTGTGATAAGCTACATGAACTGCGTATTGTGTTTTATTTTAAAAGGGGGCGGACAGTTTATCCTGTCTGGTGCGCAGTGCTCTGTTAAAATATACGAGGTTTAGCAGCGGTTCGTGTCAAAAATAGAAATGCTCGCGCCGTGGCGCGGAGAGACGCTCCGCGGCGCGCCCTGTGCGAGTGCTCTCACACAGTGCTCCGGTGACCGCGGCACAGCCGTCTCTCCTCGCTTGATACAAAAGTACGCATGCGCGCAGGGGATTTTTCTGGGTGGGCGGGGCAGTGTGCTGCGTGCTGTGAGGAGCAGCAGGAGTGAGTGAGTGACACAGGCTGTGTCCGAAATCACTCACTCATTCCCTACTCCCTACTCCCTACATAGGGAACTAAATGTAGTGGACTATATAGTGAGCTTAACAGAAGAATGTTCGGACACTTCTCTTGGCGCCGGTAATTACGTCATTGCTGTCGCATAATTAAAACGTACCACATTAATGTCGTCTCACGTAATACTTGTCCATTTACTACTGCATTGTTATTAAATTACAGTCTTTTGATTACTGTCCTGTACGTTTTATTTTTGTGTTTTGTTTTCTATATTTGCATATTTTTATATTTTGGCTCTTTCAGAAAGTTACAGTGTAATCTACTGCAATGTTTAATTATATGCTGTTTGTTTTACACTTTTTTTTAAATGAACGTAGAAAGCAATTTTGCCTAGTTTTGAAATGTGTAATGAAATAAACAATATAAAATAAAATAAAATAGTTTGTGTTTAATCAATAATTAAATTATTGATGATCAGGAGGAGAACTAGAATAGCGAGAGGGAGAGAGAAAGGAGAAGATGCGCTGCTCTTCTAAGACTAGCAAGACGTCGTCAAATTAGCGCCTTTTTAATTAGAGTAGATATCATTTTCTTTAATTAATTTAATAAACCATCCTCCGTCAAACTACACCCCCTGCTGACTCCCGTCCATCTGCCATATTTATGTTCCTTTCCGCGCCCAGAGAACTTCTGGCAATGCATGATGGGATATCTTGCTTCGGTTAGTGACCATCGGATGTTCACTACATTTCGCGGTGAATTGTGGGATACATTCAGTGCACTATATAGTGGACACTAAACATTCGGACACCACTACAAAATGGCGTGGTCACTATATAGTGCACTACATAGTGGTTAGGGAGTGATTTCGGACACAGCCACAGGCAAAACTCCGGAGAACTAAATGCCGACGGCTTTCACGTGATAAGTACTCGATGGTCACGATATAGTCATTTTATACATCTCACGGAGAACAAGCCGCGATATATCGCCCACCCCTATATATATATATATATATATATATATATATATATATATATATATATATATATATATATATATATGCGTGTGTGTGTGTTAATCATGAATTAACACACACACACACACACACACACACACACACACACACACACACACACACACACACACACACACACACACACACAACATTACAAAGCCATCACTGCACAACCTGTCCGTGTTACTGTTTATTCATATCGGCACTGTTTCATGTCTTTCATTGTCACATGCTGTTTTCTTTTTCTACATGTTGGGCAAGCATGATGGAGGGAGCACAGGAAGACCACTGCTCCCCTAAGTGTCTCATTCAGTGCAGCGTGGTGGTGTGTCTGTCAGTGTGAGAGAGTGAGTGGAGGGCACGATGGGCTACAAGATCAAAGGTGACATCATTCAACAAGCAGTCTTCCAAATCGGTCTGGATGTTTAGATCACACAGTAAATCAGTTACAGAGCCCACGCTGACAACAAGCTGACTTTCAAGACTAAGGAAAGGCCTGACAGTTGCCAAGCTGGAGTGAACAATACAAGAGAGGGAGGACAGAGTTGAGGGAGCACGGAGTGAGAGACAGAAAGGGCAGAGTGAGTCGACAAAGGGAAAAAAGAAACAAAGAGAGAGAGGGAGGTCGGGAGAAAGCGGACGCTGAAAGGAAAGTAAACAGTGTGCGAGGACTGGAATGTGTTTAAGCAGCCGGAGTGACTGAAGGTACACTGTCAGTCTGGCACACAGGCTGTCAGCCACATACCAACTGCACCAAAACAAATATGACATGAGTCCTCAAGAGTCCAATCTGCTCCAACAGTAATTGAAACACACTTTGTCCTCCGGCAGACGTAGAACAGTGAAGTGTTGGAGCAGACAGCCAGAGGTAGGGAAAGACTCAGCTCCTCCGGTTTGGCCTGAGTTTCAGTGGGTGGAGCGACAAATTGGAGGATGTTGATATTCCACACAGGAAGATAGACAAACAAAAGGTCTGCTGGACTGACACAGGACACGCACGGGAAAGAACAGACCAAACCATATTTCTCATGGGGAAATATTCACCACCCATGAGTGTATACTGAACGTGATGGAAACGCGGTGATCAAAGCTCAAACCACTGCAGTGTAAACACATTATATTACATCTATGTCCACTTCAGAATAAGCCAATAAGCGTGAATGTGCAAAAAACATGACATTCCCTCTCTAGTAACACTAGAAAAAGTCACTAGAAATGTCTCTAGTTGCTTTTTTAAATTTGTTTAGAAAAAGAGTCTGAATACTCACGAAGTATAGGGACAAAGTTGCTAATTTGGCAACACTGACTCCACCACGCTCAGAAGGAATGTATTTTTACTCCACTACATAAATGTGACAGCTCTGGGATTTTACATGCAAACATATGATGAGCAACACGTTATTAATGACGACCAATGGCTCCAAAACCTTTTGGCTTGTGACATTTCAGAGGTCTACACAGAATTATCTAAAAAAATGTATTTTTTTTAAACAGAGCAAAGCTTTGTGGATTCTTCTTCCTCTTCCATTAATCACCTCACAAGCCTTCAGATTTATCCTTTGATCCTTTGGAGGGTCACAAGATAAAACACAAGATACGGATATCACTGATGCTCAGTAGATGTTAGGTGCCTGCACAGATGCCAGAGGATACCAAAAGCCTGTTCACCCTGCTGGGGTCTGATCAGTATCCACCACAGAGCAGCTTCTTTCTTCAGCTCATCCACCACGGATAAATGTTTTTTCTGGTGAACCATGAAGAAAACGTTTTATTCTGAATTTGTGTTGACAAACAAATAAACCCTGAAAACACATTTTTATTCTTTCTATGGCCTCCAGAAACTCAACTCTGTGTTTCCATGACAACCACACACTTTCTAGACTGAGCGCCACACTTTTGGACAACCACACTTTCTAGACTGAGCGCCGGAGAGAGCGGCCGCTCGTTACAGCTGCTCCGACCTTCTACCTCGTTTTTAGTGTTTTTCTAGCGTTTTTAGTGTATTTATGTTGCTCTTTTTCACCGCATCGACACTTTAAACAAGTGGGCAGCTATGGATGTCCACATTGTGACATTCGTGGTCTGCTCCTTGTTGCTTTCGGCACTTTTTGGTGTGGCTGTGGGAAATACTTTGAACCACGCCTCCCCATTCAACTACGGCTCCATTGTTTATACCCGGGATCAGCTGTTAGGCCTGCGACACACACCCCTTCTCTACGCGGAGCGGCCGGAGATCCCCAGAGAGTTACGGAGGAAGAGAAGAGGATGCAGAGCGGGAGTGAAGCGCAGGGAGCAGAAAAGACGTTATAAACCATGTCTACCGTCTGTTATCATGGGGAACGTGAGATCTCTCCCCAACAAGATGGAAGAGCTAACGGCGCTGACCCGACTGCAGAGGGAGTACCGGGAATGCAGCCTCATGTGCTTCACGGAGACGTGGCTGACTGAACTTTCTCCGGACTCGCACGTAAACCTGGACGGATTCCAGCTCGTCCGGGCGGACCGGAAAGCACCGGAGAGCGGTAAGAAGAAGGGAGGGGGGATCGCTGTGTTTGTGAACGATAGATGGTGCCACCCGGGACACATCAGGGTGAAGGAGCAACTCTGCACCAGAGACCTGGAGCTGCTAGCGGTCAGCATGCGGCCATACTACCTCCCGAGGGAGTTCTCACAGGTCATTGCCATGACTGTGTACATCCCCCCCTCGGCGGTCGCTGCTGCAGCTACAGACCAGATCCACACTGTCGTCTCGCAGCTCCTAAACCAGCACCCCCAATCCCTCCTCCTCATCTCCGGTGACTTCAATCATGCCTCTCTGTCCTCGACTCTCCCCACCTTCACCCAGTACGTGAACTGCCACACCAGAGACAATAAAACGTTGGACTTACTGTATGCAAACATCAAGGATGCATACACCTCATCCCCCCTCCCCCCGCTGGGTCGCTCTGATCACAACCTTGTTCACCTCGTCACAGACTACACCCCTGTGGTGAATAAACAACGACCTGTGAAGAGGCGTGTGAAGCAGTGGTCTGAGGAGACCAGTGCCAGGCTCAGAGACTGCTTCGAGACAACGGACTGGGAAGCACTCTGCAGCCCCCACGGAAGTGACATCGACAGCATGACCGACTGCATCACAGACTACATCAACTTCTGTGTGGAGAACACTGTGCCCTCCAAGTGGGTACGGTGTTTTCCCAACAATAAACCCTGGGTGACCTCCGAGATTAAGGCCCTGCTGAACGAGAAGAAGAGGGTCTTTAAATCGGGGGACAAAGAGGAACTGCGGAGAGTCCAGAGGGAACTCCGGCTGAGGATCAGGAAGGGGAAGGACAGCTACAGGAGGAAACTGGAGGAGCGTCTGGAGCAGAACAACGCCAGGGACGTCTGGAGAGGACTGCAGACCATCGCAGGCCACGGAAAAGGAGTGGGGAGGAACCCAGTGAGCGGGGACAAGGACTGGGCAGATGAACTGAATCTGTTCTTCAACAGATTTGATTCTGCCCCCCCTCCCTCTCTCACTCCCCCTGACCCCTATTCACACCTCCCCTGGCGGGCTCCCCCTCCCCCTGCTCCTCCACTCCTTAGCCCGACACCTTTTACACCTTCAACACCTAACCGCCACCCACTCACCAGTTCACAACTTAACACCCCCACACCCCCACCCCAGTCATCCTCCTCCCCCCTCTCCATAACTGATGATCATGTGAGGAGTCAACTAAAAAAGATCAAGGCAAGGAAGGCGCCAGGCCCGGACGGCATCAGCCCTAGGCTCCTTAAGGACTGTGCTGACCAGCTCTGTGGTGTCGTCAGGCGCTTATTCAACCTGAGCCTGAGCCTGGAGAAGGTCCCGGCCCTGTGGAAGACCTCCTGTGTGGTCCCGGTACCAAAGACACCGCGCCCCAAGGAGCCAAACCACTTCAGGCCTGTTGCCCTGACTTCTCACCTGATGAAGACTATGGAGAGGATCATCCTGAGACACTTCGGACTGCTGGTGGGCACACAGCTGGACCCCCTGCAGTTTGCTTACCAGCCTGGGATTGGGGTGGAGGACGCAGTGATCTACCTGCTGCACAGATCACTGCTCCACCTGGAGGACAGCAGGAGCGCTGTGAGGGTCATGTTTTTTGACTTCTCCAGTGCGTTTAACACCATCCAGCCGTCACTGCTCAGAGTGAAGATGGAAAGGGTGGGAGTAGACCAACACCTGGCTGCATGGACGACAGACTACCTCACCAACAGACCACAGTTTGTGAAGCTTCAGCACTGTGTGTCTGACGTGGTGCTCTGCAGCACAGGTGCCCCTCAGGGTACGGTGCTCTCCCCCTTCCTCTTCACCCTCTACACATCGGACTTCACCCACAACACCGCCCACTGCCACATCCAGAAGTTCTCCGATGATACAGCCGTCGTTGGACGTGTTTCAGAGGGGGACGATCTGGAGTACAGGACGATCATCAGGGACTTTGTCAGCTGGTGTGAGCTAAACCAGCTTCAGCTCAACACCAGCAAGACGAAGGAGATGATCGTCAACTACCAGAGGAAAACATCACACTTCACACCGGTGAACATCCAGGGATCGGACATAGAGGTGGTGCGGAGCTACAGATTCCTGGGTGTTCACCTAAACAATAAACTGGACTGGACTGACAACACCCATGCTCTCTACAAGAAGGGCCAGAGTCGTCTCCACCTGCTGAGGAGGCTGAGGTCCTTCGGAGTATGCAGAGTTCTCCTCAGGACTTTTTATGACTCTGTGGTGGCCTCAGCCATCTTTTATGCTGTGGTCTGCTGGAGAGGGAGCAGCACGGACAGGGACAGGAGCAGACTCAACAGACTCATTAGAAGAGCGAGCTCTGTCCTGGACTGTCCTCTGGACTCCACAGAGGAAGTGGGTGAGAGGAGGATGTTAGCTAAGCTGACATCCATCATGGACAACCCCTCTCACCCCCTACACGACACTGTGGGGTCTCTGAGCAGCTCCTTCAGCAGCAGGCTGATACACCCACGGTGTAAGAAGGAGAGGTTCCGCAAGGCCTTCATCCCTGCTGCAGTGAGACTGTACAACACCTGCACATGACCATGTTGTAGACTTGTACATGTCTGTTTTCTGTTTTTATTTTGCACATTATACTGACTGCACATTATATTACACTGCACATTATATTACACTATAAATAGTACTTTTTGTAAATATGTACGACATATGTACACTGTGTTTCCCCTCCTCCTGCTGCTGTAATAAGTGAATTTTCCCGTTGTGGGATCAATAAAGTATTATCGTATCGTATCGTATCGTATCGTATCGTAAGTCAGCCCCTAGTTTGCAGCACGTGCGTGCGTGCGTGTGTGTGGCCACATGTCAGTGTGTTTACAGGAGAGATGGATGGATTGTGTTTTTAACATTCAGGGCCAATAATGCCGCATCAACTGAGTTAAATGGAGGACAGGAGTGTGTGACGGAGGTGAGGATGGAGGCAGAAATGAAGACAGTGCAGACGGCGCCATCACACCGACAAAGAAGGCAGCAAAATAGAGAGATGGTGCTGTCTGCTGGGTGAAACCTCAGGACACAACTGCACCACCCTCCACACCTTCCCATCAAATATCCAGATTTAAAAGGAGCTTATAGAGTCCATTCCTGAGCCACCCACCTCCAGTCCAATATCTGTTTGTTTCCTTCTTCTGGATTCTGAGCTCATTTTTCAGCTCATTGTGTGGTTTGGACATGATTCAGTGACTCTTTGAAATTGGTCAAAGGCAAATTGAAGCACTTAAAAAAAACAGAGGGGATCTGGATGATCAATACTTCAGCCGCTGCACGGGTTCTGTCCGCAAACATCAGATCACCCAGGAAGCAGGTTAACTCCGGCTCTAGTGCCTGTCTCTCTCAGCCGCTGAAATACAGTCTGTGCATGAGCTTGCTGGGGCTGAGGAACCAGCACTTAAACTGAAATTAGCCACAGTTTAGCTCAAAACAACAAGAAAGCAACTCTACTATTGTGCCTCATCAGACTAGAGACCACCCAGAATATCTAACCCGACCCCAAAAACAAATGTCTGTCTCCAGTTGTGGGGAAGCAAAGCACTAACATCAACTCTTTACAGATGAAGTCTTTGGGATGAAATGTGGGAGGTTAATTATTGTATTGATTTAGTGGTCTGACAAGAAAAATTGTGGGACTTCCTATAGTTGTTACAAATTCTTTTAGACAAGTCAGCCCAAACATAACAAGGACTTTCTCCCAACGACATGGTAAAAAGGAACGGATTAGTGTGATTGTCAATAGTGATTATTTCAATTTCAATAAAATATCAGTGTGTGTGGAATTCCATTAACAAAAGTGTTTATCCAACCAACAGTCCAAAATCTAAAAGATCTCTAATAAGAAGGAAAGCTCACATGTGATAACATGACTGGAACTGTCAACTTTGTTAATGACTTAAAAGGTAATAGAACTGCAATATATTGTGAACTAGCAAACAATATTTGGTATATAAAGAAGATGCGGCGGAGGAATGCCTCTTTGTGTACCGTATTTCTAGTATGTGTGTTTGTGCATGTGAGTTTGTGGGTGAGGTGTGTTTCACGATAAACTGCCAGTTAAAATAGCTGTTTTTGTCAATAGAGTCTGGTGGGCTGACATCCAGTGGCAGTGAATGTACTATTGAACCTTTAAATGTTGAATTGTTGAGCAAAATAGTTGCCAAATCATTTTCTGACAATGTGATTAATGTGATGGGTTGAGTACTGTTATTGATAGCTTTCAACATTTGCATGTAACTGAAGTTCTTACTCAAAAGGCCACAGTTTATACTGAGAGACTAATTCATGATTACAAAGTGTGACACACTGAAATAACAGCTCCAGCTTAATTCACTGTACACATCAAAGTGTAGAGAGCAATGTTTTACAGATCCAAAATGGAGCCGGCTATCTAAACCTAACATTACGAAGATAATACTTCTTTTCATTAAAAGAAGCCAAAGTGTTGAGATGTTACCTGCAGCTGTATGGGAATAAAACTGTTTCAGAGAATCGGACTGAAATCAGGAACCATCTCATCAAATAAGTGAAGTCTGACACTCGGTCTGAGCCACTGTGGGCCTCCTACACATCACCACTGCTTTCAAGTCACAGAGCTAAGGCTTCCATTTCCCCTCACACATACATTCCTGATAATGTTGGGGAAATCCTGAATGTCACTGAACAACTCCTTGTTCATTTTGTGCAACACAAGTAAAACACACACACACACACACACACACATTTAGATTTTTAGATTTTCATTTTGCAGCAGCAGTGAGATACTTTAGGAATTAATAAACAGAGATGAAAAAGATTTGAAGATTTTGAAGCTGAAGGAACTGGACCTTGAAGAGGATCCCAGACCACCACAACCAACGACACTAGTTCTCAGCATATTCCCATGATTATGATGCTTCAGCCAGTTTTCTGTGGAGCTGCTCTGCATCAAGTGTTTTTTAACCCTCAGCTCACACTTCATTTAGTTTACTCCTGCAGCTCTGAGGGGAATGCATCATTCTTAGGTAACAAGAATTAGGTTATTCATATATTCAGTATATTTTCAAGACTTGCTACAGGCTGTTCTTTGGATCCAGGTCAACATACAAGAGGAGTTTTCTCATTTCAGAGTTTAGGAGCACAGAAGCCACTGTGTCAACTCCACAGTGTTTTCTCTCCATACTGTAGCAATAATGTATGAGACATACCAGCAGACAGCAAAGTAACACACAGCAGCACAGGTCTGTTGTATGGCCGTTAAGGGCCAGAAAGCCCATGAACATGGAAGAAAATAGCAGAACAAGCTGAATTTTGGTGTCATTTGACACCAGTGTGTCTCAAAGCAGTCAAACTATCAGCCAGTGTGACAACAAAAGCAGAGGGAACGTACCGTGAAGGAGCTCCGGAGAACACTGCTCTTATCACGGGCTCTGTGTATTTTTATCCCAGTGAAGCAGCTGAGGTTTCCCCCTTTTTTCCCTGCCAAACCTCCGTCCGGTGGTTGTTCTCTTTGCTTTTTTTTTTTTCCTTCTCTGGTCTTGATGGAAAACGTCGTCCCCACTGAGAGAGAACGGGCGGGTCTCCAAGCGTTTGGACGATCCGTCTGGCCAATCGGCTGTCGATATGACAACACTCTGCTGCCTTCAGCCAACCGGATTCTGCTCCCACCGCAGAGGCGTGAGCTCATTGGTTGGCCGACTGAAGACCTCCCAGTTGAAATTACTACAGCACCGGTAGAAGAGTTCACCTCCAGCTGCAGAACAAAGCCCAGAACAGACAGAGCATTCATTTTCATCCATATTTTCTGCAATGAGGATTATGAATCTGAAGTTATAAACTGTAAACTTACACACGTCACATATTGGATATGAAAACATGTTATTGCTTTCAAATATCTCACAGTTACACTGCAGACTGTAGAATAAATGTCTGCATCAGAGTTTCCTAAAGTCCAGAGGTTTTGCTCAGTCAGCTGAGTGATGATTATTTAACAGACACAGTCCGTTTTTGTCATAGTTTTTTGCCATAGTCAAGGAAGTCCAATCACCTCCTTTAATACTGACTATCTACTGTCCGCTGTCTTATGGTGGATATTCTTTTCCAGAATAAAACGTGTGGCATGTGGACAGCTGGGCAGCAGTTAGTTTAAGTCCCTTTGACTAGCCTGTATGTAGCTGAGGTTAATAACCTGCATTACAGGTTTGATTTCCCATCATATTGTGGATAGTATAGTACAGTATTTTGAGGGCAGCTCTGCTGGTTAGGGGCCTTTTGCATGTCTGTGCCCAGGGGCCATCATCTCATTGTGTGTCAATAATTAAACAGATTTTAAAATCTTTAAAAAGTCTTATTTATTTCGGCAAAGGTATAGTGGACCGATGAGGGGTTGCTTTGATCAGAAAACACAACACTGGCGCCCCCTGATGGAAAGCCAAGCACTTTGGTCTATCCTAAAAATTCTTCTACAGAGCTGATTTTTTCTCAAAATAGGTCAGTGCATAAATGACCCTGAAGGAAAGGGAGCCCCTATTATCCCTATTTCTCTAACTTTATGAACTGTGCTGTCTTTCTCCAATAAAATGCCCCATGGTCATCTCTGAACTCCAGCACTGCTGGTGAGGAGATAGTCTGGATCTGATTCTTGAAAGGTCAAACAGCGCTGAATCAGAGAAAGTCCTGATGGAGGCATTTTGACCCAGCTTCATATCTACGTCCAGATACATTCTCAGTATATCAACATAATGTAAACAATGTTCCAGAGCCTTCACCTCTGATTCAAGCTTTGGTTTCACAGTTGGCTGTTTAAAAAGTGTCTTAAAGAATGTGAAATCATTCAGGCAGCTTCTTACAGAGCAACAAAGTGACCTGAATTTTTAACTTTCTAACTTGCCTCATAGTTCACTGTTGAAGTCAGTTAACAAACATTTTGAATGACTAAAGTCAGGACATGTCAGCCCGCTGCACACATGTTGACCATGCTTTTCAGACCTGTCCTCCCAAGTGCAATAGTAAATGTTTGAGAGCATGAGTGCATCTCCAAAGGAAGGAGAGAAACAAGCCCCCACTTTCAATGCCCCTAAACCCAAAAATATGACACCATGAATGACCATGACGAGTTGAAGATTAGCACACAACACACACGTTGATCAATGTATGCTGTCTTTATAAATAAAGAAATAAATTGAGAAAACATACCTGTGTTTTTCATATCTAAAAACAATAGACTTCACATTACTAATGACACTTTTTTTCTTGAATCTTTAAATGTGCTGAATGTCACCTCCCGTTCTAGTTACCATTTCTGCCAGTTCACGGTTCGAAAATGAACTCGCTGCGACTTGAAATGTTCTTGAGTTACACAATTCATCAGAATTAAAACAATGCATGCTTTGATTGTGGCTTTTTAATGCTTTTGTTTGCATGATATTACAGGATTATTTGAAATGTGCACATTCATGTGGTCTACAGATATTTTACACAGGCACACCATGGGGCAGGGGCAGCCTTTTCTTCTGTGATGAACTGAACTCCCCTCACAGATAACTGAAGTGAATCTTAGCTGATTTCTTTTGGCTCAGACTCAGATGGGATGTGTCAGCTTATTGTAAGATGTGTTCTACATCAGTTACCCGACTGCTTAATGAGAGAACAGAGAACTGTGGCTTTGTACTCCATGCCAGAACTGATAGAGCCATGAATCACTTAATGGATTGTGTAAGTGCACTGACAAAAATCTAAATTTAAACTGGTCATAGTTGTTTCTTAACTGGAAAGGCACCTATTATCCAGCTGCACCAAACCAATATAGCAGGCTTTCAGCCTTTGTCTTCCAAACGTAAAGCAGGCTCATACAGGAAGAAACTTTAGGGATTAGTAGAAAAAAGAACTATAATCTTTCCACAGACTACGGGACATTTATAATTTTTATAGTTCTCTAGAAAGGTTGATTTCTTCACTGCAACTTTAAGAAACAACAAAATCCCCAGGTGATTTTTTTTTCTTGTTGTGTACACAATGAATAAACAGTGAATAGTGATGACAAGCGTAAAACTGAGGCCAGAAAATGTTTTGGACCACTGCATTCATGCATGCCGCCAGAGAAATCGCTGCACTTCACATTATGAGGTAAGATCCATGTGGAACACACTGTGCTAATGCAGTAATGTACAATTTGAGGTGTCATACTGTCTGTACTGTGTCTAACATGTTCATTTCAACGTGGTTCATAACACTTAGAGGAAGGAAAGATGCATGGAAGTGAACATGGAAGTCAGTCTCTGTTTGGAAACAAACTTAATGACAGTGACACAGAAAGTTGCTGTTACACCATTGAGATGATTTGAAGTGGATCAAGTGGATCAGACAGCACAAAATCAGTAGGTGTTGTTATTCAATATAAACGGACTGCTGTTTCCCTCCCTCCCTGGCGTCCCGGAAAAAGACGAGCTCACAGATTTTTGCTTTTGGTTTGACTTTTAGCTATATCAAATAGTCCAGAGTAACACCGGAAACACGAGGGCGCCACCTTCAAAATAAAAAAGCGAAAAAGAAAGAGGAAAAAGAAAAACAGTCGTGCAATTACATATAATGGGTATGGTATACTTACTAGAATGATGTAAATAACCACTAGCTAAGAGTAAATATATGATTTAAAAGTAGTGGGCGAAACAGTGAAAGACTAGCATGTCTTCTGTTGTCTTCTTACTAGGAAAAGAGACACGCACCGAGAAACTGGTTGTAATATCAGATAATGGTTCAAAAAAGAACAAACGTGTTTGTACAAGCATTTTATAAATTCATGAATGTGACATTTGGACACGTTATATTTTGAAAAGATTCAAGCGGACGTTTGGCTTGTTATCGGACAGACCTGCTAGCTTTCTAACTGTGTCCTGCTTCATCCACAGTGAAAACACACAGGTAAACGCTCCACTTATTTCACGAACATGTTTGCTTTACTGTGTTGTGTCGTGCTGATTTTATATCATCAAACTGCGTTAGTGACCTGTCACCGTCAGACACAGCGTGTAGCCTTCACATTCACTAGCATCGCCGAAGTAAAGTTCACTTGTAGTCAGCGGGGATAGCCACGGACTAGCTGTTAGCACGGGATTAGCCGGGCCAACAATGTTAGCTTAGGTTAGAAATTTGCTTTACACCCCCGCGGGCAATTAGTGTTAATTAACCAGCTGCGGTCATTCATATCCACGGTAATGTCTGACATGTCTGAACAGACACGCTCAGCTCCACACCACACGTTAACAGCTTTTTATTTTCAAGGATAAATAATGAAACGCTTGCTGGGTAGTTGGCTAAGTGGCTAACATTACCAGGAACCAAACGCGCCGAAGGAACGTCGCACCAGACTCCATTCACAACCGCGAAGGTTTACGGTTACACTGTTCATGTGCGGATCGGATGTGGCAGGAGTACATTTCCACGGACATGTCTGAACGTAGAACGAGCCGTGTTTCGATTCGGCTCAGGTGTTCTGCTTCGGTTGGCGCGTATTTTTTGTGTTCTCGTACTTTAAAGTTTGTTGGTTCGTTAGCTAATTTGAGATCAACAGAAAAGTCCGTCAAGTAACGTTCAAACGTCCCACGTTACGTGCTGATGGACTGCCGTGGGTTATGAAATAGACGTAGAGTTGTCTTCATATTGAGTGAACCTGTAGGTTAGCGACATAGCTAACGCTGTAGCCCTGAAGTGAACTGTCAGTGCTTAGTTATGTAGGAAACAACTGCGAGGCTCCGTCTGACTCGACCCGGAGTCTGTCCAACTCCAGTCCATAAACACCCAGCGTCCACTGTGACTATGTACTCATACAATTCACAACAGCAACACTGGCGACACGTTATGTCAGTGTGTGACATGCTGCTTCAGGTTCACGTCAGTCATTTACAAGCTCACAGCACACACATGGTGAGCTAGCTGCTCTGCGGTCAGCGTGTTATCTGTGTCGTGTTACTGTCCCAATGTTGTGTAGCTTTGAGCTCACTGTGAAATGTGTGCTGATCTTCAACCTGTTGAAATCCTTCACAGCCAATGTTGGTGCGTGGCTGCTAAACTGACAGCTAACTAGTTGACGCAGTAGGATGGGAACGTAAACGATGGTGTTTGTAGGCCTGACACAGTTGGTCCTTCCGCTGTTGTACACACGTGGTTGACTCCTGCTGTCTGTCTGTCTGTCTGTCTGTCTGTCTGTCTGTCTGTCTGCTGTGCAGTCTCACTGCCTTGGAAGTGAGTGCTAACAATGATCATCTTATTTCTCCCAGCCCAGATTTGTCACATGGAAACAGTTACTGTAAAAAACAAGCAAACGTTGAGGGCAGTTTAGTTCTGACACTGCAGACATGGCTGAAGGGAATGGGAATCTGGTGCTGCTGTTAGCCTGTAGCACAACACAGTCAGCTGTTTGTTTTTCACACATAGAACTGACTTGGTCAGTTGCAACAAGGTACAGAAACACATTTCTGCCAATCCATGAAAACACTGCTGAAAAGTTGGCAGCCAGGTGTCTCCCTCCATCTGACAACTTAATATTTGCTTCATATCTACTGGCTAGGCGCGGTGGTAGATAAAAACTTCCAGCAGCCAACTTTCTACAGCGTTTATGACATGCATAAGAACATATGGTTGGGGTGGACTTCACTCAGTGCGGCTCCGCTATAACTGTTGCATTGGTGGTTTTAGGGCTAATAAATTACGTGATACCACATCAGTGTACAGTCACTACTTGTAGTCTGCGATACCCAGTCCTGCATATTTGGCAGTATCTGAGGCATTTCTGATTCCTGTATCAGAACAACTCTGGTTATCGTCTCACCAGAACCTGCAGCAGAACACATAACATCATCGCACAGTACTACAACCCTGATACCAACACAATGATTTTCAAATCCTGTCAAATTAATTCAACACAACGCCAACATTTCATGTTCAAACTGATAAACGTTATTGTTTTTTCTAAATATTCATACATTCTGAAGTTGATGCTGTAACACGTCACTCTATAGTCCTGACAGGATCAACAAAAGACAGTTCGAAGCTTCCACAGGTTGATTGTAACAGGTGATAATATCATGACTGGGTATGAAAGGGGCGTCCTGTAAAGGCTCAGTGGTTATTTTTTTCCCCAAAATATCATTCAAAGATTCAGAGAAATCTCTGCATGTAAGGGACCAGGCCTGAAACCAACACTGAACGTTGGTGACCTTTGACCCCTCTGGCAGTGCTGCATTAAAAACACACATGACAGTATGAAGGATATTACTATATGGATTATACACAAAATTAGCAGTTACCAACATTACCAATTTGTTCATGCAACAATCTCATTTCTATTTTTTACTCTTCCAGCTTGTGATCAGGACTCATGGAGACCACAGAAGTTTGTGAAATTGATGTGGCCAGCAGAAGAATAGTGGGAGGCAGTGACTCCCCACTGGACCTGGACAGTCCATCTCAGGTAAACACTATCAGCATGTTTTTTTTTTTTTTTTATGTGTGCTGTTCTGTGGATGTTCCTCTCCTGTTTATCAATTTTACTGTCAAGTGTCCCATTGTAATGTCCATTAAGTTTCAGTGTATAAGTTACAACTGCTTCTCTAAAGATAACTATTGATTTTGTTTAGTAGTAGTGCTGTTAGAGTACCTGAAAACCAACAAATGTGTTAAATCTTGTCTTAACACAGACAGAGATAAGATGATGAGACGTTCGGCTGCATGAAATCACCTTAACAAACCGCCCTAACATTACAGTTTGACTTCAGTACCCTGCAGCTACAGCAGCTTTTGAGGCACTGAATGACAAACTCCATGGAAAAAAAAACTGTTCTATCAGATATCTGCTTTGTAGTCACTTGGATATATATATATGTGTGTGTGTGTGTGTGTGTGTTTTATCAGGAAGAGGTTGCAGAGTTTGGTTTGGGGTTGTGCTGTGCTGAGGAGGAGCGGGGGGAAACTCCAGGCAGAGAGGACAGTCCCAGCGACCTGGTGGAGGCAGAGCTTGACCCTGAAGGAGATCCCAAGACCGGAGAGGACAAGGCTTTTGGTAGGAACACACTGCAGTGTATCAGCACGGGTCAAATCCTTTTTGAGCCAAGTCAGACTCCACCTGACAAACACTGTGTTGTGCACTGCATGTTTTTTTCTGACCTTTGACACTTGCATGCCTGACATCAGCTCTACATAAAGTGACTGTCACAAAGCCTCATGTCCAGCTTTAATAGTGCACCAACAATGCAGGTAGACTCAAAAGTTCAATTAATATTTCATATTTGCATTTGAAATGCAACAAGTCCTGTAAGAATGCAAATAAGTTTAGATAATGTCAGACCCAATAACATTTGTGACTGTATGTCAAAGCTTTACCTCTTCTAATTTAAAATAGCTAGTGTACCAGTGCTGTCTGACTCTTAACACCAGCATGGCTTCATGACTTTTTTTGTATTTTATTTCTTATTCATGAATAACTTCTTATCAACATTGTGTAAACGAGCTGCTGTGACAGTTTCCCTGGTGTGGGATCATGAAAGTCTGTCTTATCTTAAATTCTAAAGTTTTCTCATTTTTTTTCTCGTGGTTTCTGTTTCAGGGAAGGAGGTTGTTCTTTTGATGCAGGCTCTGAACTCCCTTGCCACTCCTGAGGAAAAACTGGCGGCTTTGTGCAAGAAATATGCAGACTTGGTGAGCTGAATGTCATTTGTTTGGAGGATCACAGGCTGTTATGAGTTCATTTTCAGTGGCACGTGCATGAATAAAGTGCATTTTTATTTATCCAAGATAGTTACCAAGTCTAACTGTGATCCAATAATCTATCTTTGTGATGTTGATCGTGTTTGTTTGGACACACAGTTGGAGGAGAGTCGCTGCATGCAGAAGCGGCTGAAAGCTCTGCAGAAGAAGCAGTCTCAAATTGTGAAGGAGAAGATTCACCTGCAGGGGGAACACAGCAAGGCCATCCTGGCTCGCAGCAAGCTGGAGAGCCTCTGCAGGGAGCTGCAGAGACACAACAAGACACTGAAGGTATCTATTTATCGATCTGTCTTCATTGAATCACAATATTTATCTAGTTATTAAATATCATTCAGCCCAAAATGAGGCAAATGACCACAAAAAGTATTTTAAGAACCCATTAGGTTTAAATATTTATAGTGCATCCAAACTTTACTATGAGCATTGAAGTCATGTGGTGTTTGTTCCAGTAACACAGATCTCGTTTCTGTCACTGTTCTTTGAAAAATTTGCCTCCAACTGTTAATAATAACACACTTTTTTAAGTCCAAGGCACCTTACTTGTCTGCTTCTGTGATATCATGTTAGTCCAGTGTGAATACCACAGATTTCCCTCTCCTCTCTCTAACTCCTCATTGACTTGCCTTTCCTCCTGTCACCTGACAGGAGGAAAACGCCCAGCGCTCCAGGGAGTACGAGGAGCAGCGTAAGGAAGCCATGCTGCACTTCCAGATGACCTTGAGCGATATTGAAGTGCAGATGGAACAACACAGCTCCCACAACACCAAGCTGAGGCAGGAGAACATGGAGCTGGCTGAGAAGCTGAAGAAGCTCATCGAGCAGTACGAGCTCCGTGAGGAGGTAAAGTGTAACCTCAGGTGGTGCTGGCCATGGCATTAGTAGAAAAACCTGCAGAGCACTTTTTATTCTTTTTCACTGAAGTTGGTAACAAATTTCAAGTTCATTCGTTGTGGTCACAGTTCTGTGTCTCTCTGGCAGCACATAGACAAAGTGTTCAAGCACAAGGAGCTCCAGCAGCAGCTGATGGATGCCAAGCTGCAGAGAATTACCGAGATGATGAAAGAAGTGGAGGAGAAGCAGCAGAGAGAGAGAGACTTTGTGAGTACACCCTTCTCTTTGAACAGTACTCATGATCATGCTGCTACTGAAAGTGAGAGCTGTACAACTGACTACACTGTGATGCTTCAGCTGCTGAAGGATGCCACAGAGTCCAGGCGCAAGTGTGAGCTGATGAAGGAGCAAGAAACCCAGCTGAAACAACAGGTAAACACACACACTGTGGACAGAGACAGTGAATTTATTTACGTGAATATGAAGCATGAACCAAGCTGGAAGGAGTGAAAATGACGTGTCACTGCTCTTGTCTGTCTCAGCTCTCCCTTTACATGGACAAGTTTGAGGAGTTCCAGAGCACACTGGCTAAAAGCAACGAGGTCTTCACCACCTTCAGACAAGAGATGGAGAAGGTGAGGGTATGCTAGTTAGCCTGTCAGTGACTTACGGACTTCCTGTTGCATACCTTCACCTGTTTGTGTCTAGGGAAGGAAGATTTTACTGATACCAGTGCTATTATTGATGCTACCTATCAGTCAGATTGTTCCGTGTAGGAAAAAGAGTAGTCAGGTCAGCAAGACTGGTTTGTTATCCTTGAGTGTGGTCACAGTGTAGGTGCACAGGGTGTTTCCTCTCTGCGTAAAAGGGTTTTGTTGGTTGGGAGATGAGGGGTGAAAGAAGCTAGCTGTAGCTACAACCTTGATATGTCCATTCTGTAATGCACGTGCTATTATACAATAGAAATACATGACATACCTGGAAGTGAAGCTTGCACTGTTCCCCAGCTGGAGCTGGTTCTTTATTCCCATCCCTGTTTGCGTGCCACTGCTTTTCTGCTTGTTAACTGTCTGGATTTCCCTGCAGATGACCAAGAAGATCAAGAAGTTGGAGAAAGAGACGACACAGTGGAGGACCAAATGGGAGAGCAACAACCAGGCCCTGCTGCAGATGGCTGAGGAGGTGACTTTTATGATCCACACATTGTTTCTGAGAGTAAAATGAGAAGCAGGACGGTAATCTCACCTCTGTGTAAAGCACGGAACATGGCTAGCCTTGCTTAGCATTAGAACTAGTCTGCCTGTCCAAACAAACACACTAACATGTGTGCACGATGCCTCTTGACACATTTGATCAAACTTAACTTCAAACAGTTTCAATCCAAGTTTGCTTATAGTCCAGAGAGAGCAATTTGAATGTTCCAACAGTTTGACAAGCTCCACTCGAGGTCCACTGACTACTGATCTGACTCTCGTCTTAAAGGTCCAGTGTTTGAGATTAGGCTCTATTTTTAAAATATGGTAGACATGAAACATATTATGCATAACTTTTTTTTTATTAGTGTAAAATTACTTTAAAATAAGTCATTTGTGGAGCGGCGTTTAGCTCAGTCCAGGGTTTGAATCCGACCTGTGGCTCTTTCCCACATGCCGTTCCCTGTCTCTCCCTCCACATTCCTGTCACTCTTCAACTGTCTCTATCGAAAATAAAACTTGGGGAAAAAAGGCCTAAAAAATATCTTTTAAAAAATAAGTTATTTGTTTTTGTTTCTTTTTAAATTGAGCACTCTATATTTACACTGGGAGCAGGTCCTCCTCCATGGAGTCATGCCATGTTTCTACTGTATCCCATAACAGACAAACTAAACACTGACTGTAGATAGTGTGTCATTTCTCCTTGATGTTAGGACAATGAGAGTAAGGTGAGAGGATTGTAATGCAACAAGTAAACCACTAGATGCAACTAAATCCTACAACTGCTCCTTGAATGCACAGTTACTTTTTTAACTGTGACACTCTTAAAGCATTGTGCTGTGTTGTAGAAAACTCTGCGTGACGGACACTTCAAGGCCCTTCAGGGGAAGCTGGAGCTGCTGGAGAGGCTGTGCAGAGCCCTGCAGAAGGAGAGGAACGACCTCAACAACCGGCTCAGCCTCCTCCAGGAGCAGGGAGACAAAGGGACCACAGCACTTCCTGAAGCCCAGCAACGAGAACCTCCAGCCAGGGAGGAAGACGAAGAAGATGGGGAGGAAGAGGAGGTGGAGGAGGAAGAGGAAGAAGATGAGGAGGGCTTGCCACATATTGATGGGCTCGAGACAGAGGGCATCCACGAAGCTCCCAGACGACCTGAATTGGACCCTCCACTGGCTGCTACTGACCAAACCACTACTGCTACGAGGACAAGCAGCCAGCCTACAGAGAGCCCAACCACAGAGCAGGACTGAACACGCCTACACAGCCTGTGTGTAGGTGACAAGGGTGTGATGGGAGTCCTCCACACACCTCAAGCCTCGTTCCATAACTATCAGAAAACCACATCTTAAAGGAGATAGAATTCTTTTCGTTTTCACTTCTAGACTTGCCTCCTCAGATCTCTCCACTGAAATTAAACCCATATCTTTTTTTGTGTGATAGTTTAAGAAGTTTAACATGATTGTATCAGAGTCTATTCTAAACTTTGCCCACGTATACATAGGTTGTGATAATTGGTTTGTGGCGAGCACTTCGTACTCCCTGTTTTCTACCATAACTGTATTTTCATAGAGAATTTGATGATGATTGGCTTTTTATTTCTCTTCACACAGTCTCTTCCTGTGGTGTCGTGTCTCATTGGAAATAGTTTGATTAATTAAACTGTCATAGGTCACTTTTTCTGAATGTAGCCTGTAGTAACGTTGTGAAGTCACAGTCAGAGGTTTATTTGACATCTGTGTTATCCACAGGGTATTAAATATCGTATTGATCACATCATATCGGAATGCGGATAAGCTGGTTTTGAAGCTAGGTAATGTAGTCATTTTTTGTGGGGCCATTCTTAAGCAACTGTAGTGTTGAGCTAACGTACAACATGCTAACTAGCTGGGAATATGCTAGCCGGCCACACCAAGCTAGCTAATATGGCTGTCACTTTTATAATGTTTGAAGTTGAAATGAGTGTTAGCAGCCATCACCATCACTGTGACCCACGGCTGCTCTGTCAGTGAACCAGGCTGTGGTTCTCTTTGTTAATGCACACAGAGAAAAGCAGCTATTTCACAGCAAGGATGGAAGAATAAAAAGTGAGACAAAAGTGAGTCAATAAATGACATGTGATTCAGGATTAGTTTGTTTCTCATTCAGGTAAACTCAGACAAACCATGTTGGTGGTTAACTGGACAAAAAGTTAGCACAGTTTACTCGAAAAACACATTTCTAACCACTGAAAACCACATCTGTTTGTAGAGCAGTCGAGCATCAAACTGAGCCTCCAGTTGGAGGTACTGTAGTGTCAAGAGTCTGCATTGACCCATTGACTGCTTCAAGTCATATATGTTGTTATTGGTCTGCTTGAATGGATCGTGGAGGTGTCAGGAAGCTTTAGTGAGGATGGAATCGATGGGAAACACCTGAGTCCTGGGATGATTGCCGGAGGGTCACAATTCACTTTAAAGCTGTGTCATCTTTAAGATTATTCTATATCGAAGTCCATTTTTGTTGTTTGAATCGGTTTCCCTTCTAAGCAGAATTGAAATCATACAGCAGGGCATTGATTCCGCGTTGTGGATGCAATGCACAAGATGAAGCCCAGCGAGTAACCAATTAGTTGACGTTGGCAGTTGTGTGATGAAGCCTCTCAGCCCAGTTATTACAGATACACAAGTTGCTTTTCTGTTCAGTCAGGGGGTGTTTGCTGCCGCATGTCATTTTGAACAGACCTCTTACAGCAGGTGTCACCAAATCAATCAAAACAAATCTGTACGATCAGAACTTTAACTTGGTCTGTTTCTCTTACTTACATTTGTGTCCTCCCAAAGGAAATGTTTCAGTTTGTTTTGAAAACTCATGCCATCACTAAAGTGTAGGAAACAGAAATAACCCGTCAGTCGAGACATTATTTTGTTGTTTGCTTGTAATTCACTCGAGAGACAACTCAAGTGATGTAAAGCTCGGCGAATATGCAAAATATGTCATGAGTTACATCCGCATCTCAGCACTGAATTATTTTTTAATGAACCATGTAATTTGATTTTCATCTGGTCATCAGCGGGGTGTACAGGGAAGAGGCAAGTCAGGAGTCCCGAACCATTTATCCAACGGAAAATTCTGTAAATGATGTTTGAAAATAAGTTTAGTACATCAGAATAATGGACTGTCACTGCTGAAACTTTATACTGGACGAAAACTGAATGTGATGTGCTTTTCTAATGCGTTTGAATAAAAGATATTGATTTCCATCAGTGATGCATATCAATAGGAGCTGCAGTTATCGTACATGAGTGTAGTCATCAGCGTGTGTAGTGCCTTTAAATGCAGAATGTAGAGTCAAAGCAGCAGGGTGAGTCCCATTCACACACCTCTCTCCCTCTGCAGATTTGATTCCTTATCAGTTTTCTTTAAGGGCACCTCTGTCAAATGTTTAACCCTGCTGGCTCCTAATGCAACTACTGATCTGCAACAGGTCCAATATCTTGAATATAGCTCTTCATTGTCAACATTAGCCCCGATAACTGCTTCATCAGCACCCTTATTCCAGGATTCCAGTTTTTGATTTGTGGGTATAATTACAAGACTGATCCAAAATCAGCATTCCTTTGAGAGCTCATATGTGGTGGCCATAAGACGGAGCATGTTGCCACAGCTCTGTTCAACCTGTTCAGTTTAGTCTGTACTCTTTAGATCAGTGGGACGGACAATCATTCCTTCAATCTGAACACACACAGACTGCCTGCTGGATGACGCCTCTGGATGCCACCTTGCAGTCAGTATTGATCTGTCACTTCTGGCCTTTCGAAACTTCTCGTGCATTTCTCTTCACATTGAGTGACTTTAAAACACTGATGTGAACACGTACAGGGTCAAGTGTCAGTTGTGTGTAATTTTTCTTCGGTGCAGGACAGATCTAGTCATGCCCGGAGCCAAGGGAAGACTTTTAGCATCTATTTCCTCTTTGGCGTTTTCCCAGATTGACTCAGGTAATGTCAGAATCTACCTCTGCAGGTGAGACTTACTGTGAAAGAAGAGGCATGAGTCACCATAGCTTCTGAGAGCTTTATTTTTACTAAAAAAACAAAGTCTGAGCCCACGCCCCCTCTTTGATTGATTGTACAATGTTCATATAGTCCTGTCTTGCTTTTCAATAAACATTTTGTAGAATTTGCAATAACTGGATTTATTTCCTCTAAGGAAGTGTTGGGTCTTGTGTCATTTCCCCTGAGTGGAACAGTAAAGCAGGTTCGAAGTTTCTCACAATGTGCACTGAGATTGTTGACCCTGTCCTCAGCCTGAGGAAACGATCAATGTTGTATGAAGAAATGTCACGTTTACATAATTGCCAAACTTAGTTCCGAAAAGTTGTAAAAGTTTTATTGCAATTTGTGGCACAGGAAAGAAAACATATGACATTTTGTGCGATTCCCTCAATGCACTAATTTAGTCCCACAGCTTCCACACAAACCAATCCTGAAGAGTTTATGTACCTTCTGAACAGGAAGCAAACAGCAGGATATGTTTTTCAAAAAACAGCCAACAAGTCAACGTCAAGAATGAGATTATCTAACCAACAACCACAGGTGGGAAGTCAAGATGAAAGAATGTTTCTCTGAACATGAAATGATCTGGTCGTAACGCAGTTACTTTGTGCCCATTAAGGTTTCCTGTTCTGAGGAGTCTTCAAATGCTATTCCACAAACACTGACGGTACTACCACATTTCAACACTTCTCCTAATCCAAGTGCTTAAAGTCTGTGTAAAGTAAGAATAAATATGTGTTCTGAGTTTGTCTGACCAAAAGAGAAAGTGTTATTACCACCCAGCCAAATTTGAATGATTAAAAATAGACAAGTTTATGAAATTAGGTGTCAAAATCAGGTAAAAATAAATTCTCAGCTCCAGGACTGTGGGGGCGTGTCCTTTGAATGTGTTGAAGCCATGCCCAGTCATGGAAGCAGTCAAGCAGCCATTTTGAAGTGACTGAAATGTGTCCGAAATGTGTCCTCATAAGTCTTTTCGCATGTTTTCAGCAACTATTTTCCAACATTTATTGTATTTTGAAAAAAATCTCAAAATTGCCCCACAGACTTGCAGAAGTGCTTTTGGTGCCACACCTGGGCCGCATTTAAGTGTAAGCAGGATGACACCGAATCCAGCTGACTGTTAGCAAGTGTGGAGTCCATGCTGTCTCAAACTCTCCACATTCATTTTGCACTCGAGATAAGCCAGAGAGGGAAACGACAGGCCGGGCTGGGTCTGGAGCTCAGCGAGTGTAGGAGGGCTTGTGCCTGCACAGAGACTCGTGCACAGCTGGGTTATGATCCCTGGGCCTCCAGCTCTGAAGCGGGCGTATTATCTGGCTCCTCATCATTGTAGATGTTCTCTGCCTGAAATTGGATCAACATGCATATCAGTGTTAATGGACAGACTCACTTTTGTTGCTGCCTCACAAATGATTTCTTCCCCATCATATAAACAGTTCTTACTTCTCTATTAAAAACTGGGTTGACAAAGAGCAGACCAACAGCATCATATCCCTATAGCTTGACATAAAATCAGCTCACATTAGACAGATCATTGTTTCTAGTCTGGCCTGTTTTTCCACCACACTGCCTGTTTCCCCTGAATGATGTTAGGTAGCATGAATGTTCCCCCACATCATTATGGTTTCCTTTCATAAGTAGGTCTTTTAATGTGAAAAACCACCAGGAAGTGTTGACTTTTGTTGCCCAGGAATGCAGCAATGAACCTCAGAGCAGCACAGTGGTGAGAACATGAACTCAGTTTGCTCACTGTTTGTCCAGCCTCTTTTAATGAGTTGGGTAAAAGTACAGATGATTAGAAGTATTATCATTATCGGCATGTTTAAATGCCTCAATCGTGGAACTGCAGATAATTTCATATGTGACGTGACAAGAAGCCTGAAGAGATGCTGCTGTTTGTTACTGGTTGTTCACAGGATGAATTCTGACTGAGGTTCTACAGGGAAAGACTGCAGCTTTCAATCCCCAGAAAGAAAGTGTGTCTGTGTGTGAGTGTGATGAGTGTTCACTGTATTCACCATCTGCCAGACTTGCATGATGTTGTCCTCGGACACCGAGCAGATGACCCAGGGTTCATTGGGGTTCCAGGAGAAGTCAGAGATCTTGGCTGTGTGGCCACCATGAATAAACTGATGAGAAAAAGATGGAAATTATTGACAGGAAATTTAAGAACACACAGCAGTGAACAGGACTTTAGAAACACGTTCAAAGCCTACACATCAAAGATCAGTGAATAGATTGTAACATCTGTTTTGATGCAATTTCACTTCTGTTTCTATGCAGGTCACATATCGGTGAGGGCATGACAGTAAATTTGTACATATTTCAGTGCTGAATTCTCGAGAGTCATCAAACTGGATCTGAGATAAACCGTTTGGTCAATCACACTAGATGTGATACTTTTGGTGTTTAAGTGGAGACAGATTTTCAGGACGGCTGACATAACTATGAATCTGATGACATCTGAACACAGTAATACAGTCATCTTGATTTGGGGACATGACTTACCAGCAGCTCCGGTGGGCCATCCTCAGCATCTTCTGCTGACTGCTCCTCACCGATTTTACTAGAAAGAAAAAAAGATGTGTGGTGGAGCATAATTACAACACAAATGTACTTCTACAGTGTGACAACATTATGTCAGTACTCACCATGGTCTAAAATCTAACACAAACAAACCTAAGTCCAGTGGCAAGAATTGTCATTTCACCACATCAAATGACAGCATGAACCTGGTTTCTGGTGGTGATGATCAGCTGATTCACAGAGCTTTATACTTAGTTTCAGTTTATTGTCTATCTGTCTGGAAACAGCTTTACTGTGGTTTACTCTCACTGCTTTCATAACGTAGTTCCCTGCAGCAGCGACAGAAAGCTGTAAACAGCCTCTGTACAGCAGACAGACAGAAGACAGAGGAGCATTTAGCAAAGAGAATATTGGCCTTCCATTCATCAGGTGACACAAACATCACTCCAAGAGAACAATTATGTCACTCTATAACTGCTAGACGTGTAAATGAACAATATGCTAACAATTTCAACTTAAAAGATTAACTTATTTGTGTTGCTGCCAAGTGGCTTAAAGAAAAAAAAAGTGACTGATAAAGGTTTGTGATACTTCAAATCTGCAATCAAAGCATTTGTGATATGTTTTTCTCAGGCTCTAATCAGTTGTTTCCAGTATATCTTTGTCTGAGCTGCTTCTTTTTCAGCTGAATTGCCAACAGAGAAGGCTTTGTGTCCGTTTTTCTTTGGTTTCTATCACAGTAATCTTCAGGCTGTGTTTGCGTTACAATTATCACTTCAACATATTTTGCTCAAAGTTTTGTGCCAAACTTAAATACCCATTCATTGTTGAAGGAATGATAGACAATTTTTACCTGAGATCCCAGACGTTGAGACGTCGGTCGGTGCCACTGGAGGCCAGGATTGTCTCATTGTGAGGAGACCACTGAACCTAATGAATCGGACAGTTAGTGAGTGGCAGGTCACTGTAATGAGAGTAGTCTTTTGTCTCCTGAGGTTTGGTAGTTAGACAATTAGGGGTGGAGCGATTCGTCGACGCCATCGATTACGTCGATTCCGTAAATACATCGACGCATAAAACGTGCGTCGATGTGCGTGGTCGCTTGGCAGCGGGCGTATATGCGGAAGAAAGATGGCTGCTCGCGGTAAAAACAATGGAGGTAGGGGTGGGCGATATATCGAGTATACTCTGTTCATGTAAGTGTTTTAAGCCGTCGGCACTTATTTCTCTGGAGTTTAGCCTGTGTCACTCACTCCTGCTGCTCACAGCACGCAGCACACTGCCCCGCCCACCCAGAAAAATCCCCTGCGCGCATGCATACTTTCTGTATCAAGTGAGGAGAGAAGTGAAGTGTAGAGCCCAAGTGAGTTAATTGAAGATGGAGACGAACGAATTGGTTCTGAAGATAAACAACTCCGGTCACGCCAGCCGTCTCTCGTTTTCGCGTGGTCATGTCAGCTGCTCCAATATTTTCAAGTGTGCCCTTATTGCCGTCTTTATGGCAAATACTTTGAGGAAACTGGAAAAGTCAGCACTAGTTTACTGCATGTGTGGACACTTCTGGTTTTCAAAATAAGACGTGGATGTTAAATGTATTAAACATTTATTTATAAAATATAAAGAATGGTTAAAATTGGATTTAAAAAAATGTGTCTCATAAGCCAAGTATGATGTTTCTGGGTGGGCGGGGCAGTGTGCTGCATGCTGTGAGAAGCAGCAGGAGTAAGTGACACAGGCAAAACTCCGGAGAATTAAATGCCGACGGCTTAAAACATTTACGTGACAAGTACTCGATGGTCGCGATATAGTCATTTCATACATCCCACGTAGAACAAGCCGCGATATATCGAGTATATTCGATATATCGCCCACCCCTAATCTACATACAACCAAAGCAAACAGGCTGTCTGTACTGTACATTCATGCGAAGCTGTGTTAGACTGACAAATAACACTCAGCCTCTTACCTGGAAAATTTCATCTTTGTGGGACTCAAAGGAGTGGAGCTTCAGTTTGAGGTTCCTTAGGTCCCACAATGCAACAGTCTGAGAGAAAAAAAACAAGCTTTGTGTTAAACATTTATTTCTATGTGTTCAGTTTTGGAGTTCAGAGTGTCTTTCCAGCTCTACCTTATCAGCAGAACCAGTAGCAAGGATGAACTCGCTGTACGGGTTAAAACTCAGACAGTTGACCTCAGCAGTGTGAGCATCCACTGCATGGCTGGCTTTGGATGTGTTGTTGGACCGAGTGTCCCATCTGATGGAGAATTTGAGGTTAAAAATTAAACTTAATGACAACAGACTACCCATTGTAATCAGTTACTTACATCATGAGTTTCTGGTCATCGGCCACCGAGCCAAACAGGGATTCATGGAGCAAATGCCAGGAAACATCTTCCACCACTGCTGTGTGACCAGTAAAGATGGTCTTGGCATCCACAATCTTCCCTTCTTTTGGGCCAGCTCCAATATCCCATAGGCAGATCGTCTGGAGAGAAATTGGAAGGAGAGGCACATTTGTTGTTGTTTTTTTTATTCTGTTGCTACAATGATCAGTTATAAGAAGGACAGTCATCAGAAGATGAAACTGCATACCAGTGTTTCCATTCTGTCTGTTACCCCCCACAACCCAATCAGATGATTGTGGCAACGTAACATGTAACATAATGTGCACCCCTCATCTCTGGTTAATCTTTTGTTTCCATTGTGTGTCTGAACCCACAGGAGGTGGTGCCAAATCCAAGTTCATCCAAGTTTTAGTTTCTAAAACTCATGAGCAGTTGGCACCTTACATAGCAGCTAATGCTATCAGTGTATGAATGTGTGTGAATGGGTAAACAAGATATGTAGTGTAAAAGTGCTTTGAATCGGAAGACTAGAAGGGTGTTGTACAAGTACAGTCCCAGTACTATGATAGTTTACACTGTTGAGGAGTAACATATTAGCGTGAGACATTCCAGTCAGGAGTGTTCCCAGAGGTCTCCACTCTCTGTGGACTGCCCATTCAATAAAGACATGTGTGTACCACCCAGGTACAACAAACTGCCTGACAGCATCATTGTTGTGTTTGGTGATGTCTGTCTTCCATCCCATGACTGTCGAAAATTTGTTTTGTTTTTTTAATCATCATCTATTTTTTCCCCATGCTGGAGACAGCGGGACACACTCAGGTTTTAAGAACTCTTGACATTACTCTTAGTGACTCACATGGTCATCGGAGGCACTGAGTAGGTTGCCACTGAGGTTGGGATTCCAGGAAAGCCCATACCCTTCTTTCTGGTGACCTTTCAGCCTCAAGTCAGGACTACACTCCCCACTGGGATCTGAAATACACAAATACACACTGCATTCACTTTCTGTACATGACAAGTGATTCACTGGAGTGTGAGCATCATGATACATATAAACACAGCAGTGTTCCAACCTGGCTTAGACGGGTGCTTATTGTAGTCGAAGACCAGCACATCAGAGGTGGGGGTTTTGGTGGCAATGATGCAGTGATTCTGGGGCATGTAGCGGGCTCGGTTCACCTCTCCTTCATGGTTGATCTTGATCTCGATCTCTATTTTGCCACTCACTGAACCAAACCCACCAAACTCTGACAAGAGAATACAATCACACTGTAAGACATCATATTAGGATAGGGACACCAGACATGTGGAAGGTTAAAGCTTGCCTCTAACAGATCAGTTTGTTTTATTAGAGACGCACAATATACCAGTTGCTGATACATTAATGCAGCTAATGATTGTGTCCAGTTATGTTGAGCCCTGACTGCAGACTATGGCTGTCAGTCTGGTTCTGAATGTGGACCTGTGCCTCAATACCTTTCTCTCCTCTGTTCTTATGTGTGAATCTAACACTTTTGCCACAATTGGCTGTTCTTGGGATCTGAGACAAAAACTCAAACTCAAAAACTGTTTGACTGTACCTTTAAACTGTAGAGTGGTCACACTAACATACTGACACTACCTCTGGCAGGTGAGCCTTCAGCACACCTGCACATAGCTGGAATTCCATCAACATACCTGCTGGAAGACAGAATAACCAGTTTCAGCATGAAGACTAAATGGAACATGAGACACAACTTGACTAATTATTAATTCCCTAAAATTTCTGAGCATAATGTGCCACAAACTGACAAAAACAATGCAGGTTTCTGAACACTACAGACACAATACATATACTACATTTTCCACTCGTTTGTATGCCAAGTGTACACTTACTCCTAAGCAACTCTTTATAGAAGTAACAAGAATATATTTCGGTTTTGTGAAAAGCACTTGTAAAGTACTCACCTCCTTTCTCGCTGTCATAGTGTGAGGCGTCAAACTGGGCATCATCGTTTGGTACCTGGACGCTGGCAATCACAAGGTGGTTCTGCTCATCTGATGTATGGGTCCCTAAAACCAGCCTGTGAACAGTGTAGTCCTTTCCCTCTGGCCTGCAGAGATCCACAACAAGGACATGATTTTGAGCCATACTCAGTAGCAAAGATATCTTGACCTTCCATGTTAACATACGAGCAGAATGTGCATTCATTTTCTTAAACTGTCAAAGACTTCTGACAGTAAAAGCAAATATTACATTACATTTAGCAGACGCTTTTATCCAAAGCGACTTACAGAGGAGGACATAAGCTGACAAAGGTGAAAATGAGCACAGAGTAGAGTTGCACGATACCCACGGTATACCCGGTACCCCGCGGTACCAAATCATACCCGTCGCTACTATACTAGAAATTTTACACGACGGTACTACCGTGGATTACTATACTACCGGTGCCAGTCTCCGCTACATAGCGGCCGCCTCTGCTCTCCTCCCGGCTTCTCACTGCATGCTACTCACTCGTAAAAAAAAAACATGGCATGCGCTGCAACCGAACTACACAGCTGCTGAATGATTGGCTGTTTGCCTGTTACTGGTGACGTCCAGGGATGTGATAGGCTGTTGCACGCTGGGTCCGCCCGTCTGTTAGCTGATTGGCTGTTCGCGTGTTTCTGCCGGCAAGCATGAACTCCATGAAGACAGCTCCGCTTCGATAGAAACTCGCTTCAAAACAAACAACGAGCTAAAGTTCTGTCTCGCCCAGACACGAGACAACACACTCACCGTGGCAGAAGCACCGGGCCCGAGCAGCGAGTCTGCTGTGGCGTCTTTGTCAGTGGCAACACTAATTTTGCTTAAAAAACAAACGTTGTTGTTTCAAACTAACTTGTACAAATACATTGCAGTTTATAAAGATAATAATTATAAAAAAAGGCCGCAGTATCGCGGTATTACCCGGAACCGTGATACTTTGTCTGGTATAGTATCGTGGTTACTCATTTTAGTATCGTGACAACTCTAGCACAGAGTAGTTGTTAGTTTTGTTAGGCAGATATTTATATATATATATATATATATATATATATATATATATATATATATATATATATAAATTAGTAAGAATATAACAATATACATACAAATATTCAGATCTTCAATGTATTCTTGTTATTTGGTCATTCCAGTCATACTTGTCATACAGACATAGAGGGATGTCCATTTGACCATTTTGGCAATAGAAAGACTTGAATTCCTTGTATGTGTACGCATACTTGGCCAATAAAGCTGGTTATGATTCTGAGTGACTGTCCGGTTGTGGACAGCTGTAGCAGTTCATTTCTAGGAGACAGAGACATGACAAAAACCTGGTGGACACTGACCACAGTAACTGGCTTGACAGACACTTGTGGACGCCAATGCTGTGATTTGAACTGAGCTTCACCAACAGTAAGATGTAAATATTGTAAATACCTGCTGACATCTGGAAGCCACTGGACAGTGAGGCTGGGCCACTCCAGGGCATGAGTCATCACCAGGTCATAGAGGAAAGGTGTGTTTTTCTTCCAGATCTTGTACTCCTCATTGATGACCCTCTCTTCCACTGCATCATCATACACTTCAGGAGAACAACGCGGTGCATGTTACAAGTATTATGGCGGGTAATGGAATGGAATGTGCTAAATAAATTAGGCGCGCGCACACACACACGTTTACGCAGTAAGTACAAGCATGCTGGTACTGCTGACTAATGGACAGCGCTGCCTTACTCAAAGAATGCAGACAACAGAGCCCTACGTGCGTTACACCAAACTTACGTTCAATGCTAGCTTGCTTTAATGTTTTATTAACGATTCTCTGCGCTACAACATTGACAAATAAGTTCAAGCATCGTAGCTAGACGGGTATAATGTGTCCTTCTCTTCAACTATCCTCTACGGCGTATTATGGTGGTGGAGGCGACCTAACAACAAGCAAACGCTTTCTTAAGTTGAATGAGTGTTTAAGTGCAGTACGCGTACACTGAACTTGAAGGCTACACACCGACATGCCTGATATGACTTCACTCAACTAGCATGTCATGCTAGCACCCATAGCAGGTTAAACGGTGGCGCGCGCACAAAGCGGCACGCGCTGACAACGGGCCACCGTTTTAAACAGCCGTAGTGAACCTACCCTCTTTGTCCGCCATGTTTCCAACTCTGCGGCGTTTCACGAAGCCCAAAAGGAAAGAGACTATGCAGAAGATGCAGTTTGTTCACACTGCTGCTCCTCTAGCTCAGTTTGTATCACTCCTTCCTTTTCAGCGCCGAATTACTCCAGACCTACTGTGCGCATGCGTCAATGCATGCATATCTAAGAGGGTCAACACTGCGCGCAGACTCCGCATACAGTAACAGATAATCAAATAATACATACACAGTATCTATATGACCCAACACATACCTTCAGACTCTGTAAGGACTATTTGAGCTAGAAGGAGAGTGATGATGAGCTGCATCACATGACCTGGCCTCCACAATCACCTGACCTAAACCCACCTGAGATGGTTTGGGATGAGTTTGACTGCAGAGTGAAGCAGCATACATGGATCCTCCATCAAAAGTGTCCATTTTCTACCCATGCAATAATTAGTTCGTGGTGTGTAATGATCATTCCAACTTCACCGATGCATTCCAATAAGTTTATTTTGGAAAAGTCTCATCCAGAAACAGCAAAAACAGTTTACAGTAAATTACAAACCTTGAAAATGCAAAGCATGTTCCAAATACGGGCATAATAAAGATAAGAAGGAAATAAAATAACAAAGAACATTAATTTACATACAGAATGTGTCAGCTATCATTAAAAAATAAATATGTCTCATGATAACAATAATGGAAGCAAAGTAAAGGTAACTGGCACAGAGTTAAAAGACAGAGGAGTCTGGTGTCACCTTTAATCAATCAAAGTCAACTCTCACAGGTAGAATGGTTTGGCAATTTCAAAAATGCATTATCACACTGTATGTCGTTGACAATATTTCAGATGAAAACATTTTTACAGCAGTTTCCTTAGAAGTAATGTGGTTCAGTTTACTGTCGGGTTTAGACACTAAGACAAGGCAACAGAAGCGGACTATTCTTTTTTTTCCATTGCATCGAGTCCATCGCATAACAACAAATGTGTTTTGAAACTAAGAATCAATGGACACTCATAAGAATGATATGGAGTACAACAGTAGAGCATGCCACTATAAAAAGCTCTGAAATATACAGTGATCTATTTCACAGATACACAAAAGAACAGATGTATCACTTTCCATAAAAAGATGAGCTGTTACCTAGAGCAGTCCAAGTAGAATAGTGGTCCTATATTCTACAACCAAAGTAAAATATACAGATATAGTTAATATTGAGTTACAATGTGTAACTCAGTTGTGCACAACACTTTATACATTTATATATGTATTTCCATTCATCTTTTTCTGGGTACATAAAAGAGTAACATATAGGGTGATGGATGATGTTTGACAGTTACTGAATATTCCAATAAGTCCCTCCCATAATTATCCCTGTAAAAAAACAATTTCAACCTACAACTAGAGTGATCAGTACATCGCAATACCCAACATATATCATAGATGGTAGAAGAGTAATATATATATATATATATATATATATATATATATATATATATATATATATATATATATATATATATATGTATGCACGGGCCAGTATAAATACTGATTAATGAATACCTCCACTATGTGATTATGAGTACTGGGAAGAACACATGCCACCCCAACTTCCTGTCTCATCTGGCCTACATGTTGCATGTAGAGACATGATGCCATTATATCATGTCACATACAGAGTAGAGATACACCAATACTGTATTTTTACCGTGACACAGGTCTCACTAACTACTGTGAAACTGACCTTCTGAGCACATATAATAAGTCACTTTTCAACAATAATTAAAGAGGCAGTAAGCAGTCTTGTTCACTCTACTACTACTATAGCACATATGCATAAACTGTATGTGCAGGAGTGAGTGTCAGGGTTGTGGATAAATACCAGTGACTTTTAGCTGCAAAGGTTTTTAGATTTTAGAAGGCATTTACATCCTATATTTTTTGTTAATATGGTTTAAATCATTGTGAAGGGAATGCGGTTTAATCCAACGGTGCGGCAGGCATAGGGCTGTGACGGTATGATTTTTTTTTTGTTACTGCAGCCAAAAAGCAACATATCTCTGCGGCTTTATGGTTTACTGCTAATGTTGCCCTCCCAGAATAGGGCAGTGTGTGTAGCAAATGTGTGGGCAATAGAGCAAACAACGGTAAAAGTGAGCAGACAGAAGTTTAACAGTAAATTGTCAATCTGGCAGTAAATGTACAGTGTCGGTTACAGTTTGTCAGTTAATAAATGCTCTCATCTGTTATTTCTTAACTGCTGGTAAAGTTAAGGGAGTTATCCCTGAAGTAACGGTCTGGAGAGTGGGCAGGAAAGGCATTACCTTTGTGCTGTACAGTGTTGGCTCTGGTGTGATCATAATGCTTTCCACAAACTTTGTCATCCAGTCTTGAACTAAAACATTTGTATAAAATAAATTTATAATGATAAAGAAAACATGGTCTGATTATTTAGCCATTTTCCTTTGTTGGAAACAATTTATTGTGGTCAGCTTGACGTTAGCCAGTCTGACCAATCAGAGGCCAGAGTAGGGCGGGTCACAGAATGCCGTTGTGGAAAAAAAACATGTGACATTGAGCAAAAGAATTTATAAAAAAAAAGGCAGTACTGACAATAATGAACTCAACCCGCAGTAGACCTCACTAGACTGTTGTATTGTGGTCACATGGGTATCATCACAGCCCTAGGCAGCCATTAATAAGTATAATAAATATAGAGAAACCTGCCAATCTTCTCACTGATCGTCTTGTTTGCATGTGTAGATTATATCAGTATTCATTCTGACATCACATCAGTAATAAACTGATTAAAACTCTAATACTGTATATTTAATAGATTGTTTTTAATGAACTAACTTGTTATTAGCCTCAACCTGAAGCTGTGTTACTGACATAGGAGGAATTCATCTTCCTCCGTTACTAGTTAGTAAGTGTACACAGGTTAGTGTAGCATCAGGTTTAGCTGATATACGTTTACATTCTTCATAAAAAAAAAAAAAACTGTTTTACAAAGATTAATTCTGGATGTGTCCGTGTCCAACCCTTATATTACATTCAAAAACCCCACTGGGGTTACAGTTTAGCAGGGTTGCAGTCAGCTAGCTATGGTAGAGCTAGTATCTGAGCTGCCATACAAAAAAATGGAATTGTCAGTTGTCTCTCTATCTGTTCAGTACTGACTGGTATATTCAAGCTGCTTACCAAAAGAAAATTAATCCCTGCTCAGTAGATTCTCAAGCCAAAACACAACACTGAAATATTCACTTCACTGGGCTTCATTCTCACTAGCTATTACTATTGTCAAATTGTGACTTTGTTTTGAGACTTGGTTGCAGGTACAGGTACTTACGTTCTTTTCCCCTCTGCATGAAAATGATTGAGTGAATGATTCCTATCAATATATTACTATGTCAAAACTGAGTCAACAAAAGAAGACTGAGATGCAGTTCATTGAAATTATTTTGCCAAGGCTTTAAATTGAAGTTAGGTTAATAGGTTTGTATTCCAGAAGCTTTTTTTCAAATCTGTTATATTCATATTACAACAGAAATCAATAAATCAAACAGCCCTCAAACAAAATGAAAAAAAATAGTTATCCATGGCTGTCACAGGCCTGTAATGAAATAAAATATGATTTGAATATATTTAATTCTGTTCTTACCCACCAATTGCTGAACAAATAAATGTCACTTGTCAGGCTATAAAAAGGGGACAACCTTACAATTTCTGTCTGGGCGAGTAGTCTGAGCCTAGTAGAAAATAGGCTCCATAGAAAGACAGCAAATGTGATCACAACTCTGAATGGTTGCCAATAGAGCCTGATAAAATCTTCAAGTACTTAATGCCCCTTTAAATATCCTATACTTTATGGTTATTTAACAAATACACAAGCATTCAGAGTCACTGGATAAAAGAGATTCAATATTTGAATCAGCCTGTTTTAGAGAGTTCAAGATGGCAAAGGCTTTGCTTTGATGTCTGCCATGGCCCTTGGCATTAAGTTTAAGTGCTGAATAAACTGTGTAACGTAATGCCCTTTATACCCTGGCATCCACATGATGACTGATGTAGTATCAGTATGGGTGCACCTTTCATACAAACACATACTGGAAGTCCAACAGAGAAGAGGAGGTGGCGATGCCAGCCAGTAGATGGTGCTGATGAGAAATCATGTTGTAGACTCACTTATCCAACGTCACAGCTACAAATAATGATTTCCCTTTCACACTGTCATCACTTAATGTTCTTCTATGAGCAGCTGGTTCTAAGGGGACACAATAACACAGAAATGCACTTATTATTAGCATTGTTGGTAGTAGGACTAGTCATATTTACATACTTAGCTTAAAATAGAGTGCTTTGCAAATGATGATAAATATAAAACACAGTAATGATAGTAGCAACTACAATGACAGACCATAATGAACCAAACAAAAGTTCATGAGTTCATGTCCTATAATTAACATTCAGTTTAACTGCAAAATAACCCTCACCCTGCTTCAAATTCTTTACAAAAAGGTACAGCATATCAAATTATTTCAGGTCAGAAAAATTAGAAAGACACAAAAACTAAAATCTGAAGCAATGGATTACAGAACATCAACCTAGTGTCCTGTGCACCTGGATCGAGTGAGTGATAATGACAGATTAGAGGGCTGAATACAAAATCCCACCTTACTGTCAGTGGTATTTTGAATGATGTCGTTGTCGGGGTCTCCTCCCTCTGAGCCGCTCTTCTGGTCGTCTTCTTTCCCATCCTTCTCCAGGTCATCCTCTCCAGATGACATCCTTGACAGCTTGGTGGACTTCTGTCACAGACACACAGATTGAGATGAGGGAACACTTACTAGGTGTTAGAATTAAAAATTTCTAAGAGGCATAAAATGCACATCATGCTTTGCTTAAACCAAGACAACACACTAGAAAGTCTCAGATGACTTTACTACACACAATGGCCGCTGCAGCCAGCAACATATTGATGAATATATGTTGAATATCTCCAGCAGAACCAGAGAAGTTGTCTTTTTTTTATTCCACACATTCTCCCAACTTAAAACCTGAGTTGCTTCATGGGTAATGTAGATGACAATACCCACGATGCAACTCAATCAGCAACAGGTTGTGTGTTATGCTTGTAGCAGGTAATGTATTTGGAACCTCTCCCTTGCAGCAAAAAAAAGAGCAGTCTACCGAGGCAAGCTAAGCTTCACACTTGCTGTTAAGTACTGCTACACTTACATTTTACTTTTTCAAACTTGCAATCTGTGTATGAAATCACCTGTTCACTCATTTATGGACACTCAGTATTTTACTCCATAGTGAGCACTAAATTGCATGGTGTATAGTGGTCAGCACTGTAGCCTCACAGCAAGCTGGGACTGGAATCACTGTGTGGAGTTGTGGCGCATGTTCTCCCTGTGTCTGTTTCAGCTTCCTCCTACTGTCCAAAGACATGAACCTTCACACGTTAATTGGTGACTGTAGGTGTGAATGTGAGCGCTGTGATGAACTGGCAACTCATCCATGGTGTACCTCCACCGGTTACAGAAAATAGATGGATGAAAAAAGACTCTGACAGATGGCCATGCAACAGTAGATGGTTGACGATGGATTTGTTAAATAATTAAACTTGTATTGTATGTATGTATGTATGTATGTATGTATGTATGTATGTATGTATGTATGTATGTATGTATGTATGTATGTATGTATGTATGTATGTATGTATGTATGTATGTATGCATATATGTAGAATAAATGAATGAATATAAAGTTGTTTGTTGTTTTTTATAATCCTAAAGTAGCTAATTTCTAGCTCATGACATTTGATTTGTTGTTTCAAGTTGAGCTGTTTCAAATGAATGTATGTATAAAGGAGGAACTACAGTGAAAATGTGAAAGTCCCTATCTCAAGTCAGGCTCATTCTAAGGTAACAGAAACAATGCTCATCTTCAGATGATTATAAACTCATGAAAACAGAGTTATTTATATGATTTTCCATTACTGTCATATTCTGTAAATCAGACACACTGGACCTTTAATTTTGGACTTGAGGGCTATGTACATGTCAAAAGACTAAGGCTGAAGCTAACAGGCCCAGGCATGATGATCTATTTAGGAGACATGGAAATAGAGAAACAGCATTGTTCTTGTCTTGTAGGAGAGATATAGTTAGCCCAGTATAAGAGAACAGTACTAAAAATAATAATGCATTTATGTTTGGATTTTTAAACACTATGTTTCAGTTTTACAAAAGAAAAGGGTGACGACTAACTGATAAGCTTCGAAAAATATGTCACAGGATTGGCTGGAGTGTAAAAAATGTAAAGGTGTCATTGGTTACCGCTGTGTGTGTGTGTAGGTGCGTATGTGTGTAAAGGTGGGGTTAAAAGGGGAGTGCTGGACTGACAGGACACACATCAGCAAACTGCTTCCCAACACTGCCACATTCCTCTGGATGCACCACATGTGCTGTGCGTAATAAAACCCAGTTGCTAGGCAACAGTGGTTGCTAAGTGAAGAACAGGATGCCTGTGACTTTTTCAACCTGCTTCCATTTACAGCAGCAATGGCTTATGCACTCATACATAACACACTGTGACAGTGCTCGCACTCCATCCCTTCAATCTTGGAAGCTTTTTTTTTTTTTTAAATAAAGGCAAGGTCAAACTTGTAATGAATGTTGTAATGAACACAGTGTCATCTGACCAGGTATGCAGGCATTACACCCGTCATTGTGTATATGCAACCAAGTGCAACATCCTGAATGTCTCTGAAGGTTTGGGGGGTGGTCTGAAGGTGTTTGGACAATTAATTGGGCCACTGACTTCCAGAGACTTTAACATAACTTCTGCAGGATTGTCAGTGGAGGCTATGGCTTTTAATTTTGGGCATTTGGGCCAGTTATAAACACCTTTTCTTTTGGTAGTGGTCAGACAACAAGCATGAATTAATTTGTTTTTACTCCATTTACTCCAACAGGAGCCTCTAGAATTTATACAGCCTTTTTCAAGGCACTCTAAATCCCAAAATGCATACGTGCTAAAACACTATGCCTTCAGTTTTACAGGTCAATGATATGTAATGAAAGTAAGTCAGTCAGTCCTGCTGATTGCCTCTACTATTCATGCCAAATATCAAATAAGTAAGAATAACCTCTACGGTCATTTTCAGGCCCGTTGTAACTGTCACATTATCTTCAGTACTCCTATTTTAATTGGAATTATCCTTGTTCCTGTGTTAGTATGTTTACCAGCTGAAGTACCTTGGAGGTGGCTGTCTTTTTCCGTTTGGATCCGGTCTTGTCTCCCTTCAGCTTTTCCTTGTCATCTTCCTCCTCAACGGAGTCACCCTCCTCGCCCCCGCTGCTGCCATCAGCAGTGTTTCCCCCCTCTTCTGTTTCTGATGAACTCTGTTGGTGGATGGCCTGCGTACAAAAGATGCCTTTCTTTATTTTTGCAAAACTTTAAGTAGTAGAGTTGCAAAGCAAATGGCTGGCTTCACCTCAAATCAACAAATGTGAATTGGCAATTTAAGACAAATGAATCAATCTTTCTTACAGAAACCTCTAATTTCAACAGCCCTTTTATTTGTGTCTTACACTTTTGGCAAGGCATCAATGTGGCTTTGTTGAGCATCAGGGTTGTCTGGCATCTCTGCCCCCACCTCCCTTCATGTTTTCTCCCTCTGTCTTCTATCTGAACCTCAGACATAATAGACTGTTGACTGACCTGATAGCCTGTGAACTTGACTCCAGGGTTGTTCTCGATCTCCCACAGGCCCTCGTTGAAGCCTTTCCTCTTGTTAGACTTGCCAAATTTGTCTTTATACTCCTTGTAGGGCAGGAGATCCTTTGGGCCCAAGAATGCACTAAAGAAGGAGGAAGAGGCATTTACTGCTACTGCAACTAAAACTACAACAGTCTGGGAAAAGCACATGTTGTTTCAGGAGTTCAATTCAGTAGTAAGCACAACATATTTGTAAGTTTACACATAATAGTTTTCAATGTTATAGTTTGAATTTTTATGCTGATCTCTCAAGTGTACATAGGCCTGGATGTCAAAGACTTGCAAAGACACTTGTGTGTGCTGACAGAAATGCCTCTGTAGCGCAGAGTAATAAATAATAATAATAATAATAATAATAATAATTATAATAAAAATACTACAAGTAGTAAAATTAATTTACTGGTTCACTTAGTATTTGCTCATATATTTCCTTATCTAAATCAGGAAACGGTTTCTTATTCAAGCTATGGATGCATTCTTTTTATATTTTGTGTTGTTGTTAAATGGTATTTCAGTCACATAATAACAGGCTGTGGCATATGGTACAGTCATGTGATGGAAGTGGAGCATCAAAAGGTGCTTACGTCTCATGAGTCCCGAAGAAGAAGATGGGGTACTTGTTGGCAGGCGGTTTGACAGCTCCTTCTGGAAGTTCATCAATCTGAAGGACGGAAGGAGAGACACTCTTACTGAATATTTATTTTACTCCCCCTAATGCTGAAGCTTAAGATACACCTGTTAATGTCTACTATCTTCTATCTACTATCTTCTACTATCTACGGTCTTCTATGATACTGGCTTCTGTGGGGCTGTGGGGAAACTGAATCAGTGTAAACCTGTATCTGTATCATGGTAGAGATGCTCCTAAACTGTAAGGTTACAAATAAAGCCTGACAGCATTGTGCATTGTGGAAGTGCACAGTAACTGATGTCATGATAAACCATGTATATAATACTTAAATTGATTAAATAAAAACACAAATTATTGCAAATAAGATGGGTGCACTACAGGTTACCTGAGGTCAGCTACTGGCACATTTTTCCATGGGTGACAGCTAAATGCTTAGTATTAATGCAAAAACACGTGTTGAACTAATTAATAGAAATTATTAACATGGAAAATTGTTTTAGCAGACATGAACGGAGCAGGGAGCGTATGAAGAAAATGGGTCTCGATAAATGATATGTTTTTCCTCAAATGTCAACCCTCAACGTGGCGGAAAACAAAGCATTTTAACAGACGTTTCGGTCGTCACTAACATATATACGCACACCTAACGTGGCTGCGGACTCCAACCGAGCTCAGGGCATCAGCATCCCTCCGGTTCCCCCAGCGAAGCAGCGGCTGTATTGTGTAAATCAACCCCGCCTCCCTGTGCTCCCAGCCCGGCCGCAACCCAGACTCACCCTCGCCGGCCAGTGCGGGTATCCCTTCATCTTAGCGAAAACCAAATCTCCTGCCGTGTATTCCCGCGGCCGTGGTCGAGCCATGTTGCTGGATAAAAACTGAGGTTTGAATTGACTTTAGAATCCTTTACGGTTCTCCCCGGGGCCCTCAACGCAGGGCTAAATTATCGACCATCAATGTTTTTACATCAAGACTGCAGTTTACACGGAAATAAATAATTAAAAAACGCAGAAAAACGGGACCTAGAAGAGGGCTATCCTCTTACGCACAAATTCGGTTGTAAACGCAGTGGAGAATGGCCTAAGTTGGAGTAGTGTGTCTGTAAGAAACGCAAACTCTGGAAGAATAGAAAGCACCGAACTTCCGGTCTTCGAAATAAAAGCAGGGCTGACTTTCAAGCGTCAAATGATTATTTTACGATGATTGACTCATCGTGTGATTTCATATAAGGACACATGATGAAAAGATAAAAAATAAAAGAAATAAAGTGAAGAAATAATAATAATAAAAAAAGAAGAAGAATAGATAAAAATAAAAATAGATACAATAAAATATAACATTATGTTAAGAAGTATCTATGCAGTAATGTAAGCCTTAGATGGCAAATCACGAATTTTACACCGTTCGACCAGCAGTGGTACCAAATCTATACAAAGACTGCTGCAATAAGTATTATAGTAATTGAGATGAAGTTTTGTCCAATAATAATAGTAATAAAATTAAATGAAATAATAGAAATGAAAAACCTAAGAGAGGCACGATTTCCTCTATTCTGTACATATCATATACAATGCAATTCTTCTAAAGATTTTTTTCTGCCCTTTTTTTTTGACAGAGACCGCTTGAAGAGTGACAGCAATGTGGGGAGAGAGAGATGAGGAATGACATGCGGGAAAGAGCTACAGGTTGGATTCGAACCCCCATTTGTGGTATCCTATGCCACGTGCCAGCTCTGTACCAGTGCTTTAAAAAACATGAATGTTTTTGCATGCCATTTCCATACCTGACAATTAAGGTTCAAACAGTCTCAGTGGCATCAGAGACAAATGTCTACAGTGGAAACAGTAAACAACATATCTGCGAGTCCCTCTGCCATGAATAAGTTTTGTACTAGTCTGTTCGGAAGCTTTTTCTGGCTCTTCCCTGGAGGGTATTGGGGAAACACTTCGATTTCGGCTGAGCAGACTTTACAGTAACACAGTATAATGTTCAGTAACACATTATTTTTAGTAACACAGTAGAATGTTCAGTGTGACGGTTTACTTGTTTATTTACAGCTTGTGTTCTCTCACCACAGATAGATAGATAGATAGATAGATAGATAGATAGATAGATAGATAGATAGATAGATAGATAGATAGATAGATAGATAGATAGATAGATAGATAGATAGATAGATAGATAGATAGATAGATAGATAGATATACTTTATTTATCCCAAGCTGGGAAATTATAGTGCAGCAGCAGCATTACACAGTGACAGGTGACAACATAAGAATAAAAATATACTATAAAGCAAACTATACATAATAAAATATCAAAAAAGCAATAGTAAATACGATAAAATAGAATATATTGTACAGAGGTATATACAGCAAGTTGGCAGTGTTGATTTGTACAAAGTAGGGAAAAGTGTGAGGTGACTGTAGATTGTAGATTATGGCCTAGCTGTTGTTATACAATGTGATGGCATGTGGCGGGAAAGATTTCCTGTATCTGTCCCTTCGATAGCGGAGTTGTAGCAGCCTGTGGGAGAAGCTGCTCCACTGTCTGTCTACTGTGTGGTGGAGAGGGTGCTGTTCATTGTCCATGATGGATAACAGTTTATTCAGCATTCTCCTCTCCACCACAGTCTCAAGAGACTCCAGTCTCAGTCCAAGAACAGAGCCAGCCTTCTTGATGATCATCTCAAGTCTGTTGGTGTCACTGGCTCTGATGCTGCTGCCCCAACAAACAACAGCAAAGAAGATTGCACTGGCAACAACAGACTGGTAGAAGATCTCCAACATCTTGCTGCACACGTTGAAGGAGAAATCAAAGAATGTGATCCTCACAGTGCCCCCCACCATCCAGATGCATATGGGCTCGTTGCAGCAGGTAAATGACGGCGTCATCGACTCCTCAATGCAGTTTGCCTATCAGAATGGAGGTCTTCTGATAGGCAAACTGCAGGGGGTCCAGAAACGTCCTCACCTGTGACCTCAGCTGGTCTAGGACCAGTCTCTCCAGGACTTTCATCACATGGGATGTGAGGGCGATTGGTCTGTAGTCCACTGGGTCGGATGGCCTCTGCTTCTTGGGGACTGGAACCAGGCAGGACGTCTTCCACAGCATCGGGACCTTCTCCTGACTCAGGCTCAGGTTGAACAGATGTCTCAGTACAGGAGACAGCTGGCTAGCACAGGTCTTCAGGAGCCTAGGAGTGATGCCATCAGGGCCTGCTGCCTTTCGCTGGTTCAGTCTTTCCAGCTGCCTCTTTACCTGGCCTGTAGTCACCGTTGGGTGGTTGATGTTTGTGTCCTCAGTGGGGGGAGGTGAGGAGGGGGAGAAGGCGGGGGGGGGGGGGGGGGGGGGGGGGGCAAATGGGGAGGTGAAGTGCAGGGGAATGCTGGGGGGTGTTTCCAGCCCTTTGGGACAGTGTGGGTGTGTGGGGGGCAGGAGGTGTCTGAGAGGTAGCAGGAGGTGAGCTAAACCTATTAAAAAACGGGTTGAACTGGTTTGCTCTGTCCAGGCTCCCTGATGTCTTCCTGTCCTTCCCCTTCATCCCTGTGATGTGCTTCATTTCCGTCCACACATCCTTTACACTGTTCTGTTAAGGTTTGGCTTCCAGCTTCCTCCTGTAGTCCTCCTTGCTTGTCCTCAGCATATCTCGGAGTTTGTGCTGCACTCTCCTCTGCTCCGCTCTGTCTCCAGACCTGAAAGCCCTTTTCTTCTCGTTCAGAAGTGCCTTCAGGTCGCTGGTGATCCAGGGCTTGTTGTTGGAGAAGTAGCGTACAGTCCGGACTGGCATGGTGGTGTCCTCACAGAATCTGATGTACTCAGTGATGCAATCAGTCATGTCATCAATGTCCTCCCCATGTGGCTCACAGAGTACATCCCAGTCTGTCGACTCAAAGCAGTCCTGCAGTGCTTCTGTGGCCTCATGTGTCCACTTGCTCACTGTCCAGGGGCATTATTTACAAAGCTTGCGTACGCACAAAAAAGTGGCGTACGTCCTTTTCCACGCTCACGTTCAAATGTATCAAATGTGAAACAGTCGTAGAAATGTGCGTGCCCCACACCAATTTCATAGCTGCCGTACGCACGTTTCTACAGCTATTGTTCCTTTGGCGACACTTAGAGGTGACGCTGGGAAACTGTTTATAATGTGAAAACAAGTAGTCATCAGAGTGACGTGCACATCAGAGACACACTTATGAACAATTAACACACCTACGTATTTGCAATTATATAGGTGGTTATAAAAGCATGCGTAATGTGATGAAGAAAATGATATTAACAAAGGCAGCGTTAGCGTTGTTAGAGGACCTTGCAAACGTGAGCGATTTAAGGAACGCGAGGATTTACTTGCAAACCATGATAATTGGCTCATAAGCCAATTTCGGTTACCAAGGCCAGTATTACTGGAGCTGTGCGCAGAGCTGCGGCCGGCCCGAGACCGCAACGGGGGCCGGTGAGTAGCTCGGGGTTGTGCTGACTATACGCTGGGGTTCCTGGCAACAGGAGAATTCCAGCGGGAGCTGTTTATTTAAGTAGGAAACATTTTTATTCCATCAATGTTCAAATCATATGTGATGCGCCACACCTGTCCACACCTGTGTGCGCTGCTCGGATCCCACGGGATTTACAGCCTCACACACCTGCTCCCACTTATGTCTTTTTTTGGTCATATTTATCCCTGTTGACAGGGACAGGGGTTGGGACGTCATATGCATCACTGGCGTTGGCATAGAGAAGATCCAGCGTTTTATTGTCTCTGGTGGGGCAGTCAATATACTGGTACGTCGTATGCATCACTGGCGTTGGCATAGAGAAGATCCAGCGTTTTATTGTCTCTGGTGGGGCAGTCAATATACCCATCACTCCACCATCTCTCTCTCCACGTTTGCATGTCTATGCTGTGTACTGCATGTGTATGTGTCCGGATTAAAAATGCATGTAAAATAAAAAATAGAGTGAAAAGACAATTTCCCCACTGTGGGATTAATAATGGGATTAATAAAGCATATCTTCTTCTTCTTTTATAATGGGCTCAATGCTGGGTCATGACCAGACCCAGCACTTTCCTGTTATTGAACCCACAGAATATCTATACAACACAGCCCATAAAAACTCTTTTGTATATATATCTGTCACTAAGGTACTTAAGACTTTACTTGGATATACAGTTTTTTGGACAACTTGTATTTAATCAAGAAACTTAAAATCTGGACACTTTAGGTCTTTTCAAGATGGTCAGATCAAATCAAATCAATTTTATTTGTATAGCCCAAAGTCACAAAGTACATTTGCCTCAGAGGGCTTTACAATCTGTACAGGGAGTGACACCCTCTGTCCTTAGACCCTCAGTTCGAGTGAGGAAAAACTTGCCCACAAAAAACCTTTAACAGGGAAATAATGTGGAAGAAACCTCAGGAAGAGCCACAGAGGAGGGATCCCTCTCCCAGGACGGACAGACGTGCAATGGATGTCACGTGTACAGGACAAATCAACACAAACATATTGTACAATTACAATGAATGATAAAATGACAATGAATTACAATGAATGATGAAATGATTACAGTAGCAGTGGAGCCTGTGATAGAGATAGAGAGACACAGAAGCACAACAGCAGCAAATCATTAACTAACTTTAAAACTGTAATGGAGATATGGTAGTAATAATGACAGTAGTAATAAATGTGTAGTGGACATCGTGCAAGACCACAGCAGTAGCCACGATCCATGAGAACCTGCTGGATGAGAAAGCACAGAAACTCCGGGAAGAAGTTTAGTTAGTAAGATGCTGTTATGGAATTTTCTATTCTTAGGTTACACAAGGTCACGTGTGGGGCTTGTGGTCCTCGTCAGTATTAATTGTTTGTCTTTGATTAGGTGCCACCATATCTTAACACTGTGGTGGCCAGGGTCGAAGAGACCTGTTGCTGCCTTCATAGACATAATAGATAGCTTGTTGTTACTGTTCCAATCTGCGTAAACAGACATCTGTGTCCCCAGACTAAAATGTGTTGACAATACACCTCCAAGAGTAAAGACATTCTCTTTGACTAAATCTGGGGCGTATAGTATGGGTGTGATCTTTGGGTTTAAAGTATATGCACCATCACAAGTTCGTCAGAATGCGAGCCCGACTCAAGCACTGCAGATGTACTTTGAGAGTGTCTGTAGTTCTCCTTGATCAAGTGTCTATAAATATTACAGCATAAGATATCAGAGGCTCCTGAACACTTTCTTCCCTCCTGACCTCACCATTGACAGCAGCATAACTAAGGGACCTGAGCGAGCCCTAACTAGCTAGCTAGCTCTATCAAAAAGGAAAGTCTTAAGTCTACTCTTAAAAGTGTTGACCGTGTCTGCCTCCCGAACCCAGAATGGTAGTTTGATAGCTGAAAGCTCTGGCTCCCAAGTAAGGAGAAGAATTTTAAATTCTATTCTAGATTTAATAGGTAGCCAATGCAAAGAAGCCAACATGGGAGAGATGTGATCTCTGATCTCTCGTGATCTTGCTCCAAAATGAGGTTGTAATGACAAAACAGATTAAATGATCTGTGATCAGTTTACATGTGACTAACTTCGAGTTAGCATAACATAACATAAGAGAGAGGCTTTTGCTTGAACCAGATCTGACACTGGACAAAGCCTTAACAACTGCATCACAAGTGCAAGCTGTGCAGCCCCATTCACAGTTCACTAAAAAGCAATACAAACAGCACGCTTGCCCAAACAAGTCATCCAATGCTACTACTACATCTTCCTGCAGCTGTTTCAGGTGTGGTTCTGACAGACATCTGGCTAATTCTTCTTAGTGCCCTGTAGCCAAGTCTTGCCATAAAGTTGGTTATTTTGCTTGTGTTTGTCGCTCATCCAAGTCAAGTGATGTAGGTGAGATTCAGCTACCTAAATTGACTGTGCTATACCTAAATAACCATTGCCATGCACCAGATACACTTGCAAAATCAATGTCAGTACACCTGCTCTTACCAAAGAGCCTGAACTGGTTGTTGACACAGGATCTGCAGTGTCTATTTTGCCACACTACATCTATGTTCAGTACTTCAATGACACACTACTGCTACCACCTGTTAGTCAGCTGGTGACATGATGAACAAGGAAGAAAATCCCTTGACTTGGCTGCCTACAAGTCAAAGTGAGAAGAGGAGTTCTCACTGCTCCAGTCATATTCTACGTGGTAAAGAAAGGGACCTCCCTCTTAGGAAGCGATTTTATGAAAGCCTTAAGCATCTGCATAGAAGGTAACACTGTCCTCCCTCCGAAACCCTCCCGTTCTTACCACAAACTCTGCATCTACTTCCTGCACCTCTGTTGCTCCTGCCATCAGCTGTGTGACTGCTTTGGCTGCTCCTATGCTGACCACTAACTCTGCACCTGCGTCCCGCATCCCTGCTGCTCCAGACATCGGCTGTGCACAAAACTTGCATAAGGTGAAAATCAGTTCCACTGTTAAACCAGTATGCCAGAAACTACGATGCCTGCCTTGTACCTGTAAGAGCTTCTGTGTCAGCTGAACTGGACCGACTGCTGAAAGCCGGCATGATTGAAAAAATTGATCACCCTGGGTTTCGCCTATTGTGGTCACAGGACGGAAAACTGGTGGAATATGGATGTGCACAGATCTCCGTGAACCAAACAAAGCTGTGATCACAGACTGCTACCCCCTACCTCATGTGGATGAACTGTTTGCAAACTTACAAGGTGCAAATATGCTTTCTACAATCGCCCTGGCTAATGCATGCTACCAGTTGTCTCTTGATGAAGATAGCAAGGATCTGACAGCATTTATTACACATGATGGTTTGTTCAGATTCTGCAGGGTTCCTAATGGCATCGCATTGGCTCCCTCAGCCTTCCAGAAAATGATGGCTGACATCCTCAACGGCCTCCCAGGTGCCAGGTTATATGGACGACCTCATCGGCTATGGTCGATAACACTCTTGCTGAGCATGACCAGAACCTCAGCACTCCAAAAGGTGAAGGAGGCTGGACTGGTGCTAAATGACAACAAGAGTCACTTCAGGAAGACCTCACTATGCTTACTAAGTCATACCATTACTGCAGATGGCATCCTTCCTGACCAAGAGCATATTAATTCCGTAATGAAAGCCCCTTCTACTATCAGATGCTGTTACCCTGATATTATTTCTGGTCTTAGTATCCTTGTGCTCAATGTTTCTCCCTGACTTTGAAACGGTTGTGGCTCCTATGCATGCCTGAACCATGACAAAGACAAATTTATAGGGACCCCTGCAGCACAAAGCCATGGTGGTGATGACTGACATGCATATATACAGTATTTCTCATGTCCCTGGAGGCTTACGGCCATACCACCCTGAATGCGCCCGATCTCATCTGATTTTGGAAGCTAAGCAGCGTCAGGCCTGGTTAGTACTTGGATAGGTGACCGCCTGGGAATATCAGGTGCTGTAAGCTTTTTCACATCTCGGCAGGGAACGAAGCTGTTCTTCTTCAATTACCATGGTGGTGATGACTGACGTGCATATATACAGTATTTCTCACTTCCCTGGAGGTTTACAGCCATACCACCCTGAATGCCCCCACAGAGTCTGTGCAGTGTGAGAGAAGGGAGTGACTGAGGAGCTTTGTTTGTAGCAGCTGGCTAATATAGCAGCCACTTTTCTTTCTTTTTTTGTTTCATAGACTGAACTCTTTTTGGAGAATCTTAGTTTGTGCATAGTGGGTAATCTCCCCACAGCAGTTTTGCTGTTTGGGGGGATTTGTTTTGATTTATTGGACGGACCACATGGCAACGGACAAAGGGATGGAGCAGACGATGCAGAGCGTTGGAGAGGGAGTGTGAGGGAGAGAGGGGAGAAGCACGGCGGAGGATCGGCGAGAGACCGGAGGACGACGGGAGCGGCTGTACGGGAAGGACCTGACGGTGGAAGTGGAGGTGGAGGGATCGGCCGAGGTGTCCATGATGGACATCTTGCGAGGAGTAGCGGTGCAGTGTGGAGTGGTGACTGGGTGCTGTGTCAGGAGAGGGAAGCTCTACTGAACCATCTATTCCTTTAGGTTTAAGTAGCAATGACTTTATGAGTTTCTTTAATGATAAGATTATAACTATTAGAGACAAAATCCATCACCTCTTGCCCTCAACAGGCATTGATCTGCATTCTGATACAGCAAGTTTGGAAACAGCCATAAAACCTGTTATGTATTTAGACTGTTTTTCTCCCATCGACCTTCATCAAATAACTTTAATCATTTCTGCAGCTAAGCCGTCAACCTGTCTCTTAGACTCCATCCCAACAAGGCTGCTCAAGGATGTTTTAAGCCGTCAACCTGTCTCTTAGACTCCATCCCAACAAGGCTGCTCAAGGATGTTTTACTTCTAGTTAGTCATTCGTTATTGGATATGATTAATCTGTCTTTATTATCAGGACATGTACCACAGTCCTTTAAGGTAGCTGTAATTAAACCTCTTCTTAAAAAGCCCACTCTAGACCCAGAGGTCTTAGCCAACTACAGGCCGATATCAAACCTTCCCTTTGTGTCTAAGATACTTGAGAAAGCTGTAGTTAATCAGCTGTGTGACTTTCTCCATAACAATAGTCTATTTGAGAATTTTCAGTCAGGATTTAGAGTGCATCATAGCACAGAGACCGCATTAGTCAAAGTTACAAATGACCTCCTAATGGCATCAGACAAAGGACTCATCTCTGTACTTGTCCTGTTAGATCTTAGTGCTGCATTTGACACCATTGACCATCAAATTCTTTTACAGAGACTGGAAGATCAAATTGGCATCAAAGGAACCGCCCTAAGCTGGTTTAAGTCGTATTTTTTAGATCGATCTCAGTTTGTTCACATCAATGATGAATCCTCCATGCATACCAAAGTTTGTCATGGAGTCCCACAAGGTTCTGTACTTGGACCACTTCTATTTAGTTTATATATGCTTCCTTTAGGGAACATTATTAGGAATCACTCTTTCAATTTTCATTGTTATGCTGACGACATCCAATTATATTTATCGATCAAGCCTGATGCATTCAATCAGTTAACTAAACTCAAGGCATGCCTTGAGGATATAAAAAAATTGGATGACCCACAATTTTTTGATGTTAAATTCAGACAAAACCGAAGTTCTTGTAATTGGACCCAAACACCTCAGAAACTTTCTTTCTAGAGACTTAGTTACTTTAGATGGGATCACCCTGGCGTCCAGCTCCACGGTAAAGAATCTTGGAGTTGTTTTTGATCAGGATTTGTCCTTTAACGCCCATATAAAACAAATTTCGAGGACTGCATTCTTCCACTTACGTAACATCTCTAAAATCAGACGCATTGTCTCTCAAGCGGATGCAGAAAAACGAGTCCACACATTTGTTACTTCAAGGCTGGACTATTGTAACTCTTTGTTATCAGGCTGCTCTAATAAGTCTCTGAGGACTTTGCAGTTTGTTACGGGAATTTTTTAAAGAGAAACCCTTAAATAAAGAGGATCGGATTCAAAGCAAGTTGAATTTATTATTCTTGTACAAGAAGGAGCGTTTCACAGTGCAACCCCCTAAAGGGGTTACAGAGAAAAAGGCTCCCAGAGGAGCGTTAACAGTTGGTTCTTATACATTTTCCTGAAGATGGGCTGTCTCAACCCCTGTGAATTGTTAACAGTCAATTTGCATACTATGCATTTAAACAGCTTTCTTCAACATATTACCTAATGAGTTGCCAGTATGTCCCCAATCTTAATGTCACCTCTCTGACCTGTCCCTAGGCTTCATTTTGTTCTTAAATCCCTCTATTTATACATTAACCTGAACTTTACCTTACCCTGCCAGTCTCAGGAAAACAGCAATAAAGGGAAGTGCCCTAAGGACATGTAATAAATAGGAACAAACATTGTATAAGTTAAAACATCCAACTAGCTGCGTAACCCTAATTTTTATAACATTTCCCCCCTGTTTGTACTATCTTAAAGAGGTACAAACAAACAAAAAATCACAAGAATAAAAATTAATCAGTGTTCAGTGGTTGGTACAAATAATCATAGATAATGTGGGAGCAAAAAACCTGTCTGGCAGTTCTTTAACATTCATATTATTTCATACTGTTGCTTTCTAAACAGTAAAATTCTCCACATGGTCCCGCTGCCCCGGCGGCCAACAATTTGTATTAATAACCATAACAATAACTTCAGTATGCTTAATCACTCAAATAGATGTAAAATATCAATGCAAAAAATATTCATTCTGATAACAGCAAATGTATAGGTACATTTATGAATCTAATAAAAAATAAATAAAAACAGGCTGATCGACTCATCGGACCTTCTTTCCCTGCCTACGGGTGCTGTCCCTGAGACGAAAAAAAAAAACAACCTTAAATGTATATACAATTTGCCATCAGTCTTTTTCTCTTAAGCATACATTACATCAGACACTTTTGTGCTGTGAAACAAAAACTAAATAGTGTGTCATTTTCAGTAGGTGTTTCTCCCCTCATGGGCGCGTAGATTGACTCTTCTACTCGCTGAACTGGACCCATTCTTCATACTCGTCCTCATTCTCGTATCTACCCACACCTTGTCCTTCAGTCATCTCATGCCTCGAACTCATCAACTGTGGAGACAGGCTGATAGAACAATTGTTGTTTCGTTAGTGTGGTAGTAATCAATCTTTATATCAATTCTCTCATACATGGGATACTACAGGTGATTAGGACAGCAATTGCAATTCCTACAGACATTACCAGTACCTTTAGGATGTTTCCCCATCTCCTTAATATGCTTTCCATCCATTTTGTGATTGGATCTGTTATACCTGAGTTGTCTGCCAGCTCGTCTGACAATGACGTCAGTCCTTCTAGTGCCTTTGTGATGCTGCCGTCAGGTACTGTGTTATTTGGGATGAAGGTACAGCATAGATTTCCAAATAATTTACACACACCTCCTTTTTCAGCTAGTAGCATATCTAAAGCTAATCTGTTCTGCCAGGCCATTAAACTAGTTTTATCTAATTGTTCGTGGATTCCTCTAAATCCATCACGAGTGTAATTAATGAAGCGTTGTTGATTTATCCACCAGGTAAAGAATGATTTAAAACTTGCTGCCACCTGGTTTCTAGCTTTAAACACATGGGACCCCTCTGGGAACACCAATTCAATCTAATCAAATGAGGTGGGTATTAACTTATCACGTTTAACCCTGTGCATATCCTCTGTATTTAGTTTAGGAAACTGTGGACTCATAGGAAGCAAGTATGTAGGCATCATTAAGTGAATCAAAGCGCAGGTACCATACCAGAGTTTAGGCAACCTAGGTCTTAATCTCTGTCCTCCACAATATCACCATATGTCTGCTCATGCATAGTCGTGTGTAGTCACCAACTCATCAGTGATCCCATAGGGATTTTCTCCTACCGTAATTATAGTGCCACACCCTATCAGGGATCCTGTGTCTTGTTCTCTCCTTGTTCCCCTCGTATGGTTTGAACCATCGTGGAATAATCTCAGTGGGAACAGCTGGAAAGAAATACTTGAGAGTGGTACAGTCCTGTAATATTAGGTCGTATGTGAAGACTCAGCATTACTGCTGGCAAACAGGTTACCCATCCTTTTCCTGTCTCATCCATGGCTTTCCTAAGTTTAGCCTTGATTGTACCATTCGCTCTTTCCACTAGTACTGCTGATTGTGGATGATAAGAACAATGATATTTCATTTTAATGGAAAACAGTTCACTCAATTTAGCAATTACATCATTTCTGAAATGCGGTCCATTATCACTGTATATGATTTCTGGAAATCCAAATCTTGGTGCAATATGTGTTGCTAAAGCTTTAGCTACTGTTATTGCATCATTTCGTGTGGTTGGAATAACTTCAATCCATTTTGAGTATAAGTCTATGATCACTAGACAATACTTCTTATTTTCACATTTATTTAATTCCATGAAATCCATGCATATCGTATGGAATGGATACTGAGCATTAGGCATTTTACCTGGTCTTGGTCTTAATCTGCCTTGGACATTCTGCTTTCCACACACTAGACATGATGCACAAAAATTTTTTGCATAATTTTGGAATCCATATGCTGTATATATTTTGTTTATTAGCTCATACATCCCCCCTGTTGATGCATGTGTTAATCCATGCGTCAATACTGCTGCAAATCGAAATAAATTCTTTGGAAGTATGTACTTGCCCTCTGGTCATTTCCATAACTCATTATCAGATAATGTCGCCCCCTTGTTCATCCAAGATCATTTTTCTGATTCAGGTGAGCTTTGTTGCATGTCTTTTAAGATGTCATGGTCATGGTGTGTGATCTCTTCAGCCATGTATATGTCTTGGTAATCTTGTCTAGCAGCAGCTATCTTTGCTTCCTCATCTGCTTTCCGATTTCCTTGTGAAACCAAATCTGTACCTATTGTGTGGGCTGCACACTTACATACTGCTATCTGAAGTGGCAGTTGTACAGCTTTTAATAAGGCTAAAATCAGATTTGTATGTAGAATCGATTTACCTGTCGATGTAATCATACCTCTATTTTTCCACTGTTGTGCAAAAACATGTAAGGTATTAAAAGCATATGCACTATCAGTAAAGACAGTTATTCTCTTTCCTGCTACTAATTTACATGCTTCAGTTAGTGCAATCAGTTCTGCTGCTTGAGCTGAGAGGTGGGGTGCAAGTGCTCTAGACTTTAACACTTTGTCTATAGTTACCACTGCATATCCACCACTGTTTGTCCCATCTGGGTTCTTTTTTCATAATCCATCTACAAACATCACTACATCCGGATTTTGTAATGCCACATCAGTTAAATCTGCTCTTGGCAACACTTTTTCTGTGGTTTCAGCTACACAATCATGTTTAACACCTTCTGTTTCGTTTGGTAGTAACGTTGCTGGATTTAAAATTGTACACCTTTCAATAGTTAGATGAGGCTGAGAGAGTAGGATAGTCATACAGTTAAGATGTCTAGCTGGAGACATGAAGGATATTTTTGGGATGAAACAAGACAATTGTAGCTGAACTCTGTATTGCTAATGCTGCGGCCTGTACAGCTTGCAAACACTGCGGCATTGCTCTGGCTATTGGATCTAATTTAGACGAATAGTATGCTACGGGTCTAAGTTTTCCTCCAAAAGGTTGAGTTAGCACACTGGTCATAAATCCACTTCTAGCATCACACATTTGTATAAATGGTTTCTTATAATCTGGGAGTGCTAAAACTCCTGAACTCACTAGTAATTGTTTTACTTGTACAAACGCATGTTCTTCCTCCGGAGTCCATGTGATCACATCATTAGCTGCCATAGGTTGATCACAGATAAGCATTTGAAGTGGATGTGTGACTTCAGCATAATTTGCAATCCATGCTCTACAGAAGTTAGTCATTCCCAAAAAAAGACATCATTTGTTTTTTTTTGTCTGTGGTTCAGCTCCTTCCTGTGATAGTTAAATCTCAGCTGTTTGTAACGATAGAATCTCATCTACCTCTGCCTCATCATCTGTTGCTGTGCTTGTGTCTGTAATGTCATTTATCTCTATCTGTGTGCGTGTATGTGTGTGTGTGTGTGTGTGTGCGTGCGTGTTTGCATGACCTGCTTCTGGAGTTAGTCATGCGGTGCGATCCTTTTCTCTCCTGTCCTGCCCGGGCCATGCTCCGCTCCTTCGCCTCCTCCCGCTCTCAATCCTCCCCTCCTTCCTCTCCTCTTTGGAGCTCTGCAGTCTCTTGCATAGTGTCCAAATTTTCCACAATTGTAGCACACATCATTGTCCATTCTTCTGGTCTCACCACCTCCACGTCCCCTCTCCCTTTCTTGGTTATCTCGAAGAAAAAGTTCACCAGTGTTACCATCATAACATAAAAATGCATTTGTATATACTGTACCGCATCTTGTCTCTGGAGGAGATTGCCAACGGGGAGGCATTTCTCCCTTTCGTAGTGAGTGGACGGGAGGCGGCGGAGCAGTTGGTGGTGCAGGAGGAGGTTGAGGCGCGGGATAAGGCGGAGGATCCGAACGGAGCCCATATGGCACGTACTCGTTATCACCTTGAGGGTCTCAGGCAGAAAACAAGACAAGATATATGTTAATTTCTTTTTTCGCTGCTCTGTTGAGCTTCTTTCTGTTCACATACATTTTCTTCTCTTTTAGCAACTTTCTCTTCTCCTTCTTCTTTCTTCTATCAGCCACAATTTGGCCTGTAACAGTCCTTCTTTCCTTGACTTACCTTTTCTCCTTCTCACTAATAGCTTTCACCAACTCTTCACCTTCTTACACATCCAATCGTCCTACAAAATCATACGTTTTCTGCTATCTCTGAAGATATTTAACATTATCAGGATTTAACTTTTCCATACGTTTGGCATCACCACTATATCGTTCTATTTTACGACTATTTTATAACTCTATTACCCATTTTGGGTTTTTATTTATTTATTTTATTTTTTCAACTTAATCTTTTTACAAATGATAGGATTATTTTACTTCTCTTATTATTATTATTATTATTATTATTATTATTTCTATTATTATTATTATTATTATTTTTGCGGGGTTTAAATGGTAAATGGACTGTAAATATAAAACACCTTTCTAGTCTTCTGACCACTCAAAGCACTTTACATTACATATCTCATTCACCCATTCACACACTGATGGCATTGGCCATTTGCTCATCAGTTTTAAACATTCATACACATTTACACACCGATGGCAAAGCCTTCGGGAGCAATTTGGGGTTCAGTATCTTGCCCAAGGACACTTCGAAATGCAGACTGGAGGAGCCAGGGATCGGACCACTAATATTCTGCTTAGTGGATGACCCGCTCTACCTCCAAGCCACAACCGCCCCACTAATAATTTAAATTCAATTTTAATTATTTAAGTTTAAGACCTCGTTTCAATGTTTCCAGTCTTACCTTAAATATCTAGCTTATATAAACAAAACACTAAAGCATGCTTTCCTTTTTTGTTTTCTTCTCCCCGGAGTCTAGAATCCCAGTATTACCTTAAGTATGTAACTTACAAGCAACACTATACTGACGAAGTCCCTGACTTCTCTGACGTCTTTTTTGTTTACTCAGGCCTGAAGGATCAAGTTTTCCAATTGTCGTTCCAAAGACATTACCCCCTAGTCCCTGACTGAGGCTCTTCCCCCAAGTTCCCAAATGAACTGAGGCTCTCCCCCAAGTTCCCAAATGAACTGAGGCTCTCCCCCAAGTTCCCAAATGAACTGAGGCCTCTGGCCAATAATCAAAATTCAACTTACTCTTTTGTTTCCTCAATCCTGTGGGTTCGTCTCCTTTTTTTTTTCTTTTTTGTGTGGTTGGCCCCGTCACTGCCTCCTCTCTCAGCTGGTCCTGGATCACGCCAAAACAAGGTTTTTAAAAACCTTGTGGCGGTTTTCAGTCAATATACCTGCAGGTTTTTTCCAGTGCCGTCGCTTCCAGAGGAGAACAGATATTGGGGCCCCACGTTGGGCGCCAGATGTTACGGGAATTTTTTAAAGAGAAACCCTTAAATAAAGAGGATCGGATTCAAAGCATCAACGTTTAAGTTGAATTTATTATTCTTGTACAAGAAGGAGCGTTTCACAGTGCAACCCCCTAAAGGGGTTACAGAGAAAAAGGCTCCCAGAGGAGCGTTAACAGTTGGTTCTTATACATTTTCCTGAAGATGGGCTGTCTCAACCCCTGTGAATTGTTAACAGTCAATTTGCATACTATGCATTTAAACAGCTTTCTTCAACATATTACCTAATGAGTAGCCAGTATGTCCCCAATCTTAATGTCACCTCTCTGACCTGTCCCTAGGCTTCATTTTGTTCTTAAATCCCTCTATTTATACATTAACCTGAACTTTACCTTACCCTGCCAGTCTCAGGAAAACAGCAATAAAGGGAAGTGCCCTAAGGACATGTAATAAATAGGAACAAACATTGTATAAGTTAAAACATCCAACTAGCTGCGTAACCCTAATTTTTATAACACAGTTAATTCAGAATGCTGCTGCACGCGTCCTGACAGGAACCAAGATCAGAGATCACATCTCTCCCATTTTGGCTTCCTTGCATTGGCTACCTATTAAATCTAGAATAGAATTTAAAATTCTTCTCCTTACTTACAAAGCTCTTCATGGCCAGGCACCATCTTATCTAAAAGAGCTCATAAAACCTTACTACCCCTCTAGAACACTGCACTCTCAGGACGCTGGGTTCCTTGTGGTTACTATAGTTTCCAAAAGTAGATTGGGAGCCAGAGCTTTCAGCTATCAGGCTCCTCTTCTGTGGAACAAACTACCATTCTGGGTTCGGGAGGCAGACATGGTCAACACCCAGGGCCGGTCCTAGCTATGCACGTCAATGTGGGGTTCGCCCAGGGCGCAAATGTGGCCAGGACCGGCGCTGTCAACACCTTTAAGAATAGACTTAAGACTTTCCGTTTTTAAACAGCCTATAGTTAGGGCTGGCTCGGGTCATCCCTTAGTTATGCTGCCATAGGATTAGACTGCTGGGGGACTCCACTCCACTCCACTCTCTCTCTCTCTCTCCATCTGTGGACATGCCTTATTAATGCATGTTACTAACCAAACTTCCCCGGAGTTTTTGTGCTCTGTCGTCCAGCAGGTTCTCATGGATCGTGGCTGCTGCTGTGATCCTGCATGACGTCCACTACATATATTATTACTCATCATTGGAAGTCATTATTACTATCATATCTGTTACTGTAATCATTTTATCATTCAGTGTGATTCATTGTCATTTTGTCAGTTATTGTAATTGTACAATATGTTTGTGTTAATTTGTCCTGTACACGTGACATCCATTGCACGTCTGTTCGTCCTGGGAGAGGGATCCCTCCTCTGTGGCTCTTCCTGAGGTTTCTTCCACATTTTTTCCCTGTTAAAAGGGTTTCTTGTGGGCAAGTTTTTCCTTACTCGAGCTGAGGGTCTAAGGACAGAGGGTGTCACTCCCTGTACAGATTGTAAAGCCCTCTGAGGCAAATGTACTTTGTGAATTTGGACTATACAAATAAAATTGATTTGATTTGATTTTTTTTAGAAGACCTATGAAATTACTATAGACGAGGAGGCAGGAAAGCGTAAGCTCCTGGATCCGGATCAAAGGGGCCTTAGTGCAAGCCAGAGAGATAAACAATTTAGACATGGTGGTTTCTTTCATAAATCTGCCTGTGTATGTGGAGGATGCTGTGATTTTGGCAAGGCTGCAGGAATGGGGTGCACGGCCATTGTCTGTGATTAAACAGCGCAAGTGGCCGGGGACGGACATTGCAGACGGGGCAAGATTTTTAAAAGTTTGCTTTAATGAACAGGTACGGTCTCTCCCGTATTCCACAAAACTGGAGACATTGAGAGGAGCCGAATATTTTAGAGTGATACACGACCGACAGGTGCAGGTGTGCCGACTTTGTGTCAGGCCGGACTTCAAATGTTTCAGGTGCCGGAAGAGGGGGCACTACGCTCGGGAGTGCATGGAGCGTGGCATTTTGGTGAGAGAAGAGGAGGAGGAGAGGGGAGGGCGGTCAGGATTAGAGTTGTCACGATACTAAAATGAGTAACCACGATACTATACCAGACAAAGTATCACGGTTCCGGGTAATACCGCGATACTGCGGCCTTTTTTTATTATTATTATCTTTATAAACTGCAATGTATTTGTACAAGTTAGTTTGAAACAACAACGTTTGTTTTTTAAGCAAAATTAGTGTTGCCACTGACAAAGACGCCACAGCAGACTCGCTGCTCGGGCCCGGTGCTTCTCCCACGGTGAGTGTGTTGTCTCGTGTCTGGGTGAGACAGAACTTTAGCTTGTTGTTTGTTTTGAAGCGAGTTTCTATCGAAGCGGAGCTGTCTTCATGGAGTTCATGCTTGCCGGCAGAAACACGCGAACAGCCAATCAGCTAACAGACGGGCGGACCCAGCGTGCAACAGCCTATCACATCCCTGGACGTCACCAGTAACAGGCAAACAGCCAATCATTTAGCAGCTGTGTAGTTCGGTTGCAGCGCATGCCATGTTTTTTTTTACGAGTGAGTAGCATGCAGTGAGAAGCCGGGAGGAGGGCAGAGGCGGCCGCTATGTAGCGGAGACTGGCACCGGTAGTATAGTAATCCACGGTAGTACCGTCGTGTAAAATTTCTAGTATAGTAGCGACGGGTATGATTTGGTACCGCGGGGTACCGGGTATACCGTGGGTATCGTGCAACTCTAGTCAGGATGAGGATGTGGAAGAAGAACTAGACCGGCGGTACGGATCTGACAGCGGTGACAGTGGAGAGAAGGACGACGATGTAGAGATGACGGAGCAGGGGAGAAAAGTGGAGGATGACGTGATGACAAAGGAGACCGACGATAATCGATGGAGAGAGGAACAGGCAGTGGAAGGGGGCGAGTTACAACGACAGGTGGATGGAGAAGAAAGGGAGGGGAAAGAGACAAAAGAGCCGGGACTGGCTGCCAAAAGGAAAGCAGAGGAGAACAGGTCACGGAGAGGGAGGGGCAAAGGACCACGGTCTGGCATGTGAGTTCTGCTTTAGGTTTTAGTTTAGTTTATTTGTTTTCTTTTGCTCTCATGACCACAGTAACTTCTGTTAAAGTGAACGGTCTAAGGGACAGAAATAAACTGAAGTCATTGTTGAACACATTTAGGTATGGGGTGCCGTTTGTAAAGCGCCTCGCTCTGAAAATAACAGCAACATTTTGTCACATTTAGCTAAAAACGATGGTTTGAATTTTTGAGAGTCACTTTTTTGCACATTTAGAACAATATTTGTGAACTTAGAGATATTTTAAATATTTAAATCCAAATGTTAAATGTAAGATCTAAATGCTAAATATAAATATAAATGTTAAATATAAACCTAAATGTTAAATATAAATGTAAATGTTAAATATATACCTAAATATAAATGTTGAAGCTAAATGTTAAATATATATCTAAATGTTAAATATAAATATAAATATAAATGTTAAAGCTAAATGTTAAATATATATCTAAATGTTAAATATAAATATAAATCTAAATGTTAAAGCTAAATGTTAAATATATATCTAAATGTTAAATATAAATCTAAATCTAAATGTTGAAGCTAAATGTTTCGGGTGAAACTAAATATTTAGCTAAAATGCAAATTCCAATGACGTAACCGGAAGTGCCAAAATAAAAGCTCGAGAAGGTCAGAGCGTCTTTATAGTGGCAAATAATGAATAAAACCGATCTTATCCGGGGAAATGGACTCTTGGACTTGGATTATCGTGATAATAACTACCAAGATGAACAAACACGTTTGGAGAAACTTTATTTGAAGAGTACTTTGAGTTTTTAGTGTCACTATTATGAAGGGTGCGGGACTTATAACCTGTAGCCACTATGGCCAGCCACAAGGGGGCTCACTGTGACTTGACTCATTTATTTACATGTCTGCAGAGGTATGTCCGACAGTACAGTTTACCGGGGTTGTTACGACCGCTGGCCTGTGTTATTGTTTGTGTTCGCCTTCTTTTTCTCCTCTCCTCCTCCCCTCTAGGTTCTGTCCCTTTTCCTTTGCGCACTGATGACTGATCTGGGTTACCTGTGGCCACTTAAGCGGGTGGGGCATATATAGGCAGAAGGTGGAGCCCCCTCTCTCTCTCATCCTGCGGTCGGTCTGTGTGGCAGAGACCGGGTGGGGTTGGTCCTGAGTTATCTCGTTCTCTTCTTTATTTTACAAATAAACCTATTTTGCTGGTGACCTTGTTTATCGTTTTCTGTCAGGACTCCCGGTTATTTAATTCTATGTTACTCCCTCATCCCCTGGCCCAACTGGGGACGTAACAGGGGTGAACGCGGGCGGGTGTAGACGATCCTACACCGCGAAAATGACAGATCAGTCAAAGTGTTAGTTAGTTATTATCACGATAATCCATGTCCAAGAGTCCATTTCCCCGGATAAGATGGGTTTTATTCGTTATGTGCCACTATAAAGACGCTCTGACCTTCTCGAGCTTTTATTTTGGCACTTCCGGTTACGTCATTGGAATTTGCATTTTAGCTAAATATTTAGTTTCACCCGAAACATTTAGCTTCAACATTTAGATTTAGATTTATATTTAACATTTAGATATATATTTAACATTTAGCTTTAACATTTATATTTATATTTATATTTAACATTTAGATATATATTTAACATTTAGCTTTAACATTTATATTTATATTTATATTTAACATTTAGATATATATTTAACATTTAGCTTCAACATTTATATTTAGGTATATATTTAACATTTACATTTATATTTAACATTTAGGTTTATATTTAACATTTATATTTATATTTAGCATTTAGATCTTACATTTAACATTTGGATTTAAATATTTGAAATATCTCTAAGTTCACAAATATTGTTCTAAATGTGCAAAAAAGTGACTCTCAAAAATTCAAACCAGTTTTTTAAACATCGTTTTTAGCTAAATGTGACAAAATGTTGCTGTTATTTTCAGAGCGAGACGCTTTACAAACGGCACCCCATATATAGGAGTGATATCCTGTGCATACAAGAGACAAATTGGGATGAGGTGATAATAAGGGATGTAAGGGAGGTGTGGGGGGAGGGGGTTTACTATAATAATGGGGCTAAGAATGCCAGAGGGGTGGCTATAATGATAAAGAAGTACAGGGTAGAGGAGATAAGAGAGGTATATAAAGATAGGACAGGGAGAATAATAAGTAAAGAGTTTAAGTATCAAAATGCGTTGTTAATTATTAATCAATATATATGTTCCAAATATAGAAATAGACAAGAGAAGCATAATAGATGAGCTAAGAGGGCTCGTGATTGGGAGATGCATAATTTTAATATTAAACGTAGTAGGTTAGATATAAGGAAAGGTGTAGCTTTCAGATGGGAGAAGTCGAGGGATGTTGATAGACATGATGAGGGTGAAGGGCTTAGTTCATGTGTGGAGATATGAAAATCCAGAGAGGAGGGAATTCTCCAGGAGACAGATGAGGGAGGGGGTATTGAAACAAAGTAGGATAGATTTGGTTCTAACACAGGGAGAGAACATCAAATATATTGACAGGATAAGATATTAAATAAATTCACTGAGTGACCATGATGCGGTCAGTTTTAGGATCAGGGTAGAGAGAGAGGAGATAGGGGGAGGGATATGGATTTTAAACGCTGGGTATATCGAAGAGAATAAATACAAACAGCAGATTAGGGAATTATTAGAATGGGCGAATGAGAAAATAAAACTATGCGCTGAAGGCAATGGGGTAGATGCTCAGATTGGGGCGATATGGAAGAAAGCGAAGAATGAAATCAGGTCAATAAGCATTAGATATGGTAGAAGAAGAAATATGAAATTGAAGAGGAAAGAAAAGAAGCTGCGGGAAAGATTGAGGGTAGAGCTGAGCAAAGCGGAGAATGAAGAAGGCTACAGCTTGGAGAATTATATAGAGGTGAAGATGGAGCTCCAGAGGTATGAGACAGAGAAGTGCAGGGGCGCAATCCTACGGAGCAAGGCAAAATACGCAGTGGAGGGAGAAAGGTGCACAGCTTACTTTTTAGGTTTGGAAAAGAGTAAGCAAAGTAGGACATATATACATGAAATTAGGAATGAGGAGGGGGAGGTAATATAAGATTATGTGGGTATACTGGAAAGGGTGCAGGAGTTTTATAGGGAATTATATAAGGAGGGTGGACTGGAGGAGGATAGCATGGTGGAGGTACTGGATAGTGTGGAGAGTAAGCTGTGCACAGAGGATAGCGAGTGCCAGGGGCTAAAAAGTGGGAAGAGCCCAGGGAGCGATGGGATAGGGATCAAATTGTATAAAGTGCACAAAGAGCTGATGGCAACAATGCTGATTGAGGTTTTTCGGGAAATTGAGAAGACCGGGATGGTGCAGAATAGGATGTTGGAGGGGGTGATTACTTTGGAGGACAGGAAGTAGGCTGGATTTGCAGAATTATAGGCCCATAAACTTGCTGAATGTGGATTATAAGATTTTGGCCAAGGTGTTAGCAAACAGAATAAAACGAGTGATAGGGGATATAATTAAAATGTCTCAGAGTTACAGCATACCAGGCAGGGACATAGCCGACACAATCGCAACAGTTCGGGATATAATAGAATTTATGAAGAGAGACGGGGTGGGGGGAGTGGTCTTGGGAATAGATTGGAATAAAGTGTTTGATAGGGTAGAACATGAGTTTCTGTTTAGATTGCTGGAGAGATTTGGATTTGGTGAGAGATTGGTGGGGTGGGTGAGGAGGGTCTACAAGGGTGCAAGGAGCTGCGTTAAGGTAAATGGAGTGCTGACTGACCGGTGTGGCCTGGGAAGATCCATAAGGCAGGGATGCCCTCTATCAGCATTACTTTACGCCATTTCGGTAGAGCCCCTGGCCTTACTAATTAAAAAAGATATAAGAGTGCAGGGCATAGAACTCCAAGCTGGGGGGACGCATACAATAAACCAATATGCGGATGACACAACAATAACAGTGAGGGACGCGAACAGTGTGAAGAAGGTGCTGGAACTGATAGAACTCTCTGTCACACGACTCGCTATCCTCTGTGCACAGCTTACTCTCCATCAGAAGGCATCAGACGCGAGAATAAATAAGGAAAAATCTGAGATAATATATATAGGTGAAGTGGAGAGGGAGGGGAGTAGGCTTAAGGGTGGAGGACAGGTACATTAAGGTGCTGGGTGTATACTTGGGTGTAGAAACTAAAGAGGCAACCGAGGCCACATGGGCAGGGGTCATTAAAAAGATAAGGACCATTTGCGGGAGGTGGAAAGCCAGGAAGCTCAGGCTGAAGGGAAAGGTCACGGTGGTCAATAGCCTGCTACTATGAGTCTGTGTATATGTGTTGACTGTTTTAGAAATGCCAGTATGGGTTATGAATGACCTTAACAGGATGTTGTGTGATTTTATATGGGAGGGGAAGGGTGTCAAGATTGCACAGGGGACACTGGTGGGCAAAAGGTGTGAGGGTGGACTGAATTTATTGGATATAGGCACAAAAAAGACAGCATTGAGGATCAAAACCGTGAAAAAATATATGATGGGGAGGTGTAATTATGGGTGGAGAGATTTTATGATGAAATATAATGAGGATGTAGGAGGTGTAGGGCAGTATGTTTGGTACATGGGTTTGAAGCAGTTGATGACGGTAGCCATACCAGAATTTTATAGAGAGGTCCTAGAAGCCTGGAGAAAATTCCTACCCAAGATACAATATGAATGCAAAGCCATACAGCTGCTGGCGAGACTTCCCCTGTCTCCTAATGAAAAAATAAAACACAATGGCAGAACATTATATGAGCCCAAATTCATGGAAGGGGGGATCAGACAGATAAAGGACATTATTTATGAGGTGATTCCAGGTTTTCTGAGAAGTAATTCTATATATAACCAGGTGTGCGAGCTGGAGAGGATGGATAACGGATAAAGTAAATAAGATATATGGAAAAATTAAAACAAGCATACCCTTAGAGTGGGCTAAGGTTATTCAAAGTGAATGTGTGGTGGGGGGAGAGGCTCTACATGATGGAGAATGGGAAGAAGATTATAGTGGGTGAAATGAGTGTGAAGAAAATATATAGATGGATGATTGTCGACGTGATGATGAAGGAACCGGCAGCCGAGAAAGTGTGGAGCAGAGTATTCATGGGTATGGATGTGAAAAGAATGTGGCCAAATATGGGGATAAGGTATAATTCCATAGAGTGCGAAAACAATGATTTCTTGATTAGACATACTAGGATCTACACAAATGTGGTTTTACATAAGATTAACAGTGAAGTAAATGTGATGTGTGACGTTTGTAAAAGCGGTCATGAGAGGTTTTTACACTATTGTTTGGACTGTGGGCACGGCCGGATCATCGCACAAGCTTCATAGGCTTAAGCCTAGGGGCCCCCTCGCCTCGGAGGGGGCCCCTGATTGGTCAAAAGAAAAAAATATATATCATATTCATTAGCTCAAATTGGGGCCCACAGCAGCTTGTAGCCTAGGGGCCCCTGACCATGTTAATCCAGCCCTGACTGTGGGGATTTAGTAGATTTTTTTGACTTTTTGAAGGCCCTGGTGAAGGAAAACTGGGCTGCTGAGTTGGATCTGGAGGTAGGGTGGAGGTCCCTTTTTTTGTTTGGTACATTTTCAAGAAGCCATCTGAATGTCTGTTCAACGTACTTCCCGAATGTAATAACCAGCTGGCCTTTCTACAGTTCACCCCCAGATATCTTGGCAGACGCCTCTGCTTTTTTTGGATCCAGCCATTTAGGGTCTTCTACCTTGCTGGGGACCTGTGCCACAGACTTTGCTGCGTCTGTACACTGCAGCCTGGCCTCTCCTTGCCTGTACAAACAAATGTGTGGATACTGGTGCTACTTTTGATGAATGTTCAACAATAATTTGGTGGTGAAGCTTTTGCCACACAGATCACAGTCCCAGTTCTCCTTGGCAAAATGATTTTTCCTGCGCCTTGTCAGGTTAGACTTCTCAGTGAACGTCTTGTTACACACACACTGGTGTCCAGGTCTCTCCATGTTTCACCTGGTGCAATAAAACATGAAGAAATATGAGTAAAATAATATAAAATAAAAACAGATCATTTAGATTTAGAATAAGATTTAAATTAGTATAGATAGATTTAATATAGTACAGTACTATATTAAATCTATCTATATTTGATATCTAAATCTATATTCTTTAAATCAGAGTGCAATCTATGTGCATCAATCAAACAGCCCCCAGTTTAACTTCAGATAGTTATGCACGATGAAACAGCACATTGTATCACATTAGTCAGCTACTTTTACCTCAGATTATGTTGTGCATAACAATCTGAGGTAAAACTAGGGGGAGTTTGATTGACACGCATTGTACAAATGTTACCATACAAGACTGAGAGAACATAAATTGTCAAAAGTGACCTTTTTAAAAATTGCTTTGACTCTACATCAGACATAAACATAACACTAACGCATTTCTACACCACAGACACAAATACCGTTTCTAATTTAAGATTTCAAAATGATGCTCACCTAAGCAATGTTGAGTCATTAGACAGACGCGTTTTGGTCATGCCAACAGAATAACATTCATATCACCAGCTATACCGTTTTATTTTGTTAAGGAGCCGACGTATCCTAATAATCGCCTGTGTGGATGTGCTGACCGCCGTGTACATTAGCGCTAATCGTCTGTCAGGGGGGCGGATGAACCATGACAGAAAACTTTGTTGATAGCCCCCAACTCAAAATAATTGCAATGTAATGTGGATTAATCCTAAGAAAGCGTTGTTCTAAGAGTGTGGGTACACACTGCTAGTTATGTAGCCTACCGGCAGGTTGTTGTTACGCACATCATTACACAATAACAAGCCAAATCCCGAATATGTCAACGATGTCAGTTTCTGGGTGATCGCCTGGGAATACTAGGTGCTGTAAGCTTTTTCACATCTCGGCAGGGAACAAAGCTTTTCTTCTTCAATAGCCATGGTGGTGATGACTGACGTGCATATATACAGTATTTCTCACTTCCCTGGAGGCTTACGGCCATACCACTCTGAATGCGCCCGATCTCATCTGATCTCGGAAGCTAAGCAGGGTCAGGCCTGTTTAGTACTTGGATGGGTGACCGCCTGGGAATACCAGGTGCTGTAAGCTAGTGATGTGTCGGTCATGAACGATCTGGTTCTATCAGGCTCTTTGAAGTGAATGATGGGAGCTGCTTTTTTTTCACTTCGGTGCCTCACTGTCTCCTCTCCCTGACACTCTCCCTCCCTGTTCTCACACACCTTGTCACAATGGCAGTCGTGACTGTGGTTGTTTCTCTGTGTTTCCCCTTGTTTCCCCATCCTTGTGTTGTGTTTACTTGTCTGTCTGTGTTGTGGGCGTGGCACTTTTCCCTGGGCCTCCTGGATAATCATCAAATGAAGCACACCTGCCTTCCATCAACTCATCACTCCACCTGCATATAAACCCTGGCCTTCCTCTCAGATAGTTTGTTCAGCCTCCGTGGTAGATCACGTTCGGACCGTCTTTAACTACCTGTTCCTTGTGCTCCTTGTTGTTTTCCTGAACTCTAACCTCCGATCTCTTGTGCTCAGGTCCACCACCATCGTCACCTCCTGCCACCTGCTTGCCTGCTCGCCTGCTCTCCATCCACCACCTTCAGACAGTCCAGACTCCGTGCCTCCTCCATCCATTCCCACCACTGCGTCACCTCAGCCTTTCCCTCCACCTTGTATCGGGCCCTCTCCTTCCCCTCTCGTCCCACACCTCAATAAATCCCATTCTCTTTCTAAACGTTGTCCGAAGCCTGCATTCTGGGTCAACCTGTGCAACCATGACAGAACGATCTGACCAGAACTTTCACCCAGCGGTCTCGGATGAGCTTCTTCAAGCCTCCTTGGATCTCCGCCAAGCCCTTGCCTCTCAAGAAATCCTTGTTGGCCAACATGACCGTGTTCTTCATGAAGTAGTGGAGTCTTTGAGAGGTTTGACTGTTACTGTGTCCAGAATCCAGAGCCAGTTTAGTGCTGCCCAATCCTCATCAGTTCCAGCTAGTCCCAGTCCCTTCATTCCTGGCCCGCCTCCCGCGATGCCTTCTTATCTGCCCAGAAAGCCTTATGTCCCAGCACCTAAGCGCTATGATGGTGATCTGGGGACTTGTCGGTCCTTTTTGCTTCAATGCTCCCTTATTTTTGATCTACAGCCACAGACATATGCTACGGACAAGTCCAAGATTTCCTTCATTGTTGGGTTGCTAACTGGGAGGGCTAGAGCTTGGGGTGCTGCTGTTTGGAGTGGCTATCCACTGATTAACTCTTCCTACGCCAGCTTTGTGGCAGAGATGAGAAAAGTTTTTGACCACCCTGTTAAAGGTAAAGATGCCAGTCATCGTCTATTGTCCCTTCGCCAAGGTGCCCGCAGTGTACCTGACTATTCAGTGGATTTCAGAACATTGGCAGTAGAGTCAGGCTGGAACGATGAGTCTCTTCAGGTGTTTTTTCTTAAGGGGTTAAGCGAAGCAGTGAAGGATGAGTTGGCTGTTAAGGATGAGTCAGACAGCTTGGATAGCTTAATTGCCTTAGCCATCAGGCTAGATAATCGCCTGCGGGAGCGCCGTAGGGAGAAAGCTGCCCGTCCTGTACCGTCATATTTTCTGAAGATGGGTTCCGAACCTTCGCCCATATCTAGTGTGGTCGCCAGTAACCCTTCCTCCAGCTCTGAAGAGGAACCCATGCAGTTGGGCCGAAACCGTCTCTCCCCAGCAGAACAGCTGCAGAGAGTTCGAGCTGGAGTGTGTATTTACTGTGGACAGGCAGGGCATTTCCTGGTTTCTTGTTCCCTGCGGTTAAAAGAGAGGACTCACCAGTAGCAGTCAGGGTTCTGGTGAGTCGACCCTCTGTTTCTTTGTTTCCCCGTACTCGTATTCAACTCAATGCCATTATTTTGACTAACTCTCAAACTCTCTCCCTCCTCGCCCTAGTGGATTCTGGGGCTGCTGCTTGATGCCAAACTGCCCAAGCTGGCATTCAGGTTGAACCGCTCTCCAACCCATCTGGATGCTAATGCTCTTAATGGTGAACTTCTCGCTCAGGTCACTCACTCAGTCCCTTCATCTCCTGCTCTCTGGTAATCATCGTGAAACCATAAAGTTCCATGTGATACCTTCTTCTTGTGCCCTAATAGTCCTTGGTCTGCCCTGGCTTCGAAAGCACAATCTACACATTGACTGGTCAGCAGGAAAGGTGGTGGGTTGGAGCTCCCCCCTCTGCTCCTAAGTCTCCTGACTTGACCTCCATTCCTTCTGTCTATCATGACTTAGGAGAAGTGTTTAGTAAACAACGAGCTCTTTCTGTGCCTCCTCATCGTCCCTATAACTGTGCCATTGATCTCCTTCCAGGTGCTCCCCTGCCCTCTAGTCGTCTGTATAACCTATCTCGCCCAGAGAGTCTATGGAGAGATACATTCATGACTCTTTGGCTGCAGGAATCATCCGTCCATCCTCTTCTCCTTTGGGTGCTGGTTTCTTCTTTGTATCCAAGAAGGATAAGACTCTGCGACCATGCATTGACTACCGTGGACTAAACAACATCACCATGAAGCAAAAATATCCTTTGACTTTAATCAGTTCTGCTTTCGAGTCCTTACAGGGAGCCACCAAACTGGACCTGCGGAATGCCTACCATCTTGTCAGGATCAGAGAGGGAGACGAGTGGAAGACAGGTTTCAACACTCCCCTTGGCCACTTTGAATACCTGGTAATGCCTTTTGGACTCACCAAATATACTAAATAATGCTGAGGGGCTGAGGAAGTGAAACTCGAGCAACCAGTCTGGAGAGAGGGTGAGAAGGGGATAAGTGAAGCAAACAGGAAACATCTGGAGGGACAAACAGAGAGGATGAACTAAGACAATTACCACCTAATATGGTTGGATTCCTGGCAAGTGACTCATTGTAGCCTGACAGGGGGAATATCCAGCAAACAAGGAGTATAAGAGCCACTGCACAACGGAGATCGTTGTTATCTTCGTCAGCCGGCACCCAAGTTCGAGACATGCTGGACGACAGACCAAAGCATTGAATCTACGGACATAGACTTCAAACCATAGAGAAGGAACAGACGAACAGCCTAACATCGCAAGAGAAAAATCTGGGAGCCACAGCTGGCAAAAGGGAGCAGAGCGTAGGAGGATAACCACCCCAAACCGGCTGTGGATCTCGACTGGACCAACCAGAACTTTTTCGTGTTCATCCTGCCAACGAGACTACGGACATTAGGAACTTTCTGGGCTTTGGCCAAAGCCAGGGACTCTTGATGAAATCCAGCATTATGGCAGTCGTGAAAGGATTGGATCGACTGATCATCGCTTCAACCTTTCCCTCCCTCTCTCCAAATTGGACCAACCTCAATAACTCAGCAACAGCCTTCGTATCAGGTTATCAAATTCATTAGTATAAGGATAGTAATTTTAGAGGATAGGATTAATCAAATCTGAATGAATTAAACTGTATGCTCGCCCTTGCTAAACTTTGCAATAAATATATCCACTGCAGTTAAAGATTAAGTTGTGGACCTCGCTTTTATAATATCTCCTACAGGGTATAATCATATGGAATAGTGTGTTCAACATCTAATGGTTCTAATAGGTTTACTCTAGCCTACTGAAATTAACAGACCCTTGAGGCTCGCTGTCCGAGCCACTAATAAATATCCTAGCAACAGGACAAGCTTGAAGAAAGTGTGGAGTCAACAGCTGACAGTAAGATCTTCTAGAATTCACTTCAGGTAATTTAACTAGGATTAATTTCACTCTGCTGTACCCAAAACTGAATTGGACTCAGGTGTGAACAAGTGACACGCCCCCGAAACCACTGCCTTTTGTAATTTGCAAAAGAGGGAGGACATCTCACTTATCAAGGAGCTTAAATAGACACAGTGAACTCTCATCTTCAGGACAAGCTTGAAGAAAGTGTGGAGTTAACAGCTGACAGTAAGATCTTCTAGAATTCACTTCAGGTAATTTAACTAGGATTAATTTCACTCTGCTGTACCCAAAACTGAATTGGACTCGGGTGTGAACAAGTGACACGCCCCCGAAACCACAGCCTTTTGTAATTTGCAAAAGAGGGAGGACATCTCACTTATCAAGGAGCTTAAATAGACACAGTGAACTCTCATCTTCAGGACAAGCTTGAAGAAAGTGTGGAGTCAACAGCTGACAGTAAGATCTTCTAGAATTCACTTCAGGTAATTTAACTAGGATTAATTTCACTCTGCTGTACCCAAAACTGAATTGGACTCGGGTGTGAACAAGTGACACGCCCCCGAAACCACAGCCTTTTGTAATTTGCAAAAGAGGGCGGACTCAGGGAGTGGCACCTGCACCAATTTCAACAGACATTCTGCGCTGTAGCGTCAGCGGAAGCGTCAGCCCTCGTCTGAAGCCCCCCTCGTGTGAAGACCTACTTGGGTAAAGACAAGCGAGTCCACCGAGCAAGGCGAAACTATCCTCCATCTGTCCTACCTATATCACCATGTGCTTCCAGAAGATCCCCGTAGTTTCCACTGCACGGACCCCTCTATGCCACAACCTTCGCACCAGGAATCTATTTAACCTGCGGCCACTGGAACATTATGCAACCACCAAAACCTTCTCTGTTGGCCTATGGAACTGCCAGTCTGCTGTCAACAAGGTGGACTTTATCCCGGCTTATGCCAGCAGTCTATCCCTGGACCTACTGGCCCTCACTGAAACCTGGCTTAAAACAGAAAACACCGCCACTCAGGCAGCACTCTCCGCAGCTCACTCCTTCTCCCATACCCCCCGTCTCTCCAAGCGAGGAGGATGAACTGGGGTCCTGGTTAACAACAAATGGAACTATGCTTCCCTGCTCCTCAACACCAACTACTGCTCATTTGAACACCATGCAATCAAAGTCACAGCTCCAGTCAAATGCTCAGTGATCGTCATCTACCGTCCTCCTGGTCCTCTGGGTGACTTCGTCAATGAGTTAGACACGCTACTGTCCTCAATCCCCGAACTCGAGTGCCCGCTGCTGGTCCTCGGTGATTTCAACATCCATCTAGGCAAAGCTTACGCCACAGACTTTCTATCCCTCATCAACTCATTCGACATGCAACTACTCAGCACCCCCCCAACTCACAAAAATGGCAATCAACTGGATCTCGTCCTTACCAAAAACTGCAAAACCGATGACATAATGGTCACACCATTACATACCTCGGACCACTTCTTCATCCACTTCACGGTTTCCCTCCCAGAACTACCTACCACCCCTCAACTCATGACCACCTCTCGACGCAATCTCCGCAACTTGTCTGTCACCCACTTCGCCTCAGTCGTCGCTACTGCCCTTCCCCCTCCCAACAGTTTCTCTCCGCTAGATGTCAATGCAGCCACAGAATCTCTCAGTTCCACACTAACCGCATGCCTAGATACCCTATGTCCTCTTTCTAGCAAACCAGCACACCCCACCCAGCCCCGCCCATGGTTGACTGATGCCATCCGCTCGTCACGTACAGCACTCAGAGCTGCAGAACGGAAATGGCACAAAACCAAAAACCCTGTGGACCTGGAAACCTTCCAATCTCTCCTAGCCTCATTCTCTTCATCTGTCACGACTGCAAAAATGGAATATTACAACAAGAAAATCAGCAGCACAACTGACTCACGGAAACTCTTCTCCGCCTTTAAATCGCTGCTCATTCACCCCTCTCTCGGAAGACGAGGTTTCCAAACTGATCATTAACAACCGACCCACCACCTGCCCGCTGGACCCCATCCCCTCTAAACTCCTACAAGATATCGCTCCTACGATAGTCCCACCGATCACATCCGTGATTAATGCCTCATTGTCCTCTGGCGTATTTCCAGCAGCCTTCAAACAAGCCAGAGTTACGCCACTGCTAAAAAAGACTACGCTTAACCCCGCCTTGGTTGAAAATTATCGGCCGGTGTCACTGCTCCCCTTCCTCTCGAAAACCATTGAGAGGGCGGTATCTAAACAAATCACTGACTTCCTCACCCATCACCACCTACTTGACCCAAAACAATCGGGTTTCAGAAGTGGCCACTCCACTGAGACAGCTCTACTATCTGTCACAGAAGCCCTAAAAACAGCCAGAGCACGAGGGCAATCATCTGTACTCATCCTTCTCGACTTATCGGCTGCCTTCGATACAGTCAATCACGACATACTCTTAACCACACTCGCTAACATGGGCATTACAGGCTCTGCCCACTCTTGGCTCGAGTCCTACCTGGCTGGACGCTCCTTTAATGTGTCTTGGCAAGGTCGTCTGTCATCGACTCATACCCTCTCCACGGGGGTGCCGCAGGGGTCGGTGCTGGGTCCCCTCCTGTTTGCCATCTACACCACCTCGCTGTCCCATGTTATCCGCTCACACGGCTTCTCCTACCACTGCTACGCCAGACGACACCACGGTCTCCGCACGCATCTCCGCCTGTCTCTCTGATCTGTCAACCTGGATGAAAGACCACCATCTCCAGCTTAATCTGTCAAAAACGGAACTCCTGGTCATTCCTGCCCATGAGTCACTCTGCCATGACTTCAACCTGAAAATTGGCACCGTCACTATCACCCCTAAGCATGCTGCAAAAAACCTGGGCGTGCTACTAGATGATCGTCTTTCTCTCTCTGAGCACATTTCCTCCGTAGCGAGGTCATGTCGCTATGCTCTGTACAATATTAGAAAAATCAGACCGTACCTGACCCAATATGCCGCTCAGCTCCTGATTCAGGCTACAGTCATCTCCCGCCTTGATTACTGCAACTCGCTCTTGGCTGGCCTACCTGCTTGCGCGATCAAACCTTTGCAAATGGTCCAGAATGCCGCAGCGCGACTGGTTTTCAATCAACCTAAAAGGTCACATGTCACCCCCCTCTTCAGCGACCTGCACTGGCTGCCTGTAGCTGCCAGAGTTAAACACAAAGCTCTGACGCTAGCCTACAAAACCATCACAGGATCTGCCCCTGCCTATCTCAGCGTCTTAATCAAGGCTCACGTCCCGACCAGGGCGTTACGCTCAGCTCATACAAACCGTCTAGTTGTACCCTCGCCTCTCGCAAAGCAAGGTCACTCTAAACTCTTCTCTGTGGTCGTCCCCAAATGGTGGAATGACCTACCAACGGCTACAAGAACTGCAACATGCAACATCATTCTACCTTTAAAAAACTTCTAAAAACCTTTCTGTTTCAAGAATGCTTCCCTGCCTAACAAAACTAACAGAACTAACAAAACTAACAAACTACTCTGTGCTCCTTTACACCTTTTCATCTTATGTCCTCCTCTGTAAGTTGCTTTGGATGAAAGCGTCTGCTAAATGCAATGTAATGTAATGTAATGTAATGTAACCATACCAAGTGCACAGATTAATGAGAGGAGAGCTGCCGTAAACGCACGCGGCTAGTGTAGTATTTGGCCTACAGGGGCTATTTGGTCAGGTGCTATACTAGAGTAAGCAGGGTAGACGTCCGGATGAGAGCAGTTAGAAGCTAGGCGAATCTCCTCGCCACAAGCTTAAACAGTCCCCTAAATTGTCCCGATAGGGTAAGACCCACAGGCTTGAGGATCGGACCCGTGAGACGGAGAGCTGGGCCGGTACCACCTGTACAGGGGTTAACTCGGGATCTAACAGAGCCAACCAAGACTTAGAGGCAGCTCTCTGTTGTGTCTGCCAGGAACCCCACCTCTTGGAGTGTCCCTGGATTGAATACGCCCACAACTACCTAAAAAGTGCAGCCACAGGTATGACCCCATTTGAATGCTCTCTGGGTTACTTACCACCTCTGTTTCCTGCCCAGGAGGGTGAGGTTGCGGTTCGCTAAGTCCAGGCCCATCTTCGCCGCTGTCGTAGGATCTGGAAGGATGCTCGCTCTGTGTTACTCCGTTCTGTTGACCGCAATCGTCTTTACGCCAACCGCCTGCGGACACCAGCCCCCAGTTACCAATCAGGTCAGAAGGTTTGGCTCTGTGCTAAGGATATTCCATTGAAGACTGATTCTAGGAAGCTCTCCCCTCGTTACATTGGCCCTTATGAGGTTGCCAGCATCATTAATCCCTCTGTTGTGAAGCTCAAGCTGCCACGGTCTTTGAGAATTCACCCCACTTTCCATGTGTCCCTACTAGGGGTGGGCGATATATCGAATATACTCGATATATCGCGGCTTGTTCTCTGTGAGATGTATAAAATTACTATAATGCGACCATCGAGTACTTGTCACGTAAAAGCCGTCATCATTTAATTCTCCAGAGTTTTGCCTGTGTCCCTCATTTCTGCTGCTCCTCACAGCACGCAGCACACTTCCCCGCCCACCCAGAAAAAATCCCCTGCGCGCATGCGTACTTTTTGTATCAAGTGAGGAGAGACAGGCCCACTCACCTCGGAGGCGTATGCGCCGCGTAACGGCTGCGCCGCGGTCACCGGAGCAGATAGCTGCCAGTCTAGTCAAGGAGAGCACTCACACAGGGCGCGCATTTCTATTTTTGACACGAGCCACTGCTAAACCTCGTAAATTTCAAAAGAGCACTGCGCACCAGACAGGAAATCCGACACAGAAGCAACATAATAAACTTCCGCCCCCTTTCAAAATAAAACACAATACGCAGTTCATGTAGCTTATAACAACTTTGCATGTGTGTGTCTCTGGGTTAAAATGCATGTAAAAAGAATTTCCCCGTTCGTGGGATTAATAAAGTATAAAAAAAGAAAAAAACACAATTATTTATGACACAACAGATGCTTTTTTATAATCTCTTCCATGTCAGAGAAGCAAAGTCAGCTGTTTGTTGTTGTTTTTTTTATACACAGTTTATCGCGGGTCTCGCGTACTTAATTAATTTGATTGTCACAATGGCAGTCATCACTGTGGTTATTTCTCTGTGTTTCCCCACCCTTGTGTTGTGTTACTTGTCTGTCTGTGTTGTGGGCGTGGCACTTTTCCCTGGGCCTCCTGGATAGTCATCAAATGAAGCACACCTGCCGTTCCTCACCTCACCTGCCATCCATCAACTCATCACTCCACCTGCATATAAACTCTGGCCTTCCTCCCACTCCTTGTCAGATCATTTGTTCAGCCTCTGTGGTAGACCACGTTCAGACCGTCTTTAACTAACTGTTCCTTGTTTTCCTGAACTCTAACCTCCGATCTCTTGGGCTCAGGTCCACCACCATCATCACCTCCTGCCACCTGCGTGCCTGCTCTCCATCCACCACCTTCAGACAGTCCAGACTCCGTGCCTCCTCCATCCATTCCTACTATTGCGTCACCTCAGCCATTCCCTCCACCTCGTATCGGGCCCTCTCCTTCCCCTCTCGTCCCACACCTCAATAAATCCCATTCTCTCTCTAACCATTGTCCGAAGCCTGCATTCTGGGTCAACCTGTGCAACCATGACACACCTTGACCAATCACGTTCGGCTTTCAATTAAATAAGTGGAGAGAAAAAACTAGCGGGAAGATGAAAACTATTGGTCAAGATGTATAGCACCATCCACGGCAGACACACACACACACACACACACACACACACAGCGGTCACGGAGGACAAGAAGGCAGGAGGGAGACGAGAGACCGAACGACTATTATTTGTATTTGAACGACAAACAACGACAAACAAACCATGCTAGCTACACGCTGTGAGGACGAGGTACTGCTGATGGAAGCAAACAAAAAAAATCGCTGACCTTAAGGATGACATCCGACGGCTCTCCGATGAACTGGAAAAAAAGGACTCACTACTTTCCAGTTTCATGGACATGGCTCTCCAGCAGTTTAAAAAGTTGGCCTCGCTCAGCACAACCCTCCATGACATGGTTGCGTGGGATCCCGCCACCTGTCCATGGCCGTCCTCCTGCTCGACATCTAACCATCAGTCGTCCTGGGCCGACGTGGTTGCCCGAAACCGCAAGAGGGACTCGACAAGGCCGTCTCTCCCCCTCGCCTGAGCCTCTCCAACCGCTACGCGGCCCTCTCCGATGACACTCCGGCACATCCACCTGATGCCCCCACTGGTCCCGCTGCTCCATCTCCTTCAGATCTGGACCCGCAATCAGCGCCAGCAGACACTACAACTTTCCCTCCACTCATGGCTGGCAGTGCCGGATGGCTGGCCACTCCACCACAAGGCCAAATGGATTGCCGATTTCGACCTCCTCTTCCCGACGCAGGATCCCGAGGGAGGCTGTGCTCTGACACTCGGGTGGTCTACGCCGCCCTGTGCCGGCGGGGAGTCCTTCAACCGGGTCCGATGCTGATCCCTTGCCACGGCGCTTGCCTGCCCGGACGCAGAGTGTCGCTCCAACCACACTGATAGTAGGTAATTCCATAATTAGGGACACCCGCTTCTACAATGCAGCCACTCACTGCTTCCCCGGGGCCACAGTCCCAGTTATCCTGGATAAGCTCCCTGGTCTGCTGCACTCACTCCCATCTTCAATAAACCGGGTGTTAGTTCATGTGGGGTCTAATGACACAGCCCGTCAGCAATCTGAGCTGACGAAAAAGGATTTCAATGTCCTTTTCAGCCCCTTGATCAACTGTGGGAAAGCTGTTTTTATCAGTGGTCCCTACTAGGGGTGTAACGATACACTAATCTCACGATACGGTACGATACACGATATTGAGGTCACGATAACGATACGATACGATATTATAACGGTATTTCTTAACAGCCTTGAATGAGGAACATATGACTGGAAAAAATGGTCTTTTATTTAAAAGACACAAAATGCAAAACAATGCTGTGCTTTTACCCTATTGTTACAGTCAGTCTCCGCTCCGCCCACTCCAGCCTCCCGGATTCCCGCCCTGTGTCTGTCACGCCCTAATTACCGGCGTATTTAAACCCCCTGTCTCTCATTCACAGTTGCCAGATTGTTAGTGTACTATGCGACCTACTCTCCAGCGATTTCCTTGTGTGCCTTTCGGTTTTGACCCTCGCCTGTTTTTGGACCCTGATCTTGCCTTCCCCTTTTGGATTATCTGCCTGCTTCACCTGATTGACTTCCCGTGTACCGAACCTTTGCCTGAATACTGGTTACCTGCTGAATCCGCCTCCCGAGTCCTGCACTTGAGTCCTGTCTCCGTGCCTTGTAATAGAACAATCTGGCCAGTCATGGACTCAGCAGACTCGGACGCTGTGCACGCCGCTGTCCGGGCCCAGGGCTCCCGGATTCATCACCAGGGGGAACAGCTGTCTGCCGTTTGTGTGGTGGTTAACGAACTCAAGGATCACCAACAGAGTTTCCAGGCCTCGGTCGGAAGTGAGGTAGGGCAGCTGAAGGCCCAGATCCAGCAGCTGGTGACTCGCCTGGAGGGTCTTTCCGTGCTTCCACCTCCGGCGTCAACCCCCGCTGTTCCAACTCCTGCTCCCGCTCCATACTCTCCGGTGGTCTCGGTTGCTCCAGCTGCTCCTCTGGCTCGACCGGATCGTTTCTCCGGTGAGGCGGGCAAGTGTCGGTCATTTCTAGTTCAGTGTGGCCTTCACTTTGAACTACACGCCGGGAGTTTCCCCACCGAGCGGGCTAAGGTGGCTTTCATTGTCACTCATCTGTCGGGCAGAGCGGAGGCCTGGGCCACAGCAGAATGGGCGCGGGACTCTCCCATCTGCTACTCTCTGAGTGCATTCACGGACGCTCTGAGCAAGGTCTTTGACTCCACCGCTCCCAGCCGGGAGGCGGCCCAGGCTCTGCTGTCGCTACGGCAAGGCAGACGTCGCGTAGCGGACTACGCCATCGAGTTTCGCACCCTAGCGGCCGACAGCGGGTGGAACTCGGCCTCGTTGTTCGACGCTTTCCTTCATGGTCTCTCCGCCTCCATTAAAGACCTTCTTGTCCCTCTGGACCTCCCCTCGGAACCTCGACTCGTTAATCGCCCTCGCCATTCGCACCGACAACAGGCTGATGGAGAGGGAGAAGGATAGGGGCCGGCGTGCCGTGGTCTCTCCCGGGCACCCGACGCCATTTTCGGGTCGCTCGCCACAGCGCTCCAGCGCTGCAGCGCCACCACCAGCTTCGGAGGAGCCCATGCAGCTGGGTCGAGCCCGGCTCTCTCCAGAGGAGCGACAGCGACGCCTACGGGAGGGCAGGTGCATCTACTGTGGGGTGTCGGGACATTTTCTCGCGTCTTGTCCAGTAAAAGGCAGGGCTCACCAGTGAGGAGAGCACTGGTGAGCCAAATAACGTCTTCCAGTGATCTCTCCCGACCGCTCCTCTCTACAGAACTTGTCACCTGCGAGCAGAGGGCTGCTCATCCGGCATTAGTGGACTCTGGCGCAGACGCAAATCTCATGGACCAACAGGTGGCGGAGCGTCTGGGCATTGAAGCCGTTCCCCTGTCCGAGACGCTGGAAGCCACCGCCCTCGATGGTCGCCTTCTGTGCCGGGTGTCTCATCGCACCCAACCTGTCCGGCTCAACATAAATGGTAACCATTCAGATCTCATCAGCTTTCACATCTTCCGGTCGTCTCTGCACCCGCAAATTCTGGGGTTACCTTGGCTTATTAAGCACAATCCTCACATTGATTGGTCCACGGGCAGAGTGTTGAAATGGGGAAAGGATTGTTGTTTCACCTGTTCTCCATCCGTCTGTGCTGTCAAGTCTGTAGCAGGTTCAGATGCCTTAGCACCAGATGCCACCTCTTTGTCCGGTTATGACCACAGTGAGCCTCCGGACTTGACCGGTGTTCCCGGCAGCTACCACGACCTGCACGACGTTTTCAGCAAGACTCGGGCTATGTCTCTGCCTCCTCACCGTTCATATGACTGCAGCATTGATCTCCTTCCGGGGACCTCTCCACCCAAAGGTCGTTTGTACTCTCTCTCTCCGCCAGAGAGGGAGGCCATGCAGCAGTACATCGACTCCTCATTGGAGGCTAGTATCATCCGTCCATCTTCCTCCCCTGCTGGTGCTGGCTTCTTCTTTGTGGAAAAGAAGGATAAATCTCTCCGACCCTGCATCGACTATCGCGGCCTGAATAACATCACCATAAAGAATAGGTACCCCCTCCCTTTAATCTCCTCGGCATTCGAACTCTTGAAGGGTGCTAAGATTTTTTCTAAGCTGGATCTTAGAAACGCCTACCACCTAGTGAGGATCAGGGAGGGGGATGAGTGGAAGACAGCATTTAATACTCCTTGTGGACACTATGAGTATCTGGTCATGCCTTTTGGTCTAACTAATGCCCCAGCTGTCTTCCAGGCTATGGTCAACGATGTCTTGCGGGATATGTTGAATCTGTATGTTTTTGTGTACCTGGATGACATTCTGATTTTTTCCCCGGAGGAGACAACACATATTCAACATGTGCGGTCGGTACTGCAGCGCCTTCTCTATCACAAGTTGTTCGTGAAGGCAGAGAAGTGTGAGTTCCATGTGACGACCGTCTCCTTCCTGGGCTTCATCATTTCCACTGACCATATCCAGATGGACCCAGAGAAGGTTAGTGCTGTAGCCAAGTGGCCGACCCCTTCAAATCGCAAGATGGTGCAGCGTTTCCTGGGGTTTGCAAATTTTTACAGGAAGTTCATTAGGAACTTTAGTGCGGTGGCAGCCCCTTTGCATGCTCTAACTTCTCCCCATGCCAGGTTCCAGTGGTCCTCTCAGGCTGAGTCTGCCTTTCAGAGGCTTAAAGACCGGTTCACTTCAGCTCCGATTCTCGCCCTCCCTGACCCACATCTCCAGTGCATTGTGGAAGTGGACGCCTCAGATCTGGGTATCGGGGCTGTGCTTTCTCAGCGGTCGACTGCTGATGGCAAGCTCCATCCCTGTGCTTTTCTTTCTCGGAAACTTTCCCCAGCGGAGAGGAATTACGACGTGGGTGACCGGGAACTGCTGGCCGTGAAGGTGGCGTTGGAGGAGTGGCGACACTGGCTGGAGGGAGCTGAGCAGCCGTTTCTGGTATGGACCGATCACAAGAATTTAGAGTACATCAGAACAGCGAAGCACCTCAATTCCAGACAAACCAGGTGGGCGCTCTTCTTTAACAGGTTCAACTTCACTCTATCATACCGTCCGGGTTCAAAGAATGTTAAACCTGACGCCCTTTCCAGGATGTTTGATCCAGACTCCAGTCCTAAGACACCCTCCACAATTCTCCCTTCTTCCTGTGTAGTGGGAGCAGTCACGTGGGCTATTGAGAGGAGAGTGAGGGAAGCCTCTGCTAACACCCCTGCTCCGGCAGGTTGTCCACAGGGCCGTCTTTTTGTGCCTGTTCCATTGCGTCCTCAGGTGATCCATTGGGCCAATACGTCACGAGTCGCCTGCCATCCGGGAACTGCTCGGACCATCTTTGTAATCAGACAGCGTTTCTGGTGGTCAGCTATGGAGAAGGAGGTGAGGGAGTATGTGGCTGCCTGTCCGGTTTGTGCAAGGAACAAGGTCTCCCGGCAACCCCCAGCGGGCCTTCTGCAACCTCTCCCTGTGCCCCACCGCCCCTGGTCTGACATCTCGTTGGACTTCGTCACAGGTTTGCCCCCATCTGAGGGTAACACTGCGATTCTTACCATTGTGGACCGGTTCTCCAAGATGGTACACTTTGTGCCCCTTTCCAAACTACCCTCTGCCAGTGACAGCTGCAGTAAGAACTTCGGCTATGTTTAAGCCTGTGTGGGACTCGAAAAGTGGACCCGTCTGGAGAACAACACTTTTCATTTCACAGTCATTGTTGATTACGTGTGCCGTTACTGTGATGTAACTCTGGGTATTCCTTGAACTCCAACCATCTGTGGTGATGGCGATCGTTTCTGCCTCTTTTAGGGTCTGTACAACAGTGGCCTTTAACTCTTCGTACAGTTTAGGGAGCACTGTCCGACTAAAATGGACGCGTGACGGGATTGTGTATTTTGGCTCCAGCGTATGGAGTAGTCGCCTAAATCCGTCATTTTCCACGACAGAAAATGGTCTCATATCCACAGCCATGAAAATGCCAATATCCCTCGTAATTGCAGTGGCTCTTGCGCTCGATGGTAACAGTTTAGGACCAAAGGCACTTGTCAATGTTGCCTGACCTTTAAGTAATGTTACTCTCTTCCCAGGCACCGCTAACTGTAATTCACTGTGATGGCGCTGCATGTGGCTTTGCATGTTGCTAGTGTTAGCTGCGGTGTAGGGTAGGGTTCTCTTACAATGTTTGCGTCAGCCACTCGGCCGCCGTTTATATCCACAATTGGGAATCCAAAATGCCGCCACACCGGTGACTTAAATGTGGCGGGGGCGTCTTCTATAGCTACTTCGTTTTCCATTCTGACTGCAAATCCTAACGCACACACCCCACTCAAACAACAAGCATAGGAAAGAGGAGGGGGGGGGCACAGATTAGTCACCCACTAGCTCAGAGCGCCCTCTTGTGTTAAAACAAAATCACTACATTGAAAAAGAAATCAGCATCTGCTTGTATTGACTGGATAAATTTGTCCCAATATCACGCTACAGTTTGCCACCTCCACCACGTATCGTGACGTTTTTGTATCGCGAAATTTCGTGACACGATATATTGTTACACCCCTAGTCCCTACCAACACTCGCCTGTGGTCCTGGGCGTTTTAGCAGAATCCTCAGCCACAACACCTGGCTCCAGTCTGCTTGCAGAGCTCATAACATAGGCTTTATTGACAATTTTAATCTTTTTTGGAACCGTCCCTCCCTGTTTAAAACCGGTCTTCATCCCAATTTGAGGGGCAGCCAAATGCTAGCAGCTAACATTCAGCACGCCGTTCAGTCTGCCCCACGTGCATGACTGTTTACACCTCACACTCAATCCCAGGTGTCTTCTTCTGATCCTACAGTGACAGCTCACGGCTCAGCTACCGGCTCCCCCCACAGGCCCCATCCATCACCGGTTTCCTACCCCATACAGACAATCGTCTCCCATCGCAGTCACACTGCAGGATGCTCACCCCAGCAGGGCGCTCCCTATCCTGGCAGAGCGAACTTTTCAAATCTCCGTCCTGTGCCAGCTGCTGCCCAGAAAAAAATAGTCTCCTCCCCAGAAAAAAATGCCCTAATACACAGCGCGGTTTCAACTGCCATTGTCAACTGTGACTTGTTCAGAAACTCATTTGGAGCGTCCTGTGACGCCAAAGACTTTAAAACTACATTCATTCCGACCTGTAGGAAACCTGCAGTTATCAAGCAGTGAGCTTTTTACATATTCCAGACAGTCAATCAGGCAAAGGTCATATGGGACTGAAACCCAAAGGGCTTTTTGGGGGACACTTAAATGTCAGAAGTGTTGTCTCCAAGACTGATCAACTGACTCACTTAATTAACGGGGGGGGGGGGTTATGATCTATGTCAAAGACGATATTAAATGTGAGCGCATTACGCTCGATGCAGCAGACACTTTAGAGCATGTTGCCATAAAAGTTATATTATGTCAACAAATTTCATTCACTTGCTTTTTATAGACCACCATCAGCATATAATGTCCTTACCAGTATGTTGAAACAATGTAAACAAAACAAAGAGATTATTCTCATGGGTGACTTTAATCTAAACTGAGAAGACAGAGGGAAAAGGAATAAACTGAAAACTATAGAAGATAAATATAACCTGCAGCAACTGGTTAAAGGGCCAACAAGGATAACAAAAAGCTCAAGCACAATGTTGGATCTCATCTTCTCCAACAAACCAGAGAGAATAACAAAAAGTCACAATCTCCTTACTGGACTGTCTGTCAATTTAACTTTAGTAGCAAGAAAATTAACTAAAGATAGAACACACCACATCACGCAGAAATGATATTGATAATGATAATATCGCACATACCCAAAACTAAACAAATTGCTTATGGAAGTGAGATAAACAGTCTGGACTGGGAGGTTTTGTCCACAGAGGACTTGGATCATGGCTGAAACTTATTTTCAGCCAAACTGAAAACTGTTAGAGCGAAGTTTACTGTGCAGTCCAAGAGAAAACGGAGAAAGAGAGTAACCCTGTCCTGGTTTAGCGACACCTTGTGGCAATTGATGAAACAAAGAGATTTAGCCTTTAAAAAAGCCATTCAATCTAAGAGAGATAGAGATATTTTAATTTACAAAGGTTTGAGGAATAAAGTGGTTAATGAACTGAGACTAGCAAAGTCCCGTTTTTATATTCAAGTACTAAATAAGGCTAAAGGAAATAGTAAAGAAATTTGGGAAAATATCAATAGCCTCATAGGGCGAGAAGGACGTCACGCAGAAGACATACACCTAAAATCTCAGGGCAAGTTAATCAAGGATAATGGTTCCATTGCAAGCATCTTTAACTCGTTTTTTATTGAGTCTGTCTATGAGTTAGGCAATCTTTTTATAAAAAGATGACATTACACCTCTAGTTGGCCCACGTACCGAAAATGACACAGGCTTCTGTTTGAACATCACTGATGAAGCACAAACTAAAAAGATTATTTGTTCTTTAGAAAGTTCTATAAGTAAAGACGCTTTTCAGATGGACAGTATGCTCATAAAGAAACATCTGAACACTCTAACACTCCCAATCACACACTTAATCAATCTCTCAATAACACAAAGCTATTTTTCTAAAAACTGGAAGCATGCCGTTATCACACCCATTTTCAAGTCTGGAGATCGTCATGAACCAAATAATTTATAATAATTAATTTCAAAGGTTGCAAAGAAGGTAGTTTTACAGCAGTTAACAACACACCTGAATACCTGCAACCCCTGGTCTAAACAATATGCAATTTGGTTTCAGAAAGAACTACTCAACAGCTGTTTTACACTTCACTGAAAAAAACAGGACAACTTGACAAAGGTGGAATTGTTGGTGGTCTATTCTTAGACTTACGTAAAGCCTTTAAATGTTAATCACAATGTCCTCATCTCCAAGCTCTCTTATTTAAATTTTTCCACACAAACACTGACATGGCTCTCCACATATCTTTTAAATAGGGTGCAATGTGTCAGAGTCAAAGATGCATACTCAAATTATGTTAAAAACACAATGGGCGTGCCTCAAGGATGTGTATTGGGTCCTCTTCTTTTTAGTTTATACATCAATGACCTGCCACAACACTGTAATGGAGTTAATGTACAATTGTATGCAGATGATACTGTCCTGTACGCTCATGGTAAAAATGCCCCGATAGCAGCAGAGAAATTAGCAAATGCTTTGCAAGGTGTGGCTCAATGGCTTGAAGAGTCCTGTCTTACTCTAAACATCAGTAAGACAAAGGGCATGTTCTTTTGTAAAACTAAGAAGCAGGCTCCAACTGCAAGCATTAAAATTAGACATGAATCCATTGATATAGTTACCAAATTAAAATATCTTGGTGTTACACTCGATTCTAACACTCAACTTCAAAAAGCACATTAAAAAAATGACAAAAACAATTAATTATAACCTGGCAAATTTTAGATATAAAAGGTTGTTGCTTCCTATGGATGTAGCCAAAACATTTATGCATGGTCTCATTTTCTCACATATTTCATATTGCATCACCTGTTGGGGGCAGGCCAATGAATCTACCATTAGACCTATAAAATCACTATATAAACAAAAATTCTTGATAAAAAAACACTTCATTACCACCACTGTAATATTCTAGAGAAACACCATTTATTAAGCTTTGAAAACTGTAGAGAGTTTTCAAGCTTGTGACTGGTGTACAGGATTCTACATGGTCTGGCCCCAGCATGTCTTTTGGAGTTTGTATGTCATCGTCCTGCTAGTTCCATTCGATCCTCAAGAATAGCATCTGTTTACGACTGTAGAATACCACTTTACGGCAAAACTTTTGGGCAGTCTTCTTTTTCTTTTAAAGCCGCAACACAGTGGAATGCACTACCAGTTAATTTAAAGAGCTGTCTCTCCATCAGGAGCTTTAACTCAGCTGAAATTTTCACTAAAAAACAGTCAAAACTGTAACCAGTGATTTATGGTGCTGACAGAATGTCTTTATGTTGTGTGTGTCATGAGTGACTTGTCTATTGTATTTATGTATATGTTAATTTGTTTTTTTTGATGTTTTATGCCCTGCCAGGGACTGCGGATGTAAATTAGCGTGAGGCTAACTCTGGTACAATGCATGAAATGGCAACATTTATGTTTTAATTGTACATGGTCCCTAATAAAAACGTAAACTGCAACTGATACTGAAGCTGCTGTAATGTCTGCCCCCAGTAGCCCTCCCCCCTAGCAACCACCTAGAGCAGCCCAGAGCTCAATGAGACAGTTTTTGCAGAACACTCCCAGGCCTATATGACACAGCACGTGCTTCTCTTCAGGAAAGCGTTAAGAAAGCCACAGCTTTGTCCATTACCTGTCACTTTTTAGAAAATTTTAAAATGGTGTCATGTCTGCTGGATTGCTTTGAGTTCAGTGCCAGACACCTCTGAAAATCTGGCAGAAGAGCTGCTCAGAGTGGCAAAAGAGTGGGATGTGAAGTGGTTTGCTGCATCACTGACAATGCAGCTAGCATAACAAAGGCAATAAAAATTCTGAAATGGACCCACCATCCATGCCTTGCTGACACGATCAACCTATTTGTGAGGGATGCTCTCAAAGTTATGAAGCCTACTGTGGACAAGGTGAAGGCGATAGTGGAATTCTCTCACAGGAGCACAACGGCCACAGAGAGGTTGAAGTCTACTCAACGGCAGATGGGCATGCCTGAGCTGAAGCTCAAACAAGAATGTGTGACTCGGTGGAACTTAATGTTTTACATGATAAAACGGATTCTGGAGTCCAAGGATGCAGTCATATCTACACTCGCTGTTACCAATGCACCTGTTGATCCTGAGCCAAGAGGAATTGGGTGTACTGCAGGAGGCATGTACTGTTCTGGAGCCATTCGAGCAGGTCACTGTGGAGATCAGCGCAGAGAGGTACAGTGTACAAATGTTATCACATTATACCTATTATACTTTACTACTATTTACTATCATCATTATTATTAGTTGTTGTTGTTACATTATTAGTATGACTAACAGAATAGAAATGACTGAAAATAATATTGCTAAATAATATTTAAAAATTACACTTCTTTTTTTCAGCTATGTTACAGCCTCCTAAATGCTGATACTGTGACAGCTGAGCGCCAGACCAGAATAACCACAGAGAAAGTGAAGGAGTTAGTATATTCTCTCTGTGAATGCATGGACAGAAAGTTCCTCAGAATGAAATACAACACTATTCTGTCAGAAACCACCCTTCTCGACCCCGTTTCAAAAAGCTGGCTTTTAATGACAGCAGAGCAGTTGATGAAGCTCTTCAAAGAATAAGTGCAGCAGCAGCAAGGTCTAGCCAGTCAACTCCACAAGGGGGCCAAGAGGAAAAAGAGGCAGCAGAGCATGAGCAAGAGGAGCCACAAGCATATGCTGTTTGGAGGTTCTTTGAAGAGCGGGCAAGTGGAGACACTACAAGAAGGAATCGCTCATTAGATGCAATACTGGAAGTGAGATCCTATCTTGAGGAGCCCCTTTTCCAGAGAAGTGCAGACCCACTGAGCTGGTGGGAGACCAAGGCTCCGGTCTACCCACGGCTTTCCCAGGTGATGGCACGGAGACTGTGCATAGTTGCAACATCTGTCCCCTCAGAGAGAATCTTCTCAAAAAAGGGGTAGATCATAATGGAGAGAAGGAACCGGATCAGCCCCTCCAAGCTGAGACACTTGGTTTTTCTCAATGCAAATCTTGGCATTGTGTTTTAAATAGTTAAAAGTTTGCCTAATTGTGTCTTTATATTTTATAATTTATTTTGTGGCATTTTTTCAAGGTTGAGTGTGTTTGTAAAATAAAGCCATAAAGGATAAACATTTGATTTCATGTATGTATTTTATATTAGTAATTCATTTTTTCAGGCAGTTTTGCATTATTTTGGGTGATAAATGAATTAAATAGTTAGTAGGTTTTATTTATATAGCACATTTTTACACAGCATGCACTGACCAAAGTGCTTTACAGTGTCAAAGATAAAATAAAATATAATACAATTTAAAAATATAAAATAATAACAATAATAATACCAGCAATAATAATAAAATATCAATTAAAATAATAATAATTAATAAAACCAATAAAAATTTAAAAAAATAAAATGTGAGGAGCCGTTTAGGAGCCGAAAGAGCCGGCTCCTTATAGTAAGCAGAGCCAAAAGAACCGGCTCTCCAAAAAGAGCCGAATTTCCATCACTACTGTTCATGCAGCTTACCTTATTACAGGAAAATAAACATTTGACCGAAATGGCACTTGCGCGCATAACACCTTAAAATATGGTGGCCTTTTTAGGACAAGCAGCCATGTTCACCAAACTGCTGAGGGCAAAAAACAATACATTAGCGCCATCTACTGACATTAATAGGCCACTGCCCTACATCAATATAGTACAGTAGATTATTTCATATTGATGGGAACGTGTCATGTGTCTCGTGTGAAGCTCCACAGGAACATACTTAAGCACACCTTATCTGTTCACCTCTTTGACTCAGTTTTCACATCTCTCCCCATTAAAACCCTCCCTTTTTGTTCTCTCTTCTCTTGTCCCTCTTTCATTCAAACACGGAAACCACAGGGGTTTAAATACATGGAGAGACTGTTCCCCCACCCACAGTCTCAAATCCCTCCACGTTCCCTCCCGTCTTCCAGACACTGGTCCTCTACCTCTTTATCCCTCTACCTTCATCCCCTACCATACCTCATCTGTCCATCCCTCGACCTCTCGGGTCCCCGTTTTTTTTTGATTATGTACGCCTGTGCTTTTCCTCCCATCACATGTCAAAATGTCTTATAAAAAAAGTCTTATTGCAGAAAATCCTTCAAATAAAAAACACTTTCGCTTTTCCCATAATTCAAAGTATGTTGTTAAACACTAGATGGTAGCAAAGTGTCAGTTAGATCCAGAATAAAACTTGAACCCAGCTCAGACTATAGTTGTTGTTCCAGACGTCCAGAAGTCGATGCAAATTGAAGATAGTTCCAGTTACATTTGAGTTTTTATGTGAATCATATGAACTTTGTTTGTGCCACTGTTGACTCCTTGAACATATTTGTAAATCCAACAGAATCATAAAAAGCTCTAGTTTTTCATTCTTCAAGTCACAGTTTTATTTTTTAAGCAAAAACACAGTTTCCGGTTGTGTCCCCGCTTGCTTCCTGACAGCTTGACCCTGCTCAGGACCTGCTGCAGTCTGGAGCGCTGCTGACTGATGACTGCATCGCTGTGGAGTCTCCAGTCCTTCTGTTTGTCTGTCTGTCTATCTCACGGAGCTTTTCACACTTTTCTTCGGTCTTTCACGGAGCGTTTGTTCGGGAGCTGAAGCGTCACACGGGTTCGTCCAAGATGTCTGTGGCCGGGCTGAAGAAACAGTTCCACAAAGCCAGTCAGGTATGAAGCCGCTCTTTCATAACGACAGTTGTTTGGATGTGGACTGTTCACAGCTAGCAGTGAACGGAAGCAGGCGGCAGGTGGTTCGACTAACAACTTCACACCACGACACGCAACTGAATCCACAATGCCGACACTTTGGCGGCATTCGAAGCCGTCAGTATAACTGTACTTTTTCCTCCGCACAAGTTCTATGTACGGAGACGCCGTCACACCAAACTCCGTTCAAAAAAGAACAAGTTTAACGTTTTGCCGCGTTTAAACGAACAAACATTTGTTGTTTGATCATTTCAAAAACAGTCCAACCTGCTGCACATTTCGGCATCATTACTGACTCATGAGTGATTCAGCTGGCTACACACCACCTCACCAACACTGGACATGTGAGTGTTAGGTCTGGTTAGCGTTGTTCCCAAGACAGTATCACCACACACTGTCATCAGGAAGAGATAGGACAAGTACAAATATGTATTTAATATAAAAATATATATATAAAAGTAAACGCCTAACATGTTGTTTGTGGTTTTGCTGTAGGCTGGGAGAAATCAGTCTGTTTAAGTCACAGTATGTGTCACTGTAAAGGCGTGTAGAAACATTGACCCAATATGCCTTATAATGTCAGTCACACACACACTAATGTGGAGTGTGTTGTCTGATGTGAGCGTGCCTTCCTGGGTCCATGCGTAGAATTTAGTGGCACAGATCACAACCAACTGAATACACCTTCTCCTTCCAAGCATGTAGTTAAAAAGTTCACATAAAAAGCAAAAGGTCATCTCTCTATGGGTGTTTTTTTGTTTGTCTGCTCTGGGTTACTGTAGAAAAATGGCAGTTCAACATGGCGGACTCCGTGGAGGAGGACCCGCTCTCGCTGTAGAAGTTGAGGGCTCATTTGAATCTTGTGTTTAGGTGATTATACACTCATGAAAACATACTAATTATTATCATATTCAATGCCTGCCAATGGATACTTACACACTGAACCTTTAACATTCCATTCCTCATTGGCCTGATATTCACATGGCCTCCTGCCACCAAAATACACTTGTGGTGGGCGTCTGTGAGTAACTGTGAAGCAGTTCTAACGTTTTGTGTCTCAGCAAGCCAGTGCTGCCTGCCTGCATGCCTGCCAGGTGGCGGATGGTTTAGGGGGATGATCGGTGGCTTTCATTGGTTCAAAGGCACAGCACCATCGGGTTAGAATGGCGTCTGGCACGAGGTCTTTCCTCACAGGACTGTGGTCCATCTGTCAGGTGCTCTCCTACCATACAGGTAGCCTGCCGATGCTTTTTTGCTGTTGGGCATGGAGGGAGGTAGTGTTGGGTTTCAGGTTAGGTTTGGACCATTATTCTGCATACAGTTTCAAGCTTGGGCTGGGTTTAATTTTTGTTGTTGATGCATGTACAGTATGTGTGATGTGTGTGCACATGGATACAGTACAACAGATACACAGTGCTCATTGTAATCAGCGGGTTGCTGAAGGTACCTCTGCTCTGAGCTGTTGGAGTCTCAGCAGTGGTATGTCAGGTTTGCTGTGAGGATTTGATGCTTTCCATTTAATCATTGTCATTTTTTTGTCATCATCATTGTGATAATAAATGTTGAGGTTTGAACTGACAGTCATTGTAAATAGAGTTGTCACAATACTAAAATGAGTAACCACGATACTATACCAGAGAAAGTATCGCGGTTCCGGGTATTACCGCGATACTGCGGCCTTTTTAAATTATTATTATTTTTATAAACTGCAATGTATTTGTACAAGTTAGTTTGAAACAACAACGTTTGTTTTTAAGCAAAATTAGTGTTGCCACCGACAAAGACGCCACGGCAGACTCGCAGCTCGGGCCCGGTGCTTCTGCCACGGTGAGTGTGATGTCTCGTGTCTGGGCGAGACAGAACTTTAGCTTGTTGTTTGTTTTGAAGCGAGTTTCTATCGAAGCGGAGCTGTCTTCACAGAGTTCGTTCTTGCCGGCAGAAACACACGAACAGCCAACCAGCTAACAGACGGGCGGACCCAGCGTGCAACAGCCTATCACATCCCTGGACGTCACCAGTAACAGGCAAACAGCCAATCATTCAGCAGCTGTGTAGTTCGGTTGCAGCACATGCCATGTTTTTTTTACGAGTGAGTAGCATGCAGTGAGAAGCCGGGAGGAGAGCAGAGGCGGCCGCTATGTAGCGGAGACTGGCACCGGTAGTATAGTAATCCACGGTAGTACCGTCGTGTAAAATTTCTAGTATAGTAGCGACGGTTATGATTTGGCACCGCGGGGTACCGTGTATACCGTGGGTATCGTGCAACTCTAATTGTGAATGTGTCACTTTGGGGTTCTCGGTAATTTTGACAGCATTTCTTACTGTTCTCAGAAGTTTTACAAACTGGCCTGGCAGAGATATCAGCCTGCTTCTGGTCTGGTTCACCCTCAGCGCACTTTTTAGGATTGCTTTGGGTCACAGCAGGCAGCTGTCTAATAAAAAGAGGGGTTGGTGGAGACCAAAGCAGAGCTAGAAGAAGAAGAGTGAGCGCTGGAGTTAGATTAGCTGATGTTGCGCTGTGTGTTCAGGATGTGTGAACTGTCCACAGTTTGTTTCTGCTGCCTCCACGCCATTAAAATGGTTAACTCAGGTCTAAAGAGGTTTCTATTTGGGTTCCACCCTTTAGGTACATGCAGAACTCTGAGATGTAGCCCATCAGAGCAGCTGCTTCTGTAAATGACCTCATCCATCATGCAACAAATGCTCACCTCCAATTTCTGTTCTATCAGTCGGTGCATGAACATCAGTCTATAGGGCAGCTCCAGGACAGCCTGATGAAAAAGGATCTGGACCCACTGATGTGTGTTTAGGCTTACCCAGAACCCAGAGATGTTCTGTTGCTCATCCTGACCCATGACACCAGACACACACACACACACACACACACACACACACACACACACACACTCTAACACACACACTAACACTCTCATTCCTGTTCAAGCTGCAATGTCAAGTGGGACTGCATGTGGAGCATTCACCCACTTGCATCCGTTAAACCGTTAAACATATCTGTCTTCATGTAGCTGATTGTGCCCTCACTGTGTTTATAACCCGGCGTAGTTCTGTGCTCTGTGTGGGAACATAATAATAACAACAACAATAATACCTTTCCTTCATAAATTGTACAGTTTGATTGTTTCCGTGCTTTGCAGTTGAACAGCTCTGTCTGTCTCACATAATGGTGCTCTGGACTTGTTTCATTGGCTAAATATCATGATAGTTATTCACGTACCTGTGTGTGACAGCTCATATCGTAATTATTCATATTTATTTATTTAAGAGCTGTGTTCACACCAAATACTTGCACAGGTAACAACCCGTGAATATTTCCCCTGTGTTACTCAATATATCTACGTCATGATGGGGATTTGTAAGAAGTCTGAATTGATACTTCACACTGTCAGTTCAGCCAGACGGTTTTCTGAATAGAGATGGGATCGATCGAGGCTGTGCCAGTGAGCTGTCCTCAGATCAGTGCAGGATGAGGAGTATTCACCATCTTATGTAAGCATAAGAGAAGAAGGCTGTGTGTAGCCTCTGGGCTTCTTCAGTATTTATCTGAGTGCTTGTGAAGTTATTCCTGTGTGTGAGACCTCAAAGTCAACTTGTTACTTCCTGTTTTTGTGTCTGCCTGTCAGTCAAAGCCGACATGGTAAAAGCTTTCAGGGGTTGGATGTAGTTTCTGTCACCCACAGCGGTTTCCTGCTGCTGAAAACGTGGTGAGAAAATATCTAAAAATAACAGATAGACTTATCTGAGAGACAAACAAAAGATCTGTTTTTAGAACTCAACTCTGTCAAAAATATTGTTTGGTGTTTCACCTGCTTTCTGATGAGGACGGACAGATAGCAGATGAAAGATTACTGGGAATGGAACACCATCACTTCCTGCTCATTTTCCATACTTTTTACAATGTTAGTGGAAAAGTGGAAAGTCGTGGAATATCATCTCATCATTTAGTCTTTTTACAACCCCAATTCCAATAAAGCTGGGACATTGTGTGAAATGTAAATAAAAACAGAATACGATTTCCAAATCTCACAAACCCAATAGAACATAAACAACATATCAGTTGTTAAAACATTTTACCATTTAATGGAAAATAATAGCTCATTTTGAAATTGATGGCAGCAACACATCTCAGAAAAGTTGGGACAGGAGCAACAAAAGGCAGGAAAAGTATATGGCATAAATCAAAAACAACTGGAAACTGGAGGAGCATTTAACAGTTAATTAGGTTAATTGGCAACAGATCAGTAACATGACTGTGTATAAAAGGAACATTACAGAGATACAGAGCCTCTCAGATGTAAAGATGAGGTTCACCAATCTGCGACAAACTACGTCTAAAAACTGTGTAACAATTTCAGAAAAATGTTCCTCGACGTAAAAATTGCATCATCAAACATTCAGAGAATCAGGAGGAGTCTATGTGCACAAAGGACAAAGTCAAAGGTCAAAACTGGATGCTTATGATCTTCAGGCCCTCAGACAGCACTGGACTAAAAACGGTTATGATTCTCGACTGGAAATCACTGCACGGGCTCAGGAACACTTCCAGAAATCACTGTCTGTGGACACAGTTCACCTTGTGATTCACAAATGCAAGTTAAAGCTGTATCATGTAAAGAAGAAGTCATATGTGAACATGATCCAGAAATGCTGCTATCTTCTCTGGGCCAGAGCTCATTTAAAGTGGTCTGAAGAAAAAAGGAAAACTGTTCTGAGGTCAGATCAAACAAAAATGTGATTTTTTTTTTTTTTTTTTTTGTAAACCATGGGCGCTGTGTCCTGCGGACTATAGAGGAGAAGGACCATACAGCTAGTTCAAAACTCTTCATGGTTTGGGGTTTTATTAGTGTCTAGGTCGTCAGCAGCTTCCACATCTGAAAAGGTACAATCAATGCTGAAAAGTACATAGAGGTTTTAGAGCAACATATGCTCCCATCCAGACAATGTCTCTTTTAGGAAGGCCTTGCATATTTCAGCCAGACAATGCTGAACCACACTGCATCGTTTACAACATCATGGCTTTGCAGGAGAAGAGTATAGGTGCTAAACTGGCCTGCCTGCAGTCCAGACCTTTCACCAGTAGAAAACATTTGGCCCAACATAAAATGTAAAATCCAGCAACGAAGGCCCAAGACTGCTGAGTAGTTAGAATCCTGCATTAGACAATAAAGGGACAACATTCATCTCCCAAAACTCCAGCAAGTGATCTCCTCACTTCACAGACATGTACAGTTGTTAAAAGAAGAGGGAATTCTGTTTTTACTTACATTTTACACAACGTCCCAACTTTTTTAGAATTGGGGTTGTATATATATCAACACATGACTGTGCTTGTAGGCTCATGTCCAGACGTGTGCTTCACCTTTGTAAACCTGTAGATTTTCTGGATTCATTAACTAGTATTAAAGTAATAATAATAATCACAGAGCTGACTTGATCATGTTTAAAATGATTACGAAACCCAGAACAAAGAAAGATAATTGACAGAAGAAACTATAGAAACCATAGAAGAAACTTCTATGGAAATAAATAGATAAAATAAAATAAACAAAAAAAGAAAAAAATAACGGAGAAAACACAGAGGGAGAAAAAAGAAATCTAAGTTGATCATCTATAAGAAATGTTAAGTAGTTACATGGCAGCTATTAATGTCACATCTGAGTGCATGCACATGTACACATCTGTACAAATGGGTACATAATAATAAAAAAAAACTGATCAGACACGGTCTACGAGTTTTTCCGTCTGGGAAGCCAGCAAAATGGCCGGCAGGTTTTGCTGGTTCACTCTGTGACTGGGTAGGGTGTCGTAGTCGGACGGAGCCCACTCCATCCAGCCAATAAGGAAAGCCACAGGTGTCCAGACTGGTGAGTCTTGGGGGCTCTCACTGGACTGGCCGGATGCTTCCTTCTCAGAGAAGATGCCTGGGCAGCAGAATAACTGTTGTTGTCCGGTTCACAAAGTGAAATGAAGAATTTCTCCAGCTTCTGGAGATTGAAAAAGAGTGCATGTTTCTTTGTACTGTGTGGACTGAACCTTTGTCTGCTGACATCAACAGGTGGATTGTTATTCAACCCAACCATAGGCAGTGCAGTTTAGCCTGCTGTGCAAGTAGTTCAAGTAGACAGGCCTTCAATAGCCTATTGGAGCTCTGCCCTGAGCCCGGGTAACTCTGGATTCAGTTCAGTTTTAGACACTGCTCGGATGTCTTTTGTTCTAAAACCAGAAATATTTAGTTTACAGTGATAGGAGGGCATGTGGCAGTTTTGCTGAATAAAAAACATAAGATGATTCAAATGTTGTGTAATAATCACTTAAATGACTTCTAACAGAGAACATTGATAATGTGCAGGTGTAGAGGTGTGGGTGGTCATTTAGTGGTGTGAAACCAGGACAGACTGTCATACTTAGTTTCTACAGGTTAGTGATGTGTTCCATTCCAGATAAGAACAGACGTTCTAAACAAATAATAAAAGAACAGCAGTGGACTGAGTGCTGTGTAATGATGTCACACTAATGACACATGCAGCAGGTCCAGTCTGCACCGCCTCTATACAACCTGTTAACAGAACTGTTGTTGTTTGTCATTTGCTACAGTTTACAAAGTCCACAGTACAGGTGGAACTCACTGTCAGTAGGTTTATGACTAATACTCCTGACTCCACACACACACACAAGAGGCTGTGTCATAAAAACACTGAATATCTCCTGTGAGGACATCATGTAAAAAAGAAAAGAAAAGAATGGGGTTACAGGTACTTATTCAGTTATTGAGACGTCCCTGGTAAGAGTCTGGCTCCATGGTGTCCTTTCGCCTTACAGTTAATTCACTTGAACATGAAGGCAGTGATCAGTCTTTACTGTGAAGCTGGAATTTGGACAATTTATTGTTGGCTATGTTACCCAGTATTTACTTCATGCAGCCTGTACCTGACATTTGGACGGATCCTGCTCAAGTTGTTTTAAATGCTGCATAGACAACATCCCCTTCGACATGGCTGAACAAGAGAACTATGTTACATTAACACACATCATTAGAACTAGAGTTCAAACCACTGTGGACGTCTGTGTTGTTGAGCAGGTCCACTCGGTCCTGTGAGGAGATGCAGCAGTTTGTACACCGCTGGGAGAACTTTGATGATACGAGTCAAAGCTGACCACAAGCGCTGAGTCATTAGTGTTCAGTCAGCTCTTTTATCATTCCTTTATCAGTCCTTATCATTTCACTTCGGATTCTAAACAAGTAGGGTTGCAAAATTCTGGGAATTTTCAAAGTTGGAAACTTTCCATGTGAATTAACAGGAATTCATGGGAATAAATGTGAATAAACTGGGAATTTACTAAACTGAAGGTTGGCCCTTAACAGGGAACTTAAATATTTATTATAACGTAACGTTTATATTTCTGTTTGTTACAGTTTGTTTAAATTACCCCCATTTCCAAATTAATTTCCATAAATTTCCATAATTCCCATTACACGTGTGTGTGTGTGTGTGTGTGTGTGTGTGTGTGTGTGTGTGTGTGTGTGTGTGTGTGTGTGTGTGTGTGTGTGTGTGTGTGTGTGTGTGTGTGTGTGTGTGTGTGTGAGCCCATCAGAGAGCGGAGAGTCATCTTGAGTGTCAAAATCTTACAAAATAACTGATGACAGAACGTACTGATTGCACAGACAGAGGACATCCGCATTAGACATCCTCTGTCCTCTGGACTCGACAGAGGAGGTGGGTGAGAGGAGGATGTTAGCTAAGCTGACATCCATCATGGACAACCCCTCTAACCCCCTACACGACACTGTGGGGGCTCTGAGCAGCTCCTTCAGCAGCAGGCTGCTACACCCACGGTGTAAGAAGGAGAGGTTCCTCAGGTCCTTCATCCCTGCTGCTGTGAGACTTTACAACACCTGCACCTGACCATGTTGTAGTCTCTGTACATGCCTGTTTTACATTTTAAAAAGCTTCTAGTACTTCTGTAAATATGTACACTACGCTGTATTAGTACTTTCTGTAAATATGTACACTGAACACTGCTGCTGTAACAAGTGAATTTCCCCGTTGTGGGATCAATGAAGCATTATCTTATCTTATCTTATCTTATATAACAGTTGGCAGCTACTTGATGGTGGTAATAAGAGTCCAATCAAAGTGCTGCGTCTACACACACACACACACACACACACACACACACACACACACACACACACACACAGAGGTTCATGGAGTTAACTGGTGCAGCCGTAGTAGAACATTAGGAATGGTTTGCCGAGATTTGGATTGGTGGTGATTTGAAGTGGTAAACACTTCCTCTTCATCTCGTTAAAAACATGCTGATAATTAGATGAACCACTTTTCTAGAGGCAAGAAGGAAACACAGCATGTGCTGAACGACGGTGACGTATGCTCACTGTGTGGATTAGATCAGTACAGTGTCAAAGAGCCATGGAAACTCCCACACGGACAGGAGTGTGTTGAACTACTGTAGACAGCGCACACACACCCACAGAACATGCTGTGAGCCTTCCAGGGAATGATCATCAATAGGGATGTAACGATACACTCAACTCACGACTCTATTCGAGTCACGATTTTTTGTTCATGATACGATTTGTTCACGATTTTTTGAAATCAAAATGAGCTACAGACAAATTCTGACCAAATAAAATTATCTTTTTATTTGGGGGAAAAAAATCTCTCTTTACAGAAACTCTCAGTTTGTGTTCTTATTAGGGCTGCCAGCAAGCAGCTGATCTGACCCTTACCTTTCAGCTTGAAGTATGAGCTAACTGAAAATAAAAACAATTAAGATGATAGCCATGGTTGCACAGGTTGACCCAGGATGCAGGCTCGGACAGCGGTTAGAAAGAGAATGGGATTTATTGAGGTGTGGGACGAGAGGGGAAAGAGAGGGCCCGATACACGGTGGAGGGAATGGCTGAGGTGATGCAGTGGTGGGAATGGTTGGAGGAGGCACGGAGTCTGGACTGTCTGAAGGTGGTGGATGAAGAGCAGGCAAGGTGGCAGGAGGTGACGATGGTGGTGGACCTGAGCACAAGAGAACGGTGGTTAGGGTTCAAGGAAACAACAAGGAGCACAAGGAACAAGTAGTTAAGACGGTCCGAACGCGATCTACCACTGAGGCTGAACAAACGATCTGACAAGGAGTGGGAGGAAGGCCAGGGTTTATATGCAGGTGGAGTGATGAGTAGATGGAAGGCAGGTAAGGTGAGGAACGGTAGGTGTGCTTCATTTGATGATTAACCAGGAGGCCCAGGGAAATGTGCCACGCCCACAACATAGAGTAAAGTAAACACAACTATAGGGAAACACAGAAACTACCATAGTCACGACTGCCATCGTGACACATTAACCCTTTAATGAGAATCCACAGCCCCGGGAAACGGCAAGGTCTGGGCGCTGTAAACGCAGAGCCGGTCGAGGCGCACCCTGTCTCAGGGTCCGAGCTGCCTTATGAGTTCACCTCCGGTCAGGGTACAGAGCCTGTGTGCTGTCATGTGCACGCATGTCAGCGCCATCAAATATCTTTTGTGTTATCACAATAACCTGTGTATGCCTGCAGCCTGCTACACAAACAAAATGCCACCAGAGATCCAGCTGACACCTCTGTGAAAAGAAGCCATCCATCTTTAATGACGGCGTGATGCGGGGACTGAGCCACAGCCGCCTGCTGGTCTGGCAGACGGCCTTTCAGCTCATTAACATTTCAGCAGCTCATCATCATCACCATCATGTGCAGCTTCACCATGACATGGATCAGCCAGTTTAGAAAAGGAGAACCTTCCAGCTGAACAGCAGCTGATACATGATATACAGAAAGCGGAGTTCCCAAAGACTGAAATATGATCATATGAATTCACTAGCTTCACTGTTCCACTGAGAAAACATTGTTCACAAGGGCAGGGATATCCCAGCTCTCAACGTTTAAAGGATTGGTTACAGTATGTGAGTGCTATGGACAGCAGGTTCATTAGTGACTCTAAATTGTCTATAGGTGTGAATGTGCATGAATGATTGTTGGTCTTTATGTGATGAACTGGGGTCCTGTCCAGGGTGTATGCCACCTCTCACCCAGTGTCAGTGTCTGAGGTTTAGTGGTGTATGAATCGTGATTCATCTGGATCATTAACCCGGATCCTCTAACTGACTCGGGATTCATCATAATCTACATTAACCGTCCTACATCCGCCTAACAGCGGGCCACATATGCAAATGAAAACAATAAAATGCTGCATTCACTCCTTTTAACCTGTACAATCTCATTACAACATGCCTCACTATTATTGTTGACAATAAGCTTGTTTCCACCGCTAGAATAGCTTCGGGAGTCAGGACGCAGATGAGCTGATCGTGGATCAGTGTAACTTCCTGCAGAGCAGTCTCGGTAGCACAGACCCAGATTCAGATTCAGATCCATCTAGTAAAGAGCTGGAAACACCCGAGAATCAAAAGACTGCTGCAGATCTGGCAGACTCAAATGACTCAGACAACTCAGTGATTAGCGTAACTTCCTGCAGACTCAGACTCAGATTTAAATGCATCGAGTAAATCCGTACAGAGCCAGAAACACCCGAGAATCAAAAGAAGCAAAAGACTCAGGAGACCCGCGGATCGCTCGCCGATCCAGCAGACCCAGATGATTCACTGATTCAGAAAGTCGACTGAATCTTTTCCTCCATACAGCGTGAGTTGTGTCGTCAAAAATACTTCCTCCAGTAAAATGTAAGAAGATAAATACAGCAATTACCAAGATGATAAAAACTTTATTTAAAACACGAACACTGGTTTTATGGATCGGAGGATAATATAGCTCAGAGGCTAAAAACTGTATAAGAGGGACTTAACGTAATTTTAACTGCGGCATTATATGTTGTTATTAATGATGTTCTTATTCACTGCACTTGATTTAACACAAAGTCCTAATAAACGTTAGAGGCTAGGCTAATACAGCCAACACTGTGAGGGGAGCATTTTATTTGCAGCATTATGTGTTAGCATAATGTGTCATCAATAATTATGGAGTTATATTTCTACATTTCTATGAAGTCATTTACTGTATTTACAGTTGAATGAGTGATGACGACTGTGAGTTATGAGAATATAATACTGTATTTGTGTCAGCTGACTATAATGCAGCTGAATAAAAACACTGTGAACTAGAGTTGCACGATACCCACGGTATACACGGTACTCCGCGGTGCCAAATGGTGACGGTTCCTACTATACTAGAAATTCTACACGACGATACTACCGTGGATTACTATACTACCGGTGCATTGAGCAGGTTGGTCGCTGGTCGCGATACGTAAACGCGTCTGCCATATTGGATCAGGCAGATCTGCCGGTAAACTAATACAAGGAAATAGACTGAACTTCATAAAGCGCCTTTCTACAAAGTTCTTTAAGTTAATGTCTCTTATACACCCATTCACACACACACTAATATATCTGGGAAACAAACAGGCACCCAAAACAACGTATGTAACTTTTAAAGTGATGATTATAAATGTTTACTCCTTATGTAAGCACCAAACCAACGTATGTATTTTTCTAATGCTGAGTGTTTACAGCTACTAATGTGTGTAACACTGTTACTGTGATGATAGATATTGAAATATTTATATTTAACATTTAATCAGTGTCTATAATAACCAGATCCTGAAATGTAGATGTGAGATGAGGCTTTTCTGAATAAAGAGCACTGTAAACACTGTAAACACTTGGAAAAAAATACTCTTGCACAGATTTTTCTGTGTGTTGCCAGTTACTTTGCCACATCCGAAATGGCAGCAATGTTGACGTACGATTCAGCGTCTGCGTATATATGTCTATGACTGACAACACTAATTTTGCTCAAAAAACCAAACTCGTTGTTTCAAACTTGTTTCAGTCTAAGTCTAATTTTACTTCACCAGTATTATGTTTATTATGCATATAGTAATTAATAAGTACTTATAACTTGTACAAATACATTGCAGGTCACAAAAATAATATTAATAATAATATTGCGATAATACCCAGAACTGTGATACTTTGTCTGGTATAGTATTGTGGTTACTCATTTTGTTATCGTGACAACTCTACTGTGAACTACTTACAGCCTCATACTTTTACATTTTCATTTTCTAACATAAATGTTGAAACATTGACATTATGAAAATGTAAAATCAAAATTTCAAATGCACAAATAGTAGACTGCCCTCCTCGTATAATAGCTCTCAAATTTGAATTTATTTAGCCTGATTGTAGTCTAAGACAGGCAGGCTTGTATTTCACTGGTAGAATTTATGTTTATGGACAAATGACTCATAAGATCCGAATCCGTTTAGTGATTGACTCGAATCCCAAAAAGGATCCGAGTTTGACATCTCTAGCTGGGATAGGCTCCAGCCCCATGTGTCTTATATATCCAGTCTTTGGGAAATAATTAGCTGGTACCCAAAAATGCAGCTCGAGGTGAACAGAGCACAGTACCAGGAGATAATGGTGTGAAAACAGTGGAAGGAGGTGGGTGTAATCTAACGGAAATGGACAAACTGTTTTTGTTTCTGGTTCATAAAAGTCACTGTTTATGTTGAGGAGAGACAGAAACACAGGACACAGAGAATTATGGGTATTGAATTCCAATAGCAGTTTCCATTGTGGAATCTGTTTAGCTCTTAGTATATCTGTTAGTTTGGATCTGGTCTGTTATTAGCAAAGATTCAACTCTTCCTCTCTCTCAAGAGAAGGGTGTTGTTGTCTTCAGTGAAGAAACAGTCTGCTGTCCTGATGGAAGCGGTACAAGCAGCAGCTACGCTGACCTCTTTTGCAGCCACACACACACCACACAGCTCATGATGTAGCTGACAGTAGTACCTCAGAGGACACCGATTAGTTTGACTTGGTCAGCTATGCTGACTCAAGTTACATCACTAGAGGCAGCTGATTTCTTCTCTTCTTGTTGCTCAGAGGGATCTTTGTTTAGTTGTCAGTCTGGTTGAACTTTGTCCATGTTTGTGTGATGATTTCTGCAAAATTTCCACATGAATGGATTTGTAAGGCTGTGACCTGAAAGCATGACACAGCATTTCAGGATGGGGAACAATCATCTGACTGCAATCAATCAGGCTTCTGTAGCATGCAACCCCAGACTTTCTTATAGCAGTGAATGCGTTGGCTAATGTTAGTGCAAAAATCCCACTTTGTACACACACTGAGAAGTTTATTTCTACACTGTAAAATGTAACACACACTTTGAATTTTGGTTAGAATTATTTACTGTGTAAAAACACTTGTGATATGCTGTTATTGGATTTTTACATCAGCATTATGTCGCATCTCAGCTCAGGTAGACAGTATTGGCTGTATATAAGGTAAGATTTACTGTATTGATCCAGACAGGGAAATTCCCCTGTCCCAGCAGCAAGGTGGATGTGTGATTGGAAAGATAGTGTGCTGTCCAGGATGACACCCAGGCTCTTAACTTGGGGGGAGGGTGAAACAGTGGAGTTGTCAATTGTGAATGATAAGCTGTCAGTTTTGGATATGGTGGATTTGGTACCAATGAGGAGAACCTCGGTTTTATTGCTATTTAGTTTCAGGAAGTTTTGGGTGAACCAGTTTTTTATTTCGGTGATGCAGTCAGTAAGGGAGGTGGGTAGGAGAGAGGAGGAGGGTTTGGTGGTGAGATAGAGCTGGGTGTCATCGGCATAACAATAGAAATGGATGTTATATTTGCGGAAGATATTGCCAATGGGAAGGAGGTAAATGATGAAAAGTAGAGGCACCAGGACAGAGCCCTGGGGCACACCAGAGGTAACAGGGGAGGGGGTGGATTTGAAGGACTTAATTTGAATGAATTGAGTGCGGCCAGAGAGATATGATGTGAACCCGGTAAGAGTGGTGTGGGTGATGCCGATGGTGGATAGTCGGTGGAGGAGGGTGGTGTGACAGATGGTATCAAAAGCTGCTGACAGGTCGAGGAGGATGAGGATGGTGAGGAGTCCAGAATCAGCTGCCATAAGAAGGTCATTGGTGATTTTGAGAAGTGCAGTTTCTGTGCTGTGGAGTGGGCGGAAACCAGACTGGAACTGTTCATACAGGTTATTGCGGGATAGGTGTGAATGGAGTTGCGTGGCGACTGTTTTTTCCAGGATTTTTGAAATAAAAGGTAGATTAGATATGGGGCGGAAGTTGTTGAAATCGGAGGGGTCGGCACCAGGTTTGTTTTGAGGGATGTTGGAACAGTTCCAGTGGTGAGAGATGAGTGAATGATGGCAGAGATGAGGGGGACCAGGGAGGGGGAGCAGGCTTTTACAAGTTGTGTGGGGAGGGGGTCCAGTTGGCAGGTGGATGGTTTGGATTGCTTGATGAGTTCTGCGATCTCAGAGAGGGAGGGGAGATGAAAGGTGGGGAATGGGTGTGTGGGTGGGTGCCAGTCAGTTGAGATGTTGAGGTGAGGGATTGATCCAAGCTGCTGGTGGATATTTTTGATCTTTTCAGTGAAAAATGACATGATGGAGTTGCAGAAGGTGGTTGTGTAGCAGTGAGAGGGGAGAGAGTCTTGGGGTTGGGTGATGTTGTTGAGGAGGGAGAAGAGTGTTTTGGAGTTTCCTTGGTTGGCAGTGATTATTCCAGAGTAGTAGTGTGTTTTGGTGCTGGTGATGGAGTCCTTGTAGAGTGACATGTGGTTGTTGTACATTTCCTTGTGAATAGTGAGACCCGTTTTCCTGTGGAGGCGTTCCAGTTGTCGACCTTTTGCCTTCATGAGACGGAGAGCAGGGGTGAACCAGGGGGCGGAGACAGTGAAAGAAACAGTTCTGTTTTTTAACGGGGCGAGGGTATTAAGGATATTGAGAAGTCCAGTGTTGTAGTGAGAAACCAGATCATCAGGGGTGGATAGATTTTGGATGTCCGGGAGGCAGGAGGAGTTGATGCAAACGGTGAGAGTGGCAGGGTTAATGTTTTTTATATTCCGGAGTGAGAGGGGGCGTGGTTGTTTGGAGATGGAGAGAGTGAGTTTCACTGTAAATGAAATGAGGAAGTGGTCAGTTATGGGGAGTTCATTGGCTGTGAGATCAGAGGGAGTGACACCAGAGCAGCAGATTAAATCCAGAATATGTCCTTTGGAGTGTGTGGGGAAGGTGATGTGTTGCTGACAGCCAAAACTTTCTAAACAGGAAGTCTTTGGTGAGAGGCAGATTGATATTGTCCATGTGAATATTAAAATCACCCAATATTATTATGTTTGGTGAGAGGGATAATAAATGAGTGAGAAAGGCAGCAAAGTCATTTAAAAATTCACTGTTATGTTTGGGGGGGCGGTAGACAGTGGCGATTACGGTTGGAACGGGTCCGACAGCCCGCACACAGTGAACTCGAACGAGCTGAAGGCAGGTACAGACACCGAGACCTCCCCCCCGGCCGGAGGCGCGAGGTTGTGAAATGTAAACAAACCCAGATGGAGTGGATTCATTGAGCTGGGTGAAGTCGTTGGGCTGTTGCCATGTTTCGGTTAAACAGAAAAAGTCCAGTTTATTGTCCGTGATGATGTCCTGGATGAGTTGTCCCTTGTTAGTTAGTGAGCGGATGTTGAGAAGAGCGAAGTTGAGTGCGGAGCTGTCGGAGCAGGTGGAGGTGTTAGCGGACCACGCTAGTCGGGCTAACACACTGTGGTTGACAGACCTGGTGGAGCGTGAATGGTGACGAGAGGTGGACCAGATGGATCTTATCGCTGTTGAGTTGTTATGGTGGAAATGCCGGCGGGACCCTCGGTGGATGTATCTCCGGCGAGGCTGGAAGGCGATGTCCGGATGGAGATGGAGAGCCTCCGGTGCAGGTCCAGGCTGGCGGCAGCGCAGTCGGAGCAGGTCAGTGGCAGAGTACTGTAGTAAACCCATCACTGGCAGGTGGTCGGGCATCAGAAGTATCCAAATACAGATTGACATACAACATTGTGAGCAACCAATCCAAATACAGATTGACATACAACATTGTGAGCAACAGCGGCGAGCAGCGGCAGCAAGATTGCGCCAGCGTTCACTCCACCGCGTGTTTCCTTGTTGCCGCGTTTAATGCAGCGCTAAAGCAAACGGTTTGACAAACAGACATTCGGGTGGGTGTGTTTCCTGTAGTCCAACCGATCTGAACCTTCCAACAAGGAGGCGAAGAGAGATAACACTGTGCTGAATGTCATGTCTGTGTTACATTAATGTAATCCAATATTAATTAACACGCTGCAAAATCTGAATAATTGAAGGAATTATCTGTTAATAATTATTATAATAATAATTAAGATGGTCCTTTATGTATGTATGCAGATAAATATGATCCAACACTTATCTTCTGGTCTTTTAGCAGCTTATCACACAAAACATGAAGTTTCTCATGGAAATATGTTAGCAACAATCCTTCATGCCTTAAAGCAACATTATATACGAATATATTGTTGTTTTCGTGTCCCCACTGTGTAATCCCACTGTGGTAAATATGTTCAGCTGTACTCAAGTATTTGTTCTGATCACATTACTTATGATTAAAAACTAGCAAGTATACAACTTTGCTAACAGTCAATTATATCCAGTCAAATTATTTGGGCTGGGTTTTCTAAATCTGCTAACATGGCATATATCACATCTGCTGATACGGCATGCTCACCCCCACCTCTACCTTGTTAACTTTATTTCAACTTCTATCCAAATGTTCTCCACGTAATTAAGTTCCCCCTGTCATGCTACACTCTTTTTAGAAAGTCTAATACAAAACAATAAGCTATTCCATGATTATATACTTTTCACACTTAATAAAGGTTTACAATGAGGAGTCATACATTCCTTTGTAAATCCATACGCACGCGACTCTTGGCTGCAAGATCGAAAAACCCACCCTCGAGGCTCTTGACTGTGTGCTCAGACTCCCCTCTCGGGGTTCTTGGCTACGTGTATTGCTTACGTCTTCACTTCATACCCATATTCATACCCTAAATAATAAAAAAGTATATTTTTCCAAAACACCTCTTGTAGTATGACCACGAGGAGACTGTTGATGTGTGGAGTGATTTTGGAGTCATAATGATGCTTAACAGTGGAGTTACTGATTAATATTTGCAATAAGAATTCACCCAAAATATAAAAAAGTATATTTTTCCAAAACAGCTGTTGTAGTATGACCACTAGGAGACTGTTGACGTGTGGAGTGATTTTGGGGTCATAATACTGTATAACAGTGGAGTTATTGATTTTTGTTTGCAGCGTCTCTCTTGGAAGTGAAATTTGCAGACGCTCCCTGCGCACTCGTCGGGCCACTGGCTGCTTGTAGAGATCAATGTTATGCATCCACAAAGACATGGGTTTCCCATTCATCTCCGTGAAAAAATACGAATTAGTCCATTTTTCCTGAAAGATCCGACACTCAGTGTCCAGCTTTCCCTTTTCGACAGCGACATTTTTCCAATGAGGGTGTCAAGATTGAAACAAAGTGTCCGGTACCTGCTCTCAGAGAACCAAGCCTTCATGAACGCCTTCTAGTGAGCCGCGGCTACACATGCAGTGTTAAGCTAACCGGCGCGCACAGAAGCGCCGCACGGCGCAGCGGTGCGTCACGATATTATAAAAAAATGTAATAAAATTATATTTTATTAAAAATGGGCCGCGGGCTGGATGAAAAAGCTAGGGCCTTGACTTTGACACATGTGCTTTAAAGGGTTTTAAATTAATGATATAACCCCAAAAAACTAAATCTTCATGTCCCACGTCCATTTTTTTTGTGCTGTACTGCACAGTTCAGTAGCTTTACATGATGACTTGTAACAGACTGCTATCTCATTTAGACATAATCCTGTTTATATTACAACAGAAAAACATAGTTGGATATTGATGGAGACTGATGAACCATTGGCTCATGGTTGCTTTGTGGTGTGTGCATGTGTATGTGTGCTCACTACAAAGGAAAAAACAAGCAACAGTGTGTGCATCCCCTCTGCTCTCCCAGGCCTGTCTATAAAGACCTGTGTTCAGAGGGCAGAAAAACGGAACACACAGATGTATCAACACACTCACACAATCAAAGTAACGACTGTAAATGAAAGTGCAGCCCCAGTTGGTGGCTTCTAAAGAACAAACTAACATCCTGACGGTTGTTGGAGAGTCCCTTCATGTCAGAATGCTCGGTGATCGCAGAAGTTTTGGAGTGGTGGAGGAGTGGTTGCGTTCACTCTCGGTCCATTGCTCAGGATAATTGCAGCTCTAATGTGTAGATTAGATGGCGTCAGTGTGGATAAAAAGCAGGGCCAGCACCAGTCATTTGCTGACCCAGCTGTCACCTGCTGCTGCAGCTTGTACTAAAGCATCTGGTCCTGGCTGAAGGCAACATGCAGACTGCACCAATTTTCACTTAGATTGTTCAAACTTTAAACACTTGTATGTATAATTGGAAAGTTTTCTAACACATTTCCTGAAAACCAGCATCATTAGCCAGAATGTTAAAGAGGTTGTTAATTTGATGCGTGTGTGTTTGTACTAACATGTACGTGTACTAACCTAACCAATCTGCATAAACAGACATCTGTGTCTCCAGACTAGAATATGCTGACAATAACACCTGCATGGATAAATGAAGAACAGAAGCTGCCAATTATGTTGGAGCAGATAAAAACTCATGTTCAAAATAAGAAATAAAAGGCTGCCAGTTCTTAGAGTATGTCTTAGTGTTGCCCTGCAAAGTAAATATAAGATGTTTAAGGTGTGCCATCACCTCCTCTACCCATTGTTTGTGAGTTGGCAGTTCTACCGGTTAAATGAGATCAATCTCCTGGCCAACAATGAAGAGCTGCTAAAATGCTATTGCTTTCCTTTGAGCCATTGTTAGTTGTGTTTCTCCTGGTGCCATACCAAAAACGGCTGCCAGAGGACTGGGACAAGACCAGAACATGTGGCATATGTTGGCTGGCACATGTTTACATCTAGGGCAATTCGGATAAGCTCCCTAGTAAATTCTTTTTTCTTTTTAAGTTTTTCCCTCGTGAAATGAAGTCTATGTAACCCCTTAAACTGTATTGATCCATGTCTAACACATACAGAAGAAGAGTGTATTAGTTCTACTGCCCATCTCCATTCAACATCCGATATGTACAACTCTAACTCTTCCTCCCATTTCGTTTTTATGTACTCATGGATGGGAAAGCCACCTTCTGGATATTCACATAAAGCATAGAACCATCCCTTTAAGAGTCGGGTTCATGTCTAATAGCTCATCAATCCACCCACTCTGTGTTAATTCAAGGGATGAGGAGAATGTCTTTTTCACAAAATTAAGTTAATCTTTGAGGGGATTCTATATTCCTTCTCCAGATAAGCAGCAGACATAAATACACCATCTTTACCCAAGGGCCGGGGAAAACAAGTGATTGCCATAAATGGGAGCAAATAGGAGGTTGCTGTTGCTGTTTTTAAAATGAGTTCTGAAATGGACCCAGATTTTGATAAAGTCATGTACAACTGGGTTGTTTGTGTAAAGGTGCTTGCTTAAGGGTAGAGGAGCACAGACCGAGAGCGTAGGCATACTGGGCTAGATGCATGCAATTTTTTACTTTCTATATGTACCTACACTGGGGTTTCATCATCATCTAACTGTTAGCCGTCCAATAATAGTACATATAATTTGTGAACAGACAGAAATACTCTGTTCCATCAAAAGCTTTGAGGGCATCTAGGGATATCACAATCTCAGACTCAATGTTATCTTCAGCAGTGTATATCATATTAAAAAGGCGACAGAGATTTTCTTGTGGTTTACTTCCTGGGTGAAGTCCGGGAAGATGTGAATCGCCCGCTGTTTTCTCCATTTCCCTCGCCTTCTTCAGTATCTCCTCTTTCTCTGTGTAGTAATGACATCTCACTACAAATGCTCTCGGTGGAACTCGAACTCGCTCCTGGTGTGTGCCTGGTGTACTCGGTCCAGTGTCGTTGTTTCTGCTAGACCCAACTTTTCTTTCAGTAAGACCACCTTAAACTTTTTGCTTGCCTCTGCCCCTTCTCTTACCCCCACGACACGTATGTAGTTGCGCCGTGATCGTGCCTCGAGATCTTCACTCTGTCCCCGCAGCTTCAGTATCTCCTTCTCCATTTCTTTCAGTCTTGTCCCCATGTTGGTTATGGTGTCGGACTGATCATTTAACGTTTCATCTACCTCCTTTTTTTGTTCGTCCATCCTATCAGCCAGACTGCTAGTTTTGTCACCAATCAGCCAACCAACCTCCCCGTGTAGCAACTCAAACTGGGCTTTTGTGCTCTCTTCCAAATTCTTAGTCCATTTTTCCATCTCGATCATCATCTCTTTTCATCACTCTGCCTCTGAGCGGGCGGGCGCTGTAAAGCTCGCGGACGGAGCCGTTAGCCACCTTCACCCCTGAGTCTTTCCATGCCGACCCATGCGGAGGAAATGCGCCCAGCTGAGGCCAGCCAGCGCCAGGGAGAGGTCCCATGTGGGGATCCTCTCGCACTGCGCGGCTGTCCCTGACCTGCCGAGTTAAATCCCCCGGGCAGACTGCGCGGAAGTTGCGGAAAAATCGCAAATTTCACATCAAAATTCCTATCATCTGCTGCAGTTCTCTTACTGCTGGATCAGCTCAGTACGGACACATTTCTAAAATTCATCAATGTGGCAGTTTAAATGCATAAAAACATCAACAACAAAAAATCTATTGATAGAATAAGTCAAATTCTGCATTAGCTGACGGTTTTTGGTACTGCAGTACAAGTTGATTGTCTCTCAGACAGTGGTGCAGTGACACACAGACCATTTGTTGAGGGAGTGCATAACAATAACACAGAAAAAAAACAAAGTTGATTTTTTTCTTGCAGTTTTGACTTTTCAGGAGAATGAAAATGATTCAATTTCGTTCAGGCTGTGCTCTTCTGTCTAATGCTGATATGGTGGTGCACTCTTTACACTCTGAGCTCTTACTGTAGCTGGAGACTTACATTGATCTTCTACGGATTGAATTGTGCTCAGTGCTTTAGATGACATTGCTGTATGGAAGTAAGTCAGTGAAGTAAGCATCACAGCCAAAAGCAGCAGACCAGCAGCGCTAAACTGTACTCGAGTGTGTGTTGAAAGGCAGGAAAACTGCACTGTGAAATTCTTTACACGTGTTTGTTTCTTTCTGACATCTCTCAGCTGTGTTTCCTTTTTTTTAACCTCTTGCTTATTGTTCTGTTCTGTGTGACCTCCTCTCCATGCTCTCCCAAAGCCTCAGTCATGCTGTACATTGTTTGCTGATTCAGCCTGCTTCCTTACATAAGGCCTGGCAGCTGCAACACGGACTCCAGAACTGCTGTTGTCATTTACTGATACAAGACAATACAGCATGCTGAAGGTGACGACTGCAGCTTCTCAGCATGTTGCTGTCACATCCGCTCATCAGCCTCAGCATCTTTATTTAACACCACTTCTCTTCATGGATGTTTTAACCATGAACGTGTTGTAATAGATTTTATACCGCTCTGCATCACATGACTTCAGATGCTCAGAGGTGTCAGCAAAGCTCCACAGTATGAGCTGTCTATCACCGTCTAACAAATATTACTGAGGTTAGTCAGAAGAAGAATGAAAACATCTTTTCATCCAGAAAACTCTAAACTGTCGTTCTCTGCTCTACTAAGGAACTGTTGCAGCAGCAACGCTAACCTCTAGCAGTCGCCACTGTTGTTGTTGAATCAACAGTCACTTCTCACACACACCAAGTGTTAAACTACATCAGGAGCTCAAAATGTAGCAAGTCATCCATCCAGTTTCTTCCTGTGAAGGAAGTACAGTAGAGTACAGTACAGTAGTGTATTAGATAGGGGTGGAGTGGTTCGTCGACGTCATCGATTACGTCGATTACATAAATACGTCGACCTGTAAAACGTGCGCCGATGCGTCGCGGTCGCATGGCAGCGGGCGTATATGCGGAAGTAAGATGGCTGCTCGCGGTAAAAACAATGGAGGTAGGGGTCGGCGATGTATCGAGTATACTCTGTTCATGTAAATGTTTTAAGCCGTCTGCATTTAATTCTCCGGAGTTTTGCCTGTCACTCACTCCTGGTGCTGCTCACAGCACGCAGCTCACTGCCCCGCCCACGCAGAAAAATCCCCTGCGCGCATGCGTACTTTCTGTATAAAGTGAGGAGAGACGAGCGAGTGAATTGAAGACTTGGTTCCTAAGAAAAACAGCTGCGGTCACGCCGTCTCTCGTTTTCGCGTGGTCACGTCAGCTGCTCCAATATTTTCAAGTGCGCCCTTATTGCGACTTTATGGCAAATACTTTGAGAAAACCGGGAAAGTCGGCGCTAGCTTACTGCAGCATGTGGACACTTCCGGTTTTCAAAATAAGACGTGAGCTTACTGCAGCGTGTGGACACTTCCGGTTTTCAAAATAAGACGTGGGTGTTAAATGTATTAAACGTTTATTTATAAAATATAAGGAATGGTAAAAATCAGAGTTTAAAAAGTCTCTTATAAGCCAAGTATGATACTGCTCTGCTTCAATGCTCATATGTACATTATGAAATAGATTAAAAATTCCCCCCCAAAAAAATGACAAGTGTTAAAATGCTATAAAGAGTGTGTGTTGTGAAGGCAGCTTTTTTTGTGTGCATACATTTCATCTTGTTACTTTTGAAACAAAAGTTTTGTTTTTCAAGAGATGTGTTTGAATAAAATCTTGAAATATTAAGAAGACATGCTTTTGCTTTTTATTTAGGTAAATTCATTGTCATTATTCAAGTAATTAAAAATCATTGTTAAAATAATTGATAAAAAAATAGTCGTTAGATTAATCGACTAATCGAAAAAATAATCGTTAGATTAATCGATAGAAAAATAATCGTTAGATGCAGCCCTAGTATTAGACGATGGAATTAGAACTACAGGAAGATTTGTAGTATATTACATTTAGATGCAGCGTTTAACTGATTTCATTGTTAATCTTGTTTGTAGAGGCTCGGCTGCACCGTGTGATTCTGTCACTTACAGATGTAGCAACTTAAAATTTTGGGACCGTGACAGGGCCGTGACTGCTCCTTCACAGGTCCTTGAACGGTCCTTCGCTGGTCCGTGACCGAAATGTAATCCCCCGTGATGACGTAGTCAGTGAGGCCCTGACTGGAAACGCCCCTAAGCAGTCTGTGTGATAACCAGCTGCAATGCCTCATTTGTCCCCGGGGAGGAGCAGTGATGTTCCGCTCTCACCGTAAACTGTCTAAACTAAGACACATCTAAACAGATACGCTGGGGTGAGCGGGTGAGCCGATCAGCTGATCAGCGGATCAGTTGATAGGAAAAAAAAAAGTTGTGATAAGATAACACGGCAGTGCTGCAGCCGCTCGTATCTGCAACTCTATGTCACGCACAACAACAACATGTCAACATAAACGTTTTATGAAAGAAAACTCCGCTCGTAACGTCAGTTTTTCAGTATAATTTTGGGCCATTTATGGATATGACAGCTGAAGTAAGACGGGAAGGAGGGGGCAGAGAGACGGGGACTGACACGCAGTAAACGGCCGTACAGACGTTTTGGCAAACGAGAGTCACCGTGGACTATTGCAAGACTTATCTCTGAACTTTCAAAAGCTGTGCGGTGTATTATTATAATGGAAGGGGGCATAGTGGAAAATAAACAGTGGTATCCATGTAGAAAAAAAACATAACATATATACTGCAAAATTTATTAAAACTAAACATACTTGACTTATTTCATACATATTCTTTCCATTTACGCTTTACACCATTTAGCCTATGGAATGGACAAAAATGAAAAGGAGTCATTCATGTTCATGAGCACACTCAAATCACAAGGCTACTGTATACAGTACTCAAACCAGCTGCATTCTCCGCTCTGTGATCTGTGTGACACTGGGAGACCAAAAAGCCCATCAAGTGCAAACAATGAAAATGCTAATGAGCTGTTTGTAGATTTACCTGGCCTAAAGTGTGCACTACAGTAAATACCTGCATAACAAAGGGCTTCCAAAACGCTCGTCTCTGCAGCTCTATGTCGTGCGTAGTACGTAGTACGAGCTGCATTTTCCGCTCTGATTTGTGTAAAACTGGGGGGGGGGGGGGTACCTACAGTACATAACAAAGGGCTGTTAATCACCAGGTATTCTCCCTCTTTGAGTGGCGTCTCACAACGACCAAACTGTGATCAAATATTCAACAGGAGGTATTATGTTATTCTTCAATTCTTTTTGCAAATGGGGGCACCGCTGCAGCGGAATACACCGACTTTTAGAGAAAAAACGCTCGTTTCTGCAGCTCTTTGTCGAGTGATGGCCATAGATACTGTAGATACTGTAATTAATGGATCAGCTGTTCCCGGAGTAAACAAAGGCAGCTGTCCCGGTGGAAGCGGCATTTAAAAAACACGAGAAAAACTCAAAAACTCTCTAAAAACAACATTGCTATAGAGATCGGGACTCCACAGAGTTAGAGCGAAGAAAACAAAAACGAACAAAAGAGAAAAAAGTCAAAAAGTCAAGCGACCTCAAAGGCTAGAACAGTTTTGATTAATGGTGATATTTTTTTATCGCCCGATAAGAGTCTCACGTTAACGCAGCACGTTAACGCAGATAACGGCCCACCACTAGTAAAGACAGAACAGCCTAGATGTTGTAGATTTGGTGAATGGTGACATGTTAGATATAAACACCTTCAATTTAATTTCAATTCATGAACACGCTCAAATCATACGGCTACTGTATAGTGTGTAGTACTCAAACCAGCTGCATTTTCCGCTCTGTGATCTGTGACACTGGGAGACCAAAAAGCCCATTACTGTAAGCACAAACGAAAGATTAAGCAACGAGAAGGCTAATGAGGTGTGTAAGCTACGTCATCTCCAGGTAGAACAACTTTAAAGAACTCTGTGAGAGAAGCGCCATCTCCTGGTCATACCCTGTAATCACATGAATGGGTGGAGTTACAGTAAAAAATAGACACGCCCAGGAGAAGGAGGGGGGTCTCCCCTGTCACGGTGATTAGCAGGCACCTGGCCGAAAGTCAGCTGGAAGACGGCTGCCATTCAGCTGGCGTTCAGCTTGAACGGGAAATTTTAAGTTGCTACTACTGTACAGTCAGCGAGGTAGCAGTGAGTTAAGATTTGGTCTTTCAGTTCAACGTAAACCAGCAGCAGCAGGAGCAACTTTTAGTTTTATTTGTATAGCAGAAGTGATGTCTCTTTTCATACAGAGACTCAACAATTACTAACTGGATGTCAGTGTAAAGACTTTTCTCACACTGCCCTCTTTTTGACACTTGTTCTCTACATTTATCTACATTGCAGTAGCATGCTGATAGTTCGACTTGCATAGTGACAGTTAAAGTGTAACTGCACTACCTCTGTCTTAGCAAATGTAAAATGCAGCAGAGCCCTGCACAGAAAGGGGTGTGGCCTCATCAGACCGTGACAGACTGACTGCCACTCATGAGCATGAACGCAAGCTGGTAGGCAGAGCTAACTGAGCTAACCATGGAGTTAACCAGCCAAGCGACATTGATGTTGAAAATCCAGAATCATCATTTGCTGTGGTTGAATATTCAAGGCTACATAACAATGAATTTATGTTGATAATTCTTTGCTTTTTTAATGTTGAGAAGAGAAACATTGAAACAATGTTGATTCATTATTGGTCTGCTATCTAGGTAATCACATGGTTTACTCTGTTCTTTATGAGACTAGATCTGAAGTTATGAGTTCCATTATTTCTAAGTTGATTTATAGATGTTTATGAATTGGAATTGCTGCTACAGAGTAAGTCACTCTGATTCCAGCATACAGGATGGTATATGATGTCTGTGTTTGGACTGAAGGGGTGTCGATATGAAGAGCCTGCTTCAGTGTCTTTGAGGACCTGCACTTCAGTCATATTAATCGTAATATATGCCGCCTTATGTCCCTGTGGACCCTGCGGCGTCATGAACAAACTACCAATCTGGGTTCGGGAGACAGACACGGTCAACACTTTTAAGAGTAGACTTAAAACTTTCCTTTATAAAGCGTATAGTTAGGGCTGGCTCAGGCCATCCCTTAATTATGCTGCTATAGGATTAGACTGCCGGGGGACTCCCCAGGGTTATGCCTAGACAGGCACGGTATTGGTTAAAGATGTAGTCACATCTCCCCTACCGAAAACCCTCCCTCCTACTCTGCCTCTGTCTGTCTGTCTGTCTGTCTGTCTGTCTGTCTGTCTGTCTGTCTCTGTCTCTGTCTCTGTCTCTCTCTCTCTCTCTCTCTCTCTCTCTCTCTCTCTGGACATGTCTCATTAATGCATGTTACTAACCAAACTTCCCCGGAGTTTCTGTGCTCTGTCGTCCAGCAGGTTTTTCGTGGATCGTGGCTGCTGCTGTGATCCTGGACCACTACACATATTACCACTGTCATTATTACTACTATATCTGCTACTGTGGTCACTTTATCATTCATTGTCATTCTGTCAGTCATTGTAAATGTACAAAATGTTTATGTTGATTGTCCTGTACACGTGACATCCATTGCACGTCTGTCCGTCCTGGGAGAGGGATCCCTTCTCTGTGGCTCTTCCTGAGGTTTCTTCCACATTTTTTCCCTGTTAAAAGGTTTTTTGTGGGCAAGTTTTTCCTCACTCGAACCGAGGGTCTAAGGACAGAGGGTGTCATTCTCTGTACAGATTGTAAAGCCCTCCGAGGCAAATGTACTTTGTGACTTTGGGCTATACAAATAAAATTGAATTGAATTGAATGATGACTCAGGTCTTGTTTCTATTCTGGGTTCATTCTCCAGGTTCTCCCACTTCATAGCTGCCTGTTAAATGTTGTGATGTTCACAGAGCTGCTAATTGGACTGCTTTAGCAGGGCTGCATCTGTGCTGGAGCACCTATCAACACAACCTGCTCTATATTTAACCTGCAGCTAAGTGCTCCTGCTGTAAAGGAAGGTCCTTTGGTTTGGTTAAATGAGCGAGTGAGCTGGACTGTCAAGTTGGAAGACTGCATAACTAATAGCCAACTTCAAATCCTCTATATTGATGTGCTTTAAGGGTTAGATTGGATTCATTAAAGTCTGTGTAGAGGTAATTCTGAGATTTTTTTCAAAACACAATAAATATGTTGGAAAATACTTGCTGAAAATATATGAAAATACTTTGAAGCATATATTAGTGAAATGTGGACCTACAGGTTCAAACAGTTTTTCACCAGTTTCCAGTCCAGGATTTTGTGGGTGGTGTTAGTGTGGTTTCGTCGCTTTTTACTTTTGAACACACTCTAAAGCCATGAAGCACAAGGATGTAGTTGACGCGTGTCTTTGTCCAAAAACTCCACCGTTTTCTTTTTAGTGATTTATTTATTTATTGAAAATCCTTTTAACATGACAAACAATAAAAACTGTAGTAGTCTAAAAAATAATATTCATGAGCACGGTCAAAAACTAGTGTGCTCTCCTTGCCTCCATCTTTCCAACTAAAAAACTAAATACGCACATATCACGTCACACATCTCAGCCAATAAGGGTGCAACATCAATATGTTAGCATACCCCTGCACCCCTAGCAGAGCTAGGGGCTAGAGATGAATTCATCTCGCTCAGAGTGTTTCAAAGTTAGTCATGTCATTTTCTGAACTCATCTGACACATTTCAGTCACTTCAAAATACCCACTTGACTGCTCCCATAAGTGAGTGTGGCTTCAACACATTCAAAGGACACGAGGATTTGGTTGGGTGGTAATAACACTTTCTCCTTTGGTCAGATAAACTCAGAACACACTCATTCTTACTTTACATGGACTTTGTGTCCGGTGTTTATCCTTAGGTGGTGTATTAGTGCATTTATTAGGTTAAAAATTGGGGGAATGACAAAAATAGTGATGTCACGTTGAGAGGAGACTTGATTCACTCCGCTTAATGTATCCAATAGAAGAGACAGTGTAGGCTGACCTGACGTCTGCTGAACATCTGTTAAGGGAAGGAGGAATGTGCAGAGAGAGAAAATCATTGTCTGCACAGAGTGTGTAGTATTGATGCGTGGGTGGATTGTGTCTCGACTTAATAGAAAATGTTACTGGTTCAACAAAGGAGCTATTTAAGTTATTAATAACTTACAGAAATGCTGCGTACATTAGTTCACCTTCTCCCGTCTCACACTCTTTCTCTCTCTCTCTCTCAAACACACACACACAAACACACACACACACTGGTGAGAGTCCATCCGGAATATTATATTTTGACCCTGGACCTGTGGACTCCTATTCTTGTTCTAGACAACGCAGGCAAACACGACACCTGCAGACTGCTGTTAAGATGTGACTGGTGCATCGTTTGTGAAGGATAAAGAATAATTAAAAAAAAAACACATTTCGTAAAAAACCCCAGATTTTTCACTCTGAGCTTTTCCTCTAACTGGCCAACTTCCCTAAATCTTTCAGTATTAGTCTACTATTTGTGCACAGAATTTTAAACCTCTTTAAACCTGCAGGGAATGGTGTCAAAGTCCCATTTCTCTGTTTGACACACATTACAAACCATACAAGGTCACTTGTAGCATAGGGGCTGGTCGGAGTTTGTGAGTGTGGTTGCGAAGGTGTGTGTGTGACTGTAAATACTATAATTATATATATCATTAATGTGTAGAACCATCATGGATCATAAAAGACGAAGGCGAATATTCAAAATTGCTTTCTTGATAACGTCCTATAAAAGACTTAAGAAGGGACTGAAACAACCCTAATGATGTTGCTTGAGTGTAGACAGTTTTCACAGTCTGTGTGCCCTCACAGTCGGTCACAAACCAGAATCCCAGAACAACCAGCAGATCTCAGGAAATTCCAAGGCACATTGGGAGTCAATAAATTCTTCATGTTTTTGAAATCAGCAGGATTGCATAATGTGCAATATAACAGGCAGCCAGTGAAAGTTCTGTTCATATGTCTTGGTGCTTGTTAAAATTTGGTCAGCAGGGTTCTGTACCAGTTGAGTCAGTGAAAGGAGCTCTGACTGATATGGGCATAAAGTACATTACAGTAATTTAAACAGGAAAAATATATGTAATGTGACGTCCTCCTCTGTAAGTCGCTTTGGATAAAAGCGTCTGCCAAATGCAATGTAATGCAATGTAATGTAATGTAATGTAATGTAAATCAGTAGGAGGCAGGAACCTGACACTGATAGAAAAACAACTTTACTATTTCTATTCAGACTTACTGTGAAACAGGCTGGTATAATTTGTTGGATCAAAGACTGATAAGTTTCAGAAAGTTTTGGGACATCAAACTTTTAGTATCACTGAAGCAGGCAAGGGTATTATCTGACTGGAGACTGACGAGGGATATATATAACTGTGTCTTCCCAGTGGTGGGTGACATTGAGGTTCTGAATGACCTGGCTGAGAGGAAGCGTGTTTATAAAAAACAACAGTGGGCCAAGAATTGAACCTTGAGGAACACCACACTTACCTAGTTGTGTCACTTCTGTTTACTGTGCACTCACTGTAAAGCTGTCAGATTGAGGTCTGCGTTGAAGATGAAATGGATGCATCTCAAGCTTTAGATTAATGTGAAGTTCTTCATCGACCCTCTTCCTGTCTCTCTGTTTCAGAAGTGTGTTTTTCTGTCCTCCATTATTATGTGATTATAACACTGACATAAATCATGCGCACGTAATAAGACCAGCCCATACGCATGTTGTTTTTTTGAGCGCTTTCAAAGCACTGGCGAGCTATTTTGTATCCTGCAAGGAGAAAAACGCGCTTGAGCGCGCCTCCTTCCTCCATCGTTTCCCATTAATCTGATAAAACACGGATCATATTTGTAACTTGGATCCTGTTGCACACACAGACTGAACATTTTTTATTTTGGTTAAACAGTTTTGTTCATATGCTACATGTAATTCTTTGTCCTGAAAATTATAAACGTGATCAATACAGGCTTAAGCATTCATGCAGGAAAAATATAAGCTATTGCCTACATTAACTGATGTTTTTGTAACATGGATCCTGTATTTATAGTGTTTAATTTAGTAAAAGTGTTGAATACATTGACATGTTGACAGAAATATTATTTTAACAAGCATAGGCTTCATCTTTTTTCTAACTGTAAGATATTTTTGTCGGCTCTGAGTATTATAAAAGCCTGGTTAATGTTCAGATTCCTTGTAAAAATGCAAAATGCACTCATTCAGTAATCTCTGCTAAATGGTGCACACATCTTGTTATTCTTATGAATGACTAATGTAAGTCTTACTTTTTCTATTATGTCATGTCTTTTATAATTGGCCATTTGAACTGAAGAGGGGACATCAGATTCCCAGTCACCAGACTGGGATCAGTAATTATTTGTGTGTATGCTGCTGACCAAATTTCAAATTTCTTAGCATTAAAGAGGGTAAAAGAAGTGACGGCAAATGAACTACTCCTTAATGCATTAAAACAGGACCAGCTGTTGTTTACTATTTCAAGTTTCGCCAGTCGGGGAAAAACATAGAGTTCATGCAGGGAATACAGAACAAAGGGCAGTGATTACTAATGACTGCCCTAGAGGACAGGTCTACAGAACAAAAGACGAGTTGAGGCAGTGATGGCCAGGGAAACTCTTTTTTAGAGACACAAGACTGATGGGCAGAATATAAGAAATAATGTAAAATGATGATACATACTGTCGTACAGCAGGTGGCGGTATGCATCTCTCGGGGGATACAATGATGATTGGCATGCCCTTACTGACAAAAACGCCCACTAAACAAACCCACTCGCATGAGCAGGGCAAAGTTTTGCGAGTGGACTCAGTGCACGCTCAGGTGTGTTTTTGGCCTCGCAGGCTACAATGTCGCTCCAGGGTGCAGAGATGCACCATACGGAACAGCTCGCAAGTTCTTTGAAAGCGCTTGAAAAAACAATATGCGCACAGATGTCTGATTTGCAGTTTTATCAGTGTCCTAATCCCATACATTGTCTTCTCTGTGCAGCTCCTCCGTGAAAAGATCAGCGGGGTGGAGGGGACGAAGCTGGATGAAGACTTCATGGAGATGGAGAGGGTGAGTTCAGCAGTAAACATGCTCTCATACACTTAGTGGTGCTGGACTTGATTTCATACTGGACAGGCAGGAGATGATCTCATCTTCAGCAGATTTAACACTTGTCAATATCAGTCTCATGTCTGTGTGTCAAATGCTGCATGGACGATTTAAATCATCAGTGGAGAAGCCCATTCAAATCACTGCACCCACTTTATTAGCTGTGTCACTGCACACAGATCGGCTGAGGACAAGAGAATGACAGCATGTAAACTTGTACAAACCTGTGCTGAGTGCTAGCAAAGTTGGACAGACCATCGACTACAACAGCCCAGTGTGATCTGCAGGAGAGAAGCTTCACGGTGCATTAAGACCTTTTATTTTTTTGACTGTGTGTAAATATGATGATGATGATGTAAATTCTCAGACTTGACAGGCTGCAGGAAACACAGCCTCCCCAAAAGCTGACTATCCGTTCTGAACTGGTGATGTCAGAACAGCTAGCCTACTGGTGAAAATACCTCCTACAAACAGCTCTAAAGATGACTGACATGTTTCTGTTTTGTTTGACCTGTACAAATATACAGGGTTCCCACGGGTGCTTGAATTCCTTGAAAATGTTTTTAAGGTTGTGAAAATGCTTGAATTTTTTGTGAAGTGCTTGAAAATGCTTGAAATTTGTGTGATGTCTATCTCAATAAACCAAGAGAAAACAAAAATGTTTTTTAAGCGGCTACGTGCTTGATCCGATGCCTTTACATGCAGAACTTATCATACTCGCTTGGTGTTCTGCCGAGAAATACCAGTAGACTACTATCGACACCTGTTGGTGGTAATTAATTAATTGTACTGTTAAGTGAAATACATAGTTGTACAGTCTTTATTTTTTGATTGACTGATCAAATCTATTGTCCTTCTGTAAATATGAATCAGTTTTGTTAATAAACAACTGAAATTGACATTCCCTGCTTGGGGAAAGTTGTATTAATTCAATAGTGGATATGTGGTTGCACGCAAATGCTTTTTCGTGTTTTCGTAAAGTTAATTTGAATTCTTTAAACATGTCAGTCCACCAGTTCACACTTTATTTCAACACGTAGCTTGACACTTAAATAGATAGATAATGTGATCTTCAGCATGGAGATCCCACACTCAGCCATACATATAAAATAAACAGACTGCCAACATGCTGGCCGAAACATGTAGGCGGATTTTTACATTACATTCCAGTAAATCATGTGTCTCTTGTCTGTATTTTGTCTTCCTTGGGCTGGTACAAAGCAAAGCATACTGGTTGATCATCAAGCAGCACTAGCATGTATCTTGTTAATGGACAGGGGCAGTAAGTGTTGATTGGGTCTGTGTGATGGTCCTTGCTGTGAAAGGTTTCCACACACTGAAAAGAAATTACTCGTCTGCTGATAGACATACTTTAGCCCCCTTCAGGCATTTGTCAATGTTATTGCGCTATGGTAGTTACACAATACACCGCTCACAAGCTGAGAATACAAGCCAATTCACAATAAGTTAAAAATCAAAACAGTCAATCTAACGCTATATGAAATAATGCTAATTAGACCCATATTATTATGCCATACAGTGGCACCGCTGCGCTTCCCATGACCATCATGGCAAACACAACTAGTAGGCTACCTATTTAAAGGTGCTGGAAAAACTGGTGCTTGAAGGTGCTTGAAAAGTGCTTGAATTTGTTCATGAAAAAGGTGTGGGAACCCTGAATATAGAAATGAAAAAGTTTGTGGTTTTAGGGGGAGTAGAACTATATCTTGACAAACAATGGTTTATTCTTTAGTTTCTAGATTCCATCAGTGAGCGCAGGTTTGATTTGAGGGAGGCAGAGTTATTAAAACACACATTATTTTGAAAGCAGATCTATGGGCACATTTAATGAACTTACTAAGAAGCACAAACTGAACAAGACACCATGTTTTTACCTCAAATATTGCATCCTCAGTTGGGCACTTTTTTCATCGAGATGCATCAAGAATTGTGCGTTCAAATTGTTGACTAACCTGCAACATCTCTTCTTATTTGAATTGCTCTTGTCTTGTCCTCCATCAGAAAATTGAGGTGACCAACAAGTCGGTGTTTGACCTCTTGTCCAAAACGACAGAATACCTCCAGCCTAACCCAGGTAAAAAAGAAAAAGAAAAGGTGGAACATTTGTGACTTTGCTGAAGAATCTGCTGTTCTACCCTGCATATTAACTCCATCACATGCTTCATTCATTCTTTTCTCTGTAGCCTCTCGAGCCAAACTGAACATGCTGAGCACAGTATCTAAGATCCGAGGCCAGGTGAAGACCACAGGCTACCCTCAGACTGAAGGCCTGCTGGGAGACTGCATGCTTCGCTACGGCCACGAGCTGGGAGAGGACTCTGTCTTTGGTACCAATTCTAATATTTAACAGAATAGTGAGGTTCTTCCAGTTTACAGACAAAGATGCAGCAGGTGGTGGGGATCCACTAATACTACAGTATGGTTAAAAGCACAGAAGCCCCCCCTCACACAAGTAATGTTAGCATTAATACATCATGTTAGCATTTATTAAACTTCTGCTATTTGCCTACAGCGCAAATGAAGCACGTTCTGAAATTTCATGTTTGTGATGTCAGTGTGTATGAAAATTCCATTTCTCTTTAGACTCAGAATCTCTCATTTGTCAGATTTCAAAACACAGTATTTACGAAAGAACACTGTCACAGACTGACAGGACACCTGTGAACCTGTGATGCGTTCAAATGTAGTGTTTCTGTGCCCTACTCAAAAGACCACAGGTTCACTAACACAGTGTGTTTCTCTCTGTGCCCTGTAGGCTGCGCTCTGTTGGATATGGGTGAGGCCATGGGGCAAATGGCAGACGTGAAGGACTCCCTGGACATAAATGTCAAACAAAACTTTATTGACCCCCTGCAGAATCTACAGGACAAGGACCTCAAGGAGATCACGGTACATTAACAGCCGCCTGTACCTGTACCTGTAACTATACTAACTATTATTATTATTATTATTATTATTATTATTATTATTATTATTATTATTATTATTATTATTATTATTATCATAACCAGTCTGCTGTAGCTCAGCATGACACTTCCTTCCCACTTAAAGCACTTCTCATTCACACACTGATGAAAGATGGTGTCCACTGTGAATCAGGTGCTTCCTATCCAGCTCACATACACACACACACACACACACACACACACACACACACACACACACACACACACACACACACACACACACACACACACACACACACACACACACACACACACACAAACAGGTTTCAGTATTTTAGCCAAGAACACTTACTGGGAATAAAATCAGGGACACCTGAGCTACAGTTGCCCTGCATGCTGCTAACACTGATTCTGTCTACAGATCAGCTATACCTTCACACTGAAAACAAACCACAACTGGACCAAGACCGCTCCAAATATAGTCTTAGTCTAAATGTTAACCTGCACTGGAGTTGAATGAACACTTCAGTTTGAAAAGTTCAGTTCAGAATGGAATACCTCTGCTACAAAACAAATAATGTTAATTTGGATCTTGCATATGGTCTGTCATTTTATTGACCTATTCCTGTTCCTGTTTGCAGCACCACCTGAAGAAACTGGAGGGCCGCCGGTTGGACTTTGACTATAAGAAGAAGCGTCAGGGGAAGATTCCAGACGAGGAGATTCAGCAGGCTGTGGAGAAGTTTGAGGAGAGCAAGGACCTCGCTGAGAGGAGCATGTTCAACTTCCTGGAGAATGATGTAAGACAGGAGAAAACTACAACATGCGAATTCACGTGACAGAGATCAGAAAATGTATTCCACACATTTATGTACAATATGTAAGATTGAATTCCAAGCTCGAATTCCAAACAGTGGAGCCAGTTGCCTCCCTTCCCCTAATGTCACTTACGCAGGGTGCCAGGTTGACTCCGCTGAACCTTCACTTGTGTTCTGGCTTTGTTTATTTCATGAATCAGCTTCTAAATCTGTCTGAATCTGACTGAAATTTACGTTGTAAAATAGTGACACGAAGAAGTTTAGTTTGGTTTGTAATGAGAGAGTGAGAGCACTGCTCGAGATACATACACAGTAAGTGAGTGAGGGAGATTGTTTCATAGTGATTACGTCCAGTACATAAATACAGAGAAAGGGCTGGCTCAGTTTGTGGCAGCGGCAGCTAGTAGTGGCACTTTTACACTGACCTGCTGAGGCAGCTGCCGGTGTCTGAAGCAGTTGTCAGTATCTGAGGCTGCATGGCACACCCAGGTAGGTGTCTCTCGTTCATGTGTGCCGTTACCGACACACGTGAAGTACAGTACAGTATATTCAGCATAAAAGAGATGTCCCGTGTCACGTTACCAGTGTATTTTCCTATGGATTTCGCTCAGGAAACAAGAGCAGTCTAATCAAATCAAATCAGATTTTAATTGAAATTTCACAAAATTCACAAAACACATTTTGCCTCTGAGGGCTTTACAATCTGTACAGGGAGTGACAGCCTCTCTCCTTAGACCCTCGGTTCAAGTGAGGAAAAACTTGCCCACAAAAACCTTTAACAGGGAAAAAATGGGGAAGAAACCTCAGGAAGAGCCACAGAGGAGGGATCCCTCTCCCAGGACGGACAGACGTGCAATGGATGTCACGTGTACAGGACAAATCAACACAAACATATTGTACAATTACAATGAATGATAAAATGACAATGAATCACAATGAATGATGAAATGACCACAGTAGCAGTAGAACCTGTAATAGAGATAGAGAGACACAGATGCACAACAGCAGCAAATCCTTAACTAACTATAAACTGTAATGGAGATATGGTAGCAATAATGACAGTAATAATAGAGACAGAGTCCCCCAGCAGTCTAATCCTATGGCAGCATAACTAAGGGATGACCTGAGCCAGCCCTAACTATAAGCTTTATCAAAAAGGAAAGTCTTAAGTCTACTCTTAAAGGTGTTGACCGTGTCTGCCTTCTGAACCCAGATTGGTAGTTTGTTCCACAGAAGAGGAGCCTGATAGCTGAAAGCTCTGGCTCCCAATCTACTTTTGGAGACTATAGGAACCACAAGGAACCCAGCATCCTGAGAGCGCAGTGTTCTAGAGGGGTAGTGAGGTATTATGAGCTCTTTTAGATATGATGGTGCCTGACCATGAAGAGATTTGTAAGTAAGGAGAAGAATTTTAAATGCTATTCTAGATTTAATAGGTAGCCAAATGAGAGAGATGTGATCTCTGATCTTGGTTCCTGTCAGAACACGTGCAGCAGCATTCTGAATTAACTGCAAAGTCCTAAGAGACTTATTAGAGCAGCCTGATAACAAAGAGTTACAATAGTCCAGCCTTGAAGTAACAAATGCATTACATGCATTAGATTAGACATTACATAACACACATGAAAATGATCAGAAGCCCTAACATGATTATGTTAGCACACAATGTAAAATCGGGTTACTGTGCACTAAGTCACCTAACGTTGCTGTAATTACTGTATCACTTTCAGGCCTCCGACACCGGCAGCTGCTGCTGTTATGGGAATTTGTTTTTATTGTATAAAACAGTCGTTAGTGTTGTACAGTATTAGACTTGCTGGCAGTAGCATTTCCATCACATGATTTCTGCATTAATTCGGTTTTAGGTTTTCTTAATTAATCTCTCAACCGCTGCCGTTGTGTGGAGCAGCTGAACTAAACACACCGTCAGCACCTTACACAAACCACTGCACCCCCAAACCCCCGTCTCCTCCAGTGAATCGTTCAAACACCAGTCAAACTCCATCTCTGTCAAACTGCTGCTCGCTCGCTTCCATCATTGTAGTGCGCTGTGTTTGTCGCAAAGTTGTTTCAACCCCGGATATCAAATATGGAACTAATTGATCAGAATAACAAAGGCCAAAACATAAACAAAGAGACAGTAAATTTCAAATTAAGAACATTTTGGGTCGGGTTTTTGTCAGTATTTCAACTTACATTTTTCCTTAAGAACTTAAGCACATTCATTTTATGATTTGACACAGTGAATATCTTACATATTGTACCTTTAAACCACAGCCACAGAAAGCAGCTGATATCTGTTCAAATGATGCATCAGGACATTCTACAGTTTAACCACTGTTGTGAATGAGTGCAGTTGTGTGTTGAAATAAGATGAGGCAGACTTTAATGATCCAACACCAGGATAAAAATTCACTTGTCACAGCAGCTTGTATACACAAGGTAGATAAGAAATTATGCTGCTGTTAAAGACTCTGACAGCTGTTGAATGAAGGACCTGTGGTAGATCTCCTTCTCACATGGCGGGAGTAGCAGTCTGTAGCTGATGGAGCTGCTTAAGGCCTCCACAGTCTCATGCAGGAGGTGAGAGGAGTTCATGATGGATGTTGGCAAAGCTGACATCCATCCTCTCCTCTCCCTCACTTCTGTGGAGTCTAGAGGACAGTCCAGGACAGAGCTGGTCCTCTTGTCCAGTTTGTTGAGTCTTTTTCTGTCTCTCGGTGCTTCCCCCTCCCCAGCAGACCACTGCATATAGTCATGCATGCATAGATGCCACCACAGTGACATATAAAGTTATTAACACAGCCCTGCAGTTCTCTGTAACCATGGCAACACAACTGGTGCTTTACTACATCGTTCCAGCAATCTCACTGGTCAAATGAATTTTGGTTCACAACAAATACAACCACACCGAGCTCTGCCTGCTAAACATGAAGCCAGAGTGAATGCATCAGGATGAGTCATGGTTTTTATACAGTCTGTCTGTAGGAGCACACACAGTAAGATCACACACTGTGAAACACTGTAGTGCACGTTACATGCAGATGTGTGACTGGATGACATTGTGCAGCTGAACCCAGTTATCTATCTGAAATGATCTACATTTATTCTTTGAGTCATCAAGTGTGTGACCCCTGTGCTGATTTTAGCGTTCAGCCTCAGATTGATGTAAAAGACAAATGCATCAGGGGAAGTACATGTGTGAGTGATGAGACAGGCTTAGACATGATTTAATGATGTTCAGTACACAGTCACATCATTGTGTGTTTGTGTGTGCGCATTGACGTGGTGGTCAACAGGTGGAGCAGGTGAGCCAGCTGTCGGCACTGATCGAGGCAGCTGTCGAGTACCACCGGCAATCGTGGGAAATCCTGGAGAAGCTCAGCGTGAAGCTGCAGAACACGTAAGAAACCCTCACACCGTGTGTGTGTGTGTGGTCTCATTCTGGTTCTGCCGTTCACTCACAGTGGTTGTGACGTTGTGATCTAAACTTTTTCGTCTCAGGATATCCGCAGCCAGCAGTCGGTCCAAGAGAGAGTTCAAACCAAAGTCTATCCAGAGCAGCATTGACACTCTGGACAACAGTCAGCACAACAGCCTGTCCTACAGCTCCTCTATCAAATCCACGGGTACAGCTGCAACACACAGCGCCTGTCTTTACTCTGTCTGTGTTTTTACTTTCTGTTCTCTGGTTTTCTGCCAGCCCCATCTGCTTCTCTTCTGCTTTGAGCTCTACTATATACTTTTTTTTTCTGTTATCCCTTCCAGATATCCAGATCAACCACACAGTCAATGGGAAAAGTAGGTATTCCTGTATACAGTGTTGAGGTTAATGTTACCTGATATGTGCAGCACTGATGATCTGATGTGTCTGCATAACATCAGCCTCACTCACCGAATTCTCCTCAATCACCAAATGCAAATTAGGATGGACAGTTTCAGAATATGTCAGTATAATATTTCATTGTCGCTCAAATCTCCAGACATGATTCAACATCAACACACGGCTCTGAACAATCTCATTACACCTTTCATCACATCACATGAATCGTTGAAGCTCAGAGCTGAACATGACAGCGTGGAGCTGTATTGTGAGCTAATGTGATGTCAGACTGAGCTCAGAGCTGACAGTAGATCAGTTTAGATCACATCTGAAATCTGCAGCTCATCATTACCAAAAGTGAAAAACCACAGAGCACTTCTCCTCAGAAACACCACTGTTCACTGTATACATTGAAGTATAAGTAAGTAGTACTGTACTCATGTAGTACTGTTACATCACTACATTTCTCTACATTTAATTAATTAAACAATTAACTTTGAGTTTCAAGTTCTTTAATTCAGAACATTTTATTTCCATATCTAATTTAATTATTATAAATTATTTCATCATGAACATTTATTGACAGTCTTGAGCTAAGAAGAGAAGTGCATCATGGGAAGTGCCCTGGCAGTCTAGGCCTATAGTAGCATGGAACAAATAGCTTGCCATTATATCTGCAAAATGTTATATCTTGTAATCAGTTACATGGATTTGATCATTGTGTGTGTGTGTGTGTGTGTGTGTGTGTGTGTGTGTGTGTGTGTGTGTGTGTGTGTGTGTGTGTGTGTGTGTGTGTGTGTGTGTGTGTGTGTGAGTGCGTGCGTGTGCATTGTTTTATGTTGTCTTGTGCTCAACTCCATCTCCATTTGTCTTCTCATCTCATTCAGCCGATCATAAAACCTCTGTTCCACTGTCATGGTCTGAGAGCCCAACTACCAATGGCAATATTCACCGTGAGTAACACCTTGACCCTGCATTCAAGCTGGTGTACAGACTCAGACAGAAAAATGAATGATGAATCCAACAGATCTGATGATCAGTTGGTCCTTGTTATGGAATTTTCTACCCTTAGGTTACACAGGGTGTGGGCCTTGAGATCCTCAGCAGTATTAATTGTTTGGCTTTAGTTGGGAACAGTAGGTGCCAGTCTATCTCAACACTGTGGTGGTCAGGGTCGAAGAGACCTATTGCTGCCTTCCTAGACATAATAGATAGCTGGCCGTTTACGGTCCAATCTGTGTAAACAGACATCTGTGTCTCCAGACTAGAATGTGTATGAATAAAAACATTCTCTTTGACTAATTCTGGGCGTATAGTATTTGTGGTGTGATCTACAGTAGGAGTTTAAAGCCTATCCACCAGGATGAGTCGGGCAGAATGTGAGACAGACTCAGGCTCAGACTCTTAATTCTCCTTGATCAAGCGTCAATAAATATTACAACATAAGACATCAGAGCCTTCTGAACACTTTCTTCTCTCCTGACCTCACCATTGACCTTTGACTTCAGCAATTTCTCCACAACAATCCTGAATGATCAAACTTAATGTTTGGACTGTCAGCAGCAGTTTAAAATGAGTGTAATGAACTTTAAATCGACTCAACACTATGATTTTCCAAAACGTTTAATTAATCATCTCTTCCTTTGGTGCAGAGTCAGAGGTGTTGGACCAGCCGTGCTGTCGCTCATTTTACGACTTTGAGCCAGAGAACGAGGGCGAGCTGGGCTTCAAGGAGGGTGACATCATCATCCTCACTAACCAGATAGACGAGAACTGGTACGAGGGTATGATCAACGGCGAGTCCGGCTTCTTCCCCATCAACTACGTGGAGGTCATCGTCCCCCTGCCTCAGTGAAGACCGGCACCTCACGTCTCTGCGGGCTCCCTCCTGCCTCGTCACACACTCGCACTCTCTCCGTCCTCAGCTCGACTCAGGACTGAAAATACTACAGGACCAGCTCAACCCGAAGCTGGAGAAAAAATATCTGTCTTCTTTTTTCAAAGCGAGCCTGAGAGGTAATAGTTTTGTCCTTAGCCAACTTAAGAGTCGCTGATTAGTTTGTTTTCTCCCTAGATATTTATGAACCTGAAACCAACTAAAACCCAAAGCTTTAAGTGGGATGCTCTTCCTGGTTGGTCAGACTGAGTTAAAAACATCAAACTCCGTGATCCATCCCGTCAGTTTGTCTGACCCAAATTCCTCTTGAATTGTTTTTGCCCCGTCAGCACAAACTGAGGACATTAATGACTGCACTGTTTGTCACTACAAACACACTGTATGCTTTTAATTACATTACAGTCACAATAAGAACATGACATACATTTCAAGATGCATATAGTTAGCCCAAAAATAAAAGATGCTTCGTATTTATGTACAGATCCCTGCGGAGTGATTCGACCTCTTGCATACGAGCTAGTTAGGGCGCTAACATAATGCAAAGCACAAATCTAGTCATGCAGAGGATGAAAAGAAAAACAACGGGGATGATTGGACTTAAATGGAATACAATTGAAATTTACGGTGCTCACAGGGCTGAACAAAGACAAAAGAAAAGATGAAGTGACCCCTTTTAACTTGACGAAATTGCATGTTGAAAAAGCCTCCACATTTTATCATCTGCCCGAGAAGATTTCAATATGGCCGCCGCTGTCCTACACTCCACTGATGTTTTGTATTTTAAAAAGAATCTTATGTTCAGTTTGAGGCCTTCAAGTGTATTATTTTGCCAAAGTTCAAGGATCATTTTACAGCTCTTCTTTTTGTTTTCTTCGTCTTGGTCGTCATTTCTGTCAGTAATTATTACAGTGTACAGTTATTGCTCATATTGGGAGCATGGTGGTCAAGGCTATAAATACCAGCAACAGACAACTGATGTTGCTCTTAGTGATGAACCCACAGCATCACCTGCACGTCAGCTCAGCTCAGTTAAGAGAGTCAAAAAACAGTTTAAAAACAAGTTTTTGTTTTTTTGGATCAACTGTCGCCTCGATACAACCTGTGATCGTCTGACTGCTCGTGTTGCAGTAATATTGCCACATCCCCATATTTCTGCATTTCGGCTCTCGTCCTTTCAGCACAAACATTTCTTTTTTTTAAATTTTATACATGCTTTTATTTAGGGAACATTTCAAGCCACTGCTCTTGAACACCCAGCTCACAGAGTTTGAAAGCCTCACATTGATTACATGATGTGTTGTAACTCTGCACCTTTGTGTTGGTGTCCTTCCTCTGCCTGCTGCGCTCTTAAGTGTTTCCCTGAACACGTCGTTAGGACTGCGAGGAACTGAAGTAAACTGTCTCTCTGAATGTCCCTCTCTCTGTTTACATGCTCTGACCTGTGACTTAATGTAAGGACTCTGCTCTGCACTCTGTCTCATAGGGATGAATACGTTGTCACACTGAAAGTGCTTTTTGAAATGTCGTCTGTATTGCACTGAAGCTTTAGAAACTACCTACCACTTCTTTTAATGGATGTGCACCTTTTTGTTTTTGTTCTTCAGCGTCCCATTTTGTTTTATTCACCTCATCTAATCATGTATCAGATATATATGTGAAGTCAAAATGGTAGATATTTAGATTTATATAACCACAGATGGTCTTTGTCCTGTACTATAACCAATCCACTATCTTAATTATGTCAGCGTAGATTGGGAAAATGCTTGTATCACATATTAATCAGATGTAGACAGAGTCTGTAGTAGATGATCCCGTTACCTTGTGAAACTCATTTATTAGCTTGTGATAGGCTGTAGGAAGTCCAGGCCTGCTGTCACCATGTGGCTCTGCTTCAGACGTGTTCTTTATGAAGTCCCATCACAGTGGGAGTTGGTAGCCTGATAACCAGCAGTCATCTCTCCTCACAACTGTGGAGTTTTCAGTTAAACGTCACCGGACGGGAGAGCGCACCATAAATTCTCGAATAGATTATTATTTATTTATCTCAGCTTCAGAGAAAACCAGACCTTAACTTGAAACGTTAATTTTAACTGTCCTGTTTGATTTGATTTGATTTGATTTGATTTGATTTGAGTAAGAAGACTTCCTGTCTTCTAATCCACTCACAGTTTGCTCTTTGTTTAACAGTAGTCTGGATGACCTGTCAGGATTGTCTACTTTTCCACCTGCACAGCAACAGCAACATGTCACACTCAACACTCTGCTGCTCTGTTTCTCTGCTTTCAATTCTCATGAACAAAGTTAAACTACGTTAACATCAGCCTGTAGGATCATTACAAACAAATGATTTAATGAAACAAGTGAAATGTGAACACAGAAAAGATATCTGCTCTTCTCAAGATGCTTTTACTTTGAAACATTAGCAGGAAGTGTTAAAGTTCCAGTGTGTAGGATTTAGTGGCACCCAGCAGTGAAGTCGCAGATTGCAACCATGTGAATACTCTCCCATGTCTCACCCTCTCTTTCCAAGCACGTAGGAGAAACTCTGGCTGCCAAAGTCATATCAGTTCATAAAAGCCATATCTAGATCAACTGTAGTTTGTCTGCTCTGAGCTACTGTACAAACATGGTAGTTCAACATGGCAGACTCTGATGAATATTATATTTAATTTCTGTTAAGAAATACTCTCAAATCTTACACACTGGACCTCTACATTTCATTGATAGTACATTGGTTAAAAGAAATTCATTAATTTGGACTAATTAGTAAATGAAAACAGTGTTTGTGTTAAGAAGATAATGTGACTTTGATGTTGGACTGATGGAAGTAGTGATGTGGAAACGTGACAAGACATCAGCCTATCAGCAGCCTTTATTTATTCACTGAAATGATTTGATTTAGTTTGAGAATTTTTTAGCACAATATTCTCATGAGCATTCCCGCCACACGTGTGAGCATTTCCTTCCTTTTTTCCACAGTCACATGACATTAACTCCAGGCTAAAAGTTTGGCTGTTTGTCCTGACGTCTACTCGACGGACATTCTTAATCTACATAATGTCACTTTTATCGGACGTGGACCAACTCTACTTTATATACAACAGCGAGAACATAAAGAACGTGCATTGGATAATTACTGTTAGCTTGTAATTGCCTAAATGTTGGAGATGTTGCATGATGATTTTAGTTTTTTTTTTAACATTGTTATTATAGATTTTGAATACTGGGGAGCTGTTAGCATCAGGTGCTATCTGCAAAACAGGAATGTCCATGAGAAGGTTTATTCGTGCAGTCAGTCTTCAGAAAAGATCAGAAAAACATCTGATGCAGTTATCATGAAACAAGTGGAAGCAGCCATACAAAGTGTCCATGACCAAAGTGTTTGTTTACATATTTACGACTGATGAACCTCTTTTAAATTATTATGTTTTTGCCATAAGCCCCGCCGTATGAATGACTGACACTTTGATACACTAAAACAAGATCTCTCTCAACACTGTACCTCTGTTTGCCTTTGCGCTCCACAAAAGTCTCTTCTCAGTGTCTCATTTTAAAAACCAACTTCTCGACAGGAAACTGGCTGCGCAGTTCTGTGTTTAATTTTTGTCATGACCATAATTTATGCAAAAGGTGTTTTATAGATGTTGTAAATGAATATATGAATAAATATATTGCATAAATAAATGACAAGCAAATATGGAGCCACCATTCACTTGTGTGTTTTGTTTGTGCGCATCTTTAACTGTGAGTTACACTACATGAATGCAAAAATGATGTGTGTGTTATTTTTCAGTGTACTAGCACAAACTCAATCCAAAAGCTTTGAGATGATCTGAAACACTGATTGGGAACTTATCAGCCGACCTCAGTAATGCTGAAGGTTCAAACCTCTGGTTGCAAAGTCTGAAGCCAGAGGATTGGAGCATGTTAATGCCCCTCAGTTCAGAATGACATGTTTAACAGTAGTATTACTACACGGGATGACCACATACTGGTGGCCATAAGTTGTGACCTCTCAGGGGGTTCTGGTGACTCGTGCTGATGTAAGAAACAGTCTGCTGTACAGAATTGTACTTTTGTTGAATGGTTACCACTTTATTCTTCTGGAAACTCCTCAAATATCTAAAAATACCACAGCTGTGAGGGAAGGAAGCACATGAGAAGTCTGTCCTCTTACTTGGTTTAGGGGAGAACAAAAGGCAGAAAGCACTGAACTTCTCCAACATGCTGAGGTATGCGAGGTCTACACTGTTCTAAGTTAATTAAGTAATTAAGTGATTATTAGTGACCGGTCTCTGAAGCTGTCCAGACATCCACTGACCAGTGCATTGTGAACATATAGCACATCACAGAAACATTTATTCAATTATAAAGTCCAAAACGTACACAGCATGTATAAAATCACACATCTGATGTCTTTAAGACTCAGCATCCAAATCCAGTTTATTGACAAAAGTGTGTGATTTTTCAAGTCAGTCAAAAAACACAAACTAGTCCCACCTTCCTGAAGGTTTTAGAAATGAGTGGTCATTTTAGATGCAGCTTGCTTAATTTTATATACGTGTAGTTTATGCATCTTAACAAGTACGCATACAGTGCATACAGTATGTGACACCCTCTTAGATAAATGTTGTAGACAAAATATTTGAAACTTGTATAATGACATACAATCTAACAGCATCAAAACACTTTAACAGTTTGAGTGACATTTGGATAGTTATGAAGGAGGGATTTAGTGCAGGGCCACTATATCTCCTTTGATAGCTCTTGTTGTATCTGACCATGCAGATGTCCACGTTTACAGATCTCTCTCTCTCTCTCAGAGTTCTGCTGAAATTAGTTTGTGGAACACATAAAGGTTTCTTTTTTTGACACACCAGTTAGCATTGGCAAAATTGATTCAATATTGAAATTCCATCCGAATTATCATTTTGGTTGAGGTTGAAAAATTAGTTATGACAATGTTGATTCAATGTTAGTCTGCTATCTGGGGATTGGTTTAATTAATGTTATTTTAACATACATTTTGTCTGTCTTGATCAATTTTCATCACTGAAATAACATTTATTATTTCACGGTGCAAACCTGATGAAAAATCTGTGTTATATTTCAATGTTGATCAACGCTGATTAAGTGACAGTTTGTTGATGGATCAACACTGATTCAATGTTGGTCTGCTATCTGGCATGGTTCTGTTTAATACAGTATGTAAACAATTTTCATTGGAGGAACTGCTAAAAAATAGCCTGTATAAAACTTGCAAACAAACACTGCATGTCTACATCCAAGTAAAGGTTTCTAAAAAATGAGTTTGGGTCATTTCAATTCTTACATTTGCTGGAACCTTTTGTATTCCAAAGTAAGATCGGTGGTCCAGACTAATAAAGGCAGCAGAATACTTCCCTGTGATTGTGGACTAGATCCAAACCTCAGTACTCCTCTGTTTGGAGCCTCTGATCTCCCTCTTACTCTTAAAAGGCTGCCTCACTCCTTTATGGCTGTCCTGTCTCTTTGGTTGATCTGCTCTTGTTTCTCTGACCTCCTCAGGAGCCCTCATCCTGCCACAGTTTATAGCACAGGTCCAGTCAGGCTGGTGACCCACCACCAGGTCCAAAGTGGGCAGAGAGGTGGTGCTGGTCATGTCCCTGAAGCCTAAAGAGGATGTGAGGGAAGGACTGTCTGGAGGAAATGTTTCATAACCTCCCCTCATACCTGGACAGCCTCCCCAGGACGCCCTCTCCCTCAGCCTCACCACCTGTCGGATCTTCTTCCAGCCCAGATGGTTGAGCTCCAGCAGATTGAGCAAGATACAGAATACACCAACGCAAAACATGAAGAGGAGGAAGATGGTCTTCTCTGTGGGTCTAGAAACGTAGCAGTCCACAGGCTGGCTGCACGGAGGTGAGGTACAAAGGAAATGGACTGGCACCTGGAAGCCAAACAGCTTCCACTGAGCCAGAACAAAGCCCACCTCCAGAACAGCCCGCAAACACACATGAAAGACATAACATTTAGACAGAACACCTCCAGAGACCACATGACCCTCTGCACTCCCACCCTGGAGGGTGCAAACTCGGGTGTGACTCAAGGGTACCATGTTGTTAGGGTTTCCCCTCTGGAGGCTGTGGGCAGGGATGCCCTCCAGCACGTCTGCCAGGCTGTGACCAAGATGCTTATGAGAGTGGATGGAGCAGCTGTCCGAGTCACAGTTTGGATCATACACCTCCTGTCCACCACCTCGCCCTACATCTGGGCCTTCCTGCCCTGGCATGTCCCCTGGTCCTTGCCCCTGCCTCTGGATGTTGTTGTGGGGCACCTTGGACAGGTTATGCCACGTGTAGATGATGAAGCAGAGCGACGGCGTGGAGACGCTGATGATGTGGAAAACCCAGAAGCGAGGTTGCGAGATGGGCGCAAACGCATCGTAGCAGACGGTGGGACATCCGGGCTGCACTGTGTTGCACACAAACATCTCCTGCTCGTCGGTGTACACATCCTCAGTTGCAACAGCGACAATAAGCAGCCGGAAGATAACCATGACGGTGAGCCACAGGCGACCGATCATGGTGGAGTGCTGGTGGACAGCATCCAGGAGACGTTTAAGCAGGGTCCACTCCGTCATGGTGGCCTGTGTAGAGCAGTCTGCTCTGGACTGATCCACCTCTTCTTCTCCTGAACTCACTATCCTGTTGGACTTTGTGACATCTTAAACCACACTACTGAAGATCTCATCCAGGCTACATAATCCCATTTAATCTACACTATGTTCTTGAATGTTTCTTCTTCTCATTTCCACCTACACTACCACCTTCCCTCCCAGGCTAAAGCATGCAGTAGACTTCCTTGCTGCCTGAGTGTTTGCCAGCTCTGCCTGGCTGCCTTTAGAGCAGTCGAACCATTTCAAGAGAGAGCCATCCCATCTTTCATAGATAAGGATGTCCACTTAACATGAGTCACTTGGCACGCTCACTTCTCTCTTGTCTTTGGAATCCATTTTAAAACCAAGAGACATCACCCTTCCTGGAATGGAGGAGCTGCTGATAGTGCCAGCTGATAGAGCGTTCTCCATAGATTAGCCCTCTGAAAGCTAATGGGCTCTTCCTTTAATGCACACTGGATGCTGTTAAAGAAGTTGTTTTTCTGAAACAGAACAGAGCAAAGCAATGAATGCATAATTAAGAGCAGAGTCTGGTGAGGTTTTTCTTTACCATGGCTTGTTTTTACTGCTCCTCTACAGCCACTTGCCATTCTCTTATCTGTGTTTTAAAAAAAGAGTCTTGAAAGGTCTGCTAGCATCAAATCCTTGTGTCCCCCAGATAAAACACTCAGTCACCCCTTTCTTTACTTCAAACAGTCTCAGAGCTCCGCCCACGTTCTATCCATGACATGAACAGATATATTTGGTCTAGCATTAAAATGTAATTCAGTATGTAACACTGTATATCCTTAAGGCCTCAGTGTATTTGTTAGATCATCCAACAGTGTAAATGATCTTAATCTCTCTGTTAACTTTTTTTCTTTCTCTATTAAACTAAATTACTTTCAGTTAAATGTGCAAAAGTGGTCCAAAAAGCCTGTGGTGCTACCTCTAACACTTTCTCTGTGAGAACAGAGCCACTAATTCACCTAAATACAAGTCAGTGTAGCATCAAAATGATGTTTTACTGTCAAAAGGTTACAGTGTTTAAAAAGAAGTCCTCCATGTTTCTAGTTGGTGGATGTTAAAATTATGTTTAAGCATTGAACACAAATTTAAACCTAAAATGAATGACTAATGTTATATTATGTGTATACGTATATTCAGTGAATCATTCTTTTTATTTCTCTCTAGTCATTTAACTACAAACACCAACTGCTGTTCATTCATCCCAAAGACGTGGACTCAGACAGTCTGTCTGAGCGTTTCCTTATTATCAGGTTATCTATTCCACATGTCACTCTTTAACTCTATTTCTAAATAACACACTCTTTAGAGGAAACACAAACACAACAGCGATGAATACAGGAGACTTTACTTTACGTGGAGTTAAACTCACATGATTGTTGAGTTCTTGTGGAATTGAATGCACCTTAACACTGCCAATGTTTCTACCATCCAGACCAAAATCTACATTTCTGAGTTCTTGAAAAGAGATCAGATCACAGCCTTCAACACCTTCAAAGCACATGAACCTTTTCTTATTTTTACTATGTCCTCGGTTGTTGCAGTATTTGTACAGGTAAAGCATGACACACAGGTTAAAGTCCAGACAGCCTCCTGCAGTGCTTTTGTCTAATATTGATCCAGATTTAGGCACACGCTGGATTAACATCTTTTATTGGCTCTTGTGGGACCTGATGAAGCAAAGGATCGATAGACTGAAGAGTGGCCCCTCGCTCCTGCCCTGAGCAGGATTAAAGAGGGCCCCAGTCTCATATAACACAATGCAAATGGAGGAGGGGGTTTAAAGGTTCCACTGATCACAAACAGACCTTGACTAAAGCCCAGACAAAACATCAGCAGACACAGACCAGAGGCAGCCAGAGGGCAGCGTCTCACAGATCTGCACCCACCTCCGGCCACTCAGAGGACAGGAAGTAGCTTTTCGCCACAGTGGTGTGACGGGGTCTTGTGTACATATGTTTTTATCCAGCATGTCTGGGGCTCTGCACGCTGCTGTCCTGCCGCTGTCAAAGGAATTATTCACCCTCTCAGTCTGTTCATGAAGGAATTCCCAATGATATGCATTCCCTGTGGGCTTTGTCAGCAGCAGCCTGGGAATGAATAGCAGACAGGATTAGAGGGGACCGGGAGAAAAAGAGAAGGACTGGTGCTCTGCCAGTCAGATAAAGTCCTTCTCTTTCTCCTCCTTATGCTCGGGAGTTATTTTTCAGGACTTTCATCCGGGCTTTTATGTAGAAAGTGAGAACAGACTATAAATTTGAAGGAAAGGGATCGCTTAGAGGACAAGCTTGGACCCGAATCTGCTCCACACAGATGTACATGTCCGAGTCACCATTTGGATCCACCGCCTCGCCCTACATCTGGGCCTTCTTGCCCTGGCATGTTCTGTGTTATACATTTATTATTGTACAACACAGAAGATCCAAGTTGTAGTCCCTTTACGCTACTCACAAAACAAAAAAGACCTAAATGGATGAATTTAATATAAACTTTTTTTATTTATAGCGGAGTGTGGAGGATGAATTGAGGAGTGTCAACGCCTGAGGAAAGAAGCTGCTCTGTATCTGGTGATTCAGCAGCAGATACTTCTGTATTGCTTGTCAGACAGCAGCCGGGTGATGCCATGCCGGTTAAAAATGTTTCCAGTCAGATTTTTATTGCACTTCTAAAAAAGTTAGCACATGAATTTTCCTTCCTGAGTTTCCTTGTCATTAGTACATACATACATACATACATACATACATACATACATACATACATACATACATACATACATACATACATACATACATACATACATACATACATACATACATACATACATACATACATACATACATACATACATACATACCTCACTAGGCTTGTGGGGGGGTTGGAGCCTATCCCAGCTGACATTGGGCGAGAGGCAGGGTGCACCCTGGACAAGTCACCAGAAAATAAAAATCATTACAGAATCATTTTTGTTACCCTAGAATGAGACTAGTTTCTGGTGAGGTGCTTGCATTTAACTACTAAAGAAAGCTAATGAAATGTTATTGTATAAGGTTATGTGCATCTCAAGTTTCATCATGATCTGATCATCTAATATACTACTTCTCGGGCAGCTGTGGCTACTAATGTCTACTAATCAGATGACTGATGGTCCGATCCCCGGCTCCTCCAGTCTGCATGTCAAAATGTCTTTGGGCAAGATACTGAACCCCAAATTGCTCCTGAAGGCTGTGCCATCAGTTTGTGAATTGTAGTATGTGACCTCCTTGTTGTGGAACTTGGAAAAATCTCTTTTGAGAATGAGATTTCATTCAATTTGAGAATCAAAATAGTAGCTGAAAGGTAATTCAAAATAAGTTTTTTGATCTCCTGTAACATTGTTTCAATATCAGCCTGATACGTAGTTACTTTGATGCAGCTAGCACAGAGCTGGGATACATCCATGATTAGTTTTGAGCTAAAATGTGACTTTAACCTAAATAAAGGTAAAATGACTGGTTCAAAAAATGCTGCATCCTGGCTTCAGATTGGAAATATTAGGGACAGAAATGCTAATAAGAAAATGTGCTCTGGTTCTGTTCAGGATTCAGCAACAATTTAATTCAATTTTATTTAGATAGCGGCAAATCATAACAAAAATGACCTCATGACACTTTCCATACAGAGCAGGTCGAGACTCTTTTTTTTTTTTATGTATGATTTATTTATAAAAGTTATACAAGACAATATGCACAACAGTCTTCACAAATAGTTATGTAGCTACAGTATGTATCAGACAACCAAATAGTGAAGACACACTATCCAATAAACCCCCACCCCCACCCTTCCCAATAAAAAAAAAATAAAAAATAAAAATACAAATACAAAGAACCTGTACCAATGGCAGTTGGGAGCTTAGAGGCTCATACTGTATTGTAGCCCATGTTCATTCAACATCAATCCAGCCACTCACATTCACACCACACACTCTCGAAGCATATGGAAAGAAAGAAACAACAAAAAGCAAACAAAAAAAAACCAACCAAGCAAAAAAAAAAAAAAAAAAAAAAAAAAAAAAAAAAAAAAAAAAAAAAAAAAGAGGGAATCTTGCATGCTGCTAATCTAACTTACTGTTATTATAGGCTCTCATGGTACTGGGCTATGGTGCATTGGAGGGGGTTACTTAATCAATGGTGGCGACATCTAGTTGAAAGGAGTTGACATAATCTAAGAAGGGATCCCAGACCCTACAGAATTTGGATGAGATACCACGCAGAGAGTATTTGACTTTCTCCAGTGTCATGAAATGAAGGGCATCCCTAATCCATTGAGAAAGGGAGGGGGGGTGGGAGTCTTTCCAGTGCAGCAATATGATACGTCTTGCTAAAAGTGATAGAAAGGCCACCAGTTCACAAAAGTAGGGTGGTAGTTTATTGCCAACAGGTAGGACACCAAACAACGCAGTAATTGGTGACGGACAGATGTTAGTGGATGTGATAGCAGACAGAGTGTCAAACACACCCTGCCAGAAGGGCCCAAGAGCAGGACAAGCCCAGAACATATGGCCAAGAGTGGCTGGTCCTAAATGGCACCGGTCACAGCTGGAGTCTACCCCTGGATATACACGGGCCAGTTTACTTTTGGACCAATGGACCCTATGCACTACTTTACATTGTAAGACTCCATGCCGGGCACAGACAGAGGATGAATGCACCCATTTCAAAGCATGATCCCACTTCACAGGGTCTATCTCTGTATTAAGATCAGTCGACCGCAGGTCGAGACTCTTATTATTATATTAACTATAGAGACTCAACAATTGCACCATGAGCAAACAAAAACAAAATCTTGGAGGATGTTGGCTCTTGGTACAGCTTTTTGGAACATTAAAATTGATTCTAAAGTAGGACATTTATGTTATGCATTGTTTCTCTTTGCATACTTGCTATCACATCTTCATCTCAGCTAATTGGGGCATGAATCAAAGAATAAAGACCTCTCATTTACTGCCTAAAACCAAACACAACAACAACAACAACAGCGTCATGTCCTTCCTCATCTGCCTCCAGACTTAACCAGCCTACATTACCATAGGAGCTGGGAGACCGCTGAAAGGCTCGCTCTGCGGCCTGCCTGCCTGCCTGGTCTCCCTAACAGGATTAAGGCAAAGCAGGGGGGTGGGGTGTGTATGCTGAGGTGGGGCTCACACTTGGTGTAAATCACTCTGATGTGATTTCCATTTGTCTGGCTTGGTCCTTACTTTCTCCACTGTCTAATCCTTCACTATTCTCACCAGCGTCCCTCAGCCACGCTAATCTGCTCGCAGGCTTTAAGAGGAGAGGCTTACACACACTCTCACACACACTCTCTCTCTCTCTCTCTCTCTCTCTCTCTCTCTCTCTCTCTCTCTCTCTCTCTGATAAATGCTCTTGTAAATGCTCAAACTGGTTTTCAGTGTATGGAGCACACACACCAGTGTTTGTGGATATCAAGTTGATGGTAAGACCACTGTTCTAAATTGAATAGTTTCTTTATAGAAGATGTTTGAAGCCTTTGGGCTTAGCTTTCATTAGATGTATTGTATGAGTGATTAACTCTACCTGCTGTGTTGTGCATCATGTGTCAATGCTTGTGTGTTTGTGATGAACAGCATCAGACAACTCTGTGCAACAGAGCTGTCATTGTTAAACATTTATAGTTAAATGAAAACACTTTATGTTGTTGCTCACTGTTGAGTGTGTTGCATTAGACACAGGTAAGTGAATTAAATATACACTGAAAAAAATCCGAATTTCAGTCCTCAAATCCAAATTGTCTTTACAATATAAGAAAATCTGCAGTAAAACATCTTTGTTTTCTAGAAATGACTCTTTGTATCTAGAGCCAAAAATCAGACACTTAATTATCTTTTTTTGAAACGGGTTTAATACTTATTACTGCACTGAAACCTAACACTGTCATATTATCTCCATATAAAGATGTCATGTGTTAGCACACATTTTCATTTGGAGTAATGTTTGTGTCACCTGATAAGTGAAAGTCCAATAGTCACTCCTCTTTCAGCTCTGGTTTTGGTCTACACCAACTTGTGAGAGAAAGATCTGTCTCTGTTCATCAGCAGGTTGATGACTTTGTGTCTGCTGTTTGGTGCTGAGCAGGTAGAGAACAGAGGGTCTATCAGAGCTGATGAAGTTGGTAAGACCCATGACAGTGAAGCAAAGTGCTGACGTTAGGGCCAGTAAAAGCAGAATCAGTAGTCACTTTGTCTGTCTGTGCTTCCAGCAGCTGATGTTGATAATCAGTCAGACGGAACCAGAACAGGACAAAGGTCAGGGAAGCAGCAGTGTTGGTGATAATTGTCTGTGGGTTCATTAAAGTGACACCTTTCACATTACATTAGTTTTAATATAACATATTGATGCTGCAGCAGAGTCAATCAGATGATTCATTTGACACCAGATGCTCTGCTTATGATTATAACATTTGAAATATCAACTTGTACTCTGACTTACAATGTGTAACTGTTTCTTGGCAAACAATTGCCAAATACAACATGAAAATATCTATCTATCTAGTTTTATAATAATTGGACAAAGGACTCATGAGTTCAAAGCCAGTTTACTGCTCAGCCTCTCCCTTTGTGAAGACATCTGGATTGATGAGGGCCGTGTTTTTACAGCGACCGTCCTCATTTATAGTAGAAATGTGAATCTCAGTCCTGCTGTAAACCTGATTTAGCTATTCCAAATCCAAAGAGCTCGATTCATATCACTGTTTTTAAGTTTATGCTAATTAGAAAATGAACAAAAAGAAAACATCATTACAGCGCCACCATTGTCTCCAGTGATCACGCTAAGCTAGGCTAACCTCATCCTGACTTGAATGCATAGTTATGTGATGGATATTGTTCTCTTTATCGCACTCTTTGAAGGAAAGTTAGTAAGTATATTTACCAATATTAATTACAATTATTGATTAGAATCTGTAATTTAGTAACTAATATACTGTTTTTAGGAAAAAATGTATTTGATTATGTGCATCACTTTTTGCACTACAGTGTTACTGCATAGATCTGTGCCTCTACAACCAGCTGACCAGCTCCACTAGCACCTCTCTAACAAATGGACAACAGTCAGCTGGAAATTTACCCAAAGATATGATTATGATCTTTTACATATTTAACAATAAACCTTTAACCTATTTATTATAACATTAGATTTACCACATGTTCACAGGTCCAGATATAATAAGACCACGTTTGAATTATCGTGTAGAAGACCCACACATCATCTTACTTTGTGACTGCTTCAAATATTAAGTATTTAAATTTTGGACATTTAAATGGATCAGTTTTCCAAGAGACAAGGTCTAACATGTTTTTGCCCGTCTGTCTCTTAGTGTCCGCTCACATACAGTATGTGATAAATGGCCCCTGAAATAGCAGACATGACAGTACAGGAACACCTGGGCTCTGGGTGTGTGTCCAGTCCTGTGGGGGAGGTCAAGTTAATGCCCGAGCATGAGCTGAAGAAGGAACTCAATGTCTGCAACAAAGAAGTAACACATTATCACCTGCCAGCTGAGGATCGTGCAGAAATCACTGACAGGTAACACAAAAATCTGAGCAGAGAGGAAACACTTGCAGGGGTATTTAGTGCATCACAAAGGTGAAGGCAATACCAAGGGCACTTTGTGCTGCATGTCCGCATGACAAAAATGCCATACATACTGTATAAATGATAAATCCACACTCTCAAACATAAACATCAGTCAAACAGACAAGCAGTCTATCTCTGCACCCATGCCTGCATGTAGTGGGACATCAGAAGACACACCAAGAAAACCCTAACCCTAACCCTTCCCATTAGTCATCATCACAGCAGTCATACATCAGACATCACACCTGAGGCAAGTACAAAAGCCACTCTGCTGGATCTTTGAAAAGCTTTGAAGTGCTTACAGCCAGTCATCCTGATGCTGCACTCATTGTCACTGGAGACTTTCAGTCAGGTTAACCTTAAGGACGTTATGCCTGACTTCCATCAACACTTAGACTGTGCCACAAAAGGGGCAAACGCCCCCAATCACTGCAACATGCCATTAAAACACAGCTGCAGAGAAGAATCCCTGCTGCCTCTTGGAAAAAGCAACCAGGCAGCCATATTACTGAAGATGAACAAAGTAAACAAACTGATGCATTCCTCCAGTGATGCGAGAGGTCAGGGAATGAGCAGACCAATCAGAGGCCACCCTGCAGTCTGCATTACATAACACAGTATACGACTGACAACCACTGATATTACTGAGGACATTCAGTAAAACAATCACAGTCAGAAACAGCCGTGTAATGTTTGGAGGAGAGATGACTTGGGAATACAGTACAACAGTAATGTTTAGAGATGGAAGCACTGAGGTATGTCCAATAATCCAATCCAAAACATACTTGGACTGGCTTTGTGAATTATTAGACTCAAACCCAACTGAACATTTGTGGAAAGAATTTAGGATTCAACAGTGAGCTCTCCTGAATCTTTAAGATTCAAAGACTGTCTGTGTGAAAGAATGGGCTCAAATCCTGAACACTGTGAGAGATGTCTCTTCATACAGGAAGCATCTTGAAGCTGAAGGCTTCTCCTTCAACTATTAAATACATATCAATTAGCATGTTTATTATTTTCTGCAGTGTCATTACACTTTTTAAAATCATTTGGAAGGTTATTATTTCTTAATGTGGAGTTTAATTGAGTTAATATTAATGAAATTCAATTCAAATAGTGACATAATATGTTTGATATATAAAAACATGAATACACACTTTTCTCCTCTGATCTGACTCTTGTCTCTTGCCTAGCAGTCTGTGCAATGAGGAGCTATTCTGTAGGATCTGCCATGAAGGAAGGACGTCAGGGAAACTGCTGTCCCTCTGCGAGTGCTCTGGTAGCCTGGCCATGGTGCACCGGGCTTGCCTTGAGCACTGGCTCACCACCTCCAACAGCAGCCTCTGTGAACTCTGCCACCACCAGTTTACACTGGAACGCCTCCCAAAACCTCTTGCTGAGGTAGGTCCTTTCAATAGACTGCACACATTCTTGGCTGAAGATGAACTCAGCATTTTCCTTGCCATTGTTGGCAAATCATGGGAAGTGTGTGAGCTTTCAAAACTTTAGGAAATCTGTCCTGGGTTTCGCTTTTTCCAGGATCCTCTGCCTTTAACCTTTGTCTCCAAAGAGCAGTTTGGTTGCAGAATATGATGTCACCACTTTTTTTAATATGCAGCTCTGTCTTGTTCGACAGCAGCTGGTCAAAGCCCACATCTGTCTATCACAAGGCATTGCAGGACAAGCATGAGCTTGTCCTGCAATGGAAGTAAAAGAAGGACGTGCTGCTCGTTTTGATGCCCCAGCTGCTGTTCCTCCAAAGACACAGCTTCTCCCCAAGCTTACGACAATGAAGCCTGCACTAGGTTACGGAGGAAGTTGGAAATTTGGAAGACTGCCATTAATGACCCTTGATGGATCCATGGATTGGACATTTAACTTTTTTCCCATAGTTTAGAAAAGACCAATAACCGACTCAGAGAAAAGTCTAGAAGTTGCGTCAACATGACTAAATGGTCTAAAACATTTAAATCAGGCTTCAGTCGTTTGATGTTAAAAAAAAAACAGTTGCAAATGTTGTCTTCCTTACAGCACCTTGATTTAAGTTAGCATTGATACGTGAACCACATATTCAGAGTGATCAGACTAGCATAGCAGAAGTGTGTTGGGGACATGGCATACACATGGTCTGTCCATACATCGTTTCTACATGATGTCACAGCTGGTGGGAGGAGCCTCCTGGTGAGTTTCTGCCTTCACGTTGGAAGACACACTGCGGTTAGTTAGACTGTTTGTGTCCCTAAAGCCAATTATCTTGAGAGCCAGATTAGATGATGTTTGTTCCCGTGCTCTGTAGATGACAGGACATGGTGGTGTGTTTCCTTGTCTTCTTGCTCCTCCTGCTGCATGTGTGCTCACAGTAAGTTACACAGTGAACTGCATAGTCTGCTGTCAAAGGTTAGACAGATATTGTGTATGAATGAGTGAATGTGATATGTAGTGTACTGTGTGTTACAGTCAGTCTCCGCTCCGCCCACTCCAGCCTCCCGGATTCCCGCCCTGTGTCTGTCACGCCCTAATTACCGGCGTATTTAAACCCCCTGTCTCTCATTCACAGTTGCCAGATTGTTAGTGTACTATGCGACCTACTCTCCAGCGATTTCCTTGTGTGCCTTTCGGTTTGGACCCTCGCCTGTTTTTGGACCCTGATTTTGCCTTCCCCTTTTGGATTATCTGCCTGCTTCACCTGATTGACTTCCCGTGTACCGAACCTTTGCCTGAATACTGGTTACCTGCTGAATCCGCCTCCCGAGTCCTGCACTTGAGTCCTGTCTCCGTGCCTTGTAATAGAACAATCTGGCCAGCCATGGACTCAGCAGACTCGGACGCTGTGCACGCCGTTGTCCGGGCCCAGGGCTCCCGGATTCATCACCAGGGGGAACAGCTGTCTGCCGTTTGTGTGGTGGTTAACGAACTCAAGGACCACCAACAGAGTTTCCAGGTCTCGGTCGGAAGTGAGGTAGGGCAGCTGAAGGCCCAGATCCAGCAGCTGGTGACTCGCCTGGAGGGTCTTTCCGTGCTTCCACCTCCGGCGTCAACCCCCGCTGTTCCAACTCCTGCTCCCGCTCCATACTCTCCGGTGGTCTCGGTTGCTCCAGCTGCTCCTCTGGCTCGACCGGATCGTTTCTCCGGTGAGGCGGGCAAGTGTCGGTCATTTCTAGTTCAGTGTGGCCTTCACTTTGAACTACACGCCGGGAGTTTCCCCACCGAGCGGGCTAAGGTGGCTTTCATTGTCACTCATCTGTCGGGCAGAGCAGAGGCCTGGGCCACAGCAGAATGGGCGCGGGACTCTCCCATCTGCTACTCTCTGAGTGCATTCACGGACGCTCTGAGCAAGATCTCTGACTCCACCGCTCCCAGCCGGGAGGCGGCCCAGGCTCTGCTGTCGCTACGGCAAGGCAGACGTCGCGTAGCGGACTACGCCATCGAGTTTCGCACCCTAGCGGCCGACAGCGGGTGGAACTCGGCCTCGTTGTTCGACGCTTTCCTTCATGGTCTCTCCGCCTCCATTAAAGACCTTCTTGTCCCTCTGGACCTCCCCTCCGACCTCGACTCGTTAATCGCCCTCGCCATTCGCACCGACAACAGGCTGATGGAGAGGGAGAAGGATAGGGGCCGGCGTGCCGTGGTCTCTCCCGGGCACCCGACGCCATTTTCGGGTCGCTCGCCACAGCGCTCCAGCGCTGCAGCGCCACCACCAGCTTCGGAGGAGCCCATGCAGCTGGGTCGAGCCCGGCTCTCTCCAGAGGAGCGACAGCGACGCCTACGGGAGGGCAGGTGCATCTACTGTGGGGTGTCGGGACATTTTCTCGCGTCTTGTCCAGTAAAAGGGCAGGGCTCACCAGTGAGGAGAGCACTGGTGAGCCAAATAACGTCTTCCAGTGATCTCTCCCGACCGCTCCTCTCTACAGAACTTGTCACCTGCGAGCAGAGGGCTGCTCTTTCGGCATTAGTGGATTCTGGCGCAGACGCAAATCTCATGGACCAACAGGTGGCGGAGCGTCTGGGCCTTGAAGCCGTTCCCCTGTCCGAGACGCTGGAAGCCACCGCCCTCGATGGTCGCCTTCTGTGCCGGGTGTCTCATCGCACCCAACCTGTCCGGCTCAACATAAATGGTAACCATTCAGAACTCATCAGCTTTCACATCTTCCGGTCGTCTCTGCACCCGCTAATTCTGGGGTTACCTTGGCTTATTAAGCACAATCCTCACATTGATTGGTCCACGGGCAGAGTGTTGAAATGGGGAAAGGATTGTTGTTTCACCTGTTCTCCATCCGTCTGTGCTGTCAAGTCTGTAGCAGGTTCAGATGCCTTAGCACCAGATGCCACCTCTTTGTCCGGTTATGACCACAGTGAGCCTCCGGACTTGACCGGTGTTCCCGGCAGCTACCACGACCTGCACGACGTTTTCAGCAAGACTCGGGCTATGTCTCTGCCTCCTCACCGTTCATATGACTGCAGCATTGATCTCCTTCCGGGGACCTCTCCACCCAAAGGTCGTTTGTACTCTCTCTCTCCGCCAGAGAGGGAGGCCATGCAGCAGTACATCGACTCCTCATTGGAGGCTGGTATCATCCGTCCATCCTCCTCCCCTGCTGGTGCTGGCGTCTTCTTTGTGGAAAAGAAGGATAAATCTCTCCGACCCTGCATCGACTATCGCGGCCTGAATAACATCACCATAAAGAATAGGTACCCCCTCCCTTTAATCTCCTCGGCATTCGAACTCTTGAAGGGTGCTAAGATTTTTTCTAAGCTGGATCTTAGAAACGCCTACCACCTAGTGAAGATCAGGGAGGGGGATGAGTGGAAGACAGCATTTAATACTCCTTGTGGACACTATGAGTATCTGGTCATGCCTTTTGGTCTAACTAATGCCCCAGCTGTCTTCCAGGCTATGGTCAACGATGTCTTGCGGGATATGTTGAATCTGTATGTTTTTGTGTACCTTGATGACATTCTGATTTTTTCCCCGGACGAGACAACACATATTCAACATGTGCGGTCGGTACTGCAGCGTCTTCTCTATCACAAGTTGTTCGTGAAGGCAGAGAAGTGTGAGTTCCATGTGACGACCGTCTCCTTCCTGGGCTTCATCATTTCCACTGACCATATCCAGATGGACCCAGAGAAGGTTAGTGCTGTAGCCAAGTGGCCGACCCCTTCAAATCGCAAGATGGTGCAGCGTTTCCTGGGGTTTGCAAATTTTTACAGGAAGTTCATTAGGAACTTTAGTGCGGTGGCAGCCCCTTTGCATGCTCTAACTTCTCCCCATGCCAGGTTCCAGTGGTCCTCTCAGGCTGAGTCTGCCTTTCAGAGGCTTAAAGACCGGTTCACTTCAGCTCCGATTCTCGCCCTCCCTGACCCACATCTCCAGTGCATTGTGGAAGTGGACGCCTCAGATCTGGGTATCGGGGCTGTGCTTTCTCAGCGGTCGACTGCTGATGGCAAGCTCCATCCCTGTGCTTTTCTTTCTCGGAAACTTTCCCCAGCGGAGAGGAATTACGACGTGGGTGACCGGGAACTGCTGGCCGTGAAGGTGGCGTTGGAGGAGTGGCGACACTGGCTGGAGGGAGCTGAGCAGCCGTTTCTGGTATGGACCGATCACAAGAATTTAAAGTACATCAGAACAGCGAAGCGCCTCAATTCCAGACAAGCCAGGTGGGCGCTCTTCTTTAACAGGTTCAACTTCACTCTATCATGCCGTCCGGGATCAAAGAATGTTAAACCTGACGCCCTTTCCAGGATGTTTGATCCAGACTCCAGTCCTAAGACACCCTCCACAATTCTCCCTTCTTCCTGTGTAGTGGGAGCAGTCACGTGGGCTATTGAGAGGAGAGTGAGGGAAGCCTCTGCTAACACCCCTGCTCCGGCAGGTTGTCCACAGGGCCGTCTTTTTGTGCCTGTTCCATTGCGTCCTCAGGTGATCCATTGGGCCCATACGTCACGAGTCGCCTGCCATCCGGGAACTGCTCGGACCATCTTTGTAATCAGACAGCGTTTCTGGTGGTCAGCTATGGAGAAGGAGGTGAGGGAGTATGTGGCTGCCTGTCCGGTTTGTGCAAGGAACAAGGTCTCCCGCCAACCCCCAGCGGGCCTTCTGCAACCTCTCCCTGTGCCCCACCGCCCCTGGTCTGACATCTCGTTGGACTTCGTCACAGGTTTGCCCCCATCTTAGGGTAACACTGCGATTCTTACCATTGTGGACCGGTTCTCCAAGATGGTACACTTTGTGCCCCTTTCCAAACTACCCTCTGCCAGAGAAACGGCAGAGATCTTGTTGCATCAGGTGTGTCGTCTTCATGGTTTTCCCAGGGACGTGGTGTCGGATCGCGGTCCACAGTTTGTGTCTCGGTTTTGGAAGGCGTTTTGCTCTCTCATAGGGGCCACTGTCAGCCTGTCCTCTGGGTTCCACCCTCAGTCTAACGGACAGACTGAGAGGCTCAATCAGGAGTTGGAGACGGGTCTTCGCTGCCTTGTCTCCCAGAACCAGAGATCTTGGAGCAAGCACCTCATATGGGTGGAGTATGCACACAACACACTTCCTAGCTTCTCTTCTGGTCTCTCTCCCTTCCAGTGTGCATACGGTTACCAGCCGCCATTGTTCCCAGAGTCTGAGGTGGAGGTGGGGGTGCCATCTGCCCAGGTTTTCATCCGCCGCTGCAAGAAGATCTGGGCTGGGGCCCGCCACATACTACTCCGTAGCGCCGCTCGAAGCAAGAGGGTGGCAGATCGGCGCCGGACTCCAGCTCCTTCATATCGACCGGGAGACCAGGTTTGGCTATCGACGCGGGACCTGCCACTTAGGGTGGAGAGCCGGAAACTGGCTCCTCGGTTTGTTGGACCCTTCCCCGTCTCCAAGGTCATCAACCCTGCCGCAGTTCGCCTTCGGCTCCCCAGGTCCATGAAGGTCCATCCCACATTCCATGTCAGCCGCCTGAAACCAGTTAAGGAGAGTCCTCTGGTCCCAGCCTCCAGACCCCCGCCACCCCCCCGAGTCGTTGACGGAGGTCTGGTGTACACGGTTAAGCGACTGCTGGCGGCGCGAAGGAGGGGCCGGGGATATCAGTATCTGGTGGACTGGGAGGGGTACGGTCCAGAGGAGCGGTCATGGGTGCCGGCCAGCTACATTGTCGATCCGACCCTCATCAAAGACTTCCATCAGCGTCATCCGGATCTTCCTGGGACTTCCGGTGCCGTCCCTTGAGGGGGGGGCACTGTTACAGTCAGTCTCCGCTCCGCCCACTCCAGCCTCCCGGATTCCCGCCCTGTGTCTGTCACGCCCTAATTACCGGCGTATTTAAACCCCCTGTCTCTCATTCACAGTTGCCAGATTGTTAGTGTACTATGCGACCTACTCTCCAGCGATTTCCTTGTGTGCCTTTCGGTTTGGACCCTCGCCTGTTTTTGGACCCTGATCTTGCCTTCCCCTTTTGGATTATCTGCCTGCTTCACCTGATTGACTTCCCGTGTACCGAACCTTTGCCTGAATACTGGTTACCTGCTGAATTACTACTGTCATTAATACTACTATATCTACTACTGTGGTCACTTTATCATTCATTGTCATTCTGTAAGTCATTGTAACTGTACAAAATGTTTATGTTGATTGTCCTGTACACGTGACATCCATTGCACGTCTGTCCGTCCTGGGAGAGGGATCCCTCCTCTGTGGCTCTTCCTGAGGTTTCTTCCACATTTTTTCCCTGTTAAAAGGTTTTTTGTGGGCAAGTTTTTCCTCACTCGAACCGAGGGTCTAAGGACAGAGGGTGTCATTCTCTGTACAGATTGTAAAGCCCTCCGAGGCAAATGTACTTTGTGACTTTGGGCTATACAAATAAAATTGAATTGAATTGAATTGAATTGAATCCGCCTCCCGAGTCCTGCACTTGAGTCCTGTCTCCGTGCCTTGTAATACTGTGCTGTAAAAAAGTATTTTTCCCCTTCCTGATTTCTTTTTTTGTCATATTTGTGTTTCAGATCAAACACATTTTAATATTAGACAAAGATGTATGATGATGTTCTTTTTATGAAATCAGGTTTACACCAGGTGTAACAGGATGCACACCTTCCAGAAAGTTCAAATTTTGTCTCGTCAATCTACAGAATATTTTCCCAAAAGTCTTTGAGGGATCATGAAGATATTTTTTGGAAAATGTGAGACGAGCCTTTTCTTCTTCTTTTTGGTTAGCAGTGGTTTTTGCCTTGGGGCAGCTGTGGCTCTGAGGTAGAGCAGGTTGTCCACTAATCAGATGATAGGCAATTCAATCCTCAGCTCCTCCAGTCTGCACGTCGAAGTGTCCTTGGGAAAGATGCTGAACCCCAAATTGCTCCTGAAAGCTGCGCCATCAGTGTGTGAATAAATCTAAAAATGATGAGCAGTTGGCATCTTGCATGGCAGTCAATGCCATCAGTGTAGGAGATCTGTAAGTACAGTCCATTTAACGCTCCCGTGGATGCCATTTTTGACTAGTTCCTTATTGTTGAATCATGAGGCAGGTGAGGCCTGCAGGTCTTTAGATGTTGTTGAGGGTTCTTTTGTAACCTCCTGGATGAGTCGTGCCTGCCACCATGGTCTTAGCTTGAGCTTGACTTTTACTATGTGCTGTTAACCCTTCTGCTCTCCTCCTCCTTCCTCCACAGTGGTTTTGTTCCGCATCCATGCAGCAGCAGAGGAGGACACTGTGTGGTGACATCATTTGTTTCCTGTTCATCACACCGCTGGCTGGCCTGTCAGGATGGTTGTGTGTTCAAGGAGCCATGGACCTTTACAACACCAATGGCATGGAGGCCATGGGGCTCTTAGTCCTCACATTGGCCCTCTTTACCATATACGTCTTCTGGACAATGGTATGGAACACATTACACTTATTTTACTGAGAGGTGTTTAAATCCACTGTAGAGCAGAGAGCGATAGTTCTCTGGGTTTTATCACTATAAAATATCTTCTTCTCATTTCGGCTTTTCCCTTCAGAGGTCACCACAGCAAATCAGTTGCCTCCATCTAACCCTGTCTTCTGCATCCTCTTCTCTCACACCAACTACCTTCATGTCCTCTTTCACTGCATCCATAAATCTCCTCTTTGGTCTTCCTTTAGGCCTCCTGTCTGGCAGTTTAAAACCCAGCATCTTTCTACCAATATATTCACTATCTCTCCTCTGGACATGTCCAAACCATGTCACTCTGGCCTCTCCCTCATAAAAAAATAAACTATCTGTACAACAGACAACACCGGAGGATTACCTTTACTCCACAAATACTAATAATTTAGTATTATTTAATTTCACATGTGGTGACACATTCTTTTGGGTTCGCCACACACTCCTCCACAAACAAAAGTGGCTCCTGACACTTGCAATGCACAACATAACCATAAACTTCATATTGTTTCTCAGTACTGCAAACTTTCATCAAAATATGAAAACACTTGAACTGGTCTAAAACTCAAAATAAACATATAACACCATGTTACTCGAAGTGACGATGTGTTAAGTGTATGTGTGTTCAATGTTCAATAGCAATGAATAGGATAGATAAATGGCAGGTAAGTGGGAGTAATGACAGGTGTCAGTTGGAATGACTGAAAGTAAGGTTGTGGATACGAATGGGCATAAGTTAAGGGCTGAGCTGCTAATGTACTGACCACATGGCGTGGCTCATAGGTTGGTTGACCCAGGGAACTGTAAGTCAGCATCTGGCCAGGGCGCCTGTCTCTGGCGGATCTCCTCAGTGTAGGCTGAGTGTAAGGCTGTGTCTCCTGGATTTCTCCCTCTTGGTCATTAACATGAGACGACTCCCGCCCATCATGAGGCAACTGTTCGTCAGCACCAAGCTCATCGTCACCCTGTCCCTCTTGTCCTTCCTCATTAACACTTTCACTTTCAGATACAGGCTCGACAGGACCAGTTTCCCCTGTATGAGTGTGCTCAGTGTGTTCCGATCTCTCACAGGTAAATTGCGGCATGACATGACAGTCATCTCTCTGGGGTGCTCTCGGCATGCGCAGCCAATAGCATAGTGCTTCCTCCCCGTCATCTGACTCACTTGTGTCAGGGTTTTGTGTCTGTTCCAGTAGTTTTGCTGATCTTTTGTTTCTCTTTTTAACAGCCATATTCTCAGTTAGTGGCTCTACAGGCAAGTCATTTACTTGGAGCAACATGTTTTGGTGGAGAGTGCGGGGCGAGCGGCTCCCTATCTCAGGACTAACCTTGTAGACTGGATTATCACTAATTTGCTCTCTCACAATGTAAATCATCTTTTCCCAATAGGGCTTTAATTTACATGGACCTCCCCTTTCAGCAACATTACGGACCAAGACCCTGTCCCCTGGCTGTAGAGTCACACCTCTGTTTCTTTTGTCATAATAGCGTTTACCTTTAGCACTTGACTGCTGACTATTAGTGCTAGCTATTCTGTATGCTTCAGTCATTCTCTCTGCCCATTTGTCTGCGTATCCCTTCGCTGTGTTTGTTCCTTCCTCTGTTACTAGTCCAAAGAGGAGGTCGACAGGGAGACGTGGATGGTGCCCATACAACAGGTAATATGGGGAATAGCCTGTTGACTCATGTTTAGTACAGTTGTACGCATGAATGACATGAGGCAGGTGATCTTTCCAATTCTCTCTCTCCTTTTCTCCTAGTGTGCGGAGCATTTGCAACAGGGTCCGATTTAACCTCTCCACCGGATTGCCCTGTGGGTGATAAGGCGACGTCCTGGAGTGCTGTATGCCGGAGAGCTGCCTGAGGGCTCGAAACAGTTCATTCTCGAACTCTCTGCCTTCATCGTGGTGGAGTTTAGTTGGGTACCCAAACCGTGGGACAAAGTCATTGAAAATCTTGTCTGCAGCAGTTTTGCCTGCCTTGTTTCTGGTGGGATATGCCTGCGCAAACCTGGTAAAGTGGTCGATGACCACCAGGATGTATTCATATCCACCACGGCTGGTTTCAAGGTGGAGGAAGTCAATGCAGACAAGTTCAGGGGAGAGCTTGATGTGAGGCTCCCATTGGTCGCTCTGTCATGCACTGCATGTCCCATGTTATTGTGCAGGTAAGTGAGGGCTGTCTGTCTGTATGTGGTGGGTAAAACTAGCTGTTTGCAGCCAAGTGTTTTCCTATACAGGAGGTCATCCTCTATATACAGCCTGCTCCACTCCCTAGAAAGTTTCCTGGTGGGTTTATCTAATGCCCTGCGTCTGTCCTCAGTCATTTGGTTTTCTTTTTTAACTCTAAGATTTAGTTGCTGGAAAAGGTTCTGTCAGGGTTTGTGGGTGTGATGCAATGCTCAGAGCTGCTACCCATGCCACTTCTCCCTGCTGAGCTACTCTACTCCCTCCCCAGACTGCACACACTGCCTCTTCTGACAAGTTCTCACTACACTGACTCATATAGGTGTTGATGTCAAAGGGACAACGAGAGAGCGTGTCGGCATCAACATTTAGTCTGCCTGGTTTGTATCTTATCTCAAAGCGAAAGTCTGCAAGCTGCCCTACCCAGCGATGGCCCACTGCGTTAAGCTTAGCAGTGCTCATCACGTAAACAACAAAATGGGGTGCGTAAAACAAGTAATCCCTGAATTTGTCACACACTGCCCATTTCAAGGCTAAAAACTCAAGCTTACCACTGTGGAGATGATAGCTTTGCTCTGCTGGTGTAAGTGTGCGAGACTCATAGGCGACTACTCTCATCTTTCCATCCTGATTTTGATACAGGACGGCTCCTAGGCCCTGTTGGGAAGCGTCAGTATGGAGTATGAAGGGATGGTCAAAGTCTGGGTACGCTAACACGGGGGGGTTGGTCAGAATGGTTATGAGGCGCTCCAGGATCTGCTGATGCTCACTAGTCCACTCAACTGGGGTGCGTGAAGGGAGTTGAGGGCCTTTTGTTTTTCCCCTTGCAGGCTTGGGAGGTGATGGATTGGACTTTACCTGGAGGATCTTATACAGGGGTCTTGCTATGCCTGAAAAATCCTGGACATACGCTCTGTAATAGCTCAGGAAGCCTAGGAGTCGTCTGACATCTCCTACGGTCTGTGGAGTTTTCTCTTTCAGGGCCTGTACTGCTTCGACATCCTTAGGATCCACTCTCACACCGTTTTCAGACACCAGCCGCCCCACATACCTGACCTCCTTCCTGAATAACTCACACTTTTCCGGCCTCAACTTTACACCATGGCGTTGTAGAGCTTGGAGTACCCGCCGCAACACATTAACATGCTCTTCAAATGACTGGGAGAAGCAGAGGACATCGTCCAGATAAGGAATGCAACACTCATCCCTTAAGGTGTCAAGCATTTCCTCCATGCTTCTTTGGAAGGCTGCTGGTGCGTTTGTTAACCCAAAGGGCATCCTGATCCACTCATATAAACCCCAAGGGGTAATAAAAGCCGTAAAGGGGCCTTGAGCCCTCAGCAATGAAGCCCTGGTGATAGGCTTTGCCCTGGTCTAAGATGGAAAACCAGCTGTAGCCTCCGAGTGAGTCAATTAGGTCTTGTATGCGGGGGAGAGGATGTCTGTCGGGTACAGTCTTTTTGTTGAGCAGCCTATAATCAATGCACAGGCGCAATGATCCGTCTTTCTTCCTGACACAGACAATGGGTGCAGCATAGGGAGACTTGGACTTGACAATCCACCCTTTCACTAGCAACTCTTGGATGTACTCTTTCACTTCCCTGTACAGTGGCTTGGGGACTGAAGCATAAGACTTCTGTACAGGGATGTCGTCCTGGAGCTTAATTGACATCTGAAGAGAGGGGATGCACCCAATGTCAGTGCTGTCACAGGCAAATGCTGCAGACTCCTGATGAAGCATTTCCTCCACCAGTCGTTGTTGCTCTAGCTTGAGGTGGCTTAGGTCGACAGGTGGTTGCCATAGATCAACTGGTGGTGGTGTAGGGGTGGTGACATTCAGTTCTGCCCCAACGGCTTGAGCTGGTAGCTTCCCACTTTGTTGTGACTCTAGTTTTCCCATCTCGATAACTTTGGTTACGTGCTGGATGGAGCCTAACTCTGTTCTCCTTGGGATAGTGATTTCATGCTTCGTGTGGTTGGAAATGGGCACGTAAATAAGGGGCCATCTATTGTCACTGATCTCTAAGAGGCCCTCCCCTACACTCAGCTGCTCTAAGCATGCACTCTCTTCTGGGGGTTCATATAGAACAACAGAATCGTATGTGTCAAGTGTCGGTGGGACTCTACATCGTACATGAACAGTTCTACCGGCTGGTATAGTTACATCTTCTTTCCCTACTCGAACTGTGGCGATATTGTCATTTGATGTTTTCTTGACCTGAGTAAAATTAACCATAGCTACTGCTTGGTCTTCCTCTACTCCGAGTGCTTTTTGCAAAAGACTGATAACCATAGCATGTGTTTCAGCAGAAGACTGTGGCCCACTAATCATTTCATCAAGAACATTAGAGCCAATAGGTGGGTTGCACGTTACGTCACGTCTGCGCGCGAACCTTAAGTGGTGGTCAATTGGTAGCACAGCCCATTGATATCACAGTGTTTTCAGCTTCCACAATGCCTCAATTTTGTGCAGTTTTTGGCTGTTCCAATCGGTCTAACCGAGAGAAGGGAAAGGGTTACTACCGAGTACCTTAGGTAATCGTCCATAAAGGTGAAAAATGGAAAAAACTGTCCGAACAACGACGTAAAAAGTGGATAGCTAATCTTCGTTTAAAGACTAAGGGAGCTGAAACTGCTTATGCTCGTGTCTGCGGCGACCACTTTGTTAAAGGTACTGTATGTGTGTCTTCGGGATAAGGATTGGCTCTAAGGGCTGGGTCGGTCGGGCTGGGGTGCGAAGCGGGGCTGGGCTCGAGCCGCGGCTGGGGGAGCAGTCGCCCCGTCGCCCTCCTCTCTCCGCCGCCGGAGGCGCGGCGCGCGGCCCGCCTCGCGGGGCCCCTCGGTCCGCGCGGCGCCTCGCGGCGTCGCCAGGCGTGGGGGGTTCTTCGCGGGGCGGTGTCCGACGCCGCGCGGAAGCCGGGCCGGCGGAGGGGACCGGGTACGGCGGTCGGCGGCGGCGACTCTGGACACGCGCCGGGCCCTTCTCGCGGATCTCCCTAGCTACGGCGCCCGCCGGTGCCCCGTTCGCTTCCAGGAGCTTCCTGTCCACCAACAATGACTAACACATAAACCACACCCGTTTCCAAGGAAACAAAACGCTATCTTTAGAAAAGTAATTCCGCACTTAAAGTGGGCTACCTTTAATTACAAACATTCTGTGTCAGATCGAAAAAATGAAGTTTTGAATGGGTTTCAATGGCTCCAAGCGCAGGTTGTCCACCACTTCAAGTTCGCGCGCTCCCGTGATGACGTAACTGCAACCCACCTATTATAGGCTGAGGGATGGGAAGCTGACTGACTAAAAAGGGGACCTGTACTGCAAGATCTGGGTTGTCGTTACCTGGGAGGTTAACCGTCAGTTCCACCCATCCGTCATAGGGGATTGATTGTCCATTTACAGCATACAGGCGGAAGCTGTCACCGGCGTCGAGAAGTTCATCCAGTGGTCGCACTGGGCAACTGGGGATGAATCTTTCCCTCCAGGATCGGTCAATGATGCTTACTTGTGAGCCAGTGTCAAATAGTACTGTTGCTGCGAAACCACTTATGAAGCACTTAGAAGCACTTAGAAGACTCTCCTTGCCAATCAGTGGTACTGTGGGAGTAATATTGTGGGGATGTAATGTGTTTTGAGTGCAGGGTTCACTGATTTTCTTGTGATGTTTTTTCTGTTTTGTGTTTCGCTGTCTATGTGTGGCGGTTACTGAGTGGGACGGGGACTGTGAAACGGCCTCCGGTTGTCCCTCGACAGAGACCAGCTCTCGTTTCCCTGCTCTTTTTGAGCAGCCTACGGCCCGGTGTCCTGAAGCACCACACACAAAACAATGGTCACAGTTCTCTAAGCCATGGAGTGAGCAGTTGTTACAGAGGGGCAAATTACTCTTCCTTGAGAAGGAGGGCAGACCTGGTGTGGGAGGTGGGGCTTTGCTAGGTATGGCGGTGGAATGGGCCTGGGGCAGGTCAAGTATTTTAGCTGGGGAAGCCTTTGAATGAGTTGGTTGTATAGCTGCTGCTTGCTGATCCATTAAAAGGATATAACCGACACAACTTTCTTCATCAGAAGACTCCAGGTCAGTGGCACCTTTTCCATTAGCTGCAACGTCTCTGGCCAGCTCGTACACGACTTTTCCTGAGAGTCTGTACAAGTTTTTCGTTATCCTCCACACAAGTTGTTTCCGTGCAGAAGACATGGCTGGTGCAGGTCTGAAGAAACAGCAGTGCAGTTCCTTTGGAAGAACGAAAACCCTCTCCTGGCTGCGATCTCCCCGGCTGGACACCCACTGGCTGTCGTCGTAACTGCAGTCACGTCTCCTCACCAAGGCCTCGTAGTTCTGTTATCACTGGATCTCCTCCTCGCCGTGTTGGACGGAGCGAGATCCCGGACGAGCCCCCAAGATTTGTTACGGGTCCCAAATGTGGAACCTCAACACAAATATAATTGTCTGTGGAAACAGACGGAACAAGGAACAATGAAAATACGGAGCCGCACGTTCGCCGTCCAAATCGCATCTGGCGAGTGGGCGGATGGTTACACCTGAGACCACCCGGGTGGCAACAGTCCCGGCCCCAAAAGTTCCCCCTCCCAATGTTCCCTTTTTTTCCCACAATGTCCATAAAAAAATAAACTATCTGTACAACAGACAACACCGGAGGATTACCTTCACTCCACAAATACTAATAATTTAGTATTATTTAATTTCACATGTCGTGACACATTCTTTTGGGTTCGCCACATACTCATTCCTGATCATCTGAGCATCTTCAGCTCTGCTACCTCCAGCTCTGCCTCCTGTCTTTTCCTCAGTGGCACTGTCTCTAGACCAAACAACACCGCTGGTCTCACCACAGTTTTGTACACCTTTCCTTTCATTTTAGCTGGAACTCTTCTATCACACATCACACCTGACACTTTTCTCCACCCGTTCCAACCTGCCTGCGCACGCTTCTTTACTTCTTTTCCACACTCTCCATTGTTCTGGACTGTTGACCCTAAATACTTAAACTCCTCCACCTTCTTTATCTCTTCTCCCTGTAACCTCACTCTTCCACTTGCATCCCTTTCATTCACACACGTGTACTCTGTCTTGCTGTGGCTAACCTTCATTCCTCTCCTCCACCTGTTCCCTGCTCTCACTACAGATCACAATGTCATCTGCAAACATCATAGTCTATGGAGATTCCTGTCTAACCTCGTCTGTCAGCCTGTCCATCACCATAGCGAACAAGAAGGGGCTCAGAGCTGATCCCTGATGCAGTCCCACCTCCACCTTGAACTCCTCTGTCACACCTACAGCAATCCTCACCACTGTCTTACAGCGCTCATACATGTCCTGCACCGCTCTAACATACTTCTCTGTCACTCCAGACTTCCTCATACAATACCACAGTTCCTCTCTGGGCACCCTGTCACAAGCTTTCTCCAGATCTACAAAGACACAGTGCAGCTGACCTTCTCTGTACTTCTCTATCAACATCCTCAAAGCAAATACTGCATCTGTGGTAGTCTTTTTTGGCATGAAACCATACTGCTGCTCACAAATGCTCACTTCTGCCCTTAGTCTAGCTTCTACTACTCTTTCCCATAACTTCATTGTATGGCTCATCAGCTTTATTCCTCTGTAGTTGCCACAACTCTGCACATCTCCCTTGTTCTTAAAAATGGGCACCATCACACTTATCCTCCATTCCTCTATCATCTTCTCACTATCTAAGATCCTATTGAACAACCCAGTCAAAAAATGTACTGCCATCTCTCCTAGATGGCAGTACACCTCCACAGGTATATCATCAGGTCGAGTGCCTTTCCACTCTTCATCCTCTTCAATGCCCTCCTCACTTCATCCTCACTAATCTTTGCTACTTCCTGAACCACAACAGTCACCTCTTCTGCTCTTCGTTCTCTCTCATTTTCCTCATTCATCAACTCTTCAAAGTACTCTTTCCATCTTCCCATAACACTACTGGCACCTGTCAGTACACTTCCATCCCTATCCTTAATCACCCTAGAGTGCTGCACGTCCTTCCCATCTCTATCTCTCTGTCTTGCTAACCTGTATAGATCAGTCTCTCCCTCCTTAGTGTCCAACCTAGCATACAAGTCATCGTAAGCTCCTTGTTTGGCCTTTGCCACTTCAACTCTCACCTTATGCTGCATCTCCCTGTACTCCTGTCTACTCTCTTCAGTCCTCTCAGTGTCCCACTTCTTCTTAGCTAACCTCTTTCTCCGTACACACTCCTTCACCTCCTCATTCCACCACCAAGTCTCCTTATCTACTTTCCTTCCAGATGACACACCAAGTACACTCCTACCTGTCTCCTTGATCATATTAGCTGTAGTTGTCCAGTTGTCTCAACTCCTTCCTAAAAGTCATGCAACACTCTTCCTTTTTCAGCTTCTACCATTTCGTCCTTTTGCTCTGCCTTTGCCCTTTTCATCTTCCTCATCACCAGTGTCATCCTACACACCACCATCCTATGCTGTCTGGCTACACTCTCACCTACCACTACTTTGCAGTCACTGATCTCCTTCAGATTACACCGTCACAGGCAGAGCGGCTCGTCCACTAATCGGATGATCGGCGGTTAAATCCTCGGCTCCTCCGGTCTGCATGCCGAAGTGTCCTTGGGCAAGATACTGAACCCCAAGTTGCTCCCGAAGGCTGTGCCATCGGTGTATGAATGCTTAGATCCTTAAACGGATGAGCAGTTGGCACCTTGCACGGTAGCCAATGTCATCAGTGTATGAATGTGTGTGAATGGGGTTAATAAGATATGTAGTGTAAAGCGCTTTGAGTGGTCGGAAGACTAGAAAGGTGCTATATAAGTACAGTCCATTTACCATTTAGTCAACCTGTGTGCTCCTACCTCCACTCTTATAGGTCACCCTATGTTCCTGCCTCTTCTGAATGAAAGTATTCACTACAGCCGTTTCCATCCTTTTTGCATAGTTGATTAACCACCATCTGTCTTTCTGTGTTCCTCTCCTGGATACCAAACCTGCCCATCACCTCCTCATCATCTCTGTTTCCTGCACCAATATGCATCCATTGAAGTCTGCACCAATGACAACTCACTCACTTCTAGGGATGCTCTGCATCACTTCATCAAGGTCCAACCAGAATTTCTCCTTCTTTTATCACTATAAAATATACATTATTAAAGGAACACTTTTTCATCAGAGTATAGCATCAAGTCAATTCAACTTCTGGGAAATTGATCTGGTCAGATAAGTAGCTGGGGTTGTTAATCATTTTCATCTGTTTTGGTGTTAATGAAATTAACAGGTACACTAGAGGGGCAACAATGGGACGACCCCCAAAACAGAAATGGTCTTACCGGTGGAGGCCACTGACATTTTTTCTCTGCTCATCTTTTCTGACCAATTTCTCATTAGTTTTGCATTTGGCTAGAGTCAGTGTCACTACTGGTAGCACAGTGCAATACCTGGACCCTACAGAGGTTGCACAGGTAGTCCAACTCCTCCAGGGTGGGACATCAATATGTGCCATTGCCAAAAGGCTCGCTGTGTCTCCCAGCACAGTCTCAAGAGTATGGAGGAGATTCCAGGAGATGGTTAGTTACTCTAGGAGAGCTGGACAGGACCGTAGATGGTCCCTAAACCATCAGCAGCAGGGCGGTATTAAGCCAATGTGGTGCCCCTGGGCATGCCTAACAGGTGCACATTTTTAATTGTGGCTAGAAGTCTGGAGTCTTTCTCTTTTTTTATTTTTCTCTTTGCACATCCACTAAGTTGATGCCTCTCCATGTTTCATTTCTGTCTTTTTTTTCTTGTTTTTTTTAAATGATACATTTGCGTACTTGTGGACTGACCCAACTGACAGATTGGGGAAAGGGGGGAGAATGGTCATGTAATCTCGATTTGTTCAATATTATCATTATTATTGTTTTTGTTATTATGAAATTAGTGTTCATGATGAGTTATATATGGCCATTTATCATTGTGAATACCATACAAATTAACAAAAATTATTTTTAAAGTTTGTGTCATGTGGTGCCCCCCCAAGTGGTTGTGAATGGTTGGTGCCCCTGGGCACTGTGCCGCAGGCCCATATGGTTAATCCGGCCTTGATCAGCAGGACCAGTATCTGCTCCTTTGTGCAAGGAGGAACAGGATGAGCACTGCAAAAGACCTACAGGAGGCCACTGGTGTGAATGTCTCTGACCAAACAATCAGATACAGACTTCATGAGGGTGGCCTGAGGGCCCGACGTCCTGTACTGGACCCTGTTCTCACTGCCTGGCACCATGGAGCTCAACTGGCACAGAACACCACAATTGGCAGGTCTGCCACTGGCATCCTGTGATTTTACAGATGAGAGCAGGTTTAACCTGAGCACATGTGATAGACGTGAACAGGTCTGGAGACGCCGTGGAGAACGTTATGCTGCCTGCAACATCATTCAGCATGACCGGTTTGGTGGTGGGTCAGTGATGGTCTATTAGCTATTAGGTATCAGAATGAAATCCTTGGACCCATTGTTAGACCCTACAGTGGTGCAGTGGGTCCTGGGATCCTCCTGGTGCACGACAATGCCCAGCCTCATATGGAGAGAGTATGCAGGCAGTTCCTGGAGGATGAAGGAATTGATACCATTGACTGACCCCTATGCTCGACTGACCTAAATCCAATAGAACACCTCTTGGACATTATGTCTTGCCATCTGATGCCGCCAGGTTGCTCCTTAGACTGTCCAGGAGCTCAGTGATGCCCTGGTCCAGATCTGGGAGGAGATTCCCCAGGACACCATCCTTCATCTCATTAGGAGCATGTCCCGACGTTGTCAGGCATGCATAAAAGCACGTGGAGACCATACAAACTACTGAGTACCATTATGAGTTGCTACGAAGAAATTTTGGCGAAATAGACTAGCCTGCCGTAACAAATTTTCACTTTGATTTTGGGGATGTCTTTGAATTCAGCCCTCTGTAGGTTCATAGTTTTCATTTCCATTAATGACGTGGCATTCTTTTGTTCTTAACACATCACCCAGTCCATATCAGGAAAAGTTTCCAGCGTGATTTCTTTTCCTGTTGAGATCTGATGTGTTTTCTTTAATTTTTTTGAGCAGTGAATACACTGCTCACATCATCAAAATATCAGTTAGATTTTTAAGTAAATACTGAGATTTCTATATTAATCTTTCAAATGATTAGCTTTAAATAAAAGAATCGTGGTTATGTGTCTCTCAGGTGTCTGTCCGCTACCACATGCAGCTGTTCAAGACGTGGAAGAGGACTGACCAGAGGGTGCGACTGCAGATTCCCTCACCTTCCCACACCACACACAACCAGCAGGCCCTGTCCATAAACACTCTCTGCAAGGCCACCAACAAAGAGACTATGGTGTAGGTTTGGAAGAATCGGTGAGAAGCTGTAAGACTACACCAGTCTCTGGAGCCTTATTTGGAAAATGAGTGCAGAACAAAATGAAAAGTGAAAAGTAACATCTTGTGGCACTGTCTCCAAATCAGAGACACAGCACAGCATTTCATTTGTCTTTATCCACATGTAGCCTTTTTATCATGGTGATAGAGGGACATGTAACAAAGCCCCATCTGGAATCAAAAGAATGAAGCAGAAAGAATGTTGTGGAGCACACTGGACAATCCCACTATTTTTTGTCTTTGTGAGTGGCAGCAGGAGCAGCAACACTCAGTTGTACTTTATTTAAACACGAGTCGACAGCCACGCTCTGTGAAGCTCTACTTTTGATTTGTTTGTATGTCAAACTTTTCTTGGTCATAGCAAATGTTATTTTAAATAATATTGCCTTTGTAGGAAGATTGTTTTTCTGTTGAGTTCTTATTTTTTGCATTTTTGAAGTAGAAATGTGAGCTGCTCAGTGACTGAACTGCTTCATCTTCTGCAGACCGCGATGCAGCGCTGAAACTCCTCATATGATCATGGACATGTCCATGACGGGAAACAAAAATCACTGACATGGAGTCACATTTACTTTACTGTAAACACTCTCTCTCCCCCCCCCATCACCATCTGTAAACATAATACTGCTTTACTTCTGTGTCTCTTTCTCTATCACAGGTTCCACTGCTACTGTAATCTTTAATCATTCATTGTAATTGTACAATATGTTTGTGTTAATTTGTCCTGTACACGTGACATCCATTGCACGTCTGTCTGTCCTGGGAGAGGGATCCCTTCTCTGTGGCTCTTCCTGAGGTTTCTTCCACATTTTTTTCCCTGTTAATGTTTTTTGTGGGCAAGTTTTTCCTCACTTGAACCGAGGGTCTAAGGACAGAGGGTGTCATTCTCTGTACAGATTGTAAAGCTCTCAGAGAAAAATGTACTTTGTGACTTTGGGCTATACAAATAAAATTTATTTGATTTGACCTTTACCTCATACAAACTTTCTACTACAGCGAGGCACAGCATCTTTTTGCAATATTCCTTTTATTTATAAATTGACAATACATATAAAAACTGAGTGGAATTATATCTGTTTAATGTGGATTTTGTGAGCACCACAAATTTAATTCCATTCATCGACATCGTGTCGCATGCAGGAACAGAAAGCCTGAACAAATAAAAGTTCTGCATGGCTTTGATAGCTAGAGTAAAGTGAGAAGACGGGTCTGAAAATTAAATTTGTAAAGCACTCAAGTGTTGGAACAGGAAACAGCTTTTCCTGCCAAATTCAACTAGAACTTCATTTGTTGTAATTAAACAGTGTCTGACTGAACTGTATTCAGAACTTTATTTATGGCAACAATTCTATTTCACTCACACAATCCTTTAAATTAGATCAAATCAAGGCAAAGCTTATATCTTGTGCAATTAGAGAGGTGAAACAACTGAGAAATACTGAGGTTGATTCTGTTGCTCTAAGGCGTCTGGAGTTCTTCACAGTCAGACTAGCATGTGAGCGTCCTACTGTAGCACTGTACACACACAGAGTGAGACAACAACGCGGGAACCAGACAGCAGCAGGTTTGTCCTCTGAAGCCAGAGCTGGTCCAGGTTTTCCAGGTGGATGTGAAGCAGAAGATGAACAAGCGATCACATGACGGTGCAGGTCGCCTCCTTAGATAAATCCTGAAAAACCCCCAAAACAAAGCAACATCATCAATTCAAGTACATAGAGTGTGAGTTATTTCAGGCCCTCTGTTTTAAGAGCATTAAAAGGACGCAAACATGCACTGATGATGTCAGCCGATTCTTAATGCATCTCATTAAAAAGACACTGAAAAGTCTGAAAAACAATGAAGCAATAGAAGCAAGCTTAAATCAACATTGTAACTCTTCCAAAACTCCCAAAAGTGTACAGGTGTAGACACCATGGCCGTGTACGATTGGCCATAAGGAACTAGATATTCAGCCTAGAACCTACACATTTACCCTCTGATGACAAAATGTCTGTTTAAATAAAATTGGGCATCATTCAGACATTTCCAGGCATGGAAAACAAGATTTTGAAATATTTGGTTGTTTTTCATGAGTCTGGAAAGAAGCAAACCTCTCCAGGGGAAACAAAAAGCTCTGAGCGTGGACTGATTGGCTGGGTTAGCGTTGTAAAGTGGAAGGCAGTGTGCACACACAGCTTGCATAAAGACAGGTGACATACTAAAATATGAGAAGTGGAGAAACATCGATTAATGAAACTTTAAACCAAAGGTAGAAATGTCTTCTGGAAAAATGAGTTCAACACCCCGGGAGACCGTGGTGGAACAAAGCTCACCAATGGTTTTAATTTGTCACCTATCAGTTTAAAACGTTTACAGCATGAATGAGGGACGGGGGCCTGAACCACGGAGCAACGTTTGTGGGTCAGCCAGTTATCTTTGTGATCCTGAAAAGCTCGAGTCAAAGCCAAAGGTGGCTCACTTTGTGTCAAAGCCCGCCCACTTATCAATCAGATCACTGGGAAAATGTGGTCACTACTTAATCAAGATTGTGGGGGTAAGTGGGGTAACCCAGACTGAGCTGAACTTGCTGAGCTCCGTGATCCAGGCCCCAGTCTTCAACTCAAACAAGTTCAGTATGCTGCTAAACAGAACAAAGGCAAATTGACATGTACTAAACGAGCCATGCATCATGTGACCAGTACACAGAGCGGTGCAGACCGGGTCCAAGCAGACGAGCAGACCACCCTCCTTCACCTACTGTACAGCACGGTGTCTGCTCTGCACTCATGAGACAGAACAACACTTCTTCCTCTTTGGCTGCAGTGCAGGCAGGAAGAGAAAAGTCCCATCAACTTTTATGAAGCTTTTTGTCTGGAACATCACACTGCTGTTAGGAGTCACAGTTTACCTGTCTCCGAAAGTGCTGGATGTCGCTGCCTGCCACAACGTCTTCAAACTCCAGCTCAGTGTCCTCGTCACCTCTGCCCTGCATGTGCACCCTGCGCTCAGCTACTTCCTGAAAGAGGGGATCACATGACTTTTATGCTGAGTCACATCCAACACTGTCAGATGACCAAGGAACAAACACCACTTCAGCCTTAGTTTAATGAGTTAAAGTACAGGTGCATCCTGGGAGATGCAGTTCATTTCACAAACCTCATTGTTGGAGTTCAGAAGGACCACCCTGACATCAGTGACCAGACCCCAGCTCCGGTGGCCCTGCAGAATCAGGTCCCCAGATCTAGCCTCTGCCTCCGCTTCTGCTGCCCAAATCTGACAGGTGCACACACACTGTCTCATTTCACTTACTTATAGACGTCCATTAAACTAAACCAAATTTTAGTTTCACACCCAGTTAAACATTAATAAGCGCAAGTGCTCACTGTGAGTGTCTGCCCACCAAGCAGGACGCATGAGGAGGGGATATGGAAGGAGATGTTTTCAGAATCTGGGAACATCCTGCGAACCACCCAACCACCCAGTGGCTGCTCCTGCACAAATGACAACAAGCAGGTGAAATGCTGCAGGATGAAGCTATTCTGTAAAGAAGCACAGATGCTTTTAATTCAAGATCTACCGAGAGTTCAGTGAACATGCTGCTGCCTTTTTATTCTGACATGTCACAGACTATGGTTTTCACCATTCACATCTGTGTGATGCTGCGGGCACACCTGAACTGGTGTGCTGGTTGCAGAAGTGCTGCATAAACTTTCAGTCACCACACTCTGATTTCCCTACGCGAGTCCTGATGATGCAGGATGACACTTGCCAAAACTGTCCAATCAATGAGCTACTGGTCCATGTAGAACTTCCTGTTTACAGCTTTGGATCCATTGGCAAGAAGTCAGTGTGAGAGGAACCGGTTGGTCTGGATCAACTTAGCTCCACAAAACACTGGATCCTACATTTCCCATAATCCAACTCCCAGCTGAATATTGTCCAGTTAAATGCTTTCTACAAACTTCCTGTTGTAAACTCGCCCTCCATGCCCATACTGAGATGACATCACTATCATGTCACCACAGTGGTTCTCAGACATTTGAACTTGTCTTCACACACGAAGTGAAACTGATTCTTGATGCTAAAATTAAAGCCACATCGTGGTGTCGCCTCACCGTGTCAGAGTTGTTCTTCAGTCTAACATATTTTCCGTCCATGTCGACATCGGCCACGCTCACAGTGCCATGCTCTGTTGAACGACTGGACATCTTGTAGGCGGGCGAGCTGCCAGAGGCTCCTTCGTGTTTCCGCTTCTTCCCTCTGAGCTTGCGGCTGCTGTGCTCATCTGTCACGTGTGTTCCAGGGACGGTCATACGCTGTGAGGGACTCGGTGACAGCTGCAACCTGAGAAAAAAAACATTTAAAGCAAAGGATACCATGCAATGTTTGGCATTTCTAAAAGCAGGAGGATGCCTTGCTCGACTGCCACACAGCCGTACCTCTGTTCCCCCACCTCCAGCATCTTCCTGTAGGCATTAATCTCCATGTCCAGAGCCAACTTGATGTCCAGCAGGTGCTCGTAGTCCTCCAGCTGGCTGTACATCTGGCTTCTCATGCTCAGCAGCTCCTGTTCCCTCTGACAGAGCTTCTGCTGCCAAGCCTCCCGCTCCCTGTCCAGAGTCCTCTCCAGCTCCTGAAAGCGGCCCTCCAGCACCATTTTCTGACAGAGGTAGGTGGAAAAATATCAAGAACCTGTCACTTAATAATAACAACAACAACAACATTATCCTTCATGGGCACGAACTACACAAATACTGGAGCTGGAGAGAAACAAAATGATACATGTGACCACAGAGGTGGTGCATCAGGTGGCAGGAAGAGAACAAAGAAAAGCCTCTACATTCTAAGAAAGTCACACACTTTAAAACAATATCAAGTGATACAAGTCTCCTAAATCTGGGTCACCAACAGCACCCAACACTGGTTTTGAACGCATAAGCAGGCAGAAGATTTGCATTACTCTTATTCTTAGGGTTTAAATGTCAAACAGAAAGAGGGACGATGACTCATTAAAGCTCTGGTGTGAAGGATTTAATGACATCTTAAATGGTAAGGTTAAAAGATCAGTCCTTGATCTGTCCACATAAAAACTACCGCCAGCACCTGGTTCGCTTAGCTTAGCTTAACACAGACTGGAAACAGCTAGACTGGCTCTGCCCAAAACCTCTACCAACACCTCAAAAGCTCACTGATTAACCAACTACTTGGGCAGGAACAGCAACTTTCTTGAGTCTTAATTAAAGACTCCAGGAGTCCATGCATGGCATGAGATTAAAAAAAAGGTTTGTAGGTGGATAGATTCTCTTTGCACAGAGCCAGGCTTGCAGTTTTCAGTCTTTATGCTTATTCAATTAGATTTTCCAGGGTCCAGGTCAATGTTAGTGTAGCTACTCAGACTGTGAAAGTTCTCAGGAAAAGTCCTTTAACTTCTTCACTTGTCATTGGTCTACCGTTTCTTCACCATCTAAATGGAGCCCACTGACTCATGTGTCTGGAACCAGACTACCAGCATGTCTGCCTGGGCCTTTTTTCTATACATCAGATCTTATTTGTTCAAAGATCTCTTCAGGTTTTTGCACTTACATCTTTCTGGTACTGCTGCAGCTGCGAGCTGAGGGACTCCACTCTGAGCTTTGTGGATTCCAGTTCATTTTTAGTGGCTGACGCAACGTCGTTTTTCTCCAGTGCAGCCTGCTGGGCATTCTGTAACTGTAGTGCAGAAAAGAATTCAAAGCAAACAATTCATGACTTCAAATGATTTAAAAAAACAAAAAAACAATGCAGAGATTGACCTATATTCAGAACAAAGATAAGGCATTTAAATGTATGTATTAAATGTAAACTTTATTAGAACATGTTAAGAATGAGTGAATATTTACAAAAAAACGTCCTGACAGGATCAACAAAAGACAGTTTGAAGCTTCCACAGGTTGATTGTAACAGGTGATAATGTCATGAATGGGTATGAAAGGGGCATCCTGTAAAGGCTCAGTGGTTATTTTTTTCCAGAACATCATTCAAAGATTCAGAGAAATCTCTGCATGTAGGGGATCAGGGGCCTCATGTACGAATACTTGCGTGGATTTCCTACTGAAACTTGGCGTACGCCAAAACCCGGAAACTGTCGTACGCACAAAAAAAAATTCAGATGTATCAAAGTGTGCGTACGCATGGATCCAAGCACGTTTCTTTTGTACATCCCAATCAATGTGGAATTGAGCGCACATGCACCTCCTCCCTGTCCACGCCTCATTTACATATGCAAATCTATTCAAATAGGCCCTGGACCTGAGATTCAGCTCTTCGTCCGATCAGATACTCGATAAAAGAAAGAAAATGAATTTCACGGAGTCTGAGCTAAAGATTCTAGTGAATGAAGTGGAGTTTCTGTTTGGTTCCCCGTCAACAGGGATAAATATGACCAAAAAAAGATATGAGTGGGAGCGTGTGTGTGAGGCTGTAAATGCCGTGGGATCCGAGCAGCGCACACACAGGTGTGGACAGGTGTGGCGCTGCAGCTGACATTTTACGCCCGCTTTTACTGACAAGAATACTGAACACAGGGAGACAATCAGGGGCTTGTTAGAAAGCTCTGTGCACAGCTCCAGTAACACTGGCCTTGGTAACCGAAATCGGCTTAGGAGCCAATTATCATGTTTTGCAAGTAAATCCTCGCGTTCCTTAAATCGCTTACGTTTGCAAGATCCTCTAACAACGCTAACGCTGCCTTTGTTAATATCATTTTCTTCATCACATTACGCATGCTTTTCTAACCATCTATATAATTGCAAACACGTAGGTGTGTTAATTGTTCATAAGTGTCTCTCTGATGTGCAACAGTTTCCCAGCGTCACCTCTAAGTGTCGCCAAAGGAACAATAGCTGTAGAAACGTGCGTACGCCAGCTATGAAATTGGCGTGTGGAACGCACATTTCTACGATTGTTTCACGTTTGATACATCTGAACGTGGAAAGGGACGTACGACACTTTTTTGTGCGTACGCAAGCTTTGTACATGAGGCCAGGCCTGAAATCAACACTGAACGTTGGTGACCTTTGACCCCTCAGGCAGTGCTGCATTAAAAACACACATGACAGTATGAAGGATATTACTACATGTGCTCAGGAACACTTCAGAAAGCTGTTGTCAGTTCATCTCTGCATCTACAAACGAAGTTCAGACAAACAACATCCAAAAACACTGCACACTTCTGAGCCAAGCTCATCTGAGACCCACTGACAAATTTCAAACTCGCTCCTCCATGCTCTGGCCCATGGTCATGGTTCATGCTCAAACGTACATACAGGTTTTGGAGCAACACCAAACTTGTTTCTGCTTACTCCATCAGACGATACTGACACACATTCTGCACTGTGGCTTTGTTGCAAGAGTGCAGGTACTAGAATGGCCCACCTGCAGTCCAGACCTGTCCCCCCCTGAAAACGTCTGCTGTGTTATGGAGCACAGAATACAACAATGAAGACCAGCAGACTGTTGATTAACTTGAACAATTAGTGTTTTTGAAAGGTCACATGATCCTGTCTCAACTTCATTGGAACGTGTTGCAGCTTCAGTGTGTGAAAACTAAAGTATCAGTTTTAATGTTACATATCGTCTTTGTTCGGCATTAGTTAACTATACAGTACTGTTCAAAAGTTTGGGTTCACTTAGAAAATTCCATGTTTCAAAAGAAAAGCTTTTTTTGTCCATAAAAATATCAGATTGATCAGAAATACATTGTAGACATTGTAAATAGTGTAAATGACTATTGGAGCTGCAAACAGCTGACCTGAAATGGAATGTCTACATAGGTGTACAGAGGCCCATTATCAGCAGCCGTCACTCCGGTGTTCCACTTGCATGTTGTGTTTGCAAATCCAAGTTCATCATTTGAAAAGGCTGACTGCTCATTAGAAACACCTTTAGCAGTCATGGCAGCATAGATGAAAACTGCTGTGCTGATTTATGGAGCAATACAACTGTCTCTCTTTAGACTAGGGGGGTGTCTGGAGCGTCAGCAGTTGTGGGTTCCATTACAGGCTCAAAATGGCCAGAAACAAAGAGCTTTCTGAAATGTGTCAGTCTGTTCTTGTTCTGAGAAGTGAAGGCCAAGAAACTGAAGATGTGCAGAGCAGGTCTAGACCGTGCTCTGGTATGTTTTCATGGACAACATGGAATTTTCTAAGTGACTTTTGAACGGTAGTGTAGGTTCATCATTACGTTCTCATCACAACTTTGGAATTGGGGTTCCATAAAAATAAACAAAACAAGCAATAGATGTGGACATGTCCTCTTCTGTGTTTGTACCTTTGAGCTGAAGGTCCGGTCCATTTCTTCTTTGTACTGTTGCAGCTGAGACTCATGATCCTGGCGGAGTTGCTGCATCGACTCGGCAAGTTTACTCTCAAACTCTCTCCGTCGTCCAGAGTCCACCTCAATCAGACGGCTCTCGTGCCGGCTTCGGATTTCAAAGATCTCCTACAAAAAATACAAATGCCTGTGAGTGTGCAGGAATCAGTCTGAGGGGACCACAAGAGATGAAGACATGAAGGTTAGTCATTTCAGGGGCATGCCTCTGTGTGTGTGTGTTTTACCTGTTCACTGATGTTCCTCTGCAGTTCCAGCTGTTCTTTGAGCGTTTGCACCTGGTTCTCCATTTCCACCCTTCTCAGGGTCTCAGAGGTCAGCTCGTTCTTTACGTCTGTAAGTACACCCTCTACCTGGTGACCACACACACGAAGCACAGTAATATTAGTCCATATTAGACAGATCACTGTGACACATTTATTTCAATCAGATTCATATGCAAGATGCTTTTTAGGGGCCCATATTTTTTATGTAAATAAAATGTATCATTCATTCTAACCTATAAATTCTATTAAACACCAAAACAGACTAAACTTTTACACCTGAATGTACGTCCAGGTTTGCTGCCACTGGCTCATTTTTTCACAGCACCGTTCAGCAATATCATATATATTAGTATATTACCAGTAACACTGCTGGAGCTCTGATGTTCAAATAATATTCCAGGACATGTAAAGAAAATTGATCAACTCACAATGAGGTCTCCTCTTTAGAGAGGACATGGAGGGGGTGAACCCAGCCCTGGCCCCTGCCCTGCAGTCAGGACTCTTTGTATGTGGGGGCGCCTGCAACTGACACTACATTTATGACAGCTGTTGTCTGTGATAGTGAAAACGTGTTTTGCACAATCTTCAGGAAAATAAAAGTCAGGACTCTAAATCATCTACTGACTCTAAACATAATATTTCAGCATGTTGTGAAGCATACTGAGATGAAACGATGGTTCTAAATCTCATGTGTCTAACTCGAGCTTTGAGTTCATACGTTCTCCAGCTGGCCCTGGACGTCAGTCAAGTCCTCAGTGAGTCTCCTGTTCTCAGACAGCAGCTTTGTGTACTCTGAATCCTTGGAGCTCAGAGTCGCCTCAACTTTTCTCCACTGGGCCAGCGCGTTGGCCAGGTCAGCCTCCTTCTTCTGGTTCCTGAGGTGAGAGAACAGCATGGCAACATAGAAGACAACTCTGCTCATGTCACACCAAATATCAAGCTCCATTAGAAATAGAAATCTCTGCATTTTAATGCTGCTTTGCTCTGATATTTACACAGCTCACGCAGCACATGGCCTCAGTTTAGCTTTGTGTTCTTGTGTGTGTGTTCATGCGTGTGTGTAACGGACCACTGGTTCTCGTAAATCAGACTCTGGCCTAACGGCTTCCCCGGCCCCTGCGTGCTGCCATGCGGCTCCATCCTGGCGTTCCTACCTGGCTTGAAGTTTCCTGTACTCGTCGCACAGATTGCCGTGGTCGATCTGCAGACGGGCCCTTTCTCCGGCCAGGCCGTCCAGGGACTTTCTCACATCAGCCAACTCCTCCTCGTACAGACGCCGCACGTTGCCCATCTCCCGGCTTTTCGATTCCTCCTTCTCCTCCAGCTGACTCAGAATGAAGGACCTTTCGCTCTCCAGCTCCTGGACCCGCTGGATGTAGTTGGCGAGACGGTCGTTGAGGTGTCGGAGCTCATCTTTCTCCTGGATGCGGGACAGGCAGCTCGGGTTGGTGCTGGATGTGGCCAGGCCGGCGGCTGCGCTGCGGCGGCTGGCGGAGCGGCTGGAGCGGCTGCCGGGGCAGGCAGGGGTGGAGGTGGCAGAGGCCATGATGGTGGTGGGCTGTGATGAGGGTCCGCAGTTGATCCGGCTCACACATACAAAATGAAGTTCCGCGCGCAGTAGGTGGATGGATGGATAGATGGATGGAGATTTAAAAGAGTCACATGAAAGAGTTGGTGTCAGACCCGCACAGCGCGCAGCAGCTGATCCAACACTCACAGCTGAGAGGAATCAAACTAACGAGCTGACCGAGGACCAGCCAAGTCAGCCGAAATGACGCTGTGCGTTTCCGGGTGTGATTTTCAAAGTAAAGGCGAATCGACGGCTGTTTTCGAGTGTAACACAGACTACCAAAGTAAAATGAATCTCAGCTACATTTATATTTAATTTGTGAACTTTTATGGACTTGAGCATGTCACCATCTGCCATCTCTGACCTGTCTGCTCTGTTTTTGCATGTACATAAACAAATATGAAAGGTCCAGTGTGTAAGATTTAGATTTTAATACAATATCCATTAGTACGTTTCCATTTTATTCCATATAATCGCCTATGTTGTCGTTGTCTTTACATGAGCCCTTTATATCTACAGAGTAAGCGGGTCCTCATCCGGATGTTAAACTGCCATTTTTCTACAGTAGCCCAGAACAGACAAACCAAAGTCTGATCTGGATGTGGCGTTTTGCTTTTAATGTGAATCTGACAGATATTCAGAGAGGCTTCCCACTGCGCAATGAGACAGACTAACTAACAGAATACTCTCCTAATTAGGAGAGTAATCTGTTAGTTGCAATCTGCAACTTAACCGCTAAGAATCACTAAATCCTACACACAGACTTTTAATGTCAGGCCCGAGAACACATGAAATGCCATGCAAAAGGGCACTTTTCCAGTGATTTACTTTTGTAAGAAACATTGCATCATCAAGGACAGGAAGGAGATCATTATTACATGTAATTACCAAAAGTAACCTAAATAACTTTATTGTACTAACTTACTTTTGTGCAATTATTACCAGACTTCTGTCAGATAAACAAATAAAGTTTACACATGTTAAATCCATGTTAATGTGTTGCTGGGTTTGGTACAATGTGCTGTGCACTGTAGGTCAGTGAACCAATTGTACAAATGTGACAAAATACCATAAAGCAAATAAGTTTAGTTTAGAAATGGTGATAGGACATGAACGTTTTGTTATATACTGAAAGTCAGTGAAATTACTTTCTTCTGACATCTGGCACATAAGACGAAAACATAACTTAACATAACTTGATGATGATGATTTTATTTTAAAGGCAAAACCGGACTACATCCGGTATTTTTTTAGTGTGATTCGATTGGCTTGACGGAAGTTGCATTCCTGCAGGACATCAGCTGATAGAGATGACTTGCCAAAAGCAGGAGCTGATGTCACTCCACAATCACAAGATGCGTTTAAAGGCAAAGTTTGTTTCCACAGCTCTGAATGAAACAAGGTGGACAGAGCACATCAAAGCACATCACAGCAAAGCACAGCAGATTACAGCAGAGCACAGCAGATCACAGTAGAGCTCAGCAGAGCACAGCAGAGCACAGCAGATCACAGCATAGCACAGCATAGCACAGCAGATCACACAGCACATCACACAGCACATCACAGAACAGATCACAACAGAGCACAGCAGATCACACAACAGAGCAGATCACTGAAGCTGGACTGACACAGAGAAGTCTGAACCAAACCAACCAAATGATCAACATGTGATCTGAATCTAAACTTAAAAGAGCAGACAGAATGTCAGCTGTTTTTTTATTGAATGGCAATAATCAATACATCTGATTAACTTGATATGGTCAAATTTTCATTAAAACAAACAGACAGTATATTTCTATAAATATTTTACAGGTGAGCTGAAAATCTTTTCATGACCCCAAACTGTTTGTAGCTTCAATAAATCAAATAAACTACTTAAATCACACATGCAAATATGAGTAAACTCACAAGCTAAAAGTCCAACTTTATTTATACATATTTTACACATGCAGCACAAAGAGCTTCACGGAACAAAAGAAAAAAAAATGAACAGAATTTTGACAGGACAGTAAAAACAGTGACTCAGAGAGGAAGGTGGAGGCTTAAAGCTCAGCAGTAAATGATGAAGCACCTGTGATCAGAGATCAGATCCACATGCAGACTGAAGGTGGAGCCCCTGTGTGTTTTTTCAGTTGAGGTCTAGGCACAACTAAGACAGACAGAACATATACGTAAACCACAGCTTGAATTACACAGAGTTCACTCCTCCTTAACACTGTTGATCTGACATCTGTGCCAACAAACACATTCACTTCTTTTCCTGATCTGGCCATGACACAGCACATATTTAGACGCATTTCAGAGTTGCTTTAGTGAAATGTGTGAGGTCATAATTATTGAGATGATAATTGTCATTAATGATTTATGAGAGTAAATCTCTGTTCAGTGTTACTGCACATGTGTGGATGAAAGGTGGCGCCAGAGTTCCACCACACACATTTGTGTTAATAGAACTATTTTGTTTGTACAATGTGGCATCCACCCACACATATACAATGATACATTCACTGACTGTCCCAACAATATGAGCTAACTATCATCAGCAGATAACAACTGAATGTACACTTTATATTGTTTGTATACTGCTGTGTGATTGCATTCTAATGCAGTGCGCGCCACAGGCCAGTCTGAACCACCATGCAGTGTGTTTACAGTGTACTGTCCACCGGCCCTGCACACACACATACATGTTTTCATGGTGCACGGTTGAACTCATCTGCTGACTGAAGCTTTTTGATGTTCTCACTAGTCAAAGTCAAAACTAGTCCCTTCATACACTGCCAGCTTCTATTCTTCACCTCATAATAAAAGCCTGGGGGGGGTGCTGTGTACACACACACACTGAACGCTGAACTATGGGAGGAATCAGAGTGTGTGTATTGCACTCAGGTAAATGATGGATGTTGACACAGGCAGCTGGATGTAAAACTGCTCTGATTGTCTGCATTTATTATATTAATATAATATTTTATTTTTCTGGGAAAGGAACTCAATGCCCCAAACTCTAACAGAGCCACCCATCCAGCAGCAGTGTGTGTGTGTGTGCGTGACTGACTTTATTACACTACAATATGAAGGTGTGAATGAAATGTAACTGATATGATAATAAGTTTTATCAGGCTGTGACACACACACATACACCCACACACACACACACACACACACACACACACACACACACACACACACACACACACACACACACACACACACACACACACACACACACACACACACAGTTGCTGTTAGTTGATACATTCAGTGTTGGTTTTGACCAGGGGCTGTTTGAAGTGTTAAAAATGTGCTTTAACAATAGCTATGCTGGCAGAATGTCAGCATCATTTTATTTTATAAAACTTTATTATGATTACTTACATGTAGCTGAATTATTAAAGTGATGGAGATGTCCTATTTGTATTGTACTAATACTAACTATGCTGTAACCACATCAGCTGATGGGTAATCTGTAACAAGCATTAAAATATATAAAATGACTGGTGTAGTGGTGCATGGGATACGTTTGTCCTGATGGCTTTCTGTCACAAAAATCTCTGATATAATTCATAGTGAAGTCTAAAGTAGGATCAGATGTAGACACATAGGCACCATTTATCATTTTTCCGGGTCTGTCTCAAAAAGAATTCTCTGGACTTTGCTTTAGGAAGGGACAGAAAGAAACAGTGAGGACTACATGCAGTCCATCTTCTGGGAATTCTTTGGGATTATACTGGAGAACCTGACTAATGTGGACCCACCCCCCAAAGTTTCTTAATATTATTCCTGGAATATTAGATGACAGTTTGATTAAACACAAATCAATATGAGCTGAAATAATTCGGCCTTCAAGCTAGATTTGGACAAATAAAGCAGCTGGTAATCAAAATTCTAACCAAAGGTACTATAATGAAAATGAGCACTTAGTGGCCACACATTGAACCTGAGGTCCCTATATGGGTCTGTGCTCTGAGTAGGTGGTTACTGTAACATCACCTGTGACGAGTCATGATCACAATGCTCCCATATGCACCCAGTGACACATAATTAGTAATATGACTATGAAGTTTTATTAAGATTCATGAATGATTCAAATATAGAGGCTAGATAGGGTACAGGTCTACAGCAGTGACTGGTCCACACACTGGCTACAGGAATGTTAAATGGATGGAGATGACCGCTCCTCCATAGGCTTTGTGCTCCTCCACACCATGGGACAGAGAGGTTGGTCATCAGGCTCCCATGCAGCACTGCGTCAAGCTGCCAGAGAAGACAGGAAAAGAGCTGATACACCCTTCAGAGTTAAAGCACATTTTAATCATCCTGGCAAGTTTGTGCACAAAAAAACATTAATAGTTAATGTGTTGCTGGGTTTGGTACAATGTGCTGTGCACTGTAGGTCAGTGAACCAATTGTACAAATGTGACAAAATACCATAAAGCAAATAAGTTTAGTTTAGAAATGATAATAGGGCATGAACGTTTTGTTATATACTGAAAGTCAGTGAAATTACTTTCGTCTGACATCTGGCACATAAGACAAAAACATAACTTAACATAACTTGATGATGATGATTTTATTTTGAAGGCAAAACCGGACTACATCCGGTATTTTTTTTTTACTGTGATTCGATTGGCTTGACGGAAGTTGCATTCCTGCAGGACATCAGCTGATAGAGATGACTTGCCAAAAGCAGGAGCTGATGTCACTCCACAATCACAAGGTGCGTTTAAAGGCAAAGTTTGTTTCCACAGCTCTGAATGAAACAAGGTGGACAGAGCACATCACTACGGTGGCCCTGAAGTGCAAAACACAATAGCAAATTCAAAAACACAATAGCAAATCAAAAAACACAATAGCAAATCGAAAAACACAATAGCAAATTTAAAAACACAATAGCAAATTCAAAAACACAATAGCAAATTCAAAAACACAATAGCAAATTCAAAAACACAATAGCAAATCAAAAAACACAATAGCAAATCGAATAACACATTAGCAAATCGAATAACACATTAGCAAATTCAAAAACACATTAGCAAATTCAAAAACACATTAGCAAATTCAAAAACACATTAGCAAATTCAAAACGGAAAGGGTAGGTACCCTCGGGCGACATGAATCGTCGCTGATTGGACTGACGGTCCTTTAAACCGGAAGGACAACACCAAAATACTGGCAAACAAAAACGAAGGAACGAAACCAAAATTGTGGAAAAGAGTTCGGGGAAAAACCAAACTTCTGCAGTGATTGTGGGAAAAGGCTACAAGAAGCCGCGCGACCTTCAAGTAAGTTAACGGATGTAATGTTTATGTTTGGTGTATCTTTATCTACTTAGCTAACTAGCTAACGTCAGTTCACAGACTTACTCGGCTATTCCTCTATGAAAGCTACAGTATACATACACATCAAAATGTATTACGTTTATATATTGGTTGACTTGTTAAAGGAATGGTCTGTGTGCATGCATGTAAATTAAAGACGTGAGGCAGGGGCACGTGTTGTCATCTACGGATGAGGGGACAACAGGTGTTTCATGAATGCTACTGTTTGGAGTGAAAGATGTATTGATGTTACCAGAGTATCTTTTAGTGGTCAGTAACATTAGAGTGCACGTTATAGGCAGTGAAACAATATATGGAGTGAACCTTGAATATATTGAATGAAGTCTGAATATACTGAATGAAACCTTGAATATATTGAATGAAACCTTGAATATATTGAATGAAACCTTGAATATATTGATGGAAACTTCACTGACAATGAAAGACAATGAGTCAGGCCGCCCGCAATCTAGTTGCAGCGATATTAAGCAATGAGGACATGATAAATACACTGGCGAATGAGTGTTGAATTCCTCCCGAAAAAGTTCGCTCAATTTTTAACTGTTTTGTTTAAAGTTTCGCCATAATCTCATTATGCATCTGTCTGTCTGTCCGCAGTCCGCTGTGTGAGTAACTTGCCCAAAGCTGACAATGTGTCGCGAATCATAAAATACGTTCAATACTTAACTAAAGATTCACCCTGCATTGGTCTATATGCGGGTGATGCTTATTGTATCTAAACAATATATTATGAAGAGCTTCTCAGTTCATGAAATCCCTGTAGCCGCAGCAGCTTCTCCAGTTCCGGAGAAGTGTCGCGTCAGAGCGCAGTGCCATTACGCACGGTCATTCACCGTTTTACCTTCATTAAATCACCTGTTTTATGTCTGCCACGATTAAAAGAAAAAACTGTATTGATCAGGCGTATCGGGGGGATTTTGGCCCGTACACGCAGTGTTAATGATGTCCTCAGAGTTTAATATTGCTGCAACGAGATTGTGAGCGGACTGACTCGTTGTCACTTTTAGCTATAGCATTCACACGTTACACAAGAAGCCGTGAAGTCTGACGTCAGTCAAGTTTCATTCAATATATTCAAGGTTTCGTTCAATATATTCAGACTTCATTTAATATACTCAAAGGTTTATTTCCTGAATGGCATGATATATATATATATATATATATATATAAAAAATATACACACAGCCATGTCCTGATGTTTGTTTATTTTGCTGTTTCCTGGTTTTTACAGCTCAATAAAGTATACATTTAAAAAACAACGTAAAATCAGAGCAAATGTGTTTTGCAACTTATTGGTGTTTACATAAACATTGAATCAGAAAATAAATACAATTTAAGTTTAATATGTCACCACTTCAGTCCCAGAGTTGGTGAGAGAATCTGTGGAGTCTCAAAATAAAATACCCTGTGCAAACTGCCGGTCGTAAAACACACAAAAGCTAAACTAATTAACTATGTAAAATATTTACAAATGCAGTAGCATATTTAAAAGAACATACACTGGTAAAATGACCAAATCACCCCCCACTTTGGGAGCATTGCAATAGTCCATGTTTATAGCCCAGCTATTTCCTTCAGAGTGATGTACAGTTCTGAGGGTGTCTTCCAGTCTTGTGGCTGTTGTAGTCCGTTTTGTTCCACTGCCTGTTGTAGGTATTCCTCCATGTCTGGATCACCGCATATATCAGTCACTTGCCTTGCCTCAGGAAACACATCCAGTTCCCTGTCTTCAACAGCGATTCCACAGTCTCTTGAACCAAATCTGCAAAATTAGATGATAAAGTGATATTAAGGACAAGGTTTGAAGTGGCCGATGTTAGATTGTTTGCTTGTTGATATACAGAAGTGTTTATAAACAATGGTAGAAGACAGATAGCTTCTAAATTCAAGAATGGATTATACCAACATGTACAATTGTCCAAATATATTCTAGTTTAGGCTATACCACAACACGTTGCACTTTTTGTAATGTATGTGATCATTGTTACCTGAGAGGCAATCGATACAGTTCATTTGGAATCCCTCCTGGACATGATGCAAGTCTGCTTGGTCGAATCCGGTGCTTGTTCCATAGATCCATGCATTCATCCAGGTCTTGCTGCAGAAGATTACTGAAGCTAAATCTCAGTAAGCCCTGGTGTTCATGGCTGCCATTAAAGAGTCCAGATTCTCTCAGGTCTCCGAACAAGTCCATCCAAAAATTGAGACCTAGGGATACATTAGATGCAAAGTAGCTTATTTCACATTAGAGGAAAAATATAATAACCACAAGTCACGTTTTCAATGCATTAGTGGATACATCTTAACAGAAGCATCACAGAGAAATCTGAATGTAAATCATATGATTTTCACAATAGTAATCAACTGCTGATGGGATTCAATAACTAATAAGAATTCCTTTGGATTCGTTCATTATCACTACAGGATGCTTGTGAGCAGATTTTCTATTGACACGTTTCTGTTTTGTCTATTCAGTGTAATTATCACTCAATGAAATCAAACTTTTTTATGCAAATCTTGTTTCAAGTTTTACTTCAGCATTCCCGTAACTATGGTAACTCAGTGTCGGAGGGGAGAGATGGTGAATGCCGTTTTTACACGTGTCCAGAGTACAGTCGTTTCACACTTGTAGCAACAACAGGAGACTCCGTGTCAGACAAGTTTTCAAATGTTGACTAAACTACAAACAGAGTCTCAAAATGACATGCTAGATAAACAGATAAACTTTAGCGCCTATGCTTCGTGTTTAGATCCCAGCCTGGTGTGGCTCACACGCACGCTGTAAACAATACTGTGTGACAAAATGTCAATAAAACATCACCCTGCGCTGATATACACGGATCTCATAAATTTCCTAAATGACGGAAATAACGACGGAGGAGTCGCTACGACAGTAAAACAAACTGACAACAAATCATGTGCTATTCTTAATAAATTAATTTTCACCAAGTTGATTTACTACCTTTTAATACTTTTTATACCCTGCAAAGACCCTGTTAAGTGGTCTGCTTTACAGGTAAACAGTTGAAGAACACTAATAATAATCACAATGACAAACAAGAAAGGGGTTTTTAATTACCAGCACTAATCAGTTTAACAGAGACAGGGGTGATCACTATACAGCTTCCACTGTACTTTTCATCCATCAAACACAGATGTACCTACCTCTCTCTTCTTCAGTTCTTCTGCTCAGCCCTGCTTCTTTTAAACGTGTCTTCAGCGTACGCAGACTCATGTTTATGTTGTGAATTGTCGACAGCATATCCAGTATCACGTCATATCCATGTCCTGCATCGAAATATTCTTTAATAGCAGCGCGTACATTGTCACTAACAGCGCTCATATTTTGAAAAACATGTAAACGATGCCCTAAACAATGTTCTTCCGGTTCAAAGGACCATCAGTCCAATCAGAGACGATTCATGTCGCCCGAGGGTACCTACCCTTTCCGTTTTGAATTTGCTAATGTGTTTTTCGATTTGCTATTGTGTTTTTGAATTTGCTATTGTGTTTTTTGATTTGCTATTGTGTTTTTGAATTTGCTATTGTGTTTTTAAATTTGCTATTGCGTTTTTGAATTTGCTAATGTGTTATTTGATTTGCTATTGTGTTTTTGAATTTGCTATTGTGTTTTTGAATTTGCTAATGTGTTATTTTACTTGCTATTGTGTTTTTGAATTTGCTATTGTGTTTTGCACTTCAGGGCCACCGTACATCACAGCACATCACAGCAAAGCACAGCAGATCACACAGCACATCACACAGAAAATCACACAGCACATCACAGAGCAGATCATACAGCAGATCACAGCAGATCACAACAGATCACAACAGATCACAGCAAATCACAACAAATCATAGCAGAGCACAGCAGATCACAACAGATGACAGCAGATAACAGCAGATGACAACAGATGACAGCAGATCACAACAAATCCCAGCAGAGCACAGCAGATCACAACAGATGACAACAGATGACAGCAGATCACAACAAATCACAGCAAAGCACAGCAGATCATAGCAAATCACAGCACATCACAACAAATCACAGCACTTTACAGCATAGCACAGCAGATCACACAGCACACCACAGAGCAGATCATACAGCAGATCACAGCAGATCACAACAGATCACAACAGATCACAGCAAATCACAACAAATCATAGCAGAGCACAGCAGATCACAACAGATGACAGCAGATGACAACAGATGACAGCAGATCACAACAAATCACAGCAGAGCACAGCAGATCACAACAGATCACAGCAGATCACAGCAGATCACAACAAATCACAGCAGAGCACAGCAGATCACAACAGATCACAGCAGATCACAGCAGATCACACAGCACATCACACAGAAAATCACACAGCACATCACAGAGCAGATCATACAGCAGATCACAGCAGATCACAACAAATCACAACAGATCACAACAGATCACAACAAATCACAACAGATCACAGCAGATCACAACAAATCACAACAGATCACAACAGATCACAGCAAATCACAACAAATCACAGCAGATCACAGCAGATCACAACAGATCGCAACAGATCACAGCAGATCACAACAAATCAGAGCAGATCACAGCAGATCACACAGCAGATCACAGCAGATCTCAGTAGATCACAGTAGATCACAACAGATCACAGCAAATCACAACAGATCACAGCAGATCACACCAGATCACAGCAGATCACAGCAGATCACAACAAATCAGAGCAGATCACAGCAGAGCACAGCAGATCACAACAGAGCACAGCAGATCACAGCAGTTCACAGAAGATCACAGAAGATCACACAGCAGATCACAGTAGATCTCAGCAGATCACACTAGATCTCAGCAGATCACAGCAGATCTTGGCAGATCGCAACAGATTACAGCAGATCACAGCAGATCTCAGCAGAGCACAGCAGATTACAGTAGATCTCAGCAGATCACAGCAGATCTCAGCAGATCACAGCAGAGCACAGCAGAGCACAGCAGATCACACAGCACATCACAGAACAGATCACAACAGAGCACAGCAGATCACAGAAAAGAGCAGATCACTGAAGCTGGACTGACACAGAGAAGTCTGAACCAAACCAACCAAATGATCAACATGTGATCTGAATCTAAACCTAAAAGAGCAGACAGAATGTCAGCTGTTTTTTTTATTGAATGGCAATAATCAATACATCTGATTAACCTGATATGGTCAAATTTTCATTAAAACAAACAGACAGTATATTCCTATAACTATTTTACAGGTGAGCTGAAAATCTTTTCATGACCCCAAACTGTTGTAGCTTCAATAAATCAAACTACTTAAATCACACATGCAAATATGAGTAAACTCACAAGCTAAAAGTCCAACTTTATTTATTTATACATATTTTACACATGCAGCACAAAGAGCTTCACGGAACAAAAGAAAAAAAAAACAATAAACAGAATTTTGACAGGACAGTAAAAACAGTGAATCAGAGAGGAAGGTGGAGGCTTAAAGCACAGCAGTAAATGATGAAGCACCTGTGATCAGAGATCAGATCCGCATGCAGACTGAAGGTGGAGCCCTTGTGTGTTTTTTCAGTTGAGGTCTAGGCACAACTAAGACAGACAGAACATATACGTAAACCACAGCATGAATTACACAGAGTTCACTCCTGCTTAACACTGTTGATCTGACATCTGTGCCAACAAACACATTCACTTCTTTTCCTGATCTGGCCATGACACAGCACATATTCAGACGCATTTCAAAGTCGCTTTAATGAAATGTGTGAGGTCATAATTATTGAGATGATAATTGTCATTAATGATTTATGAGAGTAAATCTCTGTTCAGTGTTACTGCACATGTGTGGATGAAAGGTGGCGCCAGAGTTCCACCACACACATTTGTGTTAATAGAACTATTTTGTTTGTACAATGTGGCATCCACCCACACATATACAATGATACATTCACTGACTGTCCCAACAATATGAGCTAACTATCATCAGCAGATAACAACTGAATGTACACTTTATATTGTTTGTATACTGCTGTGTGATTGCATTCTAATGCAGTGCGCGCCACAGGCCAGTCTGAACCACCATGCAGTGTGTTTACAGTGTACTGTCCACCGGCCCTGCACACACACATACATGTTTTCATGGTGCACGGTTGAACTCATCTGCTGACTGAAGCTTTTTGATGTTCTCACTAGTCAAAGTCAAAACTAGTCCCTTCATACACTGCCAGCTTCTATTCTTCACCTCATAATAAAAGCCTGGGGGTGGTGCTGCGTACACACACACACACACACACACACACACACACACACACACGCACACACACACACACACACACACACACACACACACACACACACACACCCTTTGTTCCCCCCTCTTGGTGGCAGGGAGCTCTGTTTGGCTGAACTATGGGAGGAATCAGAGTGTGTGTATTGCACTCAGGTGAATGATGGATGTTGACACAGGCAGCTGGATGTGAAACTGCTCTGATTGTCTGCATTTATTATATTAACATTATTTTATTTTTCTGGGAAAGGAACTCAATGCCCCCAACTCTAACAGAGCCACCCATCCAGCAGCAGTGTGTATGTGTGTGCGTGACTGACTTTATTACACTACAATATGAAGGTGTGAATGAAGTGTAACTGATATGATATGATAATAAGTTTTATCAGGCTGTGACACACACACATACACCCACACACACACACACACACACACACACACACACACACACACACACACACACACACACACACACACACACACACACACACACACACACACACACACACACAGTTGCTGTTAGTTAATACATTCAGTGTTGGTTTTGACCAGGGGCTGTTTGAAGTGTTAAAAATGTGCTTTAACAATAGCTATGCTGGCAGAATGTCAGCATCATTTTATTTTATAAAACTTTATTATGATTACTTACATGTAGCTGAATTATTAAAGTGATGGAGATGTCCTATTTGTATTGTACTAATACTAACTATGCTGTAACCACATCAGCTGATGGGTAATCTGTAACAAGCATTAAAATATATAAAATGACTGGTGTAGTGGTGCATGGGATACGTTTGTCCTGATGGCTTTCTGTCACAAAAATCTCTGATATAATTCATAGTGAAGTCTAAAGTAGGATCAGATGTAGACACATAGGCACCATTTATCATTTTTCCAGGTCTGTCTCAAAAAGAATTCTCTGGACTTTGCTTTAGGAAGGGACAGAAAGAAACAGTGAGGACTACATGCAGTCCATCTTCTGGGAATTCTTTGGGATTATACTGGAGAACCTGACTAATGTGGACCCACCCCCCCAAGTTCCTTAATATTATTCCTGGAATATTAGATGACAGTTTGATTAAACACAAATCAATATGAGCTGAAATAATTCGGCCTTCAAGCTAGATTTGGACAAATAAAGCAGCTGGTAATCAAAATTCTAACCAAAGGTACTATAATGAAAATGAGCACTTAGTGGCCACACATTGAACCTGAGGTCCCTATATGGGTCTGTGCTCTGAGTAGGTGGTTACTGTAACATCACCTGTGACGAGTCATGATCACAATGCTCCCATATGCACCCAGTGACACATAATTAGTAATATGACTATGAAGCTTTATTAAGATTCATGAATGATTCAAATATAGAGGCTAGATAGGGTACAGGTCTACAGCAGTGACTGGTCCACACACTGGCTACAGGAATGTTAAATGGATGGAGATGACCGCTCCTTCATAGGCTTTGTGCTTCTCCACACCATGGGACAGAGAGGTTGGTCATCAGGCTCCTATGCAGCACTGCGTCAAGCTGCCAGAGAAGACAGGAAATGAGCTGATACACCCTTCAGAGTTAAAGCACATTTTAATCATCCTGGCAAGTTTGTGCACAAAAAAAAAAACGTGATCACAACAGTCTGTGAGGTGAACTACAGCGACAGCATTGGCCTCCACACTGATGTGACTGAGTTAGCTAATGCAGATAAATTTTTCTCTGTGTTACACATTCATGTTAGTTCAAATGTATGTTCCAGAGATAGACAGTCAACAGTTACAATGGCCTGCTTGACCTGCAGAAGTCTTAGTATAAATACAGTTAGAAACATAAAACCTGTTGATATAGCCTCCTGAGACCCGAGCTTTTTGTGTGTGCAATTTTAATTTCTCATAAAAACTAAGCATTGTCTTTGAACAATTAGTAGTTTTCACAAAAAAAGCAAAATGAAGTATTATGGTGCAGGGAAGCCAAACTCTAAGGTCTTCATATGAGGATGCAGGCTCGCAGGGTATAGTAACTGTCCTGCAACCAAACATGATGTTAAAATGAATAAACATGATAAAGTCATTTTATATATAAACAGAAGCTGGAACAGATTTTTCAAAAACTCTTTGTGACTTGTGTAATAGTCCAGCTAACTTTTCAGGATTCATCAGTCTCCTTAACGATGTCCTACCAAGCCCGTACCTAGTCTGCTCTCCAAAACCAGTCTTTCTCTCTGGCTCTGTTCCTGATAGTTTTAAGATGGCAAGTGTACAGTATTTACTTTAAAAAAAATCCTGATCTGGATTAGACACAAGTTAATAACTACAGAAATATTTTAAACCATTTTTTTCAAAGTTCTTGAAAAATCATGAGCAGTTCAGCTCCTTGAGGTCATTGAAGAACATTTTTTAACATTTTTCAATAAAGTCTAATCCAGTTCTTGCTACAGAAACAGGGCTAAATGCAATGATGAAACATCCTGTTCCTGTATGCCTTGGCTGCTTTCTATAGACGACTGATCACTCCATTCTGGCTGATGTATGGGCTGAAATATGTGCCACCAGAAACTGAATTTGAATCATTTATATTTAAATTTGAATTGCTTAACTTGAATAATTGCATTACAAAAATTATTTATTAGTTTGGAACTGAACATTCAGTTCTCAGAATTCAATTTCAATTTAAATTTGGATGTGTGTGTGTGTGTGTGTGTGTGTGTGTGTGTGTGTGTGTGTGTGTGTGTGTGTGTGTGTGTGTGTGTGTGTGTGTGTGTGTGTTACCATTGCCCTGCCACAGCAACTGCTGCTGTTATGGGCATTTGTTTTTAGTTTCTATTTTATAAAACAGTCATCAGAGTTGTATTAGACTCGCTGGCAGTAGCATTTCCATTATGTGATTTCTGCATTCATTTGCAAGGTTTTCTTAATTAATCTCTCAACCGCTGCTGCTGTGTGGCGCAGCTGCCACTGACATGCTGTGGCAACTATTGCTGCTTTGATCATGTTTTAAATTTTTATTTTATGAATAATAATTTACTGTGACCTTTTTCCTACATAGTGTATCATGATTGCGTAATTGAACAACATATTTTCTTAAATATATTCAAGAAACTATTTGATAAAGCATATAGTTAGGGCTGGCTCAGGTCATCCCTTAGTTATTCTGCTTTAGGATTAGACTGCCGGGGGACTCCCCCTTCCTCTGTCTCAGGGTTATACCGGTATTGGCTGAAGATGCAGTCACATCTCCCTTTCCCTTACTAATTTGAATAGTGAGAACTGAATGTTCAGTTCCAAACAAATTCAATTTCAAATTACAATTCAGATTCAGTTTTTCAATGCAATTATTCAATATAAGCAATTCAAATATAAATGATTCAAATTTAGTTTCTGGTGGCACATATTTCAGGTTCCCAAAGACATATCACCACCTGAGAGTGCCTAGAGTATTTATTTTTTCCAAACAAGACGAGTGCTGAATTCAATAGTGGACCCACACATTTGTCCAGTTCAAGCCCATGTCCACTTTGACCAAGTGGCAACATCCATGGCTGTGAAATGAAGGCAACATTGAAGTACCAAAAACTACAGTTCCTCTTTTCGTCCACTTGGCTGGCTCCAGAACTGAGTCGGTCTCCATGAGGCCTCATGTTTAAATGTCCAACTTCACAGCAGAAATATACAGCCTGGTACAAAAAACAGTTTTGGTCTCTATGGATAGATATACAACTCACCTGTTCAAATTATATTAAAGCTTAAAGTTATACAGAATCAAGAGCGTGGCTGCTTTAATTGACAGGTGGGTGCTGTTACAATTGGCTTGTTGATCAATGAGGCTTCATTGAGCCCACCTCAGCCCTACCCATGATCTGTTTTGCCCATTTCTGTTTCATTGTGTAGGACAGGATTCATACAGGGGCATTCAAATATGGGGACACAGGAGCTTTACTTTGTCTGTTGGACAAAAAGAGTCTGAACTCTTTGGTCATAATTACTAACATAAATAAAGTATACATTAATAAACAAAGAGACTAACACAAAGTAAAACACACAGAGCGTCTTTGTCTGAATGTGTTTTACTTTGAAAGGGACGAGCGGATGCTGTATATGTGTGTCTACCTTGACTGGTCCCAAGTTGTGTGTCAGGCAGTCAGTCTCAGTCGGGCTGAGCGCCGCGAAGAGCCTGGAGACACAGTACCAGAGACAAAGTACCGGCGCTGATCCCGCGGACACCTCACCGGCTCTCTCGGTCAGTTTTCGGACGTTTCAGTCTGTGTGTCTTGGGGCGTGGACGCCGGGAGCTCGAGGCTCGGTGGATAACCGGACTGTTTTTTTTTTTTTTTTTGGAGAATAACTGATGTTGCATCTTCACATGAGCTCATAAGATCACTGCCCCTCACAAGGTAAGGTGTTGATTTCTCCACCAACGGACTCTCACGTCAGGCTGAGATACGCCGCCATTAACCTGCGGCTGCTGCCGTCCGGTAAGGCCGGTTATCGCCTCGTAAAGCCCGTCAGGTCTCGGTGCTGCTGATGCCAGTGATGCCGTTACGGGCGTTATGTGGGAGCCTCGCCGTACGTTTAGAAACTTAGGAAGTGTCCGTGATGCGTGCTGCACTAAGGCAGATGACCCTGTGCTGCCTCCGAGGCTCTGCGCGGTGCTCCTGCATGCAGGTGGATGTCCCCGTCACAACTCCAACAGGCTCCTCTTATTATAGTCCTGTTTCCCAGGAGCGTGCTGCTGCTGTTTAACTTCACCAATAGGTGAAGTAACTGCCAGTCATTTATTGATTTATCTAATCATTTAATCACTACTAATTAAAAGAGAAATAATGTCCATCACCAAAGTCTTGATGGTTTTCATGACCAGACAGTCCAAAAACCAAAAATAGAGATTCAATTTATAAGAGTCTATTCATGAATGACTTATATATTTATTTCATCAATTAATAAGCTATTCTGTCCTTTTCATCTTACAGTGAAAATATTAAAGACAACATTAAAAACCAACCAAAGGGCCCAAGAGAGGGCCGATGCTGCAGAGGGCTCTTAAGTTACAGGGCTGGTTTCATATTGCACAGATTTTGATATCTTGATATTTGATCCGTGGAGTGTTTTAAAATTTAAAAATGACTTGTTGCTGGCTGTGGAGTGTGAAAAACATTATCTTCCTGTCTCTAAAGTCAAACTGTGATAAGTGATGACATCACGATGAAATCATCAGCTACATTTTGACAGAAGCCGTACAACTTTTGAAGTACTTCATTATTTCACTTCACAGTGTGCACATGCATTTTTACTAAGCATGTTTATTCATAATCAAGTTACTATAAACAGTTGGTTCATCCTTGCCTTGATGTGTGGAGATCCTCTCATGCTCCTCTCCTGTGGAGTCCCCCCAGTGTCTATTCTGGGCCCCCTTTAATTTACAGTGTGCATGCCTCCCTGGAGGCAAACCACACACAGATGACACACAGCTGTATGTCCTGATAAAGCAGATGAAGTGGATGTCCAAAAATGTCTTACAGTTGAATGATCATCATTAATAACGGATTAAATGTCTAAAATAATTTCCCGTTCAGGCTCCAGCAGTAGTAGTATTACAGTGCTCTCATTAGTCTGGGTGCCTTATCTTATCACCCTATCGTTGGGATGTTATTGTGTGAAGCACTTTGTGTTGCAATGTTTTGTATGAAAAGGATCATACAAATAAAGTCTGAGAGTCGGATTTATAGGTAGCTAACATGCAGCTAATATTTGTCAGTCCTCTCTGGGTGAGGCGTGGTCCGAGTCTCAGTCAGTGCTACAGAGTTTACACACTGCTGTGTGTGTGTTTTCCTATTTTGCACATGAACTCTTTGTGTGTGTGTGAATTTTCAAATCTAAAATAATCTGTACACGACGGCTTGGCTAAAGACTTGATAGTTGATATTAAGGGGGCTGTGATCAGGATTACTGGGGCTGATCATTGATAATGTGGTCTATTGGAAACCTTCTGTTTATCATGTAGCATTACTTATTTAACTAAGCGTGTTAAGTAAGGATTGATAAAGTATCAGGAATTGACAACTCCCAATTTATTTATCAGCAGGCAACACATGCATCTTACTCTGTTAGATACAAGTTATAGCAAGCAGCCTGACCTGCTCATTAAGAGCAGTCAGTGTCACAGAGGAGGAGAGTGTTTTTATGTCAGCTCATTTCTTATGTCACCATTTTCATTCTAATTAATTCTCCACTTTTTTCAGTGAAAACTTTAATGATCAGTTCACAGTACTTAAAATGAACATTGATCTGATTTATAGAATACTCATTGTGATTTGTTGGAGGAACTTTGCAGTTGTTGTGTTGTGTGCTCGCCTTTCTTTATTTCCCTGCACTGGGTGTCAAACGGGTGTTTGCTGTCGAACTACAGACTGTAAGCAGTGCGCTGAAATATGAAAGTAAAACTTATATTCCACCTGCAGAATAGAGTGTGACACAGTGTGGGTAATGAGTGGGAATCACTGGTGATATCCCCGCTGTTCTGCAGTCCTCTACGTATGTGACTGAGATAAGACGTGTAAAACTTCAGTCCAGTTCAACACAAGATCAGACCTTCAAAAAGTGGTCTCAGTGTGTGGAGCCACTGTTTAGTTTGTCTGTTCTGGGCTCCTGTAGAAACATGGTGGTTCATCATGTGGAAGAGGACTGCTGTGTCCACAGATAAAAGTTAATTAACAAAAACATAATGATTGTTATTTTCAGGTGATTATACTCGCATGAGACAGAGTTATGAATATTATATTTCATGTGTGTCATGTTGCCCATGAATCTGACACTCTGGACCTTTAATCCAGGATTAGGTGATTGTTTTCCTCTGCAGATCTCCTCCACAAAACAGCTGAACACCTCTGTCTGTCTGTAAACACACACTGCTGCTGCCAGGCTGTGAACACAGAGACCATAAACACACTGAAGCAAGTCTTCCTGTACTTCACTGTTTAAGATCTGACTTGTTTTTAAACCTTCAGTGGTCAGGCTCCTGTTTCTATCAGGATCTGCTAACTCCCTCTGAGTCTGACCTCTGCTTAAGATTCTGTGGCAGGGCCCAACTAATGGTACCAAAATTTGGACTTGTCACTGAAGTGACTTTTAGCTGTGGAACTCCTGCATGAGGAAGTCTCATGAAGTCTCTGTTCAATGACTCACTTTTATCTTATCGCTTACGACCTTTGGTTGAACTTCTAGCTGCACTGTAAAGCACCTTTACATTTCTTTTAAAAGGTGTCACATAGTAAAAAGAGGGCCCAGGCATTCATATAAATGCTGGAGAAATGCACGTGTTTAACCTGAAGCAGGCACTCACATACTGTAGTAAGCAGATTATAAATGGGAAACAGCAGACTAAATGTGAATGTGCATGTATATGATCATATAAGTTGCTGAAAGTGAAATAAAAGTGCTCTAATTTAATGCAGAAATGTTTGAACTCGATGTGTTCTCTTGCTGTACACAGGTTGGGGCACTGACCCAGCTGTAGAGAGATCCTGACCAGAGGAAAACATCCAGATGAAGATGGAGTCATTTATCCTCCAGAGGGCTATTCTCATCTTCCTCATACTCTCCTCTGTCCAGGTACTGAAAATAGATGGATGGAGGGATGGATGTAGAGCTGCTCCGATTCCGATACCAGTATCAGAAATTGCTCTGATACTGCCGAAAATGCATTAGTATTGGTGACTATTGGAGTCCAGGCACTGATCCGATACCACATTATTAATTAAATGAGTTCTATTAGATCTATTTACTGGTTAGCTCCGTTAAGCTCTGGCACAGTTCTTCTTCGTCGCTCTTAAAACAGAACGGAACATCTCTAGATGGATGGAGTATAATTGAATAGATGAGTCCAGGCACTGGTCTCTTCTTCTACTGTATGTACTGACTGTACAGAAAGGAACTCCTCTGTGTTGTACTTCAGCTCTTTTAGATTTATATACATTCACTGCAGGTTTTTCGCTCTCAGCCACAGTGGATCATCACATTCACTGGTGAATAAAATGAACATGGACCCAATTAGATAAACATTGTCAGGGTTCACACGCTGCACACCCAGCCTCCGGTGCTTAATTTGATCAGACCCATTCAAATCAAATTGTTTGTACAGGTCAGAAGGCCTCATGGCAGCGGGGAGAGCTCTCTGCACATGTGTGCACTGCAGTGAATGTCACCCTTTTTAAATGAAGCAATACTTAGTGCAGGATTTTCTCTGGCAAATATAGCAGCTACTTAATCCCGACAACAGGTTGCTGTGGACACGGTGTTTTGCATGATCAACTCAGCAAAGCGATCTTTATTTGGACCACGTCTGCTGTATATATGTATATATATATATATATTTGATTTTGTTACTCCCTATTGGAGGTGAATCCTTCTGACAGGGTTCTCACCAGGATTTTATTTTTAGAGTAACGGGCAGCGCCGTGGCCAGCGGCGTGGCCTCAGTAGCCCTGCAGAAAGCAGTGTGCTATGTGCATGTGACTGAACAGCAGATATTCAAGTGGACCTGCATGAAATCTGGTTGTTTTAGTCAGGATTACACATATTTTCCAACTATATTTAAGTTTTCCTGTTAAATTTTATAAATTCCCAGTTTATTCTCTTAAAATCCTGTTAATTCCCATGTTAAGTTTCCTACTTTGAAAATTTCCAGAATTTTGCAACCTTACCAATGTACACACACTCGCGGGGTTTAGATATATCATCGCTGCACAGTTCAATATGGACCATTGTCTTTATTGATGTTAGCTGTATACCAAGGGGCATTGAGTCAAAATGTGATATTGTTTTATGTGATATATAGTCAGGTGTACCGTCACTCGATCAAACACTAAGACATGTAAGAATAGGCATCTCACCACTTCTGCTCTGTCAGCCAAACACCACTAAGAATCAGACACACTAAAACAAAGACAGACCGAGAACGAGCAGCCATATTTACAATAAAGAAATGAGGTAGGGAGCGGTGAGTGGAACATTACCAACATATTGTTCCTTTATAAATGCAGCAGCATAACTACAGTCAAGCACATGGTGGTTTTAGCTCAGGGTATATAATAAGATGCACAAATGTATTGCTTGTGATGCTGTGCGGTAGTGAAACATCTAGAATGATGTCTGTATTGTGCAAATCTCTACACTTCATGATGTGATACGTGTGGAATAATGAAAAACAATGTTTACTGAGAGCCCGCCTTAAGAGACTTAAACTTAATGGTGGTATGTTATTCCATAATCTGGCTGTTAAAAAAGAAAACATGCTTTACTGGAGGCAGTGCTGCCTAAATCCTCTTTCACGGGTCAGCATGGAGCTCAGCTGCTGTGAGCCAATTTCCCTCCCTGCCTTGCAGGGGACCATGCGTCCCACAGTGTCTTCAATCCACATCCTCTTCAACCTGGTGGTGTACGGCCATTCCATAATTCGATCTAATTGGTTTTAATCACTTTGTTGCACCTTTAAAACAGAAGGCAACATTTCCTCTAATGCTGAGAATCCATTGAGTGCTTTTAATGATGCCTGGGTGGGCTTCAAAGCAGGAATCTGGAAAGCTCTTTTCTTTTTGAGGTAAACTTTGCAAAGACAGAAGAGGCAGATGGTGATAAACAGGCGGTAATCTCTATAAACACATATTTGCATATGAATGCAGAATCTGTAAACAAGGGACCAACATTCTGGCATCGGAAAACCTTCTGGTTTCTGTTTGTAGGCAGAGTAAGACTGACCAATCATGTTTGATTGGGCTTTGGTTGTATGCAGGTAAATCAGCTGTTGTGTGGTGATGATTTAGCTTTTCTGGAAATGTTTCTGCATCATATGCATTAGTAGGTTGATAACCATAATTTCAAGTTGATAATTAATTGGACTGCAAAGGAAATCTTAGCCTGGATATCCATTATCGTTTCATTAGATATCCACTGGCTACACCAAAAGCCCCAAAACACTGGCCTCTGCCAGTTACCCTCCCTCAGAGGGTAAGATAAAAATAGATAGATTTTAATGCTCCCACACCGGGGAGATTCACCTGTCACTATAGCTCATATACACAAGGTTGATAATAAATGATTCACATATAAGAAATACAGAAAAAGTCATGCTGGTGCTAAAGAGTCTGACAGCTGCAAGAACAAAGCACCTGCAGCAGCTCCTTCTTACATGGTGGGAGTATCAGTCTGTTGCTGCCCAAGCCCACTGCAGTCTCATGTAGGAGGTGAGAGGAGCTGCTTATGATGGACACCAGCCCTGCCAGCATCCTCCTCTCTCCCACCGACAGGGCACAGACACATCAGCCCTCACTCCTGTCCTCTCTCACAAGTAAAAAGCTTTTCAGGGGTCGCCTGTCTTTTCATTGAGGGTATGCTAGCTAGTGCTACCTAGCGCTCACTGTTCTCTTTTTTTTGAATAGGTCACCTGATGTATTTATGAAGCCATGCATACAGCAGAAAGATACACAGTTCATAGTAAACACTTGCCCACAAAGGGCTGGAGGTGCAGAAAATGATAGATTAGATCAGGTCATCAGATGATAACTGTTGGGTTCTGAGTTTGTACAGGAGGTTGAACCCTAACTAAACAAACAATGACAGTCGTAAACAGGCATTACAGAGTATTTCTGTCCAGGTTTTGAGCTTGTGAAAGTGTCTGTGTAAATACTGAATGGACCTGCAGCTCCCCTGTCCTCATGTACTGCTCTTTAACCTTCATCAGCTTGTTCATCTTCACACCATCTCCCTAACATGATCCGTGTTGACATGAGCTAAGCATGTTCAGCCCTTTAGAGGGAAGGAACAGAGGCTGGATGAGAAGACAGCAGCAGAGTGAGGGGGTTAGACAGGTGTTTCCAGTGAGGCTGTCCATCCTGCCTTCCAATTAGAAACACACACACACACACACACACACACACACACACACACACACACACACACACACACACACACACACACACACACACACACACACACACACACACACACACACAGAGGCCTCTGATCTTACTCTACCCTCACATCTGAGAAAAAAGGCATAGGTTGTGCTATGTGTGATGTATGCATATTCAGTATATGTGTGCATTTGTGGTATTCTTCCATTCTTAAGCAGAGTAAAGTTGACACAATTGAACATGAAAAAATGAAGCCGCTGTATCCACATGCTACTGTGGCAACTTCACAAGAAGTGCTTTTGCTTTTGCTCAGTTATACACCAGTTCTCTTGACAATAATTAGATCCTGAACGTTAGATCTGACTCAGCACAGTATTTCAGTGTAGAGGTTCTGAGACACTTAAAGTACAAACAATGTGAAGGCGAAAGAAAAAACATCCAGCTGAGCTTGCGTTCAGTCCACCACAACTCAGTATTCTCCACACGTGCGTCCAGTCCTTGGAGAGCAGGATGAAGAATCAGGTCCCAACGGGACATGGGAGACCGTGGCATCCATTTTAAAACTGGGACATGGCTCGCTCACCAGGTTCGCCGGAGCTAGGTGCGCAAACCTTGGAGTATTTCTCTGTTGCCTGAGGGTAGTGGAATGTGTCTCATGATGAACAATAATTGGTGTAATCCCTGTCTTCTGCTCCTGCTCACCTGTCTTTGAGCATCCAACTATCTCATGTCATCCATTCTGCCTTTCTCTGGAGTTGACTTTGGTTGTTGTTTCCGTTGTGTGAATACCACCACAGGCAAATGCCGACACAGCATGGAACAAGCAGCATGGTGTGCTAGCACCCGGACACTGTCCTTGTCATGACTGAAGATTTTGACAAGGTGAACCATAAAAAAAAAAAAAACTACCGAACTTTCCACCAGAAGGGTAGGACCATTGTTATTCCCTTTCAAAGTGTGTTACAAGCTATTTGTTAAGTCATATCACTGTTGCCATCTTCCTTATACCAGAATATCAACAAATGCTACGGGAAGTTGTGGTGGTGAGACAGGTCATGCATTGGACTGCCCCGTTAAAGGCTATGGTACAGGTCTCACTGAGTGATGGAGATAGGGACATGTTCCAATCCAGGAAGTAGTGACAAGCCTTGTAACAAGGCTGGCCAACCAAATCACCTCTGTGACTGTTAAGTCATCTCTGAAACCAGAACCCACGGGTTAGTGGACCCATCCATGCTGCGGCCAGTGGCTCAGCCTGAGACCTGTGGTCAAAACCCAGAGCATAATGACACCCACACATTCCATGGCACAAATTGAGAAATAAAAATGTGACAAGTAAATCCTCCAATTTTGAGTCATGTGGAACAGTGGATCCCCTGGCAGTCTAATCCTATGGCAGCATAACTAAGGGATGACCTGAGCCAGCCCTAACTATAGACTTTATCAAAAAGGAAAGTCTAAAGTCTACTCTTAAAAGTGTTGACCGTGTCTGCCTCCTGAACCCAGAATGGTAGTTTGTTCCACAGAAGAGGAGCCTGATAGCTGAAAGCTCTGGCTCCCAATCTACTTTTGGAGACTATAGGAACCACAAGGAACCCAGCGTCCTGAGAGCGCAGTGTTCTAGAGGGGTAGTAAGGTATTATGAGCTCTTTTAGATAAGATGGTGCCCAACTATGAAGAGATTTGTAAGTAAGGAGAAGAATTTTAAATTCTATTCTAGATTTAATAGGTAGCCAATGCAAGGAAGCCAAAATGGGAGAGATGTGATCTCTGATCTTGGTTCCTGTCAGAACACGTGCAGCAGCATTCTGAATTAACTGCAAAGTCTTAAGAGACTTATAGGAGCAGCCTGATAACAAAGAGTTACAATAGTCCAGCCTTGAAGTAACAAATGCGTGGACTAGTTTTTCTGCATCCGCTTGAGACACTATGCATCTGATTTTAGCGATGTTACGTAAGTGGAAGAATGCAGTCCTCAAAATTTGTTTTATATGGACATTAAAGGACGAATCCTGATCAAGAACAACTCCAAGATTCTTTACAGTGGAGCTGGAGGCCAGGGTGATCCCATCTAAAGTAACTAAGTCTTTAGAAAGAGAATTTCTGAGATGTTTGGGTCCAATTACAAGAACTTCAGTTTTGTCTAAATTTAACATCAGAAAATTGTAGGTCATCCAATTTTTTATATCCTTAAGGCATGCTTTGAGTTTAGTTAACTTATTTGTTTGCATCAGGCTTGATCGATTAATATAATAGGGTGTCGGCAGCATAACAATGAAAATTGATAGAGTGATTCCTAATAATGTTCCCTAAAGGAAGCATATATAAACTAAATAAAAGTGGTCCTAGTACAGAACCTTGTGGGACTCCATGACAAACTTTAGTATGCATGGAGGATTCATCATTGACGTGAACAAACTGAGATCGATCTAAGAAATATGACTTAAACCAGCTTAGGGTGGTTCCTTTGATGCCAATTTGATGTTCCAGTCTCTGTAAAAGAATTTGATGGTCAATGGTGTCAAATGCGGCACTAAGATCTAACAGGACAAGTACAGAGATGAGTCCTTTGTCCTATACCATTAGGAGGTCATTTGACTAATGCGGTCTCTGTGCTATGATGCACTCTGTGGACGGGGGCGTGGTGCATCATCTGCAGGAGAGAGGTGTGGGGAGGGCTCAGGAGAGCAGCGCCAGGTGAGAGTGATTGGCACACCGGTGACCAACTGGCTAATCACTCTCGCCCTCTTTTCCCAACACAGTAGCGTGCTGGACGAGGAGGAAGCAGGACGGACAGACGAGGACGCTGGTAGACGGCAGCAAGACGCCTGCGAACGGCTGCAGTGTTGACTCTTTCATAACTGAATAAAAGAATCCCTCTTAAACGGTCTTTGGCCTCAGACTGGTCTGTGCAGTGAACCCACAGTGGCAGAAAGCCTGTCACATTTTGGCGCCCAACCGACACAGCACAGAGACAAATGTCAGAACCTCAGCAGGTGCAGCCAGTAACGGCGCTGGTCCAAATGGTGGCAGAGGTCGCCGCGATGAGCCGGGACCAGGCGGTGGCCAGCAGACAACAGCTCGCGGCGCTGCAGCAGCCTGAGAGGCAGACGCAGCTACTGGAGGCGATGTTGGTCCGGGCGGGGGCAGCGTCACCGGGTCCCTCGCTCTCCGGTATGACCCTACAACGGATGACCGGGAATGATGATGCCCAATCGTACCTTGAAATGTTCGAGGCGACAGCATCGGCATGTGGCTGGCCGGAGGCAGAGTGGGCCGTGCGGCTGCTTCCGCTTTTAGCCGGGGACTCACAGACAGCGGCGCTCGGCCTGCCTGCCTCCTCTCGGGGGCAGTACCAGGCCGTGAAGAGGGCTGTCCTGGACCGGCTAGGATATTCGCCCGAGGACCACCGCCGGAAGTTTCGGGGGACCAAGCTGGGCCCCCCTGACCGCCCATTTACCTATGCCCAGCAGCTGAGGGACGTCGCGTACAGATGGCTGCAACCGGGGGAGACCACAGGCGAGAGACGGCTGGTGGAAAAGATCGTGCTGGAGCAGTTCGTGGAGGGGCTGCCGGATGGCACCCTCGAGTGGGTGCGTTGTCACCGCCCCGACGACCTGGCGGCCGCCGTCGCCCTCGCGGAGGACCATCTGGCCGTCCACTCCCGGGGCCAGGCATCAGAGGCGCGGCTAGCACCCTCTGACCGTCCCAGCCCGGCACCTCGCAGGAGACCCGCGCCAGCACCCGGTCCCCCCGCACCACACACCCGCCCCTCCCCTACGCTCCTCGTAGTAATATCCCCTCTCTCTCTCTTCCGCCACAGGGTCCAGCCGCTACGGGCGCTGCCCTTAGCTCACAGAGGGTCCCTCAGGCGGCAGGGCAGGAGTGCTGGAGGTGCGGGCAGCCCGGACACTTCCGCCGCGAGTGTCCACTAATGGAGGTCGGGCAGGTGATCCGGGTTGTCGGTCCTCCGGTGCCCTCCCCCGGTCCAGGAGAGACGTACAGTGTTCCGGTAAGGATTCAGGGGGTACACATCAGGCTATGGTGGACTCGGGCTGCATGCAGTCTATAGTTCACCAGAACCTGATTCGACCCGGGGCATTGTTAGAGGCAGGATGGGTGGATATCAGATGTGTGCATGGGGATATTCACAGATATCCTGTGGTGCTAGTGGAAATTCGTTACAGGGGCGAAAAGCATAGTGTGAAGGCTGCGGTTAGTTCCCGCCTGGCGCATCTTCTGATCTTGGGCACAGATTGGCCTGGGTTTGATAGGTTAGTGGGGCAGTGTGTGGGGGTGCGCTCAAGACCGACAGGGACATGGGATATGTGCGCTGTGCTCAGCGGTGACGCAAGGTTGTCCGACACTGCAGACGGGGAGGGGGAACCAGCGGTGCCTTCTCAGGAGGCTCACATGGGATATGGTAAAACACTAAACCGGATAATGGCTCGATTTTATTGGTCAGGCATTCGGGCAGACGTGCGCCGCTGGTGTGCGTGTTGTCCCAAATGCCAGTTAGTTAACCAACCGGCCATCCCAAGAGCGCCGTTGCGCCCATTACCGCTGATTGAGGTCCTATTTGAACACATTGGGATGGACCTCATCGGGCCATTTCACCGGCCGCACGTGGATATCGCTTTGTGTTAGTCCTTGTGGATTATGCAACGCGATATCAAGAGGCAGTGCCGCTGCGCACCATCTCTGCAAAGAGTGTGGCGCAGGCACTGTTTCAAGTTATCTCCCGGGTTGGGATCCAGAAAGAGATCCTGACTGACCAGGGCAATTTATGTCACGAACACTGAGAGAGCTGTACGGATTATTGGGCATCAAGTCTATTCGAACCAGTATTTACCATCCTCAAACTGATGGCCTCGTTGAGCGCCTGAATAAGACTTTGAAGTCCATGATCCGTAAGTTTGTGCACGATGATAGTCGTAATTGGGATAAATGGCTACATCCTCTGTTGTTTGCAGTGCGCGAGGTACCCCAGGCCTCCACAGGATTTTCTCCCTTTGAGCTGCTGTTTGGCAGGAAACCACGTGGGGTTTTGGACCTGGTTAAGGAAAGCTGGGAGGAGGGTCCGAGCCCAAGTAAGATCGAAGTTCAGTACGTCCTGGACCTGAGAGCAAAACTCCACACACTAGGACAGTTATCACGTGAGAATTTGCTCCGGGCCCAGGAACGTCAGCAGCGGCTGTACAACAGAGGATCCAAGTTAAGGCAATTTTCACCGGGAGATAAAGTGCTTGTATTGCTTCCATCTTTCAACTCCAAATTACTCGCCAAGTGGCAAGGACCCTTTGTGGTCACATGACGAGTGGGTGACGTTGACTATGAGTTTGTGCGATCTGACAGGGGAGGGGCGACACAGATTTATCACCTCAACCTCCTTAAAGCTTGGAGAGAGGCGGAGTCTGTCTCCCTGGTGACGGCAATTGCAGAGAGAGATGAGTTGGGGCCGGAGGTACCAAAATGGGCCGATCCTGCCTCGCTCGTTTGTGAAAACCATCTCTCACCGTCCCAGAGAGCAGACATTGCCAAATTGCAGCAGCGTTACGCTGATGTGTTCTCCCCCCTGCCAGGGCGCACAAGCCTTATTCAACACCATGTTGAGACTCACCCGGGCGTGACAGTGCATTCACGGCCCTATCGGCTACTTGAGCATAAGAGAAAAGTGATTCAGGTTGAATTGGAAGTCATGTTGAAGATGGATGTAATAGAAGAGTCTCACAGTGCCTGATGTAGCCCCATCGTTCTTGTAGTCAAGAAAGATGGGTCTATCCGGTTCTGTGTGGACTATCGCAAGGTGAATGATGTTTCACAATTTGATGCCTATGCGATGCCCCGTGTCGACGAACTCCTGGATCACCTGGACACTGCTCACTTTTTCACGACGCTGGATTTGACCAAGGGCTACTGGCAGATTCCCTTGTCTCCAGGGTCCAAGGAGAAAACGGCCTTTTCCACTCCGTACGGTTTGTACCAATTTGTCACACTTCCGTTCGGGTTGTTCGGGCCCCAGCCACATTTCAACGCCTCATGGACCGGGTGCTGCGAACGCATGCTGCATATGCTGCCGCCTACCTGGATGACGTCATCATCCACAGCAACACCTGGGCGGAGCATGTGCAGCAGGTGGGTGCGGTGCTCGAGTCACTGAGGCAGGCGGGGCTCACGGCCAACCCGAAGAAGTGTGCAGTTGGACGGAGGGAGGTACGGTATCTAGGTTACCACTTGGGCGGCCGGCAGGTGCGTCCACAGGTAGATAAAACAGCAGCGATTGCAGCCTGCCCAAGGCCCAAGACAAAAAAAGAGGTGCGGCGGTTTTGGGGCTGGCCGGCTATTACTGGCGATTTATCCCCAACTTCGCGGAGCTGACCAGCCCCTTAACCGACCGAAAGGGTGCCTCAGATCCGGTCCAGTGGACGGAGCAGTGCCAGGTGTCGCTTGAGAGGGTAAAGCAGGCCCTCTGTGGGAGCCCCTTCTCCACACACCTAACTTCTCTCTCCCTTTTGTCCTGCAGACTGATGCGTCGGGCAGGGGGCTGGGGGCCGTTCTGTCCCAGCAGGTGCAGGGCGTCGACCGCTCAGTGCTGTACATCAGCCGCAAGCTGTCCGAGAGGGAGGCCAGGTACAGCACGGTGGAAAGGGAGTGCCTGGCCATCCGGTGGGCGGTCGGCGCTCTGCGGTACTACCTGCTGGGGTGCCCATTCACCCTCTGCTCAGACCACGCTCCCCTCCAGTGGCTCCACCGCATGAAGGATGCCAACGCCTGGATCACACGGTGGTATCTGGCGTTGCAGCCATTTAAGTTCACTGTGGAACTGGTCTGTGCAGTGAACCCACAGTGGCAGCAAGCTTGTCACACACTCTAAATCCTGACTGAAAATCCTCAAATTCACACAGCTAATTAGCTACAGCTTTCTCAAGTATCTTAGACAGAATGGGAAGTTTTGATATCGGTCTGTAGTTGGCTAAGACCTCTGGGTCTAGGGTGGGCTTTTCAAGAAGAGGTTTAATTACAGCTACCTTAAAGGACTGGGGTACATATCCTGATAATAAAGACAGATTAATCGTATCCAATAAAAAATAATGTGTAATTAAGTTTGATT